>OZ059784.1:5403510-6603510 GCA_964057025.1 Standfussiana lucernea
GCTTATAGTTCTCTGATCTAAGAGAGTACGCAGCTCAAGTTCTGAGTTTATTTGGTAATAAAAAGCTGCATGCTCAAATTAATTAAAATATATATAGAAACAAAAATAAAAGATCAATTCATCCATTTCTTAATATACTTTTAATCAAGGAAGATCTTTAAAATATTTACGCGCCCTGTATTCAACGGCCGATTTTTTGTGACATTTAATTAAAGAACTCGTTTCATTTTCATTTTGTAATTTTCAGTCGGTTCCACATTCGTGAATAATTTACAGCTTCATCGAAAACGAGGTCAATAAACAAACATACGTCCGGGTTATGTAGTATAATTATGTAGAATGTTAGTGAAATGGGCACTGATTACTTAATACGAAATATCCGAACCGGAATCCATATAGAATATTATAAATACGTAAATAACTCTGTCTCTCTTTTCACGACATAATACCGGAACAGTTTTCGACGAAATTAAATACACAGAAGACATAGGATACCTTTATATCCAGTATCATAACTTGTACGCGTATCCTTGGGATAATGCGCGGGCATTATCCCGAAATAAAATGGTAACTTGACAATAAAACAAGATTTAAAAAAAGTAAAGCGGTGATTAATAAATTGCGGAATTTATTAATGACCGCTTTTTAGGGAATTGCTGAGATACCAGTTTAGTTAGTTTTATTTTAATTTGTTCTTGACTTTACTTTTTTAAAATCTTGTTTTATTGTCAAGTTACCATTTTATTTTGTCCAGTGCGAGACTAATAAATACTTTTTCTTTCTTTCTTCTCCTAAGCTAAAACTTTATTTTTACAGCTTGATAGTAGAAACAGACAAAAATGATCTTGTTATACTTTTTGCTAGGCAACATATACATAATATATGTACATACTTGTAACTGTAGCGACCCTAACGTGGCGAAAATTAAGTTACCGAAAAGGCCGAATCAATAACTACATTCTTTTGTCTTCCTTGAAAATGCGTACCACTAAACTGTGAACTTCTTTGGAAGTAAATTTAGTTTACCTGTTTATCTTCAAACTCCGATGGATACCTTATAAGCCATAGGATTTTGATATAATTAAACTTATCTAAAGAATATTGAATTACATACTTCATGAGTTTGATTATAATGATGTATTTATTTATTTATTTTGGATTACCAACCAGCAACATTACATTATCATTCATGATTTATTTAAAACTACTACAGAATACGTTGTCCTGTAACGCACACTCAATTATAGGTAACCACAGCTTGCACATTATCGAGTACATTGTACATATGTATTGCAAGTAGTGTGTATTATCTGACGTAAAACCCGACTCAGCCCAACACTGATCGAATAGGCCGCTGTGTGCCGCCCCAGCCAGGAGGGACGCCGTCGAATCAAATGTTACTTTTACCTAATCAAGTTCAAAACTTCAGTCTTCATATAAATAATAAATGTATAATGCGAAACAGCGGGCGAAATATGGGATGAAATGAGAATGAAAATGTTTTTTTCTCACCCCCCCCGGGAGCGGCACGGTTTCGTACACATGCGTAAACCCGCGAATATCTTTGAGCTTTGCTACCTACTCTTTTACAGGGTTATAAATATACAGTCACTCACTATAGAGGGAAAAGTACAAGCTATTTATGAAATTCGCCATAGCTAGGGCTATGGCTGTCTTAGTGCATTAGTGGTAGCATGATTTATTGCTGAGGATGATGTCTACTACTAAGAAATTCCTGACATGAAAACGAATTGACATTTTTCCTAATTTGGGAATCAAAACCTGGCTTGTCACCGAACAAGACAGTGTGGAATTTAGAATTTTTAGCAAAATTTTACACCGAGTAACGAGTTACGCATTCAGTCTGGACAAAATGAAAATATACAACTTCCAATGAAGAAAATTATTACATTATTTTCCAGAGTTACAATCAACAAGCTCAGCAATTTTATAATAATATGGTAAATTTAATTTACCAAATCGTCACCTTTTTGCTGATTCAAAATGCTATCGCTTTTTGTCGTATTTTTCCTCAAACTTTCTCATATTTTAGGAGGTAGTCCACTAATAAGGACACAAATATTTTGTGCTTGTTATTCGATATTGCTCACGATACTTTCCTCATGACTATAAATATTATATGATATTTCCACAGAAAAAATCAAGGAGATCAAGGAGATCGAATCTGGAGAGTTTGGTGGTCAATTTGTTGAGATTTTATTGCTGGAATCATTCTTCGTGCTGCGTGGTATGTGGGTCATTTGATAAAATAAAACATTTATTCCAATAGCGCTAACCAGTTACGGTAAACAGTAACAGCAGCATCTGTACCGCAATCTCTTCAAATCTCCTCAATTACTCCATCGAATCAGTTGTATTGTTTCGTTTGAATAATTACCAAAACTTTGTCAAGTTTAGTCAATAAATGAATAAAGAAACTCATATGTTTGTTGTGTTCTTATAGTACACGACAACAAGAAAACGGTTTCATGTAACGCCAAGTTTTCGAACATAAAGCGATATCCAGGTGCAGGTGGACTATAATTATGTTAATTGTTACCTTAGGCGTGGAGACGACATTGTTGCTTATTGACGCTTTGAAAGACAGGCAGAAGAACTTGACAATCGTATATTTGAAAAGTAAAGTAAACTAATGTCCTTGTCGATTCAAAAGGGAGAAGACGTTTAAAGTTTTCCGCATAGTAACAGCATTTTTTAACCAACTTCAAAAAAAGGAGGAGGTTCTCAATTCCATTGTATGGTTTTTTTTTGTGTATACCTCATATCTTCGTCATTTATGAACCGATTTGAAAAATTCTTCGCAATCGGTTCAGCAGTTTGGTTTTGAAATCAAAATAGCTGGAAAAAATATGTCATCCAAGTAAAAGAAATTGCGAAATTGATACTTGACAAGGATTTGTGTGTGATGCGATAACTAAAAAATGTAAAATAAAAACTTTTTTGCAAAAAAAACCGACTTCCAAAAAAAAACACTAAAAAAGTGGAAAATAACTTTACTTTCGGAAGTCAGTGACTATTGTTTGTTTCATTGACTTTTTTGCCACCGACTTCCGAAAGTAAAGTTCTTTTCCACTTTTTTTGTGTTTTTTTGGAAGTCGGTTTTTTTGCAAAAATGTTTTTATTTATTCACGACACTCTTCGAAGAAACATTAAGAGCGTTTACGCCGTCCATGCGCTGTTTGACTCCAAAACAGTACTTTTCAAACCCTTTAATACCATCAACCCTTTATTTTACAAAAATGATAATTACTAATAACTTTAGGAAATTTCGTTGTCTCAATAGTTGGGGAGAAAAATATTTCAATTAATAGAGTATTGGTAAATTGTATCAAGATAACTCAACAGAGGTTTTCTTAATTTCCCTTTTAGCGTCAGTTTCGACGCTCTAATTATAGGAAACCACTGGCAAACCTAATTAGATTTTTTTTTTACCTATTGCTAAGATCCTAAGGAATATAGTTGGAGAAGAAAATTTTTTGATTTAGGTTTCTTTATATAAGAAATTAAAGTTCAAACAATGTAAAATATTAAAGAATTAAAATGATTTTTTCACCGATATATCTTACTTGATTTAATATAATAATAGCATAATATAATAGAAGAACATATGCTTTAAAACATCCAATTTAAAATTTCAAATAATTTACAGTGATTATTTTTCTATAAATATTTGAAAACTACTATAAATCACTACGCGCGAGCAATTTCAAATCAGACCGCCGCGAGGCTTTCTAGAGAGAGGACATGTCGCTCGGCGCTCTGCCTGACCCGAGTTGACCTTAGTCGTACTTGGAAGGATAGCGGACGTTTATAGTGTGATTAAAAAATCTTAGTACTTTGATGATTAATTTTTTTTATTATTATTTTTGATGACTGACAATATTTTTAGTGACAACCAATATCTACCCAATTTTTTACATACGAATTTTATTTATTAAAACTTTTACTTATTTTTTTGTAAATAAGAACATAAATTGTTTTTAAAGTTAACGCCAACCTATTGTATTTCCCTCATAAGAGGTGTCACTAAGAGGAACATCGCGTCAGGTTAAAATATAATATAAAATAAACGTAAGTAAATCCGTATAAAGTGATTTATTTGAATAGAATAAGAAATATTTATTAATCAGTCACAAATCAATAATAATTAACGAAGTTCGGTTTCTTTCTAAAGTTTAGATCAACAAATTCATGTTTGAATAACTAAAAAACGACTTTAATATTAATCATAATTATAGCTATACTTGCAATATATTATTGAATACTTATTTTATGCACTCGTACTTTAGTAATCCGTGTACGTTCAAATTCAAATTCAAATTAAATTTTACTACAACAATTGCACTCGAACGGATCATAGTGGGTTAGTTTGACTATAGCGCGCGAGAGCGCGCCAGCGCTATACACACAGGCACGCGCGCTTCTGTGTGTGTAAAAAATGCATTGAATTACCTAAACTTGACTTCGCGCGATAGACGTAAACGCTCTTAAAAAAGCCTCGGAAACCGCACCACAAAAGTTTATTAGTTTATCCTGTGGCGCCACGACATACTATCGACTCTTGAGGTGAACTTGAAGACTAAGTTCATCTTGTTAAACTCTACAGAGTCCTATATGTTGGTGAATAGGCTAAGAGGCGAGTGCCTCTTAGTGCTCATTTACGGAGACGCGGGCGACGCGGCACGTTGAACAGTGCCCGCCTGTCTCCCGCCGCACTTTTTTTTATTTGTGTATGCGCGTCCAACACCGCGGGCGACGCGGCGGGCAACGCAGCGGGCACCGTTCAGTGGCTTCTACGTAAACGCTCCCATACATCGCCATTATGTTTGAATTGAAAGCGGGCCGTGCTGCATAATGCGACGCGCGATGCGATGCTTCTCCGTAAATGAGCCCTTTGCCTAGTTCACCAACATATATAAATATTTATATAAGGTCTCACCGTAATCTGAAATACCGTGGCTCATTCTAATATTCAACTGGACCGACATATGCATGCAAATAGAACATTACCTACACGATAATATAATTTTGGACTAAGTTAATTATGTGGCAGTAAGTAGATTTTGGCTTAGACCGGTAGTACGGAGATCCCAGAACACTTGGATGGAACGGTAGCTGGGTTTGAAAGTGGAGCTGTGTCGCAAATGATGTTTCACGACATATCGAAAAAAAAAATCGGTGAAGTGGTGATGTTTTGCCACAATTTGATACTGTCGTGCCAGAGAAACGAATCAAAAGAATAAGTGCCAGCCTCAGTACACCTATTCATAACATCAATAAATCTTCAGCTGTGGCCTGCAATCCGGCCAGGTTGCAGGCCACAGCTGAAGATTTAAGGAGTAGTTTTTAAGATTATAAAAGGCTTTTATAATCTTAAAAACTATTCTAAAATCATCATTTGTTGCCCAAATGTTTGCTTAAACCGATACCTAGGGAAAATATGCGAACATTGACAGATACTTCAGTACCTACCTTATAGTATCTATCAGAATCTAGTGTCCAATACCGTGTCCGCAATTTGTCCATGCCGTCCGTGGTTTCACCGCACCTTTAGTAAGCTAAGCACAAGTTACTTACGCTTCGATATCATCTTCATCCTTCTCACTCTTGGGAGGAACCTTGATGCTGTCGCCCTTGCCGATGACGCAGATATCGCATTTCAGGTACCCCTTGGCTCCAGCGCCGACATCTTCAGGGTCTGTTAGTAGGGCCCACTTGTGGTAAAACTGGCGATCTGTTGGCAAAGCAATCAGAAATTCAGTATATTAATTGTAAACAGTGAAGGCGTACTAAACGTAATTACACAATTATTATTTTGCGGTCTACAACTCACAAAATACCAATATGATTGTACGTATTAAAGTACCGATGAGAATGAGAATAGTATAATCTTATGATGTCTACCTTACTGCCTGAAGAGGCGTATTACAAAAAAACGCGAATTTCAAGGTTTTCTTGTTGAAATTGTACGTTATTCGTTCGTTGCTTGAAATAACAATTACTTGTTAAAAATAGTTCGCTTCCTCTACTATAATAATAATAAAGCGAATTAATAATTAATAATAACTGGCAACTCTTGCTGTCAGTTGCACGTCGGCCGTTAATTCTCCAAATTTTATTTTCAAATATCCGTTTCTAAACCTCCATCCCCCATCTGTGTTTGCAATATTTATTTTCCAGCTCAAATACTAATACAAAATTATTTAAAACCTGTTTTATCAATCGAATCAGAGCTAAAAACGATGATGAAATCTGCCGACAAGCAGATGACAGATGTCATGAAACAATATGTAATTTTTATGAAATAACGGATGAATAAACGACGACAAAGATGATAACAAGAGCAGCTTCCCGACGCGCACACCCACCACCCCCGGACTCGTCGCTCAGCTCCGCCTCGCCGCCGCCGGACCCCGGATCACCGTTGTCACCCGCAGCGGCAGTTGCGTCGAGCTCGAGCGACGAATATTTCTCCCCGCCGACGTCGCCAACACCTGTTCGTCGGCAGGGGAGAGGCCGGCCACCGAGGAGCTTGGGACCTAGGGGCCATCCGGCCCCGAGCCGGGTCCCCACTGCCGGTGGTTGTGTGCAGCGCATGAGATGGACTCAGCCAATAAATGAGAACGTCATGCGCGCATACTACGGGTCTACAGAGGGGGGAACTAACCTCACTGCGTACCGTGTTAGGATGCTGTCTCTGTTCCAGGATCTTGAACCAACCGTCAACGTCTCGTCCCAACGACTATCGGATCAGGTGCGGGTCATCCAGCGCAATCACATGTTGGACGACGCCGCACTTGATAGGCTGCGCTCAGAGGTACTGAGTAACCATATTGTCTTGACTCTGTCACAAACCGTGGTGCAAACTTCAAGTATTGACGCAATCCCACCGCGGTCCAATTACGTTATTGATGAGGAAGATGATATGGTTGCCACGGTAAGTAGCCAGTGCAACATCCGATTGAGGAGCGCATTGGAGGATGCGCTTCGTGAGTATCGATACACTCTCACCGAACTTAGGCCCCGATTACCACGGTTACCCATGCATAAGAAAAATAAGGCGCTGGTGTGTGCCTTGGACTCGCAACTTAAGAATCTATTCGAGAGTAGCGAGGACCTCGTTGATACACACTCGATCCTGTATTGTGGGGCTGTTGCGGCATGTCGTTTAGCTAATGTCAAATTCCCAAATTGTGACGTAGCTACACGACCAAAACCAGCCGTACCGGCCTGGCAGTGCAGGATCGAGCGCCGTATCGACGGGGCCAGGGCACTCATCGGCAAACTATACTGCTTCAGGGAGGGCAATACACGACCACGTGTAATGCGCTTTGTGAAACGGGCATTCTCGGGGACTGGAATCAGCCCTCAAGAATACATGTCCCGTGTCACGGAGCGCATTGACTTCCTGAAGCAGAAAGTTTATGCATGGGCGAACCGTATTCGGCGGTATAAGCGGCGGGTTAATCGGTACTCGCAGAATCGCATGTTCCAAAGCGATGAGAGGTGGGTATACAAGGCTTGGGAGCGACTCGAGCAAAATGTGGCAGACGTGTGCCGCCCAGATGATGTCACCACGAGTTCTTTCTGGAGCAGCATTTGGTCGGTACCCGTCTGTCATTCTGAGGCTGACTGGATACGAGATGTCGAGCGAGTGTGCGAATCTATCCCAGAAATGGAAGCAGTTCTCATTACACCATTAGACGTAGCCAGAGCAGTCCGTTCGTTGCCGAATTGGAAATCACCGGGACCGGACGGGCTGCACAACTTCTGGCTCAAGTGGCTTAGTAGTTCGCACACTCGCCTCGCATCTCAATTCCAGTCATCTTTAGAGTCTGGGTCGCTACCACAGTTTTTAACAACAGGCGTTACCCACCTGCTCCATAAGTCAGGTAGTCCTACGGAACCCAAGAATTATAGACCGATCACGTGTTTGTCGACGGTGTATAAACTTCTTACATCCATTTTGAGAGCGAAAATTAACAAACACATCGACGGTAATTCCATTATGTCGGCCTCTCAAAATGGATGTAGGAACGGGTCCCGTGGTACTAAGGAGCTACTCCTCATTGACATGGCCATTAGCCAACAGGTTCGTCGATCCCGCAAGGATTTGTCGACATGTTGGATAGATTATAAGAAGGCCTACGACTCGGTGCCACATACATGGCTCATGAGGGTGCTAGAGTTGTACAAAATTGATGCAACTCTACGCGCCTTCCTTGAGTCCTGTATGGGGCAATGGAGGACGGTCCTTCGATATCCAGGATGTCAACAAATCCAGGGGAATGATGAGCCTGTATGGATTAAACGGGGAATATTCCAGGGCGACAGTCTGAGCCCACTTTGGTTCTGTCTAGCCCTGAATCCTCTAAGCACATTGCTGGAGGATTCAGGTCTAGGCTACCGGTTGAGGAGAGGTGGTCAGGTCATATCTCACCTTCTTTACATGGATGATCTGAAACTTTTTGCCCCCAACAAATTGCAACTGATGGAGCTACTGAAAATAACTGAAACTTTTAGTAGCGCCATCAGGATGGAATTTGGTGTGGACAAATGTGCAGTCATGTATGTAAAGCGAGGGGAGATTATGGAATCCGAGGGAATTCAGCTCTCGGATTCCATACACCTAAGATCCCTTTCCTCGTCCGAATGCTATAAGTATTTGGGTATGTCGGAAGCGTTGGGCATTAACGTAACTGACATGAAGCAATCGTTGAGGGAGCGTTTCTTCGGTCGCCTGAAGAAAGTATTAAATAGCCTTCTTTCAGGCGGGAACAAGGTGCGCGCCTTCAACGGTTGGGTCATGCCGGTTTTAATGTACTCTTTCGGCATACTCAAATGGACTCAGACCGAACTCGACGCTTTGGATAGGAGAGTCCGTACACTGCTGACCGCAAACCGGATGCATCACCCACGATCATCGGTGATGAGACTGTACATCCCGCGGAAGTGCGGGGGTCGAGGCTTTTTAAACGCGAAGACCCTCCACAATCGCGAGGTGTGCAGTCTCAGGGAATATTTTTTAAAAGCCGAGGTGGGTATGCACCGAGATGTGGTTGCAGTGGACAAGGGACTTACCCCACTGTCCATGGCTAAAGAGAACTGGCGCAAACCTGTAGTACTTACTACCGATGACCGCAAGGAAGTATGGCAAGGCAAGGAGCTTCACGGGCGCTTCTACCGGGCTCTTCATGGGCCCGATGTAGATTTTCTAGCGTCCGTATCCTGGCTACGTTTCGGTGACCTTTTTGGGGAAACTGAAGGTTTTGTTTGTGCGATTATGGACGAAGTTATGTTGACGAACAACTACCGGAAATATATTATGAAGGACGGGACGGTTGACGTGTGTCGGGCATGTCACCGTCCGGGTGAATCCATCAGACATATAATTTCCGGATGTTCTCGTCTGGCTAACGGCGAGTACTTACACAGACACAACCAAGTGGCCAAGATTATTCACCAGCAACTCGCCTTGAAATATAAACTTGTGGAATGTGAGGTACCGTACTACAAGTATGTGCCCGACCCAGTTCTCGAGAAAGACCATGTCACGTTGTACTGGGATCAGTCTATCATTACCGACAGGACTATTGTCGCCAATAAACCTGACATTGTGGTGATAGACCGATTAGCGCGCCGCGTAATGATAGTCGATGTTACCATTCCGCATGACGAGAACCTCGTGAAAGCTGAGAAAGAGAAACAATTAAAATATCTTGACTTGGCACACGAGGTTGTCGATATGTGGAATGTGAACTCGGCTATCATTGTGCCGATTGTCGTGACGGCCAATGGCCTTATGGCCAAGAGCCTCGACGAACATCTTTCAAGGCTCTCTTTAGGCGGTTGGATCAAGGGCCTGATTCAGAAGGCAGTACTCCTCGATACGGCTCGCATTGTGAGGAGGTTCCTATCTCTGGAGCCCTAACCACCGGTAGCTTGGACCCTGCTCCCGATACCGGCGGACAACTATTTTTTTGTATTTTTAAATGTTTTTTTATGTCTTTTTTATTAAGAAATATTTAAAAATGTTAAAAAATGAGAATGATAAATGAATAAAGGAAGCGAATTTTAGATAAATTACTAAATAATTCAGTAATAATCATTCTCCCGATGCATGTTTAGACAAAAACTCACGGAGACTTGATTTGGGAGCTCTAATTTGTAGATTATATTGAATATAGACCATCAAAATATTTTTTTTCTCTTACAAATATCCCCAACTTCAATAATAATTGAATACATTTTCGTTAGATGCCTTTATTGTAAAGAAAAAAAATTGAACCTAATTCAATTATTGACCGAAAAAACTTCGAAACAAGCCCCGATATCTCCGAATTAATTAATAACTTATCTAAAATTCGCTTCATTATTATTGTAATAGAGGAAACGAACTATTTTTAACAAGTAATTGTTACTTCAAACAACGAACGGATAACATACAATTTCAACAAGGAAACCTTGCAATTTCGCGTTTTTTTGTAATACGCCTCTTAAATACAACCTGAAAAGCATTTGTTCATCTATTTGTCACTATAATAATGCTAAGCTTCAAATATCTAATTACGTACTTGAATAGTGGGATGTAGGTGGTTTCATACTTCATTCCAGAATTTGGCTCATTGAATGAGCTGAGCGTGCTATTTGTATTGCTGGCATCAACAAAGGACTTTTAATTAAAGGGGTTCAGACCATACCTACGTCTGGCAATGAACAAAATAAACTGCACGTTCTAAGCATTAATTAGAAGATTTATTGTCCAGGTTATAAGTGAGCAGGCAAACTAGCTATGTACACAAGTTGAGATGCCATTATCATCTACTTTGGCTAGTCTACAAAATACAGTGTTGTTGCCAGTGAATAAATTAACTTTTTTATTGGAAACAATATTTTTTGAGTTATGAGATAAGGTTATACATTTTTTGTTAGATACAACCGCAAAAATACATTTGTTTTCCAGTTTCTTTGAGAAAATCCATGGAATACAAATATATTTTGGCTCGTCCAACACGCACCTGCCGATTTTTTTTAATTGGGACAGTCAGTTACTTTATTGAATAACCGAAATTAACTTTACAAATTGTTTTCCATTGAAAATTCTAAGTTGAATCTTAATTTACTTACAAGCACGTATCTTATTTACTTACAAAATGTTTCTGAGCAAACTTGTTGAATGTATTGTAAGCATTGTATTTCTATACCGTAACGCTTGAATGACTACTTTATAATCGTTTTATTCTATACGTAGCGAAAGCCTCTACGAAGCGAAGTTTGAAAGAAGTTGACGCTCGATTTCTATTTCATCCTATTAAAGAGTTTGAAAATAAAGTACAGACGAGAAAAATATCACTCGAGTGACGGAGTCACAGTACCTGTGAGAGCATTGGATACCTCCACAGGTATTCATCCTCATAAAAAGGTCATCACGTTCTTATTTACTTAAATATTCAGTAAAGGAAAATTGCATGACTTGCTTCATGCTAAGAGGTAATTCGTTAATATTTATGGATAGTTGAAATAGCTCGTAATACAATATTTAATTCATCAATTCGTTTCGCAATTTCAGTGGGTACATTAATTATGTACAAGCATAAGATGGTGCCCTATGTACGAGAGGATAGTGAACTACGCAGTTTCGTCTAGCGGTTATGTCGATTTGCATTAGACTTGGTTCTCAGCTGTGTAGAATATGTTAGATATTACATTCCACTTTAACTAAACAATGAGGGTACAATATGCAATCAACTACCTTCGTCCAATTCTCAAATCCATCAGCTGTTGCTCTAAAAAGCTTTGATCTTCTAATGAATGAATGAATTATAATTCCTAAATCTCCACTTTCTGGTGCTTTCAAAAATATTGTATTGTTTGAATTGGTCCCGCAGCTATCTGAGTATATAGTAACATTCGGGCACTTGACGATTCTGCTTAACCAGATCTAATGTCTCATTCGAACCATTGTTTGTAACTTCTGTAAAAGTAATCAAAGGCTTTCCCTTATCACGTAACCACACGACATTACACCCCATCGTTTTGCAGCAAATTACGACATTAAACCGATGCTTGAACCCTTCTTGTTCACGGTAAGTTTGACAACGTTGGACAGAAACAAGTTACTTTGGTGTTTTGATCCGGGCTAAGGGTGAAGGGTGTCTGCATAAAGATAAAGGTTTGCAGTATGGACAAGCTGGAACGGGTCGGTACCGATCGGTGTGAGTAAAGTAATCCTGTACTTTCTGGACTCTGAAAGTCACAAATGACGAACAGGGCAAGACCGTAAGCTCAAGAAACAGTCCGTCAAGCAAAGAAAGGTCGTCACACGTCACAAAATTTCGAACACGTTTTTTAGCACGAGAGTATGAATTACTGCAACTGATAATGATGGGAAACCAGCACGCGTTGCATGACCACCTTAGAAACGGGTTTTGTCGACGGAAAAATAGACCAAATAACAGATTGTAGAGAAATTTCTATTGTCTATCTGTCAATTTGTCTATTCTTACTTCTACGGTGGTCATGCAACGCGTGCTGTGTTTGCCACGTGTAAATACGCCTGAAGGTGTTCAGACGGTCAAGCAAAACACACGGTCGTACAAACGCGTGAGTTCAAAAACCAATATTGAATGTGGTATATGGAATACAGCGCTGTTGAAGGCAGAAGTTTGTGTGCTCAACTGCGCAAACTATCGGTACTGGTGTACAGCGTATATTCAGATTTTTCCCAAAAAGAGCAACACAAAGTTTTGGAATAGGCTTGGTTTTTGATGTTGTTACTGGTAGTTTATGAAATAAAGCTCCTTCCGGAAATTCGGCAAAATGCCTTATTTTACGAGCTAACACCTCTAACTACCTAAACATATGTCATGGGAGGCTGGGAGAAGCTTGTCTGTAATCAAGCGGAATTATCACGTAACATATGGTAGAATTTATTTAGATTTTTTTAGTGAATGACTTTCTTCCTGAGAAGGATTTATGACAATGTGAAAATATGAAGATTAGTTAAAGTCAACACAATAGTGCTATTTTTGTCCGATTATTAGACCTCAGAATTAAGTACTGTGTCGTTAATACTCGCTATCACTAAACTGCAGAATGACATTCCGTCATCTTTAAAATAAAGCTTTCATGCAACATTCTGCTCAGTGCTCGTAGCTTGAAAATGAAATATTTTATATGTGTTCTGAGCTAATAATGGAAAAAAATTGAAAACTGTCGAAGATATAAAATACTTGACTGTACCTTAACAACTCTACGTAAACAATTTAAGTCCTAACGCTATTTTTTTATAAAACTATTGTGTATACCTAAGCTCCTTCCATTTCATATCAGGAATCTTATTAAGTGCGCTTCAGATTCTTCCACTGCACCGAACTTCCATTGTAAAGCTTTTCCATTACCTTGTGAGAAACCAAAGGAGGGTTCTTTGTTATCATATTTTACGTAAACATTCTATAATACGTTAACGTCAACTGCATAAACTTGGTATTTGCTCTTTGAGAAAAGTTAATTAAAACTAAGTCAGCGACAAAGATACTGGTTTTCAATATTAGATGTAAAAACATCATGGAAAATTAATTGAAGCTTGAACAAACACAATTCTTTGACGATAAAAGATCCCTTTTTTAATGAAGAAGTAAGTCCCTGCTCAGAATCCTAATCCATACAGATTGAATATCAAATGAATAAAACAAGACGCAAACCGCATGTAGTGAGAATCGAACTACTGCGCAAAATACCGTTCAACCAAAAAACCACAAAGTCAAAATAGGTACTTAGGTAGAAACTGGTCGTTATTAGCTGCAACTAAAATACAAACTATGAGGAAAAACATTGGGAACATGTAGGCGAAAATTGTTTAAAACTGAACCCAGAGCGCCTGGACAAAGTGACATTCTATCAACTAAAGCGGTAATGAAAAACATGTCAACTTTGCTGAGAAATGTTGTACATAGTAATTACCACAAAAACTATAATCACTAACTTTCATTTCTAAATAATCTAAAACTACAGTACTGCCAAATTATTGATTAATTGACTTATAAAACAAACAAGTTCATTTATCCATCGTGATTTATTACGCTCTCAGTTCGTTGGCCGCATCCACATCAGTCTTGTCTAGACTGTCTGTACTTTAGTTAAAAAATCAACATAATTGAATGTATCTATTTAGCTAAGCATGGCTCTTATTTTACTAAATGATCAACATAAAATAATAACCAGGAAAAAATCAAGTATCATCACCGAATTCCTGTTTCCGGTTATGCTACCTCCATTTTAGGTCATTCATTATTTTCATTGGAAATGGTACATCAGATCGCATAGCAAGCTTCGCATGTATGTATACGCCAGCGATTACAATGAATAAATTAAATTGCTCTCACGCGTCTTATGTGTATTCATTTTAATCCATATTATTTACTGGGACACAAACAAACTTTCTGGAACAATTTTAGTTTACAAAGACACTTAAGATATACGATATTAGATAATCTGCTTGCAAGTGCCAAATTGTCAATTGCACACTCACACATTGTCTGGTTCGAGTGTAACTTATCAATATTGGCAATGTTATTTTCCTAATAGGTGTCAGACAATGCAATCACATTTATCTGTGACATTTTTTCTTCTTTTCGTTTAAAACCTCATTGTTTTATTCGCGTCTTTTACCAACTGATGGTGGCGGATGTCATAAAATCAACTTAAGTAGGAAAATTGTGAATCGCAGCTCAGTCATAATGTTCATGACACTTTAATTTAAACTTTTTTATTGTGATTCATTGCTGAACATTGTTTATTAGAAATGGACTGTGAAAAATCTACATAACAAAACCTATTCAGTCACTATTAACACTTGTAGATATTAGATTGTTATAATACCTATATAGGTAATTTAACTATCTAAAACACAGCTGCCTGTGTACCGCTTTACATTACCAGAATATTCGTTTGTGTTGGCCTAGGTATAACTGCATTACTGTCTGGAGGACACGGCACGTCATACTCTGGCAGAATGTCCCGCATGGGAGGAGCCGTGCCGTGCCCTTTGACAGTGAAGCTCAAACATTAATTCCACAATGTGCTCTTAGTCAAGTCAGACTTACCGTGTATTCAGAAAAATTTAGCTATCTTCTGCTTGTCCTGAACTCAGACTCAGTTTTCAAGACCAAGTTGCGGCAAAGACGATTACAAAGTCAGATCATTTTCAGTGATAAATTGACGAAATATTCAAATAAACTTTAAAAGGTTTCCATCTAGATAAACAGTGTGGGAATGTGTAACGAGTCTGTCATGGTTTGCTTTTTATCTTCTTGGTAGGGACATACATTTTAAATCTAGTTTTAGAATAATTTTGCACGATAAGGCTAAAGAATAACTCCACCTCATCGTTTAGAAAATATGTCACTGATATCAAATTAGCTTTATAACATAATCACACTATAATGTTTCCAAAGTTGGTACCAACAAGGAGGTACATACACTGTATACACAGGCTACCTCACTTAACCTTTTGAGAGCCTATTAATTTTATACATTCGTGTGATTGAATGAAATCTAGTATTTCAAAGCATGTAAGTAGAAAATCTATTATACCTTGTTACCTGCCCTATGTAAACACCTAAGTATTACTTCTAGTTCGCAGTATATGTGGAGTTTAAAGTCTTGTGCAAAATTAAATCTTATTAATTATCTAAAAAGCTTTAAGCTAATTATGCTGAAGTGCTTTAACGTTTGCGGAACTATTATGTCGGTCTAATGTACCTACGTATAATATTATGAAATAAATGGAATACATGGGAAAGACAGAAAGTTAATGCAGACGCATACCTTTCCTTTTGAACAAGCAACTATTCGTTTATCTACTAAAGCTCCGAGGTGTATATAAACTTATGACCTAGGTAAACTATAATTAGATGAAACATACAATGAAAGTTGGTATACAGGGTGGAACGGACTGCGGCGCTAAGCCGGTAACTACGTACTCAGTACATCATTTTGAACCCTCCTCCCCACACATAGAAATTTTTAGTAGGTTATCACAAAAAAAAATCATCATTCCTACAAAACTACAAGGCCTACACGTCAAAATGTACTTACGAACAGCTGTTTTTTTTTAATAACCGACTAAAAATTTCTATGTCCCCATAGAAATTTTTAGTCGGTTATTTAAAAAAAAACAGCTGTTCAGTACATTTATGTGTGGGAGGACCACATAGAAATTTTTGTTTGAAAATTTTGTTTTTTTTTAATAACCGACAAAAATTTCTATTTGGACACATAGAAATTTTTAGTCGGTTATTAAAAAAAAAAACAGCTGTTCAGTAAGTACATTTTGACGTGTAGTCCTTGTAGTTTTGTAGGAAAGAGCTGATTTTTTTTTGTAATAACCGACTAAAAATTTCTATGTCTGGAGGGGGGAGGGTTCAGAATACTGAATACGTAGTTACCGGCTTAACGTAGTTGTCACCTCCACCCTGTAGGTATAAACTAAATAAGTAACGAACTTACCTAGTAAGTTGGTACTACCGACTCTATAAAGGTTTACTTTTAATTGTTATTCTAATTTAACTTAGCTCTAATTAATCTTTGCTAATTAAGTTATCTACTATTTAGATAATTCCTCGTACATTGTGTTCGTAAATCGTTGAAACTGTTGTATTAGGTAAAATACCTATATATTACGGTGGTATTTTACCCAACGTACCAATACCCATACACAAAAGTATTTTCCTAATCTAAACATATTCAGACATCAGTTAGTAGATGGATGCTTTGACATCACACGAGACAAAAAATTGATTTGGTTGTTCGACGAACTAACATTCCAATTATTATGGAGTTTGGAATTTCATATTTATTGTTGGCTTTTTACAATAAAAGCAAAATATTTCTCTTATTTTTCACAATATTTAAAAATTATCTTTTTTTTTTGGAGAAGAATGAACATGGGTTTTTAACTTAACATTTTGTTAAAAAAAAAACTGCAAAACTGTAATTAGTTGAAGATTTAAACATCAGCTCTAAATCTACAGCGGGATTTATATATAAGCGCTGCATAGTTAAGTAATGATTAACGTCTGTATAAAAATGCCTTTTTTGACGTTTAATCATCTTTTAACTTTAATCAGCGTTTATGTGTAAATCCCAAATCTACAGCAAAAATGACGTCTAAAAATAGCGTAAATCACATGACAGGAAGCTTTCCAGAAAGTATATACTCATCACAACAGCGAAGACAGGCCCAGTCCACCCAGGGTAGGTTCTGAAAGCGTGAAGTACATAATAGGTGCACCGAAGTAGAACACAGATTAGAATTACATGCAAAATTATTTGGAAAGAAAACACAATCCAGATATTATAACAGTTAGAAGAAAACATTTGGAATGATATGAAAAAGTGTTGAAGAATTAGCTTATTGTTTTGTTAAAGAACTTGCTCTTGTTATATGATTTTAAATGGACAAAAAGATGAATAACATCTTTAATTTATATTTACACGGTTTTTTTAATTTATTTTTTTCTAACAAACATAATGGAAACTGACGTAAGGCGACGTTTCATTGCACTAACCAAAAACTAAGTTTCAAAATCCTATTCGTTTCAAAAAGCTCTATAACCTCTAGCACCTATTGATCGCGGTACCTTTTTAACAGTACGAACCAACACGCCTTTTTATTTTCATATGGAAAGCACATAAACAATACTAATCAAGCTTTTAAGCCGCTTAAACGCCAAGCCGATACATATGTATATGTATGTATGTTCTACTGGCTTTTGCTAACAATTAAATCAGTTGTTACAATTTAGATGCGATTGCGTCATTGTTCTGGTGGTTGCATACGCTATTATTAGGGGAATAAGTCCGGGTTCGATTACGAGGTCGGGTAAAAAGAGATAAGGTTTTCCATTAAGATGTAATCAGTAGAAGCTCGGAGTTTGGACTTGTTGTTGCCCTGTTAATGAAAATAACCTCGATCTCTCATGGGACTCAAACATACTGACGTAATCTGGTTGGTCTATAGGTACATCTACGTGTAACCCAAAAAAAAAACGGAGAAAAACACGTTAGGGTTGTGTTCACAGACCGTTTAGATTTTCCATTAAAAGTTTGTCTGTAATACTAACAACAAAGAGTAGAATTAAATTAAATGTGTGTCATTTATCATCACACATTCAAACAGTGCTCTAGTGCATACAATAGCACCTAATTGCATGTTTAGTGAACATATATTCTTTGTTTATACTCGTAGGTAGGCAATTACCAATGTGGCATGCACAGTCCGAAGCGGACAAGTGCAGTTTCAAATAACAGGCATACAATTAATAATCGAAGCTTTTAAAATTTATATCAATTTATGTGTGGCAATGAGTGTTATTTATCTGAAATAAATGAATTTATTTATATTATTTATTTATTTAAAATACAATGGAGGCAATCGATATCCGACGTAGGTTTTTGTGAGCATACACAACACTCGTTTGTTTAATAGAGTGGTATGACTTGAGAATTGTTTACGGAACAGAGTGCCACGGGTAGGCAGATCTGTCTTCATCTCGCATAATATTTTAGGTACAATTTAAAGAGCGACTGCGTTTTTTTTACAAGCTTTTTTATTTTAAGTTGATACGTACGCGCGGAATCGGCAAATCGCGTTCGGAAAATGTTCGGATACATGTGAAGTGACATTAATAACATTTGTGATTGTTTTGTTTTTTTCTTTATCGATTTTATCGCTTAATGCTTACAATTTTTAAAACAAAGATATATAAAAACAGTTTAAAATATCATTTATATTATTTATTATCAATAGGGACCGGAATAGGTAGTGCCATTTTGGGTCATTGAACCTGAATGATAATGTTAATATGGACATACCCCGGGATTCCAGTGAATATTTTTCTGAATGTCGATGTACTAGACGAAGTTAAACCACAGTAATTATATAGATCTATCAGTATTGTGATACGGCCCTATCCATGAAATAATGAAATAAATCCCGCGAATGGCACTACCTATTCCGACCACTAAATTATCAATGAATGAGTGATCATTACCAGTTCGAACCCTGAGTGGCAAAGCAGCTTAATCGTAATGTGCAGACCACAACGACACGACGGGTTTCTATGTAACTAGGTATATAGCTTTCTAAAACGGCTATTTACGAAGCGTTTCCATATAAGAAACAAAGAAACCAGCCACGCCGCTACAATTTTTCACTGCGTTTAGGGCGGTTTTCAAGTTGCAATTGCTTTTAGATTTGTAACTGTCGGGCTCTATATTATTACGTATATTCTATATTATGTTTGACATTTAATATCATGATCTTGACTTGAATTGAATGCACTATCGTTCACCAAAACATAGTAAAACGCCGAAAGGTCCTAAAGGCGGCCATAGACGATAGGTTATGCAAGTGCAGTTTTGCCTGAATACCTAACCTAACGCGTATACCTTATACCTTTACCAAAGCGAACGTCGCGTAAACACATCACCGGTCGAGGCGACTGAAAACGCCTGGTTTTCCGAACAATTAATACAGTTATTTTTATGTCAGTCCATATGAATGTGATGATAGCGTATTTCAATAATATAAAAATATCCTGTTGGTCAACTCAATATTATTTATCAACACATGTTTATGATCATAGAACCATCACGTGATTTAACTTTTCTGTATTTACTTATTATTTACATGACCTTTATTTATTTACTTTACATATTGCTTACATTTTTAAATATATCTTATTAAAAACAATAAAAAAAAAAACATTTAAAAATATAAAAAATAGTAGCCCACCGGTATCGGGAACAGGGTCCAAGCTACCGGCGGTCAGGGCTCCAGAGAGAATAACCTCCTAACAATACGAGCCGTGTCCAGGAGAACCGCTTTCTGAATCAAGTACTTGATCCAGCTGCCTAACGAGAGCCTCCTCAGGTATTGGTCGAGGCTTTTGGCAATTAAGCCATTGGCAGAAACGACTATCGGCACAATGATCGCTGAGTTCACATCCCACATGTCGACAACCTCGCGAGCCAAGTCAAGATACTTGATTTGCTTATCTTTCTCGGCTTTCACGAGGTTCTCGTCTTGCGGAACCGTTATGTCAACAATCATTGAGCGCCGCTCTGATCGATCCGCCACCACTATATCAGGCTTGTTGGCAATTATAGTCCTGTCAGTGATGATGGATTGATCTCAATACAGTGTGATCTTGCCATTTTCGAGAACTGGGTCGGGCACTTAGCTGTAGTACGGCACTTCCGATTACACAAGGTTGTATTTTAGAGCAAGTTGCTGATGGAAAATCCTGGCTACAAGGTTGTGCCTATGCAAGTACTCTCCGTTAGCTAGACGAGAACACCCAGAGATAATGTGACGGATTCATTCGCCCGGCCAGTGACATGCCCGACATATGTCAACCTTGCACAGACAAAACCTTTGGTATCTCCAAAGAGGTCCCCGAAACGTAGCCAGGCTACGGACGCTGATAGGTCTACATCGAGCCCATACAGGGCCCGGAAAAAGCGTCCGTAGAGCTCCTTATTCTACCATACCTCCTGTACTACAGGTTTGCGCCAGTTCTCTTTAGCCAAGGAGAGCAGGGTGAGGCCCTTGTCCACTGCGACCACATCTCGATGCATCGCCACGTCGGCTTCTAGGAAAAATTCCCTAAGACTGCATATCTCGCGATTGTGGAGGATCTTAGCGTTTAAAAAGCCTCGACCTCCGCACCCCCGCGGGATATACAGTCTCATAACCAAAGTGCGTGGATGATGCATTCGAAATGCCGTCAACATTGTACGGACCTTCCTATCCAGGGCGTCTAGTTCTGTTTGTGTCCATTTGAGTATACCGAATGAGTACATCAAAACCAGCATGACCCAACCGTTGTAGGCACGAACCTTATTTTCGCCTGATAAAATACTATTAAATACTTTTCACAGGCGGTCAAAGAAGCGCTCCTTCAACCATTGCTTCATGACAGCTACATTGATGTCCAACGCTTCCAACATACCCAAATACTTGTAGGTTTCGGTTGCTGAGAGGGGTCTAAGATTTATGGAATCCGAGAGCTGGGTTCCCACAGATTCCACAATCTCCCCTCGCTTTACATGCATGACCGCACATTTGTCCATACCAAATTCCATCCTGATGGCGCTACTGAAAGTTATATTATTATTAGAATACATAAAAAAGATGAAATTAATATTACCATTGCCAAAACATATAATGGAGGCTGAAACTGTCTGTAGATGATAAAAAATTGTTTTTATTTTGAAACAAGTTCAGGCAGAATTATGTAATTGCGTCCCACCACCCGGTTGGTGAATGGATATGCATATAAATACTTTTCATTAAAAACAGTGTCCATTTAACGAAAACGTTGTGGTGAAAACCTCATCCATACTTAATGTTATGATAATATGCCAAAGTAAATCTGAATGTCTGTCACCTTTTCACGCCTGAATGGATTTTGATGAACTTTGTCAGACGGATAGACCTAGGTTAGGAGACAGGATATTTTTTTTATCCAGTAATACTTCCCCGTGGGATAATTTCCGACCTTGTTCTCGGTTCAAGTTAACATCCATTTTCGTGAAAGTAGCGTGAAGTAAATAAAATCTTCATATATCGTAATTCTGGGCTCTACTGAGAACCACAACAGCCAAGTTAATATCTACCCACTGTTTGAAAGGCAAAAACATACCAAGTTACTGTGTAACACTAATTTATGAGAATGCAAAGAAGAATATGACCGCAATATGGTAATTACCTACCCTCTGGGAGCATTTTTAATAAAAATGCAAGGTAAACAGGATTCTCGACATCAGACAAAGCTAAAGAAGAAAATTGTTTACTTAACATTATGTATGAGTAGTAAAATATAAGTGACTTATACGTTCGAAACCATACAGTGGGTGTACCTATGTACGTACGTCTGCTTAAATCTTTAAGAATTACAAGCGTGATACTATATTATTGAGTTCAAAACATGTACCTAGGTATAATATTGGCAATAACGTACATTCTTGTATAGAAATCGCAGCTGAAAGCGTCCGATATTATGTATTCGTGGAACGACTAGACGAAGAAATATCTCTACGATGAGGAAAAATATTTCAATACTTCGTAGGGCTAATAATAACGTTCGCAAACACTCCTCATGACTTTATGTGAACATCTTCAAAAGGACCAATATACTAATAATATGTAGCCTCTATGAATAGGTATATCATTGTACGTGACGAATCAAAATATGTATAAAATTCGCTTTGAGTCTAGACTTGAGAATACACATACCCACGTAATAGCCAATTAGTACCTAATGGCAATTCTTTTTATCTCCACTAAAAATATTGTGCCAAAAACTGGTATTTTCTCATTCGAAGTTCAAAAATACACAAGATGGATTATTTATTACCTGGATTTGTTTATTACCGTTTGACGAAACTAAAGACTGTAGATAATACTCGTCACTTCGAGTCTAAGATTTTACTGAGGGTTAGGGTTTTCTACGGGCACTTGTACACGAAAGACGTTATCAGTGGGGCATAGTGAGATGACCAGCGAGCCAGATTAACGTGCTACGGCGCCGCTGTGTGTACATCACTGTACATCCTGGATGACAACCATTGACAGATTAATGGTTGCCTTTAGCAATATCAACAGCAAGGCACCTGGTGATGTCAGAAATATGACAGAGCTCCCCAAAGTGGGTGGGGATCCAGATTTGAAAGAGGTAGCAAGTCTGTTCAATTCCGTCATCCTACACGTCCTTCCGTCATACAACACCCGAGGCGTGGAGCAGAGGTAGGAGCGATTCTGTTCTCCAATACGGATGACAAAACGTTCCAGTTACCAACATAGCTTGAGAGTGTTTGTTCGAAAAGCGAGAAAGACAACTAGACTTTATTTTTGTGATGTTTAGAAGTAACATTCGTCGACCGCTACCGCGGCGGCGGAACCGCTCCTTTTTCATTCCACTTGCATGGCTCACGATTGGTTAGTCACAGTTTTAAACCAAGCCCATTTGGTCGGAGCGCCTCATGATTGCCTTTTCCGATGTGCCCTAGCCTAAAAACTGTGACGTGGATGTAGCGTTTTAAATCATGAACAGTCATCATAACTTGAGTGAAGATTAACTTAGTCATTGCAGTTAAATGAAATGAAACGATGTGTGCCCGAAACCGATCATAAGTTTTTTAAACTATGTGTGCTCTAAGAAGTATTTCATCGTACCAGGAATAAAACCCTTTGAACTGGATCAAAGGAATGCAATATAGAGTGCACTGGTGCAAAATTTTCAGGATTTAATATAAAGTCGAGCTCACTTTCCGAGAAAATTCTTAGTCAGTAAATAACTAACTACATACGTCAAGAAAGTCTAAGCAACAAGGACATTTTTGCAAATATTTAATATATTATTTGTTCATGTTATGTCCTAAGTGTCATACATCAACAGATGCGTAATTTAATAAATAATTTAATTGTGACGCTTTTATAAGAAACTCTTAGGTGAAAAATAAAAATTTCTTAAATAATCAGAAATGAGGCGAAAACTTAAAATTCAAGTTTTTGGAAATTAAGAAAATTTGAGGCCTATGTAAGAAAGAAATTAGAAAAAAAAATCTAGGAGCTTTTAAAATTCAGTTCAATCTCCTAAGGCATAACGACGGCTCTATATCGGTGTGATATACCGATTATGAGGTTAGCGATTATCACCGTCCTATGGTATAAAGTTTCTATTCACTGGAAAGATGTGTCAAAAGTTATTGAGGTAACTTAAAATGTTGGTGAAGATTACTCAAAGCTCTTTCCTCTCAAGCAAATCGCACGTATGCTCAATGGGATTAGATCAGCGGAGTGAGCAGGCCAGTCTAATACCGTGATATTGTGTTCGCTGAACTAATCTTTTGCTGGTCTTTCGATGTGTGTAGGCTCATTATTTCGCATTTACACGAAATTTTTGCCAAACTGCTATCGTTGAGGAATGGGCATATGTTACGCATTCTCGTCACGGTATTGCTTTGCATTTAAATTGCCTCATATCAAAACGAGATCGGTTCTTCTACCCGGGCGATTTCCAGCCCAGACCAGATGCGTTCTGCCTTGGCAAGAATGAAGTTCCTGAGGATTCCGTAATCGGCTCTGGTGACCAAGATTCGCCAAATACGTACTCTTGTTAAATCAGGATGAAAACCAAAGCAAATCTCATTGGAAAACATAACACGTGACCACTGAGTGTCGGTCTAGTACAAATGTGCGTATACCCAAAATACACGACGCCCTCGATTTTCACGTCGCAGAGCTGGAACTCTTAATGTTATGCGAGCGTATAGATTGCCTTTCTGTTATCATCTCCTGGTAGTTTGGGCACTGATCACAACTTAATACTAGGACTGGAGTCTGCCAACCGGCTGGTGAACTGAAATTTGAGGCTACTCTCTCGCAATATTGTGCTGAAAACGGTGCTATCTCTGGGCAGTGATCCTATATCTGCCTAGGTAACGTTAGCCGACATCTTTTTTAGGCCTATAAAGTGCCCATATTCTACAAATTATTTTTGGTTGCATGTTTACAGTGTCCTCAGTTTCGCGTTGACGGCGCGCGGCGGCCGCCTTCCAGCATGCCCACATCTCTAAGGGAGGGATCCCCGCGTTAAATTACGACGTGACATAACGCCTTTGCTTTTTTATCAGAAAAAAAACGAAAACTTACAAAAACCCCTCAACTTTTACAGTACAAATTGCCTTACACTACGACTAAGCTTAGTTTTCCCTCCATATTTCAAAAAATCGTATGCATTTTTGTTTAATTTTCTTAAATTTCGAATCAGTACTAAACAAAATTTTGTACCTACTTTTTTTCGAGAATTTCATTAAATAATTTGTTATAGTTGGCGTGTTGCTTGGACTTTTTTGATGTGTGTAATTACTTCTTATTGCTCAAAGTTAATTAAACTAATTAAAATTTAATCCTGACCATGTTGCCCGAGCCTTTGTGAGAATAACGGAGTTCGTTCTGGATTTTAATATCATGTAAAGGAAATCTTTATCTTCAAGAAAATGCGGGATTTTCTATTTGTTGCCTGTTGGCTATAAAATATGTCGGATAATAGCTCCACTATCGTTGCGGTATTTGCTTATCCTTCGAACAACTATGTGGGAAAGTAGTATAATCACCACTTCTAATACTTTGCGTTATTCACTCATAACATAAACCTCACACGGGGTTTGTCAGAGGTGTCCCAATGCCATAGGAGGTAATGTTGTGTTTAAGGGGCGAGTCTATTGCCATCAACTGGGAACATTGATGCTGCCATTGATGATTGATTGCATTGAGTGTCGCGGGTTCAATCCACGCACATAAAAATATATATTTATGATCTACAGGTAGTTGTTCCAGGTCTGGCTGTTTGTGTATGAGTAACAATATTGACATAGAACAAACATTTTGATTTTTTCCATATATAATATATAGTGTTTTATCCTAGGATACAGGAAAAATAAAAACGATTTAGAAAAAAAAAATAACAATATCCAAGCCACCTGCTACTAAGAAATTCCTGATGGAAAAACTCGATAACATTTTTGGCCGACCTGGGAACCGAAACCAGGATTTCATTCCAACAGAAGCGGTTGCAATCAATACACAAAAATAGTTGCAACATGTTTTAGTCACAGTACGGGCTAAATAATGTTTATTGATCTCGGCCTACGACTTATATTGATAAACAGATACTTCTTGAATGAAAACAGCCTGAATGTAATACATTTGTCACTCGCGTCATGAATTATTCTCTATACGAGAACATAAAACACGACTTCAGAGCTCCCAAATGTGCCCCAGTCCAAGAGTTATTTATGCGTATCTATATATACTTTTCTGAAATTATTTTTATCCATTGAATGTAGGTAGATAAGATAGAGAAACGCACGGGTCGATCACAGGTTAAGCTACGCTTTGCCAGGTCTTACCGTGGATGGGTCGACCTTTCACTGTATACAGAGAAACCTCCGAGCCTTAAAAAGCACGTTAAACCATTAGTCCTGGGCAGGCCAGGCGCACTCGGCAATTTATGTACTACAAGCTGCAAGTACGTGGCGGTCCCGTCCGGACGGACTAATTCAGTGGGGCTGCCGCGCGCCGTTCGCATCGCACGCGCACCACAGAGTACATTGGTCGGTGTTAACATTTGATTATGGAGTAAGGTTTTGACAACAGGTTACTAGTACATACATTTTTGGCCCAATTCCGTAGGTACTTATTGATAAATAATGGAGATTAATCAAATTAAAGTATAAAACTAACTAGACATCTGGGGCATTATTTTTGTAAGCTTTTCTTTGACCTTAGTAGGTACAATCGGTTTCCTTTTAAGGTGTCTGCGTAGTGGTAGCCCGTAGGTATTATAGCCTGCGCTAATCAAAATAGTTGAGAACCAACACTATATAATTTTTTGGTGTTGGCTACTGGACTATCTTGTTCGCATCGCATACCATTCCAAATTTGATACGTGTATGTACCTACCTACCAAAACACCTAAAAGAAGATAAGATATTTCATTTCATAGACAATGTAAGTGGACACTAACGTATGTTGAATCTTCTTAAGTTAAATTATCTACCCATACAGACATTGTAAAATAATTTTCTGGTCTAGGTACTACTAAGTAAGCACCGAGCCTAGGTTTATTTGAAACGTAATTGGTTCACAAAAGTACAGTACCTAAAAGGCACATAACCGGTAAATTAAAATACTGATTAAATATTATTTAAAAGACGACAACCCTCACGTAGTCAGAGGGTATAAGAGTTACGCGATAGAAAGAGAGGCAACTTGTAGGTGAATATAACTGTAGGTATAAATGTAGTGCTGTGCGGCCTGAATTGCACTTTATTGTGTCGTGGCAAAAGACGCAATTTATTTAATCGATTTTTGCGTAGAGAATCTCCTGCAATTGTACTATAATGTATTCTGTGTCCTGGCTGTCATTTGTTTAACTTTGACACTAATTACGGGTATTAAGTTATGATATATCCTATTACCGAGAGATATCCTATTACCGAGTAATTGCGTTGCGGTTGTGGAGGTCAGAAAGGCAGCGGTATCATCTTAAATCTGTTATTCAGCTGCATCCGGGTAGACTGTGAGACAACCCGAACACATTTGGAAAAAAAGTAGATGATGGTGCTGGATATAAAAGCTCTTCACGAAGCCGTCAACCAAGTATTCTGTACATCAAACTAAATAACGTAAAGATACGAGTTCCTGCTTTGGAGGCATTTAAAGTAAAGATACGACATTAAAAACATGTATATAAAAAAAATATTGTGAAAAAGTTTGACCTTCAATATCTCAAGGTAAAGTGCTCCTTGGCTTCGTTAAGGGTCCCTTTATAGCCTGCCTGATTTGCTCGTATGAGATGAAAACACAACAAACAGAATAATCAAACAACGAAACCACTAAACAGTAAATACTACTTATATTACGACTTGGTACTCATGGCTCATACATAATAAAGGTGCGTTGTGTTAGTCATAATTCATAAATATTTAAATGTTGGCCCAAGCCCGGCTTAGTCCCAACTTGTTGGGTTTAATTACCTGACTTGAGTAATGTGTGCCAACCTGTAATAATACCTACCTGTTGGCAGGCGTAGCAATGAAACCGAGATTGTTTGTTCGTGCCTAGTTTAATTTGGTAATTGTTTGTTAGTCGTGGTTTATGGACGATTTCTAGTTGGAATGTGTTACTTTTTAGATCTTGTCTGAATAGGGTTTTTACAACTTGTTTATTCAGTTATTTATTAAAGTGCCAGAGCAGTACTACAATGTGATAAAAGATTCTTGATTGGCCTTCAGCTCATGAATTCGTTTTCACTGTAAACTTTCTTGTATTCTGTTTTTATAGGTCCTCAAAGAAATGAATAGCAGTATTCATTTCTTTGAGGACCTATAAAAAATCTGAAAATAATCAATGCTGCTAGCGATAAGCAGTTATCGCTAGCAGCATTGATTATTTTCAGATTATATTTTGAGGAAATCCTCAGTGCCTCAAAGCCCCGGATTAGTACCCGTTTGATGGCAATAGATTCGCTCCCTATTCTATAGAACATAACTGGTGAAGGGCAGTGTACTATAATTAAATAGGTACGTCTCTGCCAAACCCTGCTTGAAAAATAGTCATGATGTAATGTTATGTTGTTTTTGATAATATTACCGGCACATAACACTGTCCCTTGGTTTCAATTCAATTTATCTCAGAATGAGGGACGCAAAATAAGGTCGCACATGGTTGGGTACCGGATGTCACCGGTTATCGTTAGATGGGGTGTTTGCCAGTTTAGTCACAGTTTTTTCACTGGCTTGCCTCATCCCCATTTAGATACAGATTCAAACAGAAGATGCTAAGTAAAACATTAAGCCCACAAACTCATTTGTAAAGCCCCAAAAGAAATTTAGGGAAGTTAATTAAAGGAACGTTACCATTTTTCTCTTTTTAACTTTCTTGTTAGATTTTTAACAACATTTTAAATTGGTCCAATTACAGTATTTAGATTAGGCGCTAATTGGAATCTAGCTATGTCCCGAGGCCACCAAGAACGCGCAAAATCTAATCGAAACGTTACTTCGATAATCAGTCGATTAAAAGTCTCGCGTTCCCCGAGGGTTTCGGTAATCGCATTATTCTAGGATACGAATGAAGTTGTGGGCAGATTGTGGTGTTCCTAAAGGACAAAGCCAGACCCTGCCCCAGCCATGTACAAAAAATCTAAAATAAAGAAAATAATTGCAACGAAAATAGGAACTTTTCATTATATATTTTTTTTCTCTAGAACTTGCGGATTATAAATCAATGATAAAAGGTATTACAGTTCTTTTTGACATTTCCTGTTTCCTATTACGCACGAAACACAACAAAAAAAGTTTGAAGTACCCTGTTGCTATCACTTTATGTCCATAATATGGTATCATGGTTGGGCACGCATCAGAATAGTTTTAGATTTAAACAGACACCGCAAGTTCTACAAGCATATAGATAAATGTTTAGGTATCAGTAATAAATAAGCGATAAGATACTGGAGTATTGCACGCGTGTGTATGATTTTTTTTGAGTAGGGCAAAGTTCTGTAGCGTTTCTGGCATTGTCCTTTTAGGTTCCAGCTAGAGCCTGATTTACCTATACCTAGATAATGTTAGAATAACAAAATTATGATTTAATGTGATCCACAGACGGATAATCCTCAAAGATAAGGTTGTAGACGTTGATAGAGGTAAAATAAAATACCTTTAACTGGGGTTATAAAATCAAACAGTTTAAAATTATTTTGGTGAGAGTTGTTATGGAGGGTAGTAAAAGGAAACCCTAAAACCATTTTGTTAAAATATAAGTAGATCATAGGTTATGACAATCATAACAAACAATTATAATTTCACCTAAAAACTATGGAAATCCAGGAGACACTGTAGATGTTCTTTTACCTGTGAGTTTTCATGTACCTAAGTATAGGTTTTACGGTTAAACTTAGCTTTTGTAATGGAATCTCCAGGCGTTGGCGGAATACCTTCATTTACATTCGTAATGATTCGGATTACTTTCCACACCATTACGTAATCGTTTAATTTCTACTTCTCAGACATTTACAGGTACCTTTTTGATTAATAAAGATTACGAAACGTTAAGGTAAACTTAAATCTGTCTTTACACTGAAAATGTGATCGTATAATAATCACAGATTTGAAATAATTACTCAAATGTCGAACCCAATTTAATAACTTCCATCTAAGTGAGACTCTTTAATAAAATGCTACTTTCAATCGTAAAAACCAATTTGTATAGATTTTTCTGTTTCCTAAGTTGATTCAGGCTTCGTTTCAGACCTTTTATAATTCATCGCATAGTGGATAATACATAACAAATTGCCTACTCCATCGTCCTGTCGCTGCGTACGACATACATTCTATATATATATTCTATCAGTTAGACAGGTACTGCAAAAGCCCATTACGTCGTGCCCACAGATAATTCGGTTGTTTACACCCTCCAAGGACTAACTGAACATTAAATGTATAGGGCGGCGGTCAATTCATCTGCATCCTACCGTTAAGGGTGATTTTTTCCGTCATAGCCAACAATTCAATCATTAATGTATCAAAATAGTTGATCAACTGTTGTATAGTGATTTCTTCAAACTCGAACTCAGAGCATTTATTTCAATTAGACCATTACAGGCACTTTTGAATGTCATAACACAAAAAAAAACCAAGCTACATTCCCAGACACAGGGCATAATAACTTGTCAAAGTACTGTAGGTGCCCATTCGAAAGCGTAGACCTCTATGGAGAAGAATGGGCAAGAAACTCCATGGACACTCTTTTAAATCATTATGTTGTTACAAAGTCTGGTTACATCATTCATGTCGAGATTATACATATATGTGAAAACGATGTAGAAAGACGTGTGAGTAAGAGCGTCCAGAGTAAAAAGATAAAAGTATCATTTAAGTGAGCATGACATTCTCTCAACCAGGACAAATTCGAGTCAGTAAAAGATTTAAATGATAGCTTTATCGTACATAAAACACACATGTGCTATACAATTATATAACACTATGAGATTGAATCTATATAATGAATGATATGTTTACAATCTTCTGCAGCTTCCACAATAATTTCACATTATAGTCAATTAGTTTGCTCCTATGGTTGTGGAGCAGGACCAGCATTGAGCCAAGCATTTTTATCATCAAAGTAATCCCCCAACTTATACATAGTATGCTTGGCTACATAGTGTGCTTTTTATACAAGATTTAAATTTCGTCTCATTCAGTTGTAGAATGCGTGGAGCTATTTTATTGTAACATTTTAAACAGTACCCCAGGAAAGATGAGTCTACTTTAGCTAGCCTGAAACCTGGCTGAACTAGTTGGATTCATGGATCGGACATGAGTCATAGCGAAAGTTGTTTATTATGACGGGTAAAATCAACCTCTTGACGGAAGCAGTCACCCTGTTTGTAGTAACCATACTGTCAGGGTGATTCATTCGATCCCGAAAACTTGGCTTCGAAAAAGAATTTGTTTTTGAGATTTTTTTGGTTCTTGACTAAAATCTGCTTCGGAATTAATTACTCTAAATGATTGCTTGTAAAGCTTTATGGTAAGTGGTAGGGTTGTGTCGCTATCATTTTAATGCCTGTGCGACAGCGTCTTTCAAAAGCTTTAATGTGACACAGATTAACGCCCGAGTTGATTATTTTACAGTAGGTAGGTACCTAAATGTAAAATAATCAAATATCTGCTTACTGAACCGTAGCGTCTTGCTTTACATTTCAACATCAAATAGAAAACAATAAGCTTATCCGTAGGTTTATGAAGCCACCGGGGGCGGTCGTGAAAGTGAAATGTTGGTCGTAAAACTAAGTTTTATAGGAAGCGTCAAAACAAGACGTTTCGAAAATGAAACGGGTTGAAAACACACGTATCGACACCATTTTAATAACATATCATGTTATTGCCAGGGGACAGAAAGAAGACCGGGTGGAAGAAACGAAAATAAGATTAAAGGATTCTGTAAACCGTAAATTACTAATAGCTATTTTGTCTTGTCCGGCACAAGAACATGGAGCTTGGTACAAGCAAAGAGAGGCCCATCAGTGGTGAAGCTGTGAATGATGATGCTGATCTTGTCACCAATATATCGTAAGTTTTTTTGTATTGGAACGGAACATTAACAAAACCACACCACTAAATGACACAAACCGATCTTTAAATTATTGTCGATAAGTGTATTCGAACCGTAAATTTAAAAAGGACATACCAGGTTGGCTCCACACAGTAGCCACGTCCAATTTGAAGCTGCCCAGGAGTTTGTTGGCTCGCAGTATGTTGCGAGATTGCAGCACCTGTAACAAAACTCACATTGCATGGCATTCGCAAACAAAACCACTATAAACTAGCTCAAAACACTAACTAACTACTGACGTGGGCGATAAAATCGCTAAGCTAAAGTGGTACTAAGCTGGCCTCGTTGTCGAATGCTCAATTGGCTGTGGGCATAATACTCACAATGTTGAAACCTGACACAAGCATAAGACATCGCGGCGAACCTCGTAGAAGATAGCGGGGCGAGCTGGTTAAAACCCATTGGTTTTGACCAGCCGGGCCAATGTGGGTCACGGGTCATCACCCGCGGTCCACATTGGCTCGGGATAGAAAGGAGGTAGGAAGAGGCCTCGACTCAGCAGTGGAGTGACGTAGGCTGACAGTAACAAAAAATCCATTACTATCAACATTACCACATGACATAACTTCGAGTTTATGTCGCAAAATAAGGATAAGAATATGATTTATTTTAATGTTGGCACCTCTGAAATTTTTAATGTACGGCAGTCGACATTCGCTTTTGATATACTATACCGTAAACATTTTAGTAACGAAATAACAGTGTGGTTAAAAACATTAAATTTTAAAAACGTATTTTATGTAAAAAAGACTTTATTGTGTAGGGGTAAGTGGTGTAGGTAGGTTGGTTAGGTATAATAGTGGTGGTCATAGATTTGACCACAGAACCTCATGCATGCTCAGCGGTTTTTACATAATGTTAACTTGCGACGGAGTTACCCTGATTTATCCTCTAACACCAAACTGGTTGGACGTAATGCCCTTTACTGCGTACCAAAATCTAGTAAAATAAGTAATGTAAAATATTTCTGGTTTTGCGATCTTTGTTCTGAAATCTCACGTTTAGCTGCTAAGACAAAATAACTTTAAAAGGTATATTAAAATATGAAATATGTACCTGATTTGTCTTTTAAATTGTTTTATTCCACTGTATTATGCGCCATGTTAATTTATGAAATAATTAAAACAAAATACACCGTCCAAAGATGAACGAGTGGTTTGAAAATGACATGATGATGCGAAAAAACATTAGAACGAAAAAATTGAACACAAATGGCCAGTGTTTTTTTTTACAAAAATAGGTTTGTCAATGCGCTCAAAATTAATTTAGTAAGAGGACGTTTTATTGAACAATTCTAAATTAAGGATTTTTTTTATTCATGGCTGATTTTTCAATAGTTAGCTTACTTTTTAAATCTGAGGTCTATGGTCTGGGGGGTCTTTTTTATTTTGATACTGGGGAGTTTGTTCCAAGCTGAAACTAGGAAATGGCGAAGAGCGGGCTTACCTACCAAGTAGATGGCATTCTACGAAGTTTAAAAGACTGATAAACTTCAGCATGTGCAGTCAGTCATAATTCATAAAGCGAAGTTTAGAGCACCGATAAAACTAGCATAAGTTTACTTTAGCAAGTAATTCTTACCAAGACAACAATAGCGGCAAGCTTCTGAGAGCTTCTTCCGCAAGTTTTCTAACTGAGTCTGCTTTACACATTATGTGCACAAGTATTAAAAACAGAAGTTTTCTTGTTCAAAGCTGTCAGTTTCAATAGTTGACTGTCTCGTTGTAATATTGGTCGTATACGCTACTACTTCCGCATACGGTTTGAGATCAGGGTGGTGAGGGTTTGAGATCGGGCAAAGTGTGATTGGATTTTTACATCAGTAGCAGTTTCTGCCCAGTTGTGACATAGACGATTACTATTTCAGTCAGTACTATGTCAGACAGTTGATGACTATTTCACGGGACTTGAAAATAACTGGCGAAATGTGGGCATACTATCGGTACACCTCTGCTTAACCCTTCGGGGCTTACAGGCGTACGTTATATGCTTTCATCGTGATCGTGCAGTAAAACTTTCAAGTAGAAACTGGAAACCGGACCCCGAAACAAAGGAAAGAAAGATAGAAAGAGAAAATACAGTTATTCAGCACACGCCACAAATACACACAACATAAAACAATAAAAGAACCTGATATCGAGAACCTGTCAGAGGTAATACAAAAACGCATTGTATAGGGCATAATTAGAAACCAACAATACTGCATAATACATCGTACTGTATCTCACTAGTAATTGGGTATCGAGTACCCGGCTGAACGTCGATACCGAACGCTTGTATATGAGGTCGGCTCGAAACTGGAGATGATGCCATTGAAATTATTGGAAAACCATCTGGGTCAGCCATCCAACAATATCTGCCCTGTAGGAAACTGGATTCGTTGTGTCAACCGTGGGTCTATGAGAGACTGCCTTTTGCCTGTGGTTTCACTCGTGTGGGACGGAAATTATCCCACGGAAATGTACATCCGAGATAAAAAAATATAGATTCTATGTCCTAACTCAGGCCATGGTCTACCTGTGTGCAAGGGTATTTAGTACAATTTCATTTATTTTTTATTCAAGAAAATTTGTGTGTACTCTGTAGCGCTTGCTCGTTTTGCGCGGTTCTTTGACACACGCATAAGCATGTTCGCGTAAAAATAAGTAAAGGGTGTCACAAAATGTAGTTTTTTTTGCAACCTTGTGTTTGCCATAATTGCCTATTAAGACCTTGGCAAAGGACTCCTAATTAATTACAAACTCTGATTATACCAGTTCATCTTGCGAAAATCAATTAGAAGTGCCAATCCAGACGCAGAAAAAAAGAGCCTCTGTGACTAAAGTTTTTTCGCAGGGTTCAAAGTACGAACGAAAAATTTGCAAGTTTTTCAAGTTTGGACGTCTACTAACTATAAAATACCTCCCTGCCAAATTTCACCTTTATACGTCAAGCGGTTTTGTTATTTCGTGATGAGTGTTTTAGATATTTAAATGAAAGGAGTCTTGAGATCCTAATCTCTTATTATACCATCGTTCAAATTATTAGCCGAACGAGAGTCAAACTTTGGCCTCTTTATCCAAAAAATTAGCAGCTCGCTTTATCAACAGCACAACGTGTGCAGACGCTATCACTGATACGGTTGTCTAGTGTTAAAGTAAGTAGCATGAAGATGGATTTTGACTTAAATCAAAACTTCGGCGCCAAATAGATCGGTGCCTAATTTAATTCTACCTTTTTCCCTAGTAGAGACATTCGTCTCGTACATTGGGGTGACCAAGATTTATAGGAGCTTACCACTGACTGATAGACTAATTCTTATTGCCAAGAAACCAACTTGCTGCTAGTGCTGCCACTATAAGTAGATGGATTAGAAACGTGTTGACTGAACTGGTATTGATACTGGAGTTTTTGCAGCACACAGCACCCGCCACGCGGCAACCTCGGCGGCTAGCCGTAAAGGGGTTCCAATAGATATAATTAAAGGAACTGAGACGGGTTGGTCGGGCAATTCATTAACATTTGCCAACTTCTATAATCGTCATATTACAGTCGACGAGGACATTGCATTTGCAGAGGCAATTTACAATTGTTAATTTAAGGTGAAAATTGATTAGATAAGTACAGATAATTGTCACACTATGCATAGGATACAATTTATGTTTGTTTGTTAAAATTGATTTATTTTTCATTTTATTGTTTACCCAATAAACATATTGCCACTTGATTAATTTACCGTGTACTTAATCGTTTTTATTTTATCCTTAACAATCTCGTTTGAAAGCGCTGAACAACTACGTTGTAATTATTAAATCTTCATAAACTAAAGCCCATGCGTACAAATGATATATTCAAACGAGATGAATGTCTCTGAAAATAATGAAGTACACTGGAGAGGGCGCTGTAGTCAACGGGTATCGTTTCACAACCAATTTGAATTAAGTAATTTTTATTTTTATTTCCACAGCTCTAAAAATTATGGGCGACGCCTAGTACATTGAGAAGTGAAACTTTTTCGTTGATGCAGAGTTGAATCTCTTTTTTCAGAGCACGAGTGCTTGTGGACTTGCTAGCATAGACCTTTGACTTCAAATAACCCCATAAAAAGAAATCCAGTGGTGTTAAATCACAAGATCTAGAGGGGCAATATTAATCACTGAAACGAGACAGAACGCTATTAAGAATTGTCTCATGGAGTCATTGAATTGTTTTAAGGGCTGGATGGCGTTGTTGCGTTGTAGAGCTCCGTTTTTACTAACCCTAAACTACCAGCTGTCACATGTATTTTTTATACCTTGCGGCAGATTCAAATCTTGCGTAAATTTTGGGACAGCCTGTATTTTTAAGTGGCAACAAATTTCTAAAAACATTGCTAGGATGAACCACGCTCGACAAAATTTTGTCGTCCCATTATCTCCCACCGAAAGGCGAGATAAGGCATGTACGCATCTCTTCGTCGCGAGTGCACGTTGCTCCGGGCTAAGTTTGTTTGTAAGTGGAAATAAAGTTTAAAACCGTTTGCTTGTAAGCCTTCAAGTTAAGTTAGTGTTTGTCGCTGTAGCACAATATGGTATGGAAGACCGTACTCCAGAGGTACAACAGCAGTGTAAGCTGACCTTTTCTTTTATTGAAAATCCATAGATAGGTACTAACTATGTTAGGCCGAATATTCCATGTTTAGTATTATATATTGTCCCCATTGCTGGGCAAAGGTCTCCCCCATCACCTTTCAATATTCCACTAAGTCTACCAATTTTACCGCAACCATAGTATTCCACATTCTCATTTCATTCTAAAATTGACAAAGTATTGTTACGGTATGAACATTCTATGTTTGCTTAGAATGTACTACTAAGAAATTAGTAAGTGGTTTTATACTACGTTAGGGGTTACCATTATCTTTTAGTGCAAGAATTAAAAAAAAAAACACATAATTAATGTGCATTCGTTCTTAGAATGTAATAATTTGTGTCACTAAAACCGCAATTTATAAAGTCTATTTATTTTCTCTCAAAAACTTTTATTCGTGGTACATAAGCATAATAAAAGAAAAAGGTCAGAATTAAACGTTCAAAATGGAATAATTGAAAAAATAATTTCATTTTTACAAGTGATGAATGTGTAAGGTTGATTTTTGTTTGCTTTTATTTTTTGAAGAAAACAACGTGTAGTTAGTGTGCAGGTTTATTCGCAACTGACTTCAACATAGTGGACTGTAAGTATACCTACATGTATAGATAACTACTACTTCAGCATATCTATAGGCTCACAACACAAAAACGCTAATCTATTCGGACAACAAGCTTCTGTGTCTTATTATTATTTGTAATTAATTATGTTTGCTTGTTTATTTAGGTCAAATATTGCAACTGAATTTTAAAACAGTTATTTTATTTGGTGATTTTCTGAATTTTAGAAGGTTTCTCCACTGGGAAGACGCTGTTAAGACTAGCACACACCAGGGAAGCATTGTACCTAATGGAAGAAGAATTATATACAGCAGTACAACATTGGTTCCGATGGAGACGTTGACAATCATGATGATACGTTGAATGAGAATCATCCGGAGAAGCTTTCTAGTAAGGATATTTGGCCCTGGTTTTCCTCTGGTAACCGAAGGAGTTTATATTCGAGGTAAGTAGGTCAACGACTTTCGGCCGCAAGCTATTGAAGCGGTCTGTTTTGAGGCACGAACCAATAAATCCTCTAACTTATTCCAACACAATTCTGTTGGGAACTAAAAAAGAAACTCTTTGGAGATCGGACGATCCCCTGTGAATATGAAAGTGCATAAAGTGGTAAAATGAAGAGATTCCAGGGTCACTTATTTTCTTCGTTGTTGATACACATTTTTGCATTTGAAACCATATGATTGAATGGCAAACTAAGTTTTTAACAAGAAGTCTGGTACCGAGAATGCCACTGCAAGTTGAGAGAACACGGGTGTGTGAAGTTTCGGTGCGTAACAATATCATAGTCTGAAAAATACCACGGCCAAGCGTATCGTTCACCCAAAGAAACTGTAAACACATGACTATGAGCAGTGTTTAATGTTGTAAGTGTCCAGACGGATGGCGATTTCCCCTGATGGAAAAATTTTCATCGAAACCCGCCACTCGACTGGCCAATATTTGTATTAAATCGGGAGTGTATAAAACGAAGATGGAAAAATCGTCCCCTTCCAAACATGGTTTTTTTCACTTTGTTGATCGATGGATTTCATGTTGCTTTCCCACATTCAGAATCAGGCAAATGTTTGTCCGAAACGATGTTATATAATACATTATATAACTTGTTTACATATATAAATACAGTTTACAATAAAAGTTTATTTTTAAATGACGTATTTTTCCATTGTTGGGCAGGCAAAAACTATAGAACTCCACCTGCTGTTACCCGTACATAACATTATCATAACCCAGATAACAGTATCCTGGCCATTATGTTCTATGTGCCTGTGCATTGGCGCAAAGAATCCATCCATTTGCAGACTAAATACAGCCTCAGACTCACGCACAGTGGGAATCTATGGGAATCTAATTGAGATGGAATTCAGTTGAAGACGGATGTATAATTGGGTACGTAAGCATTAACAGATGCACAGTAGTTCTTATTTTCTTCCATGTTAACAGCCTAGCCTTTTTTTTTGAATAATTTGGGGGGTCTCTTCTTACCGGATACGTCTGATTACCAGTATTTTACATGGAGCGACTGCCTATCTGACCTCCAAAACCCCGTTACTGTGTATCATGATACCCCGTAGCAAGACTGGTTGTCAGAAGTTGTGGCTTCTGACTGCTCATTGCGACTGCCAAAGATCCATAAAATTAAATGACTGCCATTGGCTACGCATAATAACATAATTGACTTAGAGACCATGGAAGATTATGCACAAAACCGAGGACTTTTCGAATACCCATATATCCCGTTAATGTATGTACCCGTTTAGATCGGAAACTCGACTTATAAAATCGAATAAAGTCGCCGAATACTCGACGTTATTCTCTCGATTAGGGGACAGAACATATTTTTTATTTATTTCGATTTAGTTAAGTTAAAACTAAACAACATTTAGGTAGGTAAATGTCTTTTCTTTGGTATTGTTCATCGTGTCGGTGAGCTCCTTGGGTTAAGAGTCGAGCTACACGATCACTGACAAATGCTTGCTCTGACTGGACAGGTCCACTCAAAGGAGATCGAACAAACTTCTACAGACTGTGGTCCAAGAAGCTTTGTTGAATCGAGGATACTCAAATCACTTGTTGTGTTTCATGCTTTCAATTATCAAGGCTCAATCGCTTAAAAAAAGGTTAAAATAAGGCCATTTGTAAATCGAATTCTTCCTTTTATTTAAGAGCAATACATGGTGGATTATACAAATGATATTGACCAATAAAGGTAGTATCAAGAATTCGTTACTTCATCACTGATAAATGTAAATTTCACAACCATAATTCTTAAGAGCTGGATATACGCCAATGACCTTGGTCATGTGGGCGTTTCGACGATAAAGCCCCCCGCGTGCGCCTCGATTACGTAAAAAAATCCATATAAATAATTAAGAAAGTTATTGGCAAAAATAAGCCAAAGGTCCCCTCGGCATTACTTAATATAATATATTGATGGCAATAAAAAGATCCTATGATTGATAGTTTAGGAGAAAAATGGTAGTTAGTTACAAAAACAGAGGCTACTTTGCGTATTTATTTATGATGTTTAAATTATATTTTTAATTTTTTTAAAGCCAAGAGGACATGCTTTACATTGTGTAGATTAATATATATTTTTTTTGAAAAAACATCCGGTGATGGTTACGGAACAAAAAGGTTCTAATGTATCCTAAATGAAGCTCAATTCACGTATATCCACGCCTTAAAGGGATAAGCAGACATGTTTTATCGTACCTTTGCCTTAGTTCACAGTTAGTCGCATTGGTTTTAATGAGTTGAAAACGATCTGTCTGCTAAGTTCTGGAGATACAAAACTATCACGACTATAATTCTTAAAGGGGTGTGCAGTCATGATTCATGGTATCAGGTACGTGTTCGCAGTTGGTCGCATCCGTTATTATGAGTTGAAAACGATCTGTCTGCTTCTTCTTCTTAGCGTGTCGATGGCAATCTAAATTGTGTCAGCCCAGAATTGAGCCACTAGTTTGGCGCCTTCAGTAGCGTCCATCAGTTCCTGTAGTGAACAATCATCAGGACACGCAGGGCACGATATCAAGTGCCCCATCGCTTGTGGAACAGCACCACATTTACAGTCCAGGGCAGAGTCATTAATGAATCTCCACCTGAGCAGGTTTTCCTTGCTGCGACCAACCTGGGTCCGGAGTCTATTTAAAGACTTCCAGGTCAGCCATGGCAACTCATGTCCAGGTGGGAGATTTTCAGCAGGTGGAACGAATGGGTCGGGTAAGGATGCACTACCTCGCCACAGCTTTAGTCTTTCCGTAGACCGCTCGCCAGTGAGTGGGGTGACACACTTCATAAAACTGTTTCGGCTTTTCAGCCTTTGCGGCACGAGGATATTTAGGTGTAAAGGGTGTCGTGTGTCTGAAACCATTTTGGCTCTTTCGCTAGAGCTTGCCACTGTTCTGCGGACTTCTGGTGGCGCTATCCCTGCCAGTGGGTACAGCATCTGTACCGGGGTCGGTTTAAGACAACCAGTGATGATCCGGCACGTTTCATTCAGAGCTGTATCCACTAACTTTGCATGGGCTGAACGGCTCCACACGGGGCACGCAAATTCGCCAGCTGAAAAAGATTGCGACAGCGCAGTAGTCCATAGTAGTTTATCTGTCTGCTAAGTTCTGGAGATACAAAACTATCACGACTATAATTCTAAAAGGGAAAGCAAACATGGTTCATGGTATGCCGATGTTCATAATTGGTCGAGTTAGTTGATATGTGATAAAGCAAACCGTTTACCAAATTCGGTAAACGGTTTGGGGCTACCTGAGAGTATTCTTACAGGACAGTTGTACGCACAACCCAAGGGGAGTTAAACCAATGAATAATCACCTATGCCTCTTGTATCTCTTGAATTAGAAGATTCTGTTGACAGTAAGGCGTTTAACTTTTAATTTCCGGCGCCGATTTGCTTATGTCCTTAACAAAGAAAAACCCTATTCCAACAAGCTTTAAAATGGCGCATGTCTTATCACTGACGCCATTTGTAATTAATGCAATCGTTAATTACATAGTTCATTATAAATGATGAATAACTTTTTTTTCCATAGAGCAATCTTTTTGGCGCCATTACAGTAAAAGATGCTCTTTCAATCAGCTTGAAGAAAATATAGGCCTCCTTCACGGACGCCACTTGGACCGCTTCCGCCCGATCTCCTTTGTGTGGTTCTTTCATCAAAAGACCACCTCAGACTCTAATCTGCATGGTCCTCATATGATTTGACCAATGTCTGGACTTTAAAAGAGACAGTGACCACTCAGTTTGTTTCGACTGTTTCTTCCCAGAGTAATCAGATACGAAACTATAATCATAAACTAACATCTAGCTTTAAAACAACATGATCTGACATATAAAAGTGTTTTTTAAACCCAATTTACAGAAATAAATATGATATATCAGTGTTTAGAAAAGTTCGCTTAACACGAGGGCAAAGCCTCGGGCGAAACGCTTGTCTTCAATGATTTTTTACGAATAGTACCCACTAAATTAGGTATGCCAATCATTTCGTGGACACGACCAATATCACGATGATATTATATAAATATGATAAGTAAATTGTATCTAAATGTTTACGTCGCCCGTAGCCAGTGTCTCCCAACTGAATAATAATACAGGGGCAACTTAATCTCATGTCGCTAAGGCATTGTGTTCGAGGTTGTGATATTTATGATGTGAAATGCTGGTCCGTCACACATCAACGAATACTGCCAGAGCATTAGCATATAGATGGCAGACAGAACATACTTAGGTTGACGGTGAATGTCCAGTTTCAGTACCTACAAAAAGGGACATAAACAACTACCAAGGTGTAGCACCAAGAAGATAAAGTTTTCTCAGCAGCCAAACATTTAATAATAAAACTAGTGAATTACCGGTGGGGATACATATCAAAAGAGCAATGAAAACCAAGCAAAACGATGTCAATGGTATTCCATCGTCTACCGGGACTTTGGCCTACAATTTTGGGGTCGGCTTCCTTTGCAGCTGAATCCTAGTAGTTTTCATGGAGCGATTGCCTATCTGACCTCCATAACTCATTTATCGGTTAACCAGGTACCCCTTGGCGAGATTGATTGTCAGTCTTTCGGGTTTTTGAGTACCCGTAAGTAGACTGCCAAAGACCTACGAATAGCCGGGAATAGCTGCATAACGTGCTTTCTGAGGCACTTTCTCAGGATGTGATGGTTGATCACCCACCCAAACACGTGTCGACCCCGGCTAGCGTTGCTTAACCTTGAAGATCGACCCGGGCAGCAATTAGGCAGGTACGAGCCCCTCAAATTTACCGGCATTGTATTCAGATGTATCAACAACATATTTGGTACTTATTTAAATAAAAGTAGTAAAAATAAATCCGGTCCTTAGGGTCAGATTTAATTTTCACAAAAAAACCTCGGTGTTTTGTTATTATAATAAATTAAACTGTGATTCTGAAATCTCAGGGAATGGGTAAAACGAAGCGTATGACGTCACTGTTAGGCAGAGTACTCATGGAATTTTAATGATCATATGACCAGAGCGCTCGAGGCAGTCCGACCCACTTTTGTCAGAACTACGCTACATTTCCTGTACTCTTTTGTTAGCAATGTTTATATTGGTACCTGTTTTAGTTTTCCATTGGATACAATAGTTTTATAAAAATAAGTCTGAAAGTGGCGCCGGTAACTGAAACGTGGTGTGGTATCTACCTACTAATACTACTATTTGTATGGGCAAAATATTGGAGTTTATTATTAAAAAATAATAATATCAAAACACACTATTTCTTGCTTTATTTCGTGCTAGGCTTATGAGTTTACACTTTTACAAGCGTCATGTGATTCAATATCTCTCCAAAATAAATGATTTTTTTACGCTTCTTTTAATGTTTCAAATAAACAAAACCAAGTACGCTTTATCAAGACTTTACATGCAGACAGAACATACGCGATAGATTGTATTACACACAAGTAATAAGTATGACTTGAAAATAAATTGCTAGATCTTTAAACTTATACACTTTGAACTTAAGATTGTCATTCCAAAGACGCTTCTTATATAGAATACTAAAAGCATATCACATTTTTTTAAGCGAACGGGAACATAAATTACGTCGGCATTATCTCTCTTGGTTATGCGAATGTCAACAATTTAGGTGTCCTCGCTGCACACTTAAAATACCTGGAGCAAAAATTTATATTAAGGTGCATGCGCTAAGGTAGCCAACAAAATTGATATTTAAAGTTTTTTTTTAAGTTTTTTGTAATTTTGAGGTCAACATATATTATAAGATGTTTGTTGATGTTTTTTTTTAAGTTGATCCTATCAGCCAGTCTGTATTGTACAATTCAGCACGAGCTAATGGTTCGTATTTAAATTCAGTCATTCAAGTGAGCTCATACAAACTTGAACATTTTTTTTTTAAGGAAACAATGGCCATTACTTCGGAGCTTTACTATACCCGAAAACAAGTGTTATAAGGAAGCACTGTGCAAATAATATATTATTATATTAATAATATATATTTCACCCTTAATAAATAACAATTTCCTGCCGCAGTTAGCAGGGAGCCAGCTAACAAGCGTCCGTGTTTTGTTAATAACCTTTAGGGCGGATGTATGTAGCTTCTCTTGTTACATACCTATTTCTCTTCGTAATACAATAAAAATTTGAATCGTCTTCATCTAAATTCTTTCTTTAATTTTGTTTTAGAAAACAAAGTTCTTGTTGAGAAACCCGTTATATACAGGGTGGAAGGCACACCACCACATACTCAGTACATCATTCTGAACCCCCACATAGAAATATTTCTTCGGTTATTAAAACAAAATCTGCTATTTCCTACAAAACTGCAATACCTACACGGTCGAAATGTATGGAACAGCTGATTTTGTTTTAAATAACCGACGAAAAATTTCCATATGGGGGGGGTCCGTTCCACCTTAACATAATTATCCTCTAAATTCCTTTCGTGTGTGTGTGTGTGTGTGTGATCATCGATAAAACAATGGTTGAGATGTGGTTTTCACCATTATTTTGAGCTTATTATATTCCGGAAGATTCATGCTTTAACTTTTATAGAAATAGAACAGAAATCTCGATGTTTTGACAAGTTGCCACATCAGTAGGTTACACCACAGGTCGCTAGTCTGGCTATAAACTTGGGACGGGGACATCTGGTTGGACGCGGTGAAGGCCGCTGGTAGCCCAAGGTGATCGTCTGCAGGTAATGATAGCCTCCAAAGAACCTCACTTTTCTCTATGTAACCAGTGTAGACTGGCAAAGTCGTTCTCCCAACTCGTAAGGGATCTTCCCGAGTAGTGCTTGCTTTTGAGGCCACCTATCATCTTGAAGCCAACCAAGTGTCCTGCCTGCTTCTATTTTACTTATTTTAAACATTGTTTAGTGCGTCAGTGACCTTTCTTAGATTTCTCATATATGAGTGTTTTATTTGAGGCAAAGAAACAAACTTTGACTTTACTTCTACTACAAGCAGGAAACTCGGTATTAATGGCAGGTCACTCATCCAGAGACTGACCTAGGCAAGTGCGTAGGTAGCGGCATGAAACCTTTAATGCTAGGAACTTTTTAGTTCTTTGGTGGCTTGCAACTTTAAGTCGCTTGTCTTCTTCAGAAAAGAAAAAATCATGTTAATTTTGAGATCTAATTGTCAGAATGAAAAAAAATTACAATTTTTTATTGGCATCTGACAGTCGCGTTTAGAGTCATTTAAATGGTCTATACTAGAATTTTATGGTAAAATAACCATTTTCTATTCAATATGACTTAGATATTATTAAACACATTCGTCTATTATAGTTTTTCCGGCAAATGCCGTGGTGATGAAGTTTTATATTTATTTGAATGCCATACAATAATGGTCTAATCTGTTTCCTGTCAGGAATATTTGGTGGAAGATTAAGTCAGCCAGAGCCAACCTTTTGTTTTTGGTCCAAGTATTACTTTTACACTGATTGCTATCAGCCCTAAAGAAAATAAAAAGAATAAAGATATTTAAAGAACATCCACGTGATAGATCTAAAGAGCTTTCCAGACGCCTGTCTGGATGGAGTTTTCAAGGCGGAGAGCTAAAGAGAGCACACGGAGCGATTCCAGGACAGGGTTGATTAACCAGTTTTGTTTTTTTAGTATTACGAGTATGTTAGCTTAGTTAGATATTTAGTTTATTTTACAACTTATCTAAATTTTACATAACGAATTATTCCGTTTAAATGTGTAAATTTATTGCACAAATTTAGCTTTACGAATTTAAAATTCAAACCAAATTTAAAATTGTATCATAGGTCTGCTGAATTTTCAAATTTAACCATGCTTTTCTTATAAAAATACTTAATATTTACACATATCATTTAGTAAAATTATAAACGCAACTAAAAAGATTTTTTTAACAATATTTTTATTTGAACTTTTGTATTTTTATATTATAATCTAAATTAAATTGTATAGCAGTGAAGATTTATTTTTCATTTTCGATACAGTAGATACCTAACAAAACAGAAAATATAATCTGAGTGTTGACTTATAATAACACTTCCTAATCATTTTTCTTTCATATTGGTAGACTAGAGTTTGTCAGTTTGGTCGTTGGACATGGGTAACTGATGAAGACAAAACAGGTAGCCTAGGACTAAAAGAGAATTAATAAGGTGTGTGCGCGCGCGCATTTAGAGGCGCACAAAACGTAGGTAGTAAAAGCACGTGAGCAGCGGGCGCGCAGGTCGCAAGTGGCTCGCGAGCGGCGCATTCCCTAGATCTGGACACACCTAAAAAGTTAGTGGTTGGAGAAGGAGAGGAAGGTCAAAGATAAGATGGCTGGATTGTTTGTTTGATGTTTAATAAATTAAACACAAGAAAAGCCAGCGCATGAAAGCGGGGTGGTTGACTGAGAAAATAGAGGAAGAACAAGTGTTGCGTCGACCCCAAATAGAATGGAATAAGGACATTAAAATAATGAAGCTCGCGTTTGAATACTACCTCACCTGAAGGTAGGCGACGATGGACCACGTTTGCCTAGAAGTAGTGTGATATATCTATTAGGTAACCCAGATGCCAGCAGAGAATTCAACTCCTGAGCTGTACGCACAATGAAAGTGTTCCCATAACGTTTGGCGCGTTCGATTGCCCACAATGCGTGTTTGAAAGAAAATTAGTTGTTTCGAATCTTCATAGCTAATGTTTATAAGCATGTCTTTAATATGTTTATTCAGCTGAATGATAATTCCTTTTCAGTGTTTGCAGAAGATATGGTAGTTATTTATGTGACTCGTCCGGTTAAAATTTAGAGATTTGGAACAGTCTACACTCAGCACTGAGTGGTGAAAGGTTGATGAAGATAGAGTGAGAGTGAGAGTGTAAACTTTTTTGTTCCTTTTCGTTTCAAAATGATTTAAAGAGCTTAGCTGTCAGATTACCATTAGGATTAAAAAGTGGATTATTTAAATTAACAACGAGTTCATCGTTTTTAGGATTTTGAGGGCAGCAGTTAAGTAATTATCTGTTGCAATTCTAACACCACTTTTGAAAAATCCACATTTTAATAATATTGTATTTCAAGCCGTTCTATACTAATATTATAAATGCGAAAGTTTGGATGGATGTTTGTTACTCAATTACGCCAGAACGGCAGAGCGGATCTGGACGAAATTTGGCACAGAGATAGATTATAGTTTGGAATAGCACATAGGCTACTTTTCATCCTGGTAGGACGATTCCGTGATTCAATTATTGAACTCCACGCGGGCGAAGCCGCTGGCATAAGCTAGTATTATATAAAACAAGGTCCAACCTTTGAAATTATCTCAATTAAACAACATTTATGAAGAAGGTGTAAATTACAAACTTTAATGGAATAAGATGACAACTCTTAATGAGTTTTTGATCTAAATGCAACTGCGTGTGCTACGAGATCTCGTAGCGTTCTTCGTAGCACTTCGTAGCATCATGTAGCTCAAGCGTAGCACCATAAACACTAAGTTGTTTCAAAGTTGTTATAATAGTCGTAGCTTGATATATTGCCTTTGTAGAACTTTGCAATTGTAGAACATTCCACTTCTTATGTGTAACAAATATTATATAACTCGTGACAGTATACTAACAAGTACTTAAGTTTTAACAAAATAAATGAACTTAATTTTACAAGTCGTCAAATATCAACTTTCTTTCTTTATCGTGTTGTGAGTGGCCAACCTGTGGTCAGAGTTTTTATGCCGCAAATGTTCCTCTGACTTGGCTTTACATGCCGTCAAGAAATATCTTTCGGTCTTGCTGGTTTACTCACGATGTTTTCTTTTACCGAGAATATATGTAACTTATTTGCTTATGACCGCGGCTTTGCTTTCGAGGAGGTCGAAAATAGTCCCACGAGACTGTATTACTGGGATAAAAAGAATCCCATGTCCCAAGCTAGGTTTATCTATGTGAAATTTCAAGAAAAACCATTCAGCTATTCGTACTTACAGATTTGTATGGATGCTTTATTAATATGGATAATATGACTGATCATATTATATTAACAAATGGCAAAATTTTAAAGTACCTACTCATTATTTGCCATTTTCAAATAACCTTGGCCAAAGCCGTTATCAACATCCACGAGTGATGATCTCGCAAGGGACACAGCAATAAAAAGTTTTTTGCAAAAAAACCGACTTCCAAAAAAAACACAGAAAAAGTGGAAAATAACTTTACTTTCGGAATTCGGTGACTATTGTTTTTTTCATTGACTTTTATGGCCCCGACTTCCGAAAGTAAAGTTATTTTCCACTTTTTTTAGTTTTTTTTAGGAAGTCGGTAAGTTTTTTGCAAAAACGTTTTTATTTTACCCTTTTTAGTTATGGCATCACACACAAATCCTTGTCAAGTATCCATTTCACAATTTCTTTTACTTGGATGACATATTTTTTCCCGCTATTGTGATTTTAAAACCAAACTGCTGAACCGATTTTGATGAAATCTATGGGACCAATCGGAAAGTGTATCCATTCAGATAAAAGAAGATTTTTTCAAATCGGTTTATAAATGACGAAGATATGAGGTAACAAACACAAAAAAATACGACCTCATTGAGAACCTCCTCCTTTTTTTGAAGTCGGGTAAAAATTATACAAAAACATTCCGATGAATTTAGAACCTCTTCCTTTTTGAAGTCAGTTAAAAATAATATACATTGACTTTACATTTACTGAGAGATGGGAGGTAGGTACGCCGTGGCTAATCCTAAAAAGGCCGCTGTATCATGCTGGGGCCCTATATATGCCCAAACTAGGTACAACTACAACAACAGCTACACAACTAGGGCAACTAGGGTATAATATCTTTTTTATCAGCATCATAACCTGCGAAGCCTTTTCCCAACTACGAGTATGTTGGTTCGGCTTCTAGTCTTCAAACTCATATACATATTATCCGAATTAGGGTTTCGTGCACAAAAAAAACCGATTCAAATAGGGTAAGTAACATTATTATAATAATTTCACGCGGACGTATGTAGGTCGCGGGCAACAGCTACTCAAGAATGTAATCCTCAAATTTGTGACAAGCTTGTTTGCAAAGTCTCCTTTTCACATTGTCTAACCGCATGTAGCTGAATACTGGTATTTCATGCGGAACCACAAACTATTGTTTGTAACGTAATTCGTTAATTACGGGAATCTCATCAATAAGAATTTGGTGTCGGGTATAATATTTTTCTCGGATTATATTCAGCGGCCGCTGTAGCCACGGGGGCTTGTAATACGGCAGTTGCTACGCCCCTATGTAGATACTCTACAGTTTGCTAATCCGTACTTGACGGTATTGCAAAAGCCTTTGTTTAATTCGGGGTTCTCGTTAAGCTATCCTAGTGGCGGCTACAGATTTACGGTCATTTTAATACCTGGGGTCAAGGTTGTGGGGTTAACATAATTCAGCGATGGTCGAAAGGCACGTCCAATTGAACAAAAAACTGAATATGTATGAGTTATTGCATCAAGGGACCCTTACCATGATCTGTTAGTGCAGGATTTTTTTAGGACTATTCCGAGAGTGGGAAAGTGACATCTCTCTCAATATCTCATCTCAGACTAATATTGTCGAATCTCCCGAAATACGAAAAAGCGGGTAGCTCCTCTAAGCATTCAGGTTGTATTCACCGTGTTCGTTAAAATTTCCAGTGAACACACCCAGTACATATGGTTTCGCTTTGGTTGATTTGTATGAAGAATTAAATTGAGTGGTAGTCGCGGCAACACAAAATCGTTGGAACTGCATTCAACCTCCCAGCAATATTACAGGGTGCCGGAACGCTGTACGTATTGAAAACCGTTTCGAAATAAATCCTAACAACTTGTAAAACCGTTTCGAAATAAATCCTAACAACTTTCCAGGAGAGGGCAATAGCTCGATACTCCGTTTCACTTGCAGACTGCAAAATTGCCCGGGAATATTTTATAGTGGACCCGTTGAACTAGAATCTTATGCTATCTTTCAATAGCACAGCACACCTGTAGCCGACTGCAGTCGAGCGTAATTAATAATTAATTATAATGTGGAACGAAGTTATAATAGTCGGATTTTCATAGGACTTTTACATTGAAACCTTAGTTTTAGAGAAGAAAGATCAACTCTAAACTATTATATAAACTTCGTTTCACCTTTTTAGTATTGTTTTGTCTATTAGCACTCAGCACTGCGGACAGATTCAGATAAATATGTCCTACTTACGTATTACATTTTCCTTGTGAGGTCCTAAAACGCCTCATTCATTACGCGTCATAGTTTTTCAGCTTTAATAACATGACATCTGAATCTATGTACATAGAATGTTATTACAGAAAAATCAACACTTAGTTTTGACGTGAATTTATGAAACCTAACCCAGCTATTGCTCCCAGAGCAAATTAACCTTACTCTGAAAGCGATTGCCACCAACCTGTGTTTCCTATTTATGCAGCGACTTTCAACAATATTGACATAAGATTTTTAGTAGCTTCCCTTCAGTGACGCGCCTGATATACTGCCAACTCATGAATATTGCAGTCATTGGAAATGAGACGTACCTCGGCACAAAAGCCCGCGGTCCACTACAAACTATAATGCGATAGCCTTAGCATATAAGTTCTCTATTTTGCTCATTCGTGTGGTATATTGATCACGAAAGACAGAGTTACCAAAAAAAACATGCATTCTGGCTGGACTAACTTCCCTGTTTTTACCCTTGTTTGGCAGCAGTGATAGTCTAGTGGTGTGACCGTTGGACTGCCAATTCATAGGTCTCGAGTTCGAACCCAAGACACGCACCACTGATTTTTCGGAATTATGTGCGTATTGTACCTATAATTATCACTTACTTCGATGAAGGAAAACATCGTGAGGAAACCAGTATACCAAGAGATATTTCTCGACGGTATGTCAAAGCCAAGGCAGAGCCCCTTGGGCGGCATAAAAACTCTGACACCAGGTTAGGCACTAACCAAACGATAAGATGAAAGACCCTTCTTTTAAAATACTCGCAAAAAAAGTTGCAAATTTTATTTGATTGAATATTTTATCGGTCGAATTAACTATGAGAAAGGTTTTACGCGTCACCAAAAGCATAGGGAAGTTGGATTCATATATACTTAATGAGAATTTTATTTGAGTGCTTGATTCAAGAGTTTATGGTTTTACTTTTCTGTTGAGTGCTATTGGGGCGACGAAAGGTGATTGGATTAGACGGCGCGGAAAATGGACGTCAAGGTGCGATAGCACAGCTTGGAGGTTTCTACCATGTTCTGCTTTCTGCAGAACTTCATGTATTTCACAGCTGGACGAGTTAATTGCGTCAACGATTCAATTAATATTATGTACTTAATGTAATTTATTGATGACTAATAATGATTTAGCAAAATAAATATCAAAATAATTAAAGTACTCAAATGTAGATGCATCTACATTTCCAATTTATTTTAACATTCGGAAGGATTTCATATTGAAATAGAGTTTATTTTGCTATACCATCAAAATAGTGTGACCAAATCTTTACAAATCCAACCCTGCGAAATTCAAATGTGGATTTTGAAAACGGTATTTATTTTAACGAAAACCCGTTACGTTATTTTCCTCATTCACAAAAATGTGATGTTTCCACAGCTGGTCTCAAATATAACGGAATGTGATTTGTTAGAAAAACAATGTTAAAAAGCTGACTTTTTGTTTATAAAACAGTAATGGAATATAATGTAGGTAACCGCCTACGTTTCAGTGTGTACTAGATTTGAAACCTGTGCCTTCGTAGTCTGATTTTCGTTTCTTCGAATTGCTTGGAATTTTGGAAAGATAAACTATCAGGCACCCAGTAATAAGGATTTAAGTTTAATCTAAGGCTCACTAAATAGACGTTTGTTACACAAATTAAAAAGTCACGTTAAGTTACTTTAGGAATATTTCAGTTAATTTGTTTAGTAATTTAGATAGCCAAGTCTTATATTTTTTATTTGTGAGTCGTTTTATATAGCAAAATTACTATAAATTGCGGTGCTTCTTTTCATAAGATAATATAACACATTCTATACATTTTTTGAACAATTTTCGCCGACAAGTTTTATGATAAAATTCCTTGTAAGCTTTCCGCCCAAGATGATATAACTTTCTTTCTTGGTGCTTCAAAAGTTACAAAGTTAAAAGAAATCCTCATCACACTCGGTTGCTATCGCTACAGACAACTTGAGTTTCTAACTTTAGTCAACAAGTGAAGGGACAAGTCTGTTTTCATTGTGTTTTCCTGTTATTTGATCGTTGATATCGAGATATTAACCCGACAAATGTGTTATGAACCAGAGATAGTACGTAAAGAAAAGTGTACTCGAACCGAGGATGCATACAGGTAATAGATTAATAGATTTTCACGAGGAGAAGGCGGATTGTAGGAATATACGTTTGTTACATACCACCTATGTATAATGATTAGTTGATCCCTTTCCAAAGTAAAGTTCACAGTGGCAATAAAACTTACAATAGTTGACTTCCACTTTTGTTTGTATTTCTACCTTGGAAAATTTACGGAAATGAGCTTGACGCGATTGTTTGCATGGTAACAATTGTTTGATGAAATCAACTTCTGGAAGTTTTCCGGCTTTTCATTAAAACGAGAGCGATCGCGTAGAGGGGGCATCGTGCCATGACAGCTTCATGACATTTGCCGTCACGGTATACGATTCGGTTTTACTGCCAAGGCGTGCCAATGGTGTTTCACATCAAAAACAGTTTAATCTCAATATGTTTGCTAATTTTAGCTCTCAAAATGAAGTTAAGAACTTTATAGTCTGTCGGAAGACAGGTATTCGGTCTATAATTTTTACGTTCCGCAGTACTACCCGATTTATGGAGCAGGTGGGTTATATATACCTGTTGTCAGGAACTTGGGCAGCAACTCTGGCTGACTGGTCGCCAGGCGAGCGTGCGGCCTTACAAACCATTTAATTCAGAAGATGTGCAGCCCATCCGGCCCTGGAGATTTCCAGTTAGGCAACGGACGGAAAAAAAATTCAATGTTTATCATGTTTGTTTGGCGTCCATGATGCGCAGGTGCGTGGAAGCGCCAACACCATTTTGAAGGCCATTCGTGAGAAGCCGTGTTGCGCCATCATGTCGCACTGGGTACATGTACATGTGCATGTGCCCGGTGCGTCTGGTGAGCGCAACCGATATATGAACTAATTATTATTGTATTTTATTTGTTACTAACATAGCCTATAAGTAGCATGTACTAACAACAATAATGTGTAGTACTAACAAAACTTTGGATCTTTGGTCTGCATTTTTTTTTTATAACTTTGTGGGGTATACCGTATACCGCAAAACAAAAGCTGTCGTATGGGTCTGCTGTATAACGTATACAGCAGGGTATACCACAGCTTTTAAAAATAATATCAAGGTTCCTAAAACAGTTTTTTCTCATATCAATGGTTGATGAGATATTCGCTTCCAAAGCCGTAAAAATTGTGTCCCTCCCCCCTCTAATTTCTAAAATAAGGGGAGGAAAATTCTGAAAAAATTAGGTTAGTAGAATTAAAAAAAACTTTCAAAGAAAATTGGTTTGATCAAGATTGATATTCAGTTTTTGGGATTTGGGACTTTTTCTCCAAACGGCAGCGGTAACTTTTTTTTCATTAACATACTATGAAAAACAAATTTAGTTTTACTGTTGAGTGTAATTTTACATCCGAATGAGCGCTATAAATATTGTTATTATTTTTTGGTGCTACGGAACACTGTGTGTGCGAGTCCGACTCGCACTTGGCCAGTTTCTTTTTGTTTCCTCATTCAAACTGTATAATAAGTAAGTGAAATATTAGCAGTGAAAGATTTTATTACTGTGTCTCCATTAATCAAATCCTACTTGAATTGTGAAAGTTTGTGGTAGTATGTACATAATATGTTTGTAACTTCTGCACGCAAAGAGTAATGAACCGATGCGATGACACTTGATAGTTAGGTACATAGCTGTTTTTATCCCGATATTCCCAAGGGGGCGAACCTTACGCGGGTGAAACCGCGGGGCACAGCTAGTTAATATATAAAGCTGCCTGACCGTTAATATATTTGTTTCGTTATAGTGGGTTTTTGTAGCTTAAAGACGTGGTTTGAATAGAGCAACTTTTAGGAGAAGTCGTTGTGCTCTTTCAACGTTTAGGATATTCGTTTTATGCGAACCGCCCCAGGTGGAAATACCATACGATAAGATTGATTGGCAAAGGGATTCGTAAACAGTTTTAACCAGTTTCAAAATTGCAACATGCCTAGGATTTTTAAATTTATGAACGAGTTTTCTTGATTTCTGTACCAGATGTGAAATATGATGTTTGAAGGATAAATGTCTATCGATTATTATGCCCTAAGTATTTCTTGATTCTGTTTTTGATATAATTGGGCACATGACACAGTTTGTGGTTACAGGATTACATGTGTGTGCATAAATATTGAAACTAGATGAGATGCTACATTATGTATTGTAAATTCTAAGTTTTGGTGGCATTTAAGGTCGCTTTGTTAAGATCAGTAATGGGTTGAGTGAATATTATCAATAGTCAGAGGGATCGCTTGACTTGCGTTTAATTTTGACAAGTCGCAGTTGTTTGTATATTTAGACGCCCAAGGACTCATTTCCGGAGACGCGGTGCGTCGGTGCTTTTTGCGGCACGGCCCGCTTTCAATTCAAACATATGCGGATGTATGGGAGCGTTTACGGAGAAGCGACATTACGCGCGTTTGCTTGAAATGCAGGATTGCCCGCCGCGTCGCCCGCGGCGTGTAACGCGGCGTCACACACGCATATACCAACATACGGCAGTGCCCGAAACTCGATCGTTTTCTTTCGTTTGTCTCACTTTTGCAATATTCCATATAACAAACTTTTGTCACACCAAATAGTATAGTTGTATGTTCGACTTGAATCGAACCAGGGATCAGTTTTTTTTTTAATAAACAGACATGTTCTACTTTCAAACTCATTGTGCTCTACTTTTAATACACATTTTTGATTATTGTTTTAGTTTTAAATTAATTTATTGACATTATTTTATTTTAAATTATGTGTGCATGGTTTTTGAAATTATTTAGTTTTTTTTTAAGTCTTAACAAATCTATTGTTTTATAATTTCGAATTTATATCGATTTTCATGTATTCTTATTAATTATTTGTACTTCCAATATTATGTTTCATGGTGTATATATTGAACGCAATGTAAATTTTATTGAATAAATTGAATTGTTTATTTTATTTGTTGACGCGCCGCGCAAGGCGTTGCCCGACGCGCCGCGTCTGTGTAAATGAGCACTAACACCGTATCTATAAACAAGTCAAAGTGTTTACTTGAGTAAATGTAATTTTTTAAGATACGATTTTTATTATATAGTTTAGTTATTTCCTAAAATTAGAACTGTAAAAAGTTAGAATTCTTAACGTTGCTTTCTTTGACGGTTCTTACTTCGTTTAAATTCTAGTTTATTGCATAAAAACAAGGTTTTATGCTTTCACGGTTTATAGAACTTTCACTATCACTTACGGGATATCTTCTGCGATTAATGTTTATATTGAGCTCCCGATATACGCAACAGCGTCGAAATATCGGGAGCTCAATATAAACATTAATCGCGGAAGATATCCCGTAAGCGTAGTGAAAGTATTGCATAAAAAAATTTGCAAGTAATTACTTAAGCTTAAGTAATTACTATAACTTGACTATAGATATACGGGTGTATGTATGTGCTTGGTTCGAATTTCAACAGACAAGGGCCTTTTCTTGGCCTTGCACTTTAAATCTTAATTAGTAGCATTATCTTTATTCTAGAAATACGAGACCTCAATCCAGATAAAATTACAGAACCTAGACCAACTTAATTTTAACAAACAATGCCACAAAGGGAACTTGACTAAGTCCTCGAGTTTCTAACCACTACATATTGGTAATCTATAGTTACTAGAAACAGGAATATCCAGGCACTTCAGAAAGGTCAAATAGGACGCTTACCCTTTATATACATGCGGAACTGGTTCAGTGGCCACAAACCAAAAATACCGTAGGTAATAGTAATCCATTGCTAGAATCTTTACTTGGGTAACTCGTGAAACCCCTGGGATAAACCTAAATTATTCAAGGTACTTAATATTGTAAGGAATATATGCCTGCTTAGTTGATCTCGTGGTTGGAAATGGGACTAAGAGACGGTTCTGGCTAAGTTTTCATATTAGGAAAGCCTTAGAACTTGCTTAACTTGCCCATTCCTTAAGGGAATACATACTTAGACATTGCTGTACGAGGAAAATGTCGTGAGGGAAGTTTTGAGTTGGAATGTGTACTATGAGAGTAGGGAAAATACAGAGAAACAGCGAATCAAACGTTAAAGTATGGAAGAAGACGACGCGCTGCTCTGGCGCCTAATGTATTGATGAAGGGGACAGGAGTGGTGATGACTCTAACCACAACATCACACTTCATCAAATCTTTGGAAAGATCAGGTTAATTCTTGCCCCGTCAAAACGAAAAGCCACGTGGCAAAGTTGGTAAGGCGGTTGGCTACATAGGATACGGCAGACATAAAGTCCAAACACTTATGAAGATATTTTAATGTAACTGAGTAGTTGACTGCAACTACTCAGTATATTATTACATTACGATACGGTATACGATAAACGTACTGACGTACGATAAAATATCGAAGGCGTATTCCATACACCAACCCCCACTGGATACTGGAACCCGCATGGTGGATATACGGCTCACGTATAATTATTCACGCTTATTCACGCTTATTCCCAGGCGCTCCATAATTTTATTCCCGGCGGCACCAAATTAAAAAAGCAATATGAGCCACTAGGAACAATTTTAGTATTTTTTTATTTTAATCAAATTATGGAGCTCCTGAGAATAAGCCGTAGAATAGGCTTGCGTCCTAGTAGTAAAAACATTAAAGTCTACTAATTATGAGTTGCAGTACGTATGGCCTTGAAAACAATGTTTTTATTAGCATAATTTATTGTGGTTTACGATACCTCATTTCACATGATCTTGTACACAACATCTATGACATAGATTATAATAGATCATAAACTTAAAATAAATAAATAAGAAGAAAATATTATATTTTTATTCTTAATTTCAACTGTGGAACATAAAGTCCGTGTGGTAAATACAGGGTGCAAGGGACAGCGACGCTAAGCCGGTTCCCACAAGTTCAGTACATCATTCTAAAACCGGCACATGGAAATTTTTCGTCGGTTATTAAAAAAAAAACAACTGTTCCATACAAAACTGCAATACCTACACGTCAAAATGTACTGAACAGCTCATTTTCAGGGGCAATCCACATAGTCTAGTACTTACACAACATTACATACATTGCAATTTTATAAACTGTTGTTTACACCTCGGAGGAACACGAAGGCCGTGTGGTTCACATAGTGGTTTATTCCTTAATGCCAGGTTAGAACTTACCTTACCTTTGAAATATTACACTGGAAGCAACGCAATATCATGGACTAAAAGGATAATGGCCGGTTTCCGTCGAGAATTTTCTATTGTGGTGGAAAAGGTCTGTTTTGATTTGATACTTGGCATAACTAGCTGGGATGTTGAAACTAGATCAATATAATAAGTTTTAGAATTGCTGTTCATCTGCTTTTGGAGGTTTTGGCTACAACTTATGCAAGGTTAAGTTCTCCCTATGACGGGTTGACAGACAGAACGTAGATGTAGCTTATTATAATAAAACTCACATTTGAACAGTTTTCCTGCGTGTAGTAAGACTTGATTCCCTTGCAAAAGTCGTTCAAATTCATGAATCGATACAAGATACCTGGACAAACTTTTGTGTAGCAGTCCCGTGACTTTTCTATTAAAGTTAGTCTAAGTATTATGTCTAGATTTTATGAAATACCTCATACAGCTTAATTTTGTCATATAGTCTAACAATATCTCGAAACGCTAGTTCCTTCACAACCCCCACGTTGTAGGCCATTTAAGCAATAACATTAATACAGGATCCTGTAATTCTGACCAAGACAACTCACCTAAAATAGCAATAACAGGCCTAGGTGACAACTGACCAACACAATAATATTTCCTATTGCCCCCTATTATTAGTGTTTAATAAAAGAATAAAGGACCATTTACTGTCAACTTGATCAAGTATAATGCATGATTTTATAGGTATTTATTATATGTACTACTATATACTACTACTATTATATGTACTGTTAATACACATAGGACCATAGGTATATCCTCTTTTGCAAATCTCGCAATCGAAATTAGGTATGCTATAAGAAATAAATAATGCTGCGGGCAATATGCTGGCCCGTAGGTTCGCTCGATGTACTAAGGAAGTTAAAATAACACTCTTTAGGGCATATTGCCAATCCTTTTACTCGAGCGGCCTGTGTGTTCGGTATACGCATCGAGCCTACAACGTCCTACGAATTCAGTATAATAATGCCTTCAGGATGCTGTTGGGGTTGCCGCGCCACTGTAGTGCGTCACAAATGTTCGCAAACGCGCGTGTTGACGGTTTCCACGCTATAGTGCGTAAGAAAGCGGCGTCATTATTTCAAAGACTGCGCGGTAGCACCAACAGCATTTTGCAAATGATTGCATCCCGCCACGACTGTCCCATACAGGCTCACTGGGAGGGAATAGTAACGGGAAGATTGTGACTTTTTAGAATTTTTTAGAATTTGTACTACTAACTTATATTATAAGCAAATTGTTACTAACACTTATATGGATTCTGTCCGAAATAAATGGTTTATTATTATTATAAGAAAACACATTTCTGGATTAAGCTCGCCGTTGCATAAGCACGTCTGTAATTTCCGCCTAGCTCCAAAAACGTGAATTTCCTGTTTTGAAAAAATTCGCAATCGATTTTCCAAACATTTATTTTTGGAAAAATAACTTTAGAATGTATAAGTTGTAGTTACTTTTCCAAAAATAAAAATGTTTGAAAAATCGATTGCGAATAAAATTCAGTGTGATCTACAACTTATTTTTTTAAATGAGATTTTCTATAATAGGTACTAGTCATTCTGAATTCAAACCTATATAAACAAGGATTTGAAGATGGAATTAGATGAGTATCCTCGGGCACTTGGATACAAAACATCTGCGACGGCGGCGAAGGTCTAACCTTATTAAATATCTGTCCATCTTAAATACAGTCTTGTACGACGCGTTCTTATTAAAAACCGTAGCACCGTAGGATCAATAACTTCGTCAAAAGAATAAGGAAAACAAAACGAATCTTAAAAAGTAATCTAAGTAAACCACAAAAATAAAGGTAAAAAATTTGTTTAAACTTTAAAACTACCAGTTGGGTTTGAATAAATCATTCTGGCCAATTCTTGAGAAAGATATTTATTTAAAATCACGTTACAACCCTAAGGAGTTATTTAACCCTTTCAGACCTGGCGTACATAAATGTACACATTAAATGTAAAAAAATATTTAAGTATTAATTTCGCATGAAATGCAATTGAGGACGATTGTATGCAAAAGTTCACATTATAAAGTACAAAATACGATACAACTAACGCAATCTCTTAGCATATTTTGTAATTTTTTCGACAAGTTTCGACCAGTGGGTGACCAAAGTTGGAGCTGAGTAGGTAAGCTCATTATTTTATTTCTAAAAAAAATAGAATATCGCGAAATATACGTATTGCAAAAAATTAATTGATGTGTTATATTACAATAGTGGAATGTAAGCTATATTTTGAGTTTGTTATTCTATTTTTGTACCCAATAACTCATTTTTTATAATTGTACACAAATGTACACATCAGGCGTAAACGATGTTAGTGGCGATAAGTCCCCTCTTTGAGGAGTGGCTTGAGAGGCGCCACGGCGTCCTCACCTTCCGCCTGACGCAGGTCCTCACCGGACACGGTTGTTTCGGGAGGTTCCTGCACCGAATCAGGCGGGAGGAGACGCCCGGGTGTTTCCACTGCGAGGATCGACCGGAGGACACTGTGGAGCATACGGTGGAGGTCTGCCCTGCTAGGGCGGAGCAACGCCGTGTCCTCATAGCGGCGATCGGCGGCGGCGACCTCTCGCGTCCGGCCCTGGTTCGAGCCATGGTCCGGAGCGAGACGGAATGGGAAGCCGTCACCTCCTTTTGCGAAGCAGTCATGCTAGCAAAGGAGGAGGCGGAACGTGAGAGAGAGCGTTCTTCCTCACGTCCCAGCCGCCGCGCGAGACGCACCGGGCGTCGGGGGCCACGTGGTGGCCCCCGGCCACCGTAGACGCGGGCCTGTGGACGGTGAGCTAAGGGCTAGCTCGCCGTCCCTCCGTCTTAGGACGACAGGCCGTGTCGACGGCGCGTTCGTGTTCCACGCGCGCCTCAAAGAGATGTCAGCATAGGGAAGGGGCCCGGAAGGGCCGATGCCTGCCGGGTGCTGCGGGTTGTTCGAAAGAGATACCGCGGCCCCGGAACACAAAGGGCGATGAAGGAACATGGGTGGGTTTTAGTCAGTAAAAGTCTGACACTCCCTCCCGCTCAGCCCAGAGCGGGAGAAGTCATTTGATGATTTCCCATCCGGAAAAAAAGAGACGCTTTGAGAGCGCTACATGAAGGAGATCTCTCTGATTTGGAATTATCATCTGATGATGAAGACCGGTTGGGATTTACGTCTGAAAGGGAGTTGCGGACTATTCGAGTTGGTGCAGATGTCATAAACCACAACCAACGCGAGGTATTCCCACCTGACTCGGACGATGATGAAGAACCTAGCTCATCCTGGGTCGGAATGATTGACTAGGAACTAGATGTTCCTGACACCTACAATGAGGTAATACCCGGAGTAACACCGACCATTGAACTAGACACGTAAACTGATTGAATCTAAGACTGATTTATTTGCTAATTACTGATAAGCTCCAAAGAAGTAATCTATATTTTTTTGTTAGTTTTATGAATGATTATACATATTTTTCGTTTTAGTAATTTTATAAAATTATAATATCCTATACAATGCTAAATTAAACATTTTTTTATTTCGGAGAAACATGCATACACTGTTTTTCTTTCATTACGTAGAACGGATGTGCACATTTGTACACAAAAAGAAAAACTGTTTTTTCTAGAAAAAAATACAGGCAGGATTTTTTTCTTTATTTTTCCCTTTGTTCTTATACCCTAATCTAGTTACAGGATTTTTTTTAGATTGATGGTAGAAAAAATAATAATTCAGGTCTGAAAGGGTTAAGAGTAAAAGAATATAACATAACATTACGTCTATTGCCATCAAAGTGCGAGCCTGTTACCATCAAGCAGACACTAGTCCAGACATCGAATAGTTACCTACTGAAAAGGTCCTGATGGAAAATCCCAATAACGTTTTGACTGACCTAGGAATGAAACCCACAGCCTTAGGTAGTTTTACCTATCGGTAACTAGTGGTTTCAACTGCTAGAACAACGAGGACAAACATACTATCGCAAGACTTATTGAGATTAAGTGCGAGTAACATCACGTGTGCGTTTTCACAATATCGTATCTTTTCACGTAAATTATACTTCAGGTGAGAAACTATCTCGCTCCCACTTATTATTATATACTGTAAGAGGTATGTATGGTTCCACACTCGAAGGAAACACACACGAAGTTTTCAGGAGATGTATTTCAGCAACAGTGATGAGGTTATACAGAATTTACAAGAGAAGATTGTTTTTGGATGTAAAGACAAGGATAGTTCCGCCGACCAAGACCTTAGGACGAAGTTCGGGAAATAAAGTCCCACTATTCAAAAATTCCTTACGGATAATATTGAGCAACGACTATCAGGGGTGTCCCTAGTAACCTTTCCATGTAGGACGAGATCTCAGGATGCACTCTCTAGGTAGCTGTGTTCAAAGGAAATTTAATGATCCAGCGAGGGTCATTCAGTCACGGAGAATCTTAACACCGCGTTTCAGAAATGCGCGTCATAGGCACAGCGTCATCTAGTGGTGAGCGGCGAAACCTTTTTATAGACAACTGGATCAATGAACTTCTGTTACCTAAATCTAATACATGATAGAGGGTGTACATAATAAATACTAAACTTAAGGTGTGTTACAATACTTATTATTATAAACTGCTCAACATAAACCTTAATGTTTACTGTTATACAGGTTTTAATGAAAAAGCTAGCAAATCGTCGTGGTATATGAACACGATACCACTTTGACTTAATATATTTATGTAGATACTTGCTTGGTCTGGGTTAACTTATATAAGGTGGCGACCACAATACGACAATAAATGAAAACATTGTGTAGCGAAAATAAAAAAAAGAAATCTTCACTGCTATACGTTTAATTTAGATTATAATCTTAAAAAAATACAAAAGTTCAAATAAAAATTTTGTTAAAAAATCTTTTTAGTCGCGTTTATAATTTTAATAAATGATCCATGTAAATGTGTTGTTAAATATTTTTAAAAGAAAAGCATGATAAAATTTGGAAATTCAGAAGACCTATGATACAATTGCAATTGCAGCCGGTTTGAATTTTAAATTCGTTAAGCTAAATTAGTGAAATAAATTTACACATTTCAACGGAATAATATTCATGTTGTAATTTAGGTAAGTTGTAAAAGAAACTAATATCTAACTAAGCTAACATAATACCAAAAAAAAAAACAAAAACTGGCAAATCCTCCCTGTCCTGGACTCGCTCCGTGTGCGCTCTTTAGCTTTCCGCCTTCAAAACTCCTTCCAGACAGGCGTCTGGAACGCTCTTGAGATGTATAACGTTGATGTTCTATATGTAATGTAAGTAGTACTGATGGCAATCAGTTTAAAAGCAATAGTTAGAGCCGAAAAAAGGTTGTCTGATTTAATCTTCCACCAAATATCCTCACAGGAAATAGATTAAACCATTATTGTATGGCCATCCATTATTGTATGGTATTGAATCTTCATTTTGGCAACACCTTACCCATCAACATCGGCAAATACCTTACTAATGTATTACATCGGGTTGTGGTTGTTTGAGAAAGGCTCAGAACGCGTTCTGGCATTTTCTCATTGCCAGAACGCGTTGTGGTCGAAAATCAAAACAGCTACAACCCGAAAGTCGCTTCGTGGTCGTCTTGTATTTGCCACATTGTGATGAAATTTCATAACCTATTATATCAACCACCAAGGCATAAAGATATTTATAAGAAAAATGTGTACAATAATGTGTGTAATGATTTATAATATCATTCCAAATGAATATAAACTGTTACAGGGAGCGAGCTGTTTCTATAGCGTTAGGGAATTTATGCAGTTTAGAAATAATAATGAATAATAATAATCTTAATCTTATAATATCTCATTCAGAAAGCGGTACTCCTGGACACGGCTCGTATTGTTAGGAGGTTCCTCTCTCTGGAGCCCTGACCAGCTTAGACCCTGTAGCCCTGTAGCTTGGACCCTGTTCCCGATACCGGTGGGCTACAATTTTTTTATATTTTTAATTTTTTATATAGGAATATTTAAAAATGTAATCAATAAGTTAGAAAAATAAATGTAGGAAATCTTAATCTACTTAATAGAATATATGAAGTTTTTTTATGATAATAATTAACTAATTGCATGATAAATTATACATATAAATAATGTTAATAATGTAATAACAAATATTTTGCACGCTTGCTTGCAGGCAGAATACAGTGACTTTTAGGATATAAGATCTTCCCTTGAATATAATGTATTTCTTGCAAATAAATGTTTTGATTTTAAACAGCCACGACGCAAATTTCGCTTATTGGTCGTTTTGAATTTGCCATTTCGCGATGTGGTCGGTTTTTTCCCTCAGTGAGCGTTTTCGGCCTTCGAGCCTAACATTTATACCGATGCGGGGTGATGTCGGTCGGTCCTATAAATCTACATCATGTAGAAAATGTAAAATAATATCCTGTGACTTAACTACTGGAAATATTCGATTGAATTTTTATATACATATTGGGAACGTCATGAGGTATAGGCAGTTTAATTTATTGTCGTTTGTCGTATTTAATTTATGAAGTACACTCGGAGAACTTTATCTTGGCCGATTCGGATAGTTTCATTCCGAATGCATTAAATGCCAAAAGTTTTCATAATTTAATCAGTATTTTTTACCATTTTCAATCAGTCATTTTAAAGTAATGTTGCGCTAGATTCCGCATCACTTTCAATATGAGAAAGAAAATGCCTTCTGACGGTTTTCAACTAGTCGGAGCTAAATGCTGTTATCAGTGTTCCCAGTAGCCAGTAAGCGGCATAGTTAAGCACTCGCAAGACAATCGGCTTTCTCGTGGGACTAGCATGAACACGCCAAGTAGACATTTCGTAAATACAAGCGATTTCTGAATCGAAAATACAACTATTTCTACTATGATTATATCATCCTTAAAATATGTCGATAAGTTCTTAAAACAAAAAAAAATATTAGCCCCAAACAAGTATTGTAACTTTAACCGACGAAAAAAAAGGAGGAGGTTCTCAATTCGACACGTAGGTATTTACATTTTTTTTTTATGAAATGGTAAACTGTGAATTAAATATTACGATTAACTTACGTTACAAAACAAGGGGCCCAAAAAAAAACGAATTCCTTTAACGTTACGTTTGTTCCGGGTATTCGTGCTAGGCCCACGAAACTCTCTTACCCATGGATACTCGTAAAATAAACACACAATTACGAACCGGTACAAGACTTCTCTATTCTAAAAATAATGTTTTATTCTAACAGGAAATGTTTTGATATACCCGATGTTGTAAAAAAATATTGTGTATTAATATGTACAGAATATTTACCCACATGACTGTGGTGAGTAGGTCTACCGTCTATTTTCGCGTGCTAAGCAAAGCGACTGTAAAAATAAACGAGTGTCGCATTCATTTCGTTCACCGAATTTAAACATCAGGTCGCACCGAGAGGAATGACTGTCGACTTCCGAACAAATGATTGTGTGATCAATGACATTTGATTGCAATGTTCGCGTATTTACGCGACCGATTGGTTAGGTCGCGGGTTATCAGAGCTTCTAATCCGAGAAACCCATTATCTACCCTCATCTCATTCATACTAAATACACGATGTAAACTGAAGGTGTATTATTCGTACACGTTATTATTTATTTATAAAATAAGGGTTCCCTTCCCTCTTTCCATTTTTTGACGTGAACGTCATTAAAATCACATACCAGGTGAGAAAAGTGAAAAAAAAAACGTACAAAGATATACCTTAACAAGTGAAATAAATCAAATAATAAAGGAACAGAAACATGAGATTACACTTCAAGGTTGTGTTTGAATACAAAATTGCTTCATATCACCGAACGACGAATTATTTATGTGCTCGTGATAAACTAAATAGAATTAAGCAGTTGAGTCAAGTGAGCGGTACGATAATTTCTAGGTAAATCGTCTTCGTGTTTATTTTGGATCAAATGTTTTATCCAGGTTACTGAAGAAGTCTTTAATTATCTCTCCTTTTTTTACTTTTGCATTTGTTTTCGGCAGTGGAAACATAAATTACCCAGTTAATATAAGATAAAAAAAATTACGCCCTTGGATGATTTTCTTCTTTTCTATATGTACACATTTTATTATTATTTGAAGTTTTGTTATTGATAATGATTTAATTATGTAAAATTGACAAAATAGATTAAAAGATATCGATGTCATTCCGACAGCGATATCGAAGAGGTAAGGAGCAAAATGTCTATGCTACCAACTTATTTGTTCAAGCGGGAAAACACAGAACTAAAATAAATGTACCAAGTTTGACATATCGATGCAATTTTTCTTGACAAGCAGCGCCACCTTGAACTGCAAACCTAAAGTGGTCTAATGTGCCTAAAAGCTTGAATCAATCCTGTTGGAATTCGGAGCGGAAATACAAAACTCATTGGAAAAACGATTGCAATTCGTCTAAGCAGCATAAAAAAGTATACATAATTGAATTATTGTGTGTGTAAATTATTTTGGTTCGTGCATATTATCATATTTCCGGAACCACTATGTAGTGATGGATGACTTGTCATCCAACGTACGCGATAAGTGGAATTTATTATGAACGGCTTAATATTTTAACACGCTAACAACTGTATGAGGTAGCTTTAAACAAAGCTAAAAGAAACGAAACTTTCTATACCTAATTGAAAATCATGAAAACAGAAGAGTAAATTTTAAGGGCAATAAATTTAAAGGGAAAATTTAATAATTGAGTTTATTCTTGAGCTAGATAGCCGACATTCTTAGAATTGTATTTGGACCAACGAATTTATTTAATTGATAAACATAACTAAATCTTATGAAATACCTACACAAATACAGCGCTTTTTTGCAATAACAGTTACACGAAATAGACGACCCACTGACATCTCTAATTAGCGTATTTTTTTTTGGTAATCACCAAATTATATGGTATAATCGTAGATATTTTTCAGATTCTTGTTAGCTCTAACTGGCAGCAGCCACGAGACATCTCACTTCGTTTTATCAGGATAAAAACAACCATCATCATTAGAAGATTACATAAATATTTCTCATTTCAAAAACTTCACTAAACTCTCTTTACTTATTAAATCTAGCATAAATCATTCTGCGAAGGTTCTTAGTTAACATTGGAACTAATAAATATGGCCCTTGTATTTATTGGCCTTGAATTAATCTTATGAAATTCTGAAAATTAATATTTAAATGCTCATTACTGAAATTTTTCACATTCCCTTTGATTTACGCTAAATGGCGTCCGTTATTAATATTTTACGTCACTTTCAGTGTAACGTTTTGAAAACAGAAGCTAAACAGACCTTCAGTTTATTTGAATTAGCAAGGGAATTTTAATAATAACGTGAATTTAAGTACTACATTTACGATCAAGTTACTTCGTGTCAGAACATTTTCTAATTTACTTTTCCATGCTATGCGATTACGCTCACTCGTAGCAACATGTGCTACGCGACTAAGCTCACTCCCAAAATATGCTACGAAAGTTCGTAGCATCTATCTACTCTCTTTAAAAAATATCGTAAGTATCGTTGCTTAAGTTCTTAATTTATTTAAAGTGAATAATAATGTTATTATACCACACTATTATTTAAAGAGCTTATATTATTATTTATAGATATAGACGCGCGCCACATAACTTCAGTTACGAGAAATTCGCCTCGCAAAAAATTATCCATCGCTTGTATCTGTAAAATTAGAGCCCAAAAAATCACTTACCGATAGGATAATAATCTTGTCGAACAGCATGACCGGTGGCATGTGGAAATCGAATACGAAGTACTGTGGACAAAAAAGGTATTGTATTAAAATATGGTTGGAATTGGCTCACGAAAAGAGCATTTGGAATGATTGGGCCTTTGCCCAGCAATGGGACATTCAGAGCTAAATATATATATGTTTAATATATAAAAAACATGTCTTGAGTTGCTGGCATTTCTCAAAGACGAGGAAAGTTTCAAATAGAATATTTCCTATGACGAAGGTGCTTGCACCTTATCCAAAAAATAGTTGACGACATACGATACGTATGCTTAATACTGCGATTGCATTTTGTTTGACTTGCGTTTGAGCCAATCATGAAATTTTATTAGCATCATCAAAACGTCATCATCACCATATTTGAGTGTTTTTTTTTTTCACTAATACGTAGATGGCACTGGTGAATGGTTTTTATTATTTAAAAATGTTTGTTGTATCCAGTGGCATTTAAAGTGTAGTCTCGCTCAGTCATTAAAAAAACGATTTTTAACAACAAAAGAAATAAAAAAAAACAATCAAATGTGTTTGTCTCATTGTACAAACACTTTTTTTCTCTCAACAAAAATGTCACCTTTTGCAACAACAGTCATAGAGACTTGATACCTTCTTCATCTAAATGAATATGGCTACTGTAACTCAAGCTTTTTCTTTTTACGGAGCCTTACTCAAAGCTACCCGTGTTCTAGAGCGTTTTTACAGTATGACTGCATTCTATTGCCTTGCTAACGAACGAATCAATCATAATCCTCCCATGCGATTTGGTAAGGAATATTGTGTTTCTAGAATTATTGGACGAGCAGCAAACAACTGCGTCACTAGAAATCCATTAATTACTCTTCCGTATTGATGGATTAAGCCATTATAATGGCATAATTCTCAAATCAATTTGAGCTCTGTGTGTTTTGGTCTGGCAACAGAAATTATGCCAACATGATGTTAATCAGGAACGTGTCTAGTGTACCACAATATAATGATGATAATGTTATAATCTTCAACTGTTTCGACAACAAAGACGGTCTTGCAAGTACCTAACTCTTGTTAGGAGCCTTGACTTAGATTTTAAATCGTCAGTTTTTTTTTTATTAGCACATTCTCTTCCTCAGCTGACCAAAGGCTCAATTGTCTTTGTGTTTATGCCCTGCCGGGTTACGATTGTGTTTCGTTAACAAAGACATTTGGATAGTGTTGTCTCGCTCACGCACTCTGAAAATGATGATTTAATCTTTGTTCCTTATTATGTTGGTTGCCGTTTGCTAATTATTTGTTCAACATAGTTAATTAGTAATATTATTTTCTTTAGGATTCATTTGAAATTAATTTAAAGGTTTACGTTTAATGCTAAGACGACAGAATGATATTTTCAAATATGTGTAGCGCTAAACATAAACTGAGTTGTGGGCATAAGTTTGTAATTTTTTAAAATTGTTTTGCCAATGATGCTACTGTCTATGGAATATTCTGTCATCATTGTAAATATTCCAATAATTTTAATCGTCATAGGTGCAAAGAAAGCCTGAACACAAAAATTTAATAAAACTAAAAGTAATTGCATACAAATTCAAATCATACCTCGTTGTAATAAGGACAGTTTGTGCTCTCCTTGACGCTGGTGTACTTGCGCACATCGCCGATTTGCACGCAGACGACTGGGTCCATGTTCAGGCCGGCAAGCTGACGAGCTTCGATGACCGTGACGCACACTTGGAAGTCAGCTGCCTTCAAGGCAGCTGGGATTCCGGTCTCGATGACAGAGCGTCTGGGGTCAAATAAAAATGTTTTTTTTTTGACCAATTCAATATAGCCCTATCTACCAGCTGACACGGGGTCTGCTTGATGGATTATGAACTACACACACACGCACACAGAGAACAGACCTGTGTCTCATCCGTGGAACCTTTACAAAAATACCCGTTATAACCGTTACGTAAAAAAATTAAAAAGGGAGTCGTTCCTCTTGAAAAAGGGACATGGTGAGGAGGGATGAAACTCATGTGCTAAAAGAATGACGAATATAAATGTGAATGGATAAATTGACAGGAAGACAAGAGTAACAATAATAATATTTTATAGTTTGTAGTAACATTGGTTGGTCCTATAACGTTGCCAAGTGACTTATTTATTATTGACGATGGCTTCTGTCGGGTGGTAAAAGCTTCTGCCATGTACCTACCCTGTTTTATTTAGATACATAAAATGCAAAGACCCTGTTTTTTTAAAGTCCTTATGCCTATGTACACCGCTTCCATACATACTCGTAAAGTAAGATTTTTAATTTTTTGAATTGATTGAAAATACTTACGTTTTTTTAATCTTGCGCGGATCTGTTGGCGAATGAACCTCGACCAGTACTTCATCCGAAGACACAGACGTCTGGCTCGGGGGGCGGTCTGGCTCCGAGGATGATGCACCAATGTCCAATAGGCCCGTCTCCTCGTCACTGCTTCCTCGAGGAGGACGGGTCTTGCCGAGGCGCATGAAGGTCTTAACTGTATTCAGAGTAGATGGACGTTTGCGCTCTGGCATCTCAAAAGTGACGCTGTCTCCGCCCAAGGTAAATCCGCGCCTAGAGAAGAAGACATGTTGTTTAGTACATTTAAATTCAAGTTATATGCACTGCACAGGATCAGCGCCGACTCAACTGGAGCCGTGCGGTATTCTTTACACGAAACTCCGAACGCACACATAAAGGGTGTAAAAGTACCCTTAACGACGCCGAAGGCATTTGCTTTCCCCGTTATTGTGATCATTTTCTGTTCTAGTTCATACCTGGGTACGTTCTAGTTACGAACATACTTATTTATTTATTTCGGTTAGCCAACAATTGTTTACTCCAAACATTTACAATCAATTCTTTATTAATACTGGGGTCAAATATATAGGCATATTGGGGTTCAAAGTATCATCCATGCATCCTTCAACACAATGTTTTGAGTGCGTTATATTGAGTCCTGCCGTAAAACGTCATTTCCCAGCAAAAATGATTGCGTAGAGTTACTTAGTTTGATGTACAGAATGCTTGGTTGACACCTTCGTGAAGGGTCCGTTAACGGAATCACCTCGAATCAGGACCAGAAAATGAGGTTAATGAAGATCAGTGCTTTTATGTGTGCTATGGCTGATCATCGGTGTGAGTCCCCCAGCCCGACTTTCCACGTAAATTCACGCAACAAAAATCTACACGCAATCATACAACCACGATAAAACAGCAGATAATTATTTAATTAATGAGTTACAGCGGAATTCAGTCATATTATCTCAATTATAAATAATTATAAGCACGCATCACAAATTCTGATCAGAAACAGTTCAGTGGTATGTCATGTTCTGTGACAAAAGTATTTGATAAAATGAGAATAATTTGGTCAGAAAACGGGCCTTTACATCCAAAAGGAAAGTAAAAGTAAACTAAAGTTCTGTTCAAATTGAGTGCTTTGAATTGATTCTTTCATTACTTATTTTTTATTTCAGATCATCTTACAGATATTAACAAATTGATATTGAGGTTACAATGATCGTTATTTTCATCGGCGATTTTTAAATAACAATGTTAGTCTATACAGGTTGGCGCCGACAATACGACAATAAATGTAAACACTGGTAAAACTAGTTCATAGGAAAATTTTTAAACTTTCAAAAAAAGTCCTAGCATCGAAATCCAAAAGAATATTTTTTCAAACAAACTAAATAGCATAAAACTTTTAACGAAATACAACACCATTTATAAGTAATGGTTTACTAACCTTAGGTTTAATTTGCACTAATTCGCGTCTGGAAATGACATTTAAAGAACGAATTGGGCAAAGGTTTTTGAAATTGCGAATTGGTTTGAAGGTTAACCCTGCGAAGACTCAAGTCATTGTTGTCGGCAGCCCTAGGATGCGTTCAAGAGTTGACTGGTCGAAGCTTCCCCAAATTGTTTTTGATGGTGCCACAATTCCTTATAGCGACTCAGTAAAAGACCTGGGAATTTACATTGACAAAGACATGTCCTGGGGTCCCCAGTTGCAAGAAGTGAGCCGCAAACTGTTTGGGTCTGCTGGGTCTTTGCGCAGATTGCGCAATTTCCTCCCAACTGCCACTAAAACTGCGCTCGCTCAATCCCTTCTACTCCCAATCCTCGACTATGCTGATGCCTGTTATCCAGATCTCATTGTAGTGCTGCTAGATAAGCTTGAGCGACTCCAAAATTTTTGTATGAGATTCATATTTGGTTTGCGCAAATATGATCATGTTTCAGAGTTTCGCGTTAGGCTCAAGTGGTTGCCTATTCGCCTTGAATGCGCATATTTTATCATTACTCTACAATATTCTGTTTAATCCCGGAACGCCCGCTTATCTCAAACAACGTTTTAATTTTATTCATGACACTCATGTTAGAAATTTGAGATCATCTGAGAATTTGAGACTTTTGATGCCTGCACATTCCACCAAATTTTATGACCAGTCATTCACGGTCCAGGCTGTCCGTTTATAGGGCACGCCACGATAGTGGCGATAAGTCCCCTCTTTGAGGAGTGGCTTGAGAGGCGCCACGGCGTCCTCACCTTCCGCCTGACGCAGGTCCTCACCGGACACGGTTGTTTCGGGAGGTTCCTGCACCGAATCAGGCGGGAGGAAACGCCCGGGTGTTTCCACTGCGAGGATCGACCGGAGGACACGGTGGAGCATACGGTGGAGGTCTGCCCCGCTTGGGCGGAGCAACGCCGTGTCCTCATAGCGGCGATCGGCACCGGCGACCTCTCGTGTCCGGCCCTGGTTCGAGCCATGGTCCGGAGCGAGACGGAATGGGAAGCCGTCACCTCCTTTTGCGAAGCAGTCATGCTAGCAAAGGAGGAGGCGGAACGTGAGAGAGAGCGTTCCTCCTCACGTCCCAGCCGCCGCGGGAGACGCACCGGGCGTCGGGGGCCACGTGGTGGCCCCCGGCCACCGTAGACGCGGGCCTGTGGACGGTGAGCTAAGGGCTAGCTCGCCGTCCCTCCGTCTTAGGACGACAGGCCGTGTCGACGGCGCGTTCGTGTTCCACGCGCGCCTCAAAGAGATGTCAGCATAGGGAAGGGGCCCGCAAGGGCCGATGCCTGCCGGGTGCTGCGGGTTGTTCGAAAGAGATACCGCGGCCCCGGAACACAAAGGGCGATGAAGGAACATGGATGGGTTTTAGTCAGTAAAAGTCTGACACTCCCTCCCGCTCAGCCCAGAGCGGGAGAAGTCATTTGATGATTTCCCATCCGAAAAAAAAAAAAAAAAAAAAAAAAGGCTGTCCGTTTATGGAATGAATTGGCGGTGTCAGTAAGACAAGCTCAGTCACTCGTTGCTTTTAAAAGCTTAGTTGAAAATCATTTTCTTTCTCTGTATTTTTTTTTTTTTTTATAAAACCAAATATTTATTTAATATTTATATATATACATATATTTGTATTTATATGCATTGTATTTATATTACATGATAAGTAGTAAATAACTTGTATTATATTAAATTTTGTATATTAATTGCAGTACACCACTCACTACCCCCCCTTTTTTCTATTTCATGTTCGTACAGTCCATCCAAAGGTTGTCTGGAAGAGATCGCTATCAGCGATAAGACCGCCATTGTAACCATAAAATTAACAATTTTTGTAAAACCGTTCTGTATCAATTTTGGTGTACAATAAAGCATATTCTATTCTATTCTATAGCGACTTGGCAACATGTGTTTAGTGTTTCTACCGATGCGGGGGTCATTGATCTGTCAGTGCTAGCCTATTAATCTACATCATGTAGAAAATTCCGAATATGAAAAATAATGTAGAAAATTCCGAATATGAAAAATAATGTCCTGTGACTAAACTACTGGATATATTCGAATGACTTTTTGTACGCAGACAGTTTAATTAATTGTCGTATTGTCGGCGCCACCCTGTATATAAGTTAATGAATGCTAACATTGGTTAGATTTTAGTGTTAGAAGTAATATAAGTTAGATTCTTACCTGAGGAGACGTCTACCAGCCGACTTCAGCTTATGTGTGCGTGTCTCTGGCTCCTCTGGGATCTCGATATCTACAATCACCTCCCTGTCACGGAGGGACTGCTCAAGAGTCGCGATATTGCGTTCCACATCGTCCAAGACATTATCATCAGAATCCTTAGGAGAAGCTCCTGCGATGGAACCTTGGGAGGATCCAGGCGTTGAAACATAGCCTGAACCAGATGGTTGCGGTTCAGCCTGGGTTCCGTGGACTAGCACAGGCCCGGCGCCGTGGATTGCTGGTATATTGCACGATGAGCTCTTGAAAGTACGCATCTCCGTTGTCAGGAATGGGTCCGCACGGAGTTTTCCAATCGGTGGGTTGTAGTATACTTCCATGTCGACGAAGACCTGTAAAAAAGGGATTTATGTAAATCATTGATAACGATATGATACGAGTACGATATTTACAATAAGTTAATGAGTTCCCATGTTAATCGGATAAAAAATCATTTAATTTAAATATAATTAATACAGTTGCATTAGAAAACACTAATTACAGCGGGTACTGCGTACTCTAGTGAAGTTGTTTGGATGGCTTTGCCAAAACTCTCCACGAATGTTTAGCAAAGTTCGAACTCCGAAAACTGGCTCGAGGGTGACATTCAGGCTAAAGTTGGATCTCGTTATGTAGTATAACTTTGAAATTTCAAAACTCTGTTTATGAAATTTCAAGGTATTAATAATACAAATGTCATTTGTCAACGATACAAGACCGGATTAACCGCATATTCTATTTGAAAACCACGATAAATATTCCTTAATGTGGACCTGTCTAAAATTCCTCACGAAAATATGTATAAAAGATGAAAACAACCTATAAACTTCTTATTTCTAACAGGAATGGCAGGTCTTTTCAATTTAAATTAGGCACTTTGCAGGATGCGCAACAGTTGGCTCGTTTATGATACCGCATAGTAGGTGTATTCAGACGAACGTCCTTAGCAAGAATTCTGACAGCGTATTTATTTAATAGCAGTAGAACACTTTGTGACTGAGTTAATAGACGCTCCAGACATCTTGGAAGTAATAATATATGAGTAGATGCCACCTACAAAAACGCGTTGAATGCATAACAACCTTAATTTATGATTACGCGCAATAGGTACAGTAATTACAGCATGGCAAAGCAGCGACCGTTTTAGTTTGAGGGACCTGTCTGGAGCCACCAAGAACGCCGTCGAGGTGACTATAAAAAAACTTTTTTGCAAAAAAAAACCGACTTCCAAAAAAAAACACAAAAAAAGTGGAAAAAAAGTGGAAAGTTATTTTCCACTTTTTTATGTTTTTTTTTTTGGAAGTCGGTTTTTTTTTTGCAAAAAAGTTTTTATTTTACCCTTTTTAGTTATCGTATCACACACAAATCCTTGTCAAGTACCAATTTCGCAATTTCTTTTACTTGGATGACATTTTTTCCAGCTATTTTGATTTCAAAACCAAACTGCTGTACCGATTTTGATGAAATTTCTATGGGACCAATCGGGAAGTAGATCCATTCAGATAAAAGAAGAATTTTTCAAATCGGTTCGTAAATGACGGAAATATGAGGTAAAAACACAAAAAAAAAACACAACCGAATTGAGAACCTCCTCCTTTTTTTGAAGTCGGTTAAAAAGGGAATCATCGACACGACGGAGAAGAGAAGTGTACTTTAGGTTAGAACTTTACCTGACTCACTCGGTTTTTCCGGAAGTAAAAATAGCCTTGTCTAAGAAGTTTTCCCGGGAGCAAACAGGTGTCATAAGATAAAAAAACTAAATGCTCAAATCCAAGTGACTGCTGACTTCACAGCCACACATCTATGACGGTTTATGTTATCGTGTTCTCTGTGACGTGCGGTAAATTGTACAAGCATTACCCGTAACTATCCGTCGGTCATTGTTTATACAACATTTTACGACAGAACTGAACCCCTTGGCATGAGCTTCGGCTTCCGTAATAATGGAACAGCAGTACCTCGAGATTGTTTGCCACCGGTTTATCTTGCCTTCTAATATGCATATTTTAAACAAAATTAGCTATTCTTGTCTGTCTGTGCGGCCAGAGTTGTAGTCTAAACTACGCAATGGTTCTTGATGCGGTTTTCACCATCATAATTAAACATTTGAAAACTGACAAGAAATATTACAGGAATCTTATTATTTTGTCAAGCCGTAAGAACCTTTTCGCTATGTTAGAATCGGAATTGAACAGGAGTATCGTCTTGTACGGAAGAAGAGGAGACATGAAATACATGTAACCAAAAGAGTGATGAATATGAATGTCGATTGATGGTAGTAGGAGTAAATGATACATTGACGGCTGACAGCGGAGAATGGAAGAACAATATGTGATGTGCTAATCCCAATTATCCTCATTGCGACTGCAAGAGATCTACGTTCGTATGATCTACGTAGTCGGATCCAACGGCTTAAAGTGCTTCCTGAAACATAGTATAAAATTAAGCTTATCCCTCAATAAACCGGTGCGGCTGTTATTATACAAAACTAGCCTTTATTGATGCAAACTATAAAGGTTTCATGAGCAAACTTTTCCGAATAATTCGTTTGTGTAAGATTCATCAAATGAAAAACCGATGAGGTTCGTGGTTGGCATTTTACTAGGTACTCAAACTAACAAATTACTGATTATTTCTAATTTTAGTTTGTTGACTTTGCTAATTTAATTTTAATAAGTAATTATAGTGAAATTGTGTGTTGTGTTTTGTATTATTTTTCTAGTATTTTTATTTAATATGCCTAATGATAATTATGATATGATCCAACTTGTAGATTGAAATAAAGAAATTGAATTGAAAAACTCAAAGCATTTATTTTAATCAGACCATTACAGGCACTTTTGAATGTCAAAACACAAAAAAAAAGAATTAAGCTACAGTCCCAGTCACAGGGCATAATAACTTGTGAAAGTACTGTAGTTGCCCATTCGAAAGCGTAGATCTCTATGGACTAAAATGGGCAAGAAACTCCATGGACACTCTTTTAAATCAATATTTTGTTATAAAAGCTTGGTTACATCATTCATGTCGAGATTACACATATATGTATGTGAGAACGATGTGGTTGTCTATCAGTGTACGTGCGAGTAAGAGCGTCCAGAGTAAAAAGATAAAATTGACAGTTCAAAAATACAATAATCCATGGCAGCTGCGAGATGACCAGTCCCCACTGGCAGCGCCCGTTCACGAACATGACGCATGGATCAGCCATCATTCAACTCAACCATTTTGAAGGGAACTAAATGACCCGAGACACGCGCCACCATCAGCGAGACATATTTTTAAGTCAACGCTCACCTCCTCATCAACTTTTCACACTTTTCACTTTTATCAATAGTGTTGGAGTCGGCTAGTAGTCTTACCGATTGCAGTTGAACACCAGTATTTCACATGAAGCGACTGCCTATCTGACCTCCACAACCCATGTGGTAATACAACATCCTTTGTAAGACTGTCTACCCTTAGATATTTATAACAATAACTACTCGCCACCCACAAAGAATATTTTTTTCTACCTTCTAGTTTTGTTTTGTTTTGTCTTTGATTAATGTTGTCAATGTAATTTTGTCATGTCATCTGATGAAAAAACACAAACTTAGCTAATTAGCAATAAGTTATATACTGAGCACACATTTGTACCGTGTTATCGAAGTATATGTACCTATGTAACTGTAATTACAATACTTATATTTCCTGTGCAATAAGTAACGGTTTAACAACTTTCTTGTACATCTCCCATCACGAGGTATATTATTATGCTACTCAAATAATGGCCTGTGTCGCTGTCCTCAACTAATATAGAGTCATGAACAATAAAGTGATAGCCAAGCTTTTGCAACTTCAAGTTTGAAGCCCCGGTTTTCTCCCACAAATTAATATGAAAAGTCAAAAACAGCCCCGCTGGACCTACGAGCATTTTGCGCAAAACTGGTGAATTTCCGATTCTATAAAGGGGTGAAATAAGAGATATGAGTTTGTATAGAAGTTTGTTATTTGCGTATGGCGCACGGCATGAGATAAGTAACTTACTGTCAAAAAAAGCGAATATTACAATTACGAATACAATAAATGTCACTCACAGTTTAGAGAAAAATAAGAAGATATACTCGTATATTTTTTACTCATCAAATATAAGTGAAAAAAAAACTCAATCTTCATTATCACAGTCACGGGCGCTGTCAAGCCTTAAAAAGAACATAATTTATTCAAGTTTAGATCGACGCTTTGCCTACTCAGCGACTGTTGGGGAACGAACTTTCGAGAGTATATTTTAGGGATAAAGACGCAGAATTAAATCTAGTGTAAAATGTTCGATAATGGCCGACTAGAAGAGTAGACACGATAAGGCGCCTCAGTACCTACTCTGCCACGACTACGATCACTCGACTTACCTAATACGATTTATATTTGCATTAATAGAGGCCCTCGTGGTAAAAATAATAATGGATGTTCGGGTCATCTTCAGGTTAAGCCACGCTTGCCTAGTTTGGTCCGTGGATGGGTGACATTACCTCGGAAAACACGTTAAGCCATTGGTCCCGGATGTCATTTGAAGATCTTTGACAGTCGTTACAGGCAGTCAGTGGCCTGAAAGTCTGACAACCAGTCTTACCAAGGGGTATCATATCACGCAATATTAATTGGGTTGTGGAGGTCAGATAGGCAGTCGCTCCATATAAAATGTTGGTATTCAGTTGCATCCGGTTAGGCTGTATGCCAACCTCAACATACATAGTTGTGAAAAGACTAGGCAGATAATGAGTAGACATTCTAACTGTTTTCAGTCATGGCGGCCAATCTCAGGATTAGGATTTAGGATATTAGCCATCGGTGTCACCAAGTGCACAAGTGTGTGCGCAGAAACAAGAGCACTCTCTCTTCCCTCACCCTCACACTCCGATGGGTCAGCAATCCGTCACGACTGCGACCAACGGCTCAACCAGCTTTCCGAGGCACGGCGTTCAATTCCAAACTCCGGGCCAGACTGAGAAATTCCTAATAGAAACCCAACAAAACTTTGCCCGCAGCTGCCTTACGAAACATCACTCCTGTAGCCCCCGAAATGTTATGCAAAGGTGAACCTAATTTAACACCCAAATTTCGCCAGTTACGTTTAAGTCCCGTGTAATAAGAGGCGAGCCTATTGCCATCAAACGGGCACAAGTCTAGTCTCCGTGACTGCTGCAAACGATTTCCTGTTGGAAAAATCCAATAAGACTGTCTCAACCGGGAATCGAACCCAGCATCTCATTCTCATCAGTAACGCTTGCGACCACTTGACCAGTGTGGCAGCCGCCTTATTGTGATCAGAACAGAAATCATTGTGATTAACAGTGATATAAAGTAGGTAGCAGTCCTTTCAGACTTGAAGAAGTTATTCGAAAATTCTTGCAATAGATTTTCCTCTATAGTTCGTAACGATTGACGTATGTTACACAGCAAAGCTGCCTCGCTTTTTGAATTTCGACCAAACAAACAGATTTCTGACCTTTCCTTCGTCGTACCTACGTCTTCCATACATTTGATTGACACAAAAATAAGAACAGCTACACCCGAACTGCGATCAAACGAACTAAAAGAACTATGTTCCACACAATTTCCATTATCCAGCGTTGTTTTCCTTTTATAACGGTAGGTTTTTGTTTCCCGAAGTGAATGCTTCAGAGACAAGTGGCGGAGGTGGGAGGGTCCTATAAAATATATTTTTTGGATTAGATGACGTCCTTTTTATCTACATAATCAAGTTCTCGGAAAATCAAATAACCTATTTTTATTTTATTTTAGGCTACATCCCGTTTCGTAACTTTCCCGTTTGGACAACTGAACAAAATACCATCACAAAAGTGTTTAATTGAAGCCTGCGTTTATTTCCTATCTTAGTTGCGAGAACATGTACCAGAGTAGTATTGACGGCTGACAATACTTTATTCATAAAAACTGAGGCAAAAAATACAAAGGAAACTACTGTAAGGAGGTACTGTGTATACAAAATAGATCACAAAAACTATCAACAAAGGAAGCAAGTACTTTACGCCCTCTGCGTACAGTCGAAATTACTATAGCGATTCTCGGTGTTTTTTATAAATCATAATCATAAATATTTATTTATCTCGAATGACAGGTGCTGGTTCACATATTCACAACCTTATGTAGAGAAAGATGACTGAAGTAGAAGGCACAGATCACCTCTCCAGCTTAGATCACATAGGTAGTTTTGTTATTTTTACATATACCTTCAAATTAATAATAATGGAAAGCACTCAATATCAAAATACAAGTAAACGGTATTTACGTGCTTTCTCGAATGTTGTTATATGTATATATAGTTTTTCTTTAACACTAATAATAAAATTATTTTTCTAAATACCCGTCGCGAACAATACACGTAGTTAACAATGCTGTAAACACGGTGGCAACGAGAAACTATACGGCTTTATTTACTTTCACATCATTATCCGGGTTCCACATTGTGTGTTATTCATTAGCTTAGCACCGCTTGAATATTCAAATATAATAGTACGTAATAGCCGTATTCAAAGTTGGCAAATGAATTAGAGATATAATGCTGTTTTTCTTCGTACAGTTTTAACCGACATCAAATAAGAAGGCGTAGTCAATCATAACCGTATTTATTGTTTTGTTAGGCTAGCTTTTGCTCTCGACTTCGCTAGCGTTATGCTCGAAAATCATCCCAAGGAAACGTTTTAAATATAGCCTTGAAGACTTGAGGATAATGTTGCTTTCCATCAGTGAAATAATTTTTGGAATCGCATCTTTAGTACCGAATATTACCCCCCACATTAAAACTTACAAAATTTACTGCTTTATAATATTATTATAGATACCTCATATACACAATGGATACTACAAATGTCGTGCGGTATAGTAGATTTTAAAACGTTCTATTGAATGTTTCTGTCTATTTTTAATATTAGGCTGTTTTCTTCATACCATACCAGAAGCAAATGAAATCATAATTTCATACTATAATTAATGACAAAAATACTTTCCGAAGTCTTCGATTTGGGAAGCTTTTAAAAAATGATATCGAGGAACCTAAAATACAATTTTTCTTAAGTCAACGGTTGATCGCTACAAAATTGTGTGCCCCCACTATAATTTTCAAACTAAGAGAAGGAAAATTAAAAAAAAAAAAGTGGATATCAAAAGTCCTATTTAATTCTATTACATTTAGGTTCCATACTATGTTCCTAACTTAGGTGACTTCACGGTTTAGAAAGTAGGTGTGGTGTAATGACTTATCAAAAAGTAAAGTGCCTGCCTGAGTTCGAACCTATGATTAACAACAACTCGTTACTACCAAAAGCCACAAGATTACCACGATGACTGATTAGTGAGGTTGAAATAAACCCTATTAAACCAAACAGTCTAGAATCTATGCTCGTTATTAACACCTATCTCTAGAACATCACACGATCCCACGAAAATTACCCCATCTAAAATGCATATGTACATATCCTTTAATACAAATACAACACGAGATATATTGTGATCCCCTGCGGATGTAAACTGTCTGCCTTGTCATTAGCCGTAACAGCGTATCGTAGGGCATACGGTCTGTCATGTCCTGTCATAATGACAGACGGTTTGATAATATCATTTGAGGTCTGTAAAACAGAATACGCAGTTTAACTGTATTCGAATTGTGTGGGCGAATAAGGTAACAGTCACATCGAAAGATATTTCTAGTAATGTGTGGCAGCTACGAAATATAAAACGCTAGCCGTAGCCTCGTTACAGTCTGTTCACACGACGACGTATTTTCAATTTTTTTGAGGGTGGCAATGCTTTTTAAATACCCGTGTTCACATGAATCACGAATCGTGAAAAATGACGTACACGTCTTAAATCACGGAACGTCTTTTAAAAATCAGGTACGTCAAAAAACATGGGTCGTGATTTTTTTGTGACGGATTCGCTGATGCGCAAGCTCCCAAAAAATCACGGAACTAATGTGAACACCAATTCGTTTTTTTTCGCCGGATCGTGATAATACACGATTCCGTATGCAATGCGTGTATCCGTCATGACGTATCGTGTTTTATGACGGATCGTCAATGACGGAAGCCGTGGGAACGGGCTGTAAGATGGCATACAAATAAGAAATCAACGCCGTCAGTAGCAGCTGTGGGCTGCTTCAGGCAGAGTTTACCAACCGTTTGTCGTGTGAAGTGTTTGTCATGGAACGGAGGAACAAGACAATTCATTTGCTTGCGGTCATTTTTTTTTCTACTGCAGTGTCTCTGAGCTCAATGGCTTTGAGGCTTTCAGTACTAGAGCCAGTCATAATTGTAATCCTCATTTCCATGGCAGACAATATGCTTCTATTGATCTTCTAATTAATATCATACTTAATTTTTTATTCAAAATCAGAGCTCTTTGTATACGTATTCGCTTATAAGTAAACTGTTTAGGCTGATTATGTTTGGAGGGAAGGGGTAAAGCCAACAAGAAAATTGTTTGTTTGGTTGCTATTATTAGATAATTTTCTGTAAATACGGTATTATAGTTTATTTTCAGCGTTCGAAATTAAACTCTATAACAATGAAAGCAGCGAATATAAACCTGTTAATAATTGTTGTATTGTTTTTAGATCGGTAGATCAAGTTACAAAAGATATAGAAATTAAATAACATGAATTATTTTAAATCAAGGGACATGGGAGACTCATTCACATTAATATTTAATTTTTAAACTAAGGAAGTACGATTACAGTAGTATAAATTAACTAAAACTATCGTTAGTGGATTCATTTCATATTAAAAACACTATGACATCAAGTCTCTACCTACGTCATTACTTAACCAAAAGATTAATTCTTTTGCCAATACACAGCCACATGAACAGAGCCGCGTGCACAGCTAGTACGAAATAAACCTGCAAAATCCATCCACGTAAATTAAGCCTAAATTTAATTAAAATTTCAACGTGTCATCCTTAGGGCTCTACCAATTTGTTTGAACGCACATGACTGACATGAACCAAGTTTGTTTTTTTTTACTATAAAAATTTTCCAGAGATGGTTATGGGACACATCATTTTGAAAAATGCAATTCGCTTACGATCCGTAGAAATAAATGTACTAAGTTAATCCCACAGAAGACACGCCTCGGCGACTACTGTTAGGGATAGCACTGTCAAAGTCTCAACGCTTTTAATTTAAACCAAGCGTGTAAAGGAATGTCGTCGTTTAAAACTGACGGCTGGTGATGAAATGTTCTGTGATAGTTTTAGCTGTACACGAACCTTCTGGTGCCCCAAGCGAGACTTCTTTTTTCTTCTGAGATCTTGTTTTTTCAAAACAATGTCTTGAAAATCCACCAAAAAAATTGTTGTTTAACCGCTACAGTATCCTTGCAACTCTGTGCCTTACGTATAGTTGCAAATAAACCGTTTTAAACCGGTTGAAAACGGTTTTCAATGGGGCTACCGCGCGCCCGCCCGCGTCTTACGCGCACCTATAGTTGCTTTTAAAACGGTTTATTTGCAACTATAGCCTTGCGTATTCTCACGCAAATCCGGATAAGAATATTCTACGAATTTGATTGTAAGTATCACCCTAGAAATATGTTTATTATTGTGCAGGACGAGGAAGTAACAAGAACTGCCAAGGGAATGTTCACAAAATCACATAAATCGAGTTACACAGATTTAAAATGAGGAGTCGCTTTTATTTAAAACTGTCAGATTATTAATAATACGTTATAGAATATCATATCACCATTTTGTTAAAAATAGTTTTGTTTTAAACTGTAAAAAGATGCAGGCGATTTTTTTGTATATTTTTTATGAATTTAGTCATATATACGTAGTTTTTCTTTTAAAATTTGTGTAGCTGTAATTTTCACTTTCTTTATTTTATCATATCAATGCATTATTTTAGTGTGATCAGCAGGACATGCCATATACACATATGCCATATATACATGAAATAAAATAAACTAATGATAGTTTATTTTATTTCATGTACTATTCTACTTCGAGTGGAGAAAGAGAAAAAGATATCGACTGCAAAGAGACCCAAAGTTGTTTTTTTCCTCGTTTAGGCCAATTATGTTATTAATGGATGTATACAAAAGAAGGAAAAAGAGGAATGCACCTATTCTATATAAATAGCATTTGTAAATATAATTAAAAAATGTCTAGAACAGCAATTTTTACAAATACATTGGACATTGTTCATATTTTTTTCCCGCATACAGCCATGGGTCGTGTATTTAAATAAAGAGATAACAAAAAACAAATGGAACTGCTATGAGGCACCAAAACAATAAACATGATGCTCAGAAGAACTTGCCATAAACGAATCATTGACGTAAGATGAACAAACAAACCATTTGTTTATAATGAACGGATTTTACGCACCTCTTTTAATGAATCCTATTAATACGGATTCCTATTTAGGTTAATTTACGGTATGATATCCGAGAACATTAAATTGGCTATGAATTATTATCATAAGTAGCTAAGTAGATACCAAAGAATACTGATTTAAAATTAGATCTAAATTAAAATATTTATAACTGGCTTCTACCGCGTAATTGCCGGTTTATTCTTTTAAATTAAAACATATTCAATGGCACTGGGTACTTAATACTGCTTTGAAGTAAAACATAATATATAGCATTCGTTATCTCCGGCCCACTCGGACATAGATTCGGATATTTCACATTAAGAAAACTAAATGATAGAATTGATGATTGGTTACGTTCATTCATGGTGCCTACATTAATACATACCAATTATGGTGAGTAGTTTTTTTTCAGATTACCTCTTACTTATTTGTGCAGTGGTACTTTACTTTGAGGGTAAGGTATTTAATACTCTCTCTCTCTTTTAAAGGACCAGTAGCGGAGGACGTTGCAGCGTGCGACTCCAAGGCTTATGATATGGTATTCTGTATCTCAGTATTAGTCATAAATAATTTTAAAGATCTGATCAAAATGTGATATTGCTTAGGTGATTTGCTCGGCGCCAACACACAATTCGACACTGACCTGCAAATTGCAAAAAACGTAAGAAAATTTGAATTTCGCGGGCTACCTTAAGTTGTTATCTCAAGAGCCGGCTCTAATGAGATCTAACAAAACCCAGATGCAAAGCATCGTCATCTCTATCCCTTCGTGGAAAAACAGGCTTTATGTTTTAAGTTCATGTTATCTTGCTAGCAAGTCTTAGTTACGTGTTCACGTGTAATCACCATTACTTTAATTCACTGTAGACCAACACGCACATCCACGCATTCCAACTCCAACACTGTGTTTAAAACTTACGCTTAAACTGACACAATGATACGCTGTGTTTTAATGTGTCTCTAGTTTAAAGAGCTTGGATTTGAACAATCTTTCCGAAATTAATATAGCGTAGGTATTTGTGGATGTTACAAAAACGGCTGAGTTGTATGATTAATGAAGGTTATGAGGGGTACTAAATGTCGGGTATACGTCAGGTCCGGAACGACGGGGTATATATACATTCAGTCAAAAAAGTATCGGGAATGGATGATTTGTTTATCGTTCCAAATTATTCTTTTTGTTTTTTTTTTTTTGTTGTTTTTAGATTGGCACAACTGTTATCAATTTTGGCGAGGAGTTTGAGTTGCGTCTGTTATTTAGATTAAATACAATGCTGTTTTTAGTTAGATCATATCTATTGTGTATTGCGAATTTCATAATGGACAAAAACATCGAAGAAAGAGGTTGTCTTAAATTTTGCATCGCCAATGGAATTTCGTGTTTTGAGTCGCTGAAAATGTTACAGATGGCATAATGATATAATATGATTGGTTCAAAGCGTTCAAAAGCGGTCGAGATGTGATGGAAGATTTGCCTCGCTCTGGTAGGCCATAGAAAGTGCACTTTCTGTGTCTCGCGAGTCGATCCGTACCATTTTAAATAATCCCTTGGGTTTGAAACATGTTGCCGCTCGGCTAGTCCCAAAAGACCTGAATTTTCTCCAAGAACTCAATAGCATAAGAGTCACTGAGGACATGCTAAGGTGGGTGTACCATGGAAGGCCACTCTAATGAATAAACAGTTATTATTCGTTCATATACTGGATAAATGAAACGAACGAATATTTAAGTAATACTTTGTTTTATTCCGTAAAATATAAACCACTTTTTTAAATTGCAGATTTGATCAATATTGATTAAACTTAAGTTTCATTGAACTCTTAAAAATGGCCTTGCTAGAAACAAGGCTCTTTGGAAGGCCATTATAATAAATCAGTCATTTAACACTAAAAGTTAATAAATAGCCATTAAATCTACAATAAAAAGAAGTGGTTTATATATTACGTAATAAAACAAAGTATTACTTAAATATTTGTTAGTTTCATTTATCCAGTAAATAAACGAATAATAACTATTTATTTGTTAGAGTGGCCTTCTATGGTACACCCACCTTATTTTAACGTCGCCGATTTCCGATATCAATGAAGCAAGGGACCGTACTGCCAAAATAGTGGCGCGAGCGATTCACCGCCGCGTCTGTGATTTCTAGTTCGATGGATGTTTATGTAGATAGAAGGAATTTGTCATCACATGGCAATAACTACGAAATTTTAATAATTGGCCTTCGAAGGAGCATGGCCTTCCATGGTCCACCCACCTTATAACCAGTCAATTCCGACCCAACATTCATGAAATGTATTGTTACTGGTGAAAAGACGTGGGTATACGAGTTTGACATGCAAACTAGTCAACAAGCTTCGGAATGGCGCCTTCCAACTAAACCGAATCCGAAAAACCACACCAAAGTCGATCAAAAGTCAAAGTCATGTTGACCATTTTCTTTGCCTATCACGGTGTTGTGCACTCGGGATTCTTGCCGGAAGGTCAAACAGTAAATAAAGAATAATATTTGAGCGTTACGCGGCGTTTAAGAAAGCAAATTCGAGGAAAAAGACCAGATTTGTGGAAAGAAAGTTCTTGGATTTTGTACCACGATAATGCGCCTTCGCACAAGGCCATCATAGTGAACGAATTTTTGACCAAAAACTCAACAAATACCATCGAGCAACCACCTTATTCACCAGATATGGCTCCAGAAGACTTTTTTCTTTGTCCTAAACTCAAATTACCACTCCGTGGCACCCGTTTTCATTCGGAAGAATAAATAAAAAAAAGAAGAAAAAATAATCGTTTTTCTAGCCATTGTCTCACTAAGCTTTTGTGTACCCACTCATCTTTTAAGTTTCCTAGAAAAAGAGTGTAAGAATAGTTTCATAAAACAAAGTCCTCCTCTCCAGTGCTGGTCCAAACTGTTTACAAGAATAAAAAACGGTCGAGTCGGTTGACTAGGGGCTGACTGCCATGACCTCAGACTTACAGTAAAATTGACGAGTTTGTACAGAGTTAAGAAACGTTATTTGAATACCAATATCATTTATAAAAAGCATATAAAAAAAAACCGACTTCTAAAAAAACACAAAAAAGTGGAAAATAACTTTACTTTCGGAAGTCGGTGGCAAAAAAGTGTTTTTTTGGAAGTTGGTTATTTTTTGCAAAAAAGTTTTAATTTTACCCTTTTTAGTTGGGGTACAGATAACCTCCACTAGATTCCGCATGGAAGGCAACTTATGCGCGCTGCACATTTATGAGTTATAGCACTAATATAACTCGATGCGCGTATCTAATCTTCAGTGTCGACCAGAATTTAGGGAATTCAATATATATTAAAGTTTTATTGTTACGGTTTACTTAAAAAAAAAACGGCTACCTCGCTACAAGTGTGCCTATACAATTTGAAGATTTCCCTCGATTTCTCCAGGATCCCATCATCAGATCCTGACCTGATGACCGTGGGACCACCTAGGAAGAATACTCTTTCAAACAAAAAAAAAAAACTCCAAATCGGGAAACATACATAAAAAAAAAGATTCGGACGAATTGAGAACCTTTTGAAGTCGGTTAACAAAGGAAAAAACTGTTGTCTACTACCGTCTTTTATCGCTTTGTTACACCTAACACCACTTGTAAAACACTTTCTTCTTCTTCTGGCTGAAATATGAAAATTGTTTTCGTCCTGTTTTTCCTCCTGTGTGTTTCTCAGAATGTTGTGTCTTAGCTTGTGCTGAATAAAATAATTTTGTTCTTTTCTAATAAATGATAAATGATGTTTATTTTGCAAATAGGTTTTTACAAACACTTTTACACGTCTTCTTTTTTAAAACTAGATGAGGCCGGTGTTTCGTATCTGACTACTCTGAGAAGAAACAACCGAAACAAACTCAGAGGTCATAGTCTCTTTTAAGGTCCAGACATAATCTTGATAAACTCACATGAGGACTATGCAGATGAGTGTCTGAGATGGTCTTTTGAAGAAAGAACCACACAGATTTGAGTGGACCTGTCCAGCCAGTGCAAGCATTTGTCAGTTATCATGTAGCTCCACTCATAATACGTCTTTGAATCCTCCACAAGGAGGTCTCATCAAACCGATATAAAGGGTGTAAATAGACCATTACCTAAGCCGAAAGGCACTTATTCTCCCTGTCATTGCGAGCATTGTTTTGTTCTGGACCATACCTGGAAACGTTTTAGTTATTAAGATATTGGAGGTTAATGTTCCAACTTTTTAGGTTAATGTTACAAGTTTTTTTTTTATACTAGTTTTTAAGGTTTATTTTAAATATCACAAAGTTTTGAGTGCGTTACATTGAGTTACACCCCAAAAAAAGTTTCCCAGCAACAACTTTTGCTGTAATGCTTGGTTGACGGCTTCGTGAAGGTTCCGTTTACACCTTGTATAATCTGTAGAAACGGCCGCGGCACGGCGTGACCTTAATTCTCTCGCATGTGGAGATGGTGCTGTAGGACACCTCATCTTACTCAAGAACGGTTATTGCAGACCTCATCATTAAACAGAGAACTACCACAACAACTTGCCAACGTCATAATTATATCGCGGTTAGCTGAGATTAGTTACCGTTTTTTTTTCTCAAGATATAAATGCTCATTGGATGTCCTCCTCCCTGGGAAGAGTATAGGAGTCTTTCAGACTAATACTGACAAAAACCACCACAGTGTTCCCTCGCACTCTTGCGTCCGGAAGCAGCTGAATTTCATGTGACTTCCTCTACCTCGGACTAGTGCCCGCTTAACCTGTGGGGCTCGTCCCGGTGTAAATCTCCCCTTGTTACGTACAAGAAGAATTAATACTTAGTATTAATTTGTAAAATTTCCCTTTTTGAATTCGTCTCTCTGGATCAGGAATATTATGAAATGAATCCATGACATAACTTTTTCCACCATGTAGGTATACTGTACTAGTTTAAGTGAGGGGCCCACCTGATGGTATGTGTTAACCATGGCATATTGAATGCTCAATACCATGGGGTCATCAGCAATACTAGAGCTGATATTACAGGTGCGTTGCCAATGGATCCAATTTTGTTATCACGCGTGCCTATATGTATCTCGCAACCGACTTGCGTGTATGACCAGTTGTATGAACGTGGACGACGTGACAGCAGTGTGTAAGGATCGTCACCGGTTGCGCTCTGTGGTATCTACCTACCCTCATGGGAAGAAAGCGTGAGTTAATTTATGTATGTTATCATCACAGAGACAAAGCTAACGTTAAAAAGCTGCTCAGGCAGAAATGACTTTCAAGTACGAAAATACTAGCTCCTGCACACTAAATAATACAATTTTCTTACTAGTACACCCAAGTTCCTAAACTAATGTAGGAGCCCCGTAAAACTAGCGCTTAACTTCAGTTGGAAACTCCTAACGTGAATACTTTATTACAATTAGCCTTCCTCTTGTTTCCATTTCATGGTGCATGGAAATGCTCTCAACTACGAGGCGTCGCGCGTGGTCTCATTTTCTCGATATTCTGGAATTGCATTCGAGCCGTGCAATTATATGGGCAAAGTTACGAAGTTAAACCAAAAGTGTTTAGGTTTTTTTTGTTAGATTTGCAGGTTTGTATCAAGTTGTATTGTAGTGAAACTTTACACTGGTTATAAGTGTGTGTATCTACTGAAGTACCTTTTAAGGTCATCGATCCACCACCCTTAATTGACGAATTTCTATTTAAAATAAAAATCAATCACTGCACGTATGGCTGAAGTTTTTTTTTTGTTGTGTTCGTAATTGTCAGGAGGTAAGTTTTTTGGGTTCTAAGCGCACTTCGCACTTCTCACCTTTCGTCATTAGTACCTAAACGCTTGCGGAGCCAGGGCGGGTCGCTAGAAATATTTCATGAAAACATGAGGCCATTTCAGACTTTAACTACAAAAAAAAAACGTTAACTTCAAGAAACCTCTCGACTTAGCTTAGAGTTTGTCGATTGGCACGAGCCATGTCAAAGGCTTCGTAATTGAAAGTGAAAAACAAAGTAGACACTAATAAATCTTTTCCAGATTGACATTAAACTTCAGTTGAATAATGCATCAGCTTCATACAAGGGCCAATTTCATCGCAAACGAGATCAACTCTTTTAAATCGTTCGAGCACGGTCAGTGTCACTCTACATCAATAGCAATGAGGACGCTGGCAGCTCTCGTTAGTGCAGTTTATTGCTCTCGCCCACTGCCAACGTTTGCAGGGAATAAAACGCAAAACAGTAGCGATGCTACTAGCTAGAGCGATGACGAAAGATGTGCTAATCATGACGAGGTGTAAACGGACCCTTCACGAAGCCGGCAATCAAGCATTCCGTACATCGAGAAACGACTTCTTTGTAGGGGTAAAAATACATTTTACGGTAAGTTAAGATAAGATACACACATTACGACATACGAGTTTTTGTCATTTTACGGTAGGACTCAAAACCCAGTGCTGATGGATGCAATGACGGGGATCATTACGGGGGTCATGGAGGTTATTAAAGTGAAGTGATAAAATTAAAAAAAAAAAAGTAAAAAAGTTTTAATGTTGACCTCCAATATCGCCCTAACTAGAAGGTTCCCAGGTGTAGTCTAGAACAACAGAAAAATCGCGATGACGGGGCGAATAAGTACATTTCGGCTTCATTAAGGGTATTTTACACTCTATATAATAATAATAATAGTGAAATGTTAATTAAATAAGATGTCAATTTAAATCGTCGTATTCTGAGGGAAATTGAAAATTATTATGTCGTACCAACCACTTTAGCATACATTTTATTAATGTTTAGCGTGTGCAATGTGTAGGAGTTTATAAGTCTGTTACTTGGAGGTAATGCATTTCTGGCTACGACGGTACCTTTGGGTACTAGCATCCATTATTCTAGAGTGTGCTTAGATGGTTCGGACATGTTAAGAGGAGGAGATTCAGGAGGTCATGTGAGGAGAGTGAAAGGCGACTAACAAGAGGTATTTACAAGGCAGATTTGCGAGACGACGCTGACTAGAGACGCCCTCCCTACCCCTGACTACGCCCTGACCTTATAGGTGAGGTTCTTCAGTAAGGTTAGGTGTGAAGTACACGCAACCAGCGTCTGTGTATGGCCATGGAAAAAGGTGTGAGTTTATGTAGTTTAGTAAATAACAGCTCTCACAGTACGTAACTACAGAGCTACAAATATCTACAGGCGCCTGAATGGCGTTTTTTTTTTTTGTGAAAATTGTCATATTACGAAGAAGGCGGCGTTAGGTTCGTATTTTTGCTAGATACCAATTCATCCATGTTGCGTAATTAGCTTGGGTTTTTAGCTTAACATGTATCTAGTTACGGCAAGCTAATTTGTTAGTCTCCAGTGACATAATTTAGTTAAGCGTTGTGGTCCCAATGGTCATTTGTTATGATACAGATTGGAAGGTACACCGACGCTAAAACGGTTACAGCGTATTCCGTACATCATTCTGAACCCTCGCCCTCCCACACAAAGAACATTTTTCGTAAACTGCAATGCCTACACGGTCAAAATGGACGGAGCACCAGTTTTTGAACGTAATTCACAACTCTTGGTCTAAGGGGCCTGCCAGCTCCGTCCTGCTGTGGTACAATTGGCTAATTTTCCAAGATACGTTGGAACGCTCTGGTCATCACACGAGGATCTCGTGCGTTCCTTTTGCGTTCCCGCGTACCTTGCCATAACACTTGAGCATAGTCCCGTAATCGCGGGCACTGAAGTATTGTTCAGGGTCCGGAAGGCATTTTGAAAATCGAATTGAGATTCTTGAATTTTTTTCGAAAAGTTTCAACTGGAAACTCGAAGTTAGTTTTGATTTAATAACTTTATGATATGATCACAAATTCGCGACAAATCACAGCCGTTTGCGATCAACGTAAACTCGAAACTGGCGTACATCCGTTAAAATCGGCAACATGCAAAAGAAATGTAAATTCTTTGAATCCGCCGCTATCGCTAGGTGCGTCTTGTACCTAGGCCGTGCACAGAGTAATAAAATGATAGACTGTACAATCACGTTAAGTTGTACCCAAAATCTCTCAAAATTGCGAAAATAGATATTATATTTTATGAAACAGTAAATTACATTGTTGAATTACATTAAAAACTAAAGCCAATCTTGATAACAAAAACTGGGCAAAAAATTACGCGATTATCAATAAACTTCTAAAGTTTTTTTTTAATCCTCTTAAATCGATGATGCATTCGGAACGAAGTGGTCCGACAGAGAGCCAGAGTTGTCCACAGAGCTCACTCAAATAGATAAAGCAACGCTGAACAAGGAAGTTTTGATTTTTACTAATCTTACTTCAGCCAAAATCTGCAGTTTAACGCATTTTATTTTAGTGTTTGTTAATTTCATAATTGTTAGATACCTATGCTGCCATCTATGATTTTTTTCAAGACTAATTATAATGTGTTCGAGTTGAGACCCCATATTGTATAGGTATTATGTATAGGTATTGTATAGGAGCTAGCTACTATTGTAGCTAGCTCCTCATTTCGTCAATCAGAGTTGTTGCCAATTAAAGACGTAATGTTTTCGTTTTATATTACGCTTATTTTGTCTAATTCGTGGTTAAAATTTTTGGAGCAGCAAGATAAAACGTGAGCTTTCAAGCTTATTAATACAAAAATATACTTACAAGTATCTTTTTGAATATTTCAGCCTCTGATGAAAAGGTTTGTGTATTTATTATTTAGGTACCTTTTAATGTATTTGAAAAACGATACTGTTTTCGTTGGGTAAATTGTGCTGTTTATTGTTTGGTAAAGTTTTGTTATTTGATGTTGAGTACCTATGTACATGGATTTGTACTCATTCTTTATTTTGAAGGTCTTTGTGTGCTCTCAGAATGTACGACAAAACAGATCAGATCGATTTATTGGATAGTAAGTTTATGTTATAGGGCTCTTTTTTTTTACCTATGATATTATTATTGTGGGATTAATTTAATTATAATTATAATGTGAAAGTAACTCTGTCATTTTGTTACTTTTTCACGCCTTAAGGACAGTACTAATTTCGTTGAAAAGCACACAAGTGGAACATGGCCTAGGTACGGGGCCACATACGATTTCTTTTAGCCTTGTATTACGTTCCAGTGGGACAATTTCCGACCTAGCGACGCAGGCAAAACCGCTGGCTAAAGCTAGTTTATATTAATGGCGATGGGGATAGTAAACTGCGTTTTCCCACAGCAGTCGTTTGCCAACGAACGACGTTCGTTGCAACGCGATGCAATGGACAAAACGGCCATGGGATGACAGGATAGCCCCAAAAGAATGGCAATGCCAGGCAGTCCTACGGTAGGTAGGTATCCATTCTTATTTCATGAAAAGCAGATTGTTAACTCAAGCGAACCGTAAATATTTTTATTACTACTGAAATGTCAATTTTGGCGCTAAGCAGAGTGTTGGAAATATGAAATATGGGCTTTTTTATGAAAACACTTAGGTGTCGCTTAGAGTTAGTGGTGAAAATGACCTTAACAGATGTTAAGTGGTTTTAAACGTCCCGACTTGTGCGTTGAACGATGAAAACACGAAAAAACAATTACAATTATGTTTGTATAATTTGGCAAAATGTAGGGACCAACAGATTTCTCTTGCTGGTGGCTAAAACACAACACATACACAATGACTTCTTAAAAGTTTTCAGTTATTCCAATAAAATATTGTATGAAGATATGTACATTGCACAGACCTACACCTTATCAAGGTGAACAAACTCAAAACCACACGAGTATTAGTTGCGGTACACGACATAGCAAAGGCGATTTCCGTTTCCGTATGATGTGGCCAATCCTGCTTGAGAACCCGAGATCAAAGGGAAAATAATCTTCATGCGATGCCTTCATATAAATATGTAGATCTCACGAAGCTAGTTAAGGAAACTTCGGGTTGGTCTTGTGTATATGTGGATTAGGCAACTGGGTATGACAGACATGAAGTAAAGGTCATTTAAAATAACTGGGATCGCAAGTACGAACATTTACAGGCCAGAAAAAGTGTTATTGGGAAGTTCGAAGTTCTTCTTCTTCTTCCCCTACCCCGGCTTGGAAAGTACGTTATGCTCTTGGTCCTGCGTATATCTATACTTCTATACTAATATTATAAATGCGAAAGTTTGGATGGATGTTTGTTACTCAATCACGCCAGAACGGCTGAGCGGATCGGGATGAAATTTGGCACAGAGATAGATTATAGTTTGGAATAGCACATAGGCTACTTTTTTCATCCCGGTAGGACGATCCCGCGGGTCAATTATCGAACTCCACGCGGGCGAAGCCGCTGGCATAAGCTAGTGTGAAATAAAATAGAGTGCATCTGTTATTTTGCACTTTCTTCTTCGAGATTTTTAACAATGAAAGTTTTAGAGTAAGAAAACATCCCCTAGTATCCGTGTACCGTACGTATGAAATAGCGTGAAAAGACACTATTTACTCCGTTTACTCATGATATTTGCCACTGAATCGGATGAGGCGAGCGAGCGTGTGAAAAGAGGGCTTAGTCTACTTCCTGCCATGACACGTCTAGTCACAGTCTATCCTAGTTTCGTGTGGTTCTCGCCTTAAGCTTGAAATGAGGCAGGATATTAATTATTTACGCTCGGCTTTGTGACGCATCCAGATGGCATTCGAGATAGCAAAAGTAAGGACATAGTGAATTATGGATCTGCGACATTATAGTCTAACAGCCCGTTCACACGGCCTCCGTCATTGACGATCCGTCATAAAATACGATACGTCATGACGGACGGACGGTGACATTGCATACGGAATCGTGTTTTATCACGATCCGGCAAAAAAACTAATTGGAGATCACATTAGTTACGTGATTTAACGTAAAATTTATTTAAAAAAAATCGCGATCCGCGTTTTTTTGACGTACCTGATTTTTAAAGGACGTTACGTGATTTATGACGTGTCCGTCATTATTCAAGATTCGTGATGCGTGTGAACACGGGCATATAAAAAGCATTACCGCTGTCAAAAAAAATGACGGATCGTGAAAAAAGACGATAAGTCAAAAAAACGAATCGTCGTCGTGTGAACGGGCTGTAACACATTTAAAATCCAATGCATTCTAGTTTATCAATTCAACAACATTTATTGCGTTGTCGAGCAGAAGAATTTTCAAGCTTAACGATTGCTTGGATAAAGATATATTTATTTTGTAAAAACAATGAGAAGGTATGTATATATGTAGGTACTATGGTATGCCATATATGAATGGCGTATAAAAATTGATTGGCCTTAAGCCATAGGGTGATGTTAAATAATAAAAAAGTAGAGCTATTTAGAAATATTAGATGAAAAAATGTCGTAATTGAATTGCCGATGCGTTCGTTTTTTAATCGTTTAGGCTTTAGGCACGATAATTATGTTTAATAAAAATAAACCTTCAAAATCGTATGGATAGTGTTTGAAAGTGTGTAAGGTTATTGGGACGCAAGTTTCTCTCTACACAGTCTCCCTAGAGTTTCTGCAAATACTGAAAGTATCTACCTACTTGTACTTAGCTTACATCAGTGCCTTGTTTATAGATGCTCTTGGACCTACTTCGGTACTCTTTCTATATTAGGTATTTTCTTTAATTTCAAAAGAGAGTCAGTTCAAAACTGACCTAATTTCACAGTTGTGTTTACACAACGACAACCATTGTTGTGCAAAGCTCGCACTGGGCTCCCGGCTGGGGTCCGAAAAAAACACGATTGATTACGACGGGAGAGGGTGAGGGGTGGAGGAGTGACAATCACGTGTATATTTTCGTATTACGAAAACAACCAATAATGCGTGTGACGTCTTATTTTTTAAAGACACTCGAAATCATTTAGAAAAAAAAATAAACAAAAAAAAGTTAGTTAAATTTGCTTGCTTTAAGATAGCTGCTATCGGACGTCATAATACGATGTCTGTTGAAAATAGGCACTCATTCTATTTTACAATGTTTGGTTTGCACTGGGCCCTCAAGGATGGATTACAGCCCACTACACCTCAACGAACTAAAATAAATGTTTATTATCTTTATCAAAATCAAGAATCAAATCAAATCATTTATTTCTTTGCAAACATGGGCAATTGGTACATAGATGTTTTCTTATATAATATAGTCTTCCATATTCTATCGCGTCGCATGGGCATGCAAATAATATCAAATTCCAAAATTAATGAGGCTAAAATAAATTAGGAGCCCTTTTCTCCGCGGCCTTAATGGGCAATTATGTCATACATTGGTTGCAAAAAATGGAGCATGTGGACATTTTGATGCTCGCTTCGCTCACTCTATCAGCCTACTTTTTCTTGAATCTTATCTTTGTCTATAAGTCGCCCATGTAACTCCTGTATGAAGGTTCGAAACAATTCTAACCCGTCCAAGATAGTGTTTTAAAGTTTTTGAGCTCGCTTCGCTCTACTTACTCTTAGATTTTGCCTTGGTCTGTAAGTTGACCAAGTAACTCCTGCATGAAGGATTGAAACAATTCTAACATGTGTCAAAGTCAGGGTGTAAAAAAAAATTCGAACTCACTGCGCTCTCACGTTCAGCCTACTTCCTCTTGGATTTTGTCTAGGTCTGTAATTTGACCAAGTAACTCCTGTACGAAGGATCGAAACAATTCAAAACTGTCAAGGCTGGTTGTCTAAAAATTTTCTAGCTCGCTATGTTCGATTTTTCAGCCTAAGTCCTCTTGAATCTAGACTTGGTTTGTAAGTCGACAAAGTAACTCTTGTGCGAAGGATCGAAATAATTCTAACCTTCCCTTCAAAATAAAATTGATACTAATATTACTTTTAGCTCCTTCATAATTTAATGATCTAGCATGACAACGTTTCCCGAGAATAAAAATGCATTTTCTCTACAGCGGCCGATACCTACATGTGTCATATCTAGTAATATCGCTAATTTCAAGCAAATTAAATTCTAGTACTTTTGTTACGCACTTGAACTTTTCAAATTGCTCCTCAAATTATTGTAGCATTTGTGCTTTGATCCACTATGCAAAGTTCATGGGGCACCATCTCTTAAAAATTTTCCCTTACCACATAAAATCAAGTGTCATTATATATTTCAGTAAGGCTGAGACAAAGCTTTATGAACATCAAACTTCACATAGCAGTCCTGCAAAGCACCTGCCTTTTATTACTTTCTAATATTTCAGCCGAAGAGAAGTCGTCCCCAGCAATAACAACAGCAAACACAACAAACACTTAATGCCGGCTAGACTTACTACGATAAAAATTTAATAAAAAGCATATGAAAGATCCAATTTTATTTTGATCGAATTTTATAATGAATTAGCGACCCGCCCCGGCTTCGCACGGGTGCAATGCTGATAGTAAATAAACATAAATAAACCTTCCCCTTGAATCACTCTATCTATTAAAAAATACCGAATCAAAATCCGTTGTGAAGTTTTAAAGATCTAAGCATACAAAGGGACAGACAGACAGCGGGAAGCGACTTTGATTTATATATACTACTACTATATTTAGTGATTCCTACCGAAACTTTCGTCTTCATTTCAGGACCACTCGAAGTTCCTTTCTTGTTTTGTATAACTACATAGTTTGAATGGATTGTGGAAACATTATTTACCGGAAAACTTTCACGTAGGTAAATAAGAAGTGTATAATGTGCTATAAAAAGTCTGACAATCAGTCTCTCCAAGGGGTACCATATTACCCAGTACTGTGTTGTGGAGGTCATACAGGCAGTCGCTCCATGTCAAATACTGGTATTCACCTGCATCCGGTTGGATTGGAAGCCGACCCCAAGATAGTCGTCATCAGCAAGCGCCGCTTAACTTCCAAGATCTATCCGACTATCACTTTTTACCTTACCACAATAACCTGTTCTGAAGACAAGGTTCGACGAAGCGATGCAGTAAATGTGCAATTGAAACGTTTCAGCGGGGGTCACCCATGAATAAAACATGAGTTTAACTATATCATAAAGTTAAAAAAGAAAATGACATAGGTGTATTTTCGTGCCCATTGAACGAACACCTTTTATTAATATTGTAGCTGTTTCCGTTTCCAGGTTGCTTTGTAGGTATTTAAGTCTGCCATAGATAGGGGTGACCTTTCACGGAAATGATGAGTAGTCGAATTTGATTGATTCAAGTTGGCCTATTCCAATGGACAGCCCATTTGACGTCACTGCGTTGCTGATTGCTTTACATTAATGGAAAACCTCGGTTTTGCAACTTCGTAGTCACATTCGTGTTTCATTTCTGAAACCCTCCGAATTCCATGAATAAAGAGCGTTTGGGTTTCATAATACCATGAAACTGCTGTTGCGGAATCGTGAAATATAGATCTTTTTTGAAGTGTAAAAATAAAACAAATTCCTACAGCTCAACAGCGAAACATGGGTTTTTCGTTTGTGTGTATGAACAATTGAAATAACAACGCTGAAATATCACGAGTGCACTTCAATCCGGGATAAACCGGCTTTTGTAACAAACACAACCACACAATGCTAATATCTGCATATGCGGAATATACAAGAGTGTACACTGTACACTACAACCATTACGATATTAACAATCCGCATTTTGAAATATCGATACATTACGTACGTTTTGTTGTCAAAAACTGAAAATGTCAACGACAATAACAATCAGCACTTTCTATACTTACTGTAAACTATTGTAACGTTACTCACACTCGTCATCATCTGTCTAACTTTTTTCCCTACTAAGTTGGGGTCGGCTTCCAGTCTTACCGGATGCAGCTAAATACCAGTATTTTACATGGACCGACTGCCTATGTGACCTCCACAACCCAGTCAGTACCGGGTAATACGATACCGTTAGTAACGGGAACCACCCATCCACAGACCAACCTAGGCGAGCGCGGCTTAACCTGAAGATTGATCCGAGCGGCTGTTATTATTTTAGCCACGAGCTCCTCCATATATAACGTTACTCTCACTATGGGACAAAAATTGTAATGAAGTACAAAGACGTCAGACAAAACGTATGAGCTAAACGCACTTAAGGTGATACGAATTCTGTTGGAACCTACTGCCGTCTAATACTGATATTTTGATGGCAGCCCACTCCCATTCAAAGAGGGGAGGCCTGTGTCCGAAGAAGATCCGTGAAGTATGTAACTACATTTACTTACCGGAACAGGCTTATTCCGATCATCGACGAGCGAGTCAGTGATGGCGATTTGTCCGTCGGTGACAACGATCTGTAGGCCGAGGCGGTACACCCCCAGGATTCGGTTGGGGCCCCAGCGAACGCGGGTCAGGAGGTGCAGGGTCACCACCTCACCGGGGTCTATGGGGCGCACCACCACCCATTCGAAGCGCTGGGGAAAAAAGAAATAGGTAATTGAAAGGAGTTTTCTTTGTTATTTTAGCAATTGTTTGAACTTTAGAAAAGTATACACAGTTAATCTTAAAATGAGTTCGGTTTCTCGCAACAAACAAATTGCTTACAAATTATTTATTAACTGTCTTGTACTTAAGAGGCGTTTTACAAGCTTACAAAAGCTTACTTAAATATAGGACTCATTTCGTACAATTCATTACATAGTTTTAGAGCAATTAACGTACATAGTTATGGATATAATTTCAGTACAGGGGTATTTTCCATATTATTTAGGTAATAGAAATGTGATATTTATCGGCAAACCGCGTTGTGCGTGTATCAGTGTCGAAATACCTCCGAATTAATTTCAATAAAATATCTTACAGCTGGTACACCAGGATATGTTTACTAATGTGACAGTGTATGAGTGTCTACCTGCCATAAGCTTACAAAAATTGATGGAGTGTCACCTGATACGTGCATGGCCAACATATCTGAAATTACCTCCATTCCCTCGGCAATTTACAAGATTTATAGAATATCCAATAAGGTGGCGTAACGAAGTATCCATTTTGCTACAAATGGCTTCGATTTTGAACCTTACAAGATATTGTAGTAAGGTTCACGCTAACATTTTTTACCCGGCCAGGCACCGTACAAACAGAATTATGGTTTTGCAATCGATGCTAGGATTCATGAATATTTATGACTTACTAGGCGATTCTCACACGACATTGCTCGTCCGCGCAGCCTGGTGGCGCGGCGCGGCGGATTTTGTGAAGGTGCGCCGCTCGTCCGCGCGGTCGGGCGGTGTACGAGGGACTTCATACAAGCCTATGCGACGTGAGATCCGCTTCACCGCCCGACCACGCGGACGAGCGGTGTCGTATGAAAACCATCTTAAAATAATAGAACAGCAGGGGATCTAGGTTTTGGCTGACAAGTATGAAACTTGGCACTGTCGTTCCTTGAGTCAAAATAAGCCGATTAAGATCGGTAGCCTTCGGAACGGTCCTCTGGCGCTGGAGGGGGGGGCGGTTAAAGTAACGCTCCAGCTTCATTCAAAAAAGTATAAACTGTCCATGTTTAGCTGATAGATCAAGTGTGGCATCATTTTCGCATAAATCAATAAAGTAGAATTCATTTCTGGTACCTATAAAAAATTGCAATTTCTTAAGCAGTTTTTCTTAAAATTACACAATATATTTTGCTTTGAAACGAAAGCAAAAGAGATGTTTCCTAAAAATAAAACGAGTAGGAAACTAATGTATTGCGATTCCAAAAGGATCCTTTGTGTATTGACTCATACCATGTTTGGTCGGAGGGGTGCTACACAATGTTCGACACAACTATTCGGAACATCTTTCTCATAACATAACATCACGCCTATATTTCCCCAAACAGTTAGGCAGAGGTGTATCACATAGTACTACTCCCACATTTCACCAATTATGTTTAGGTCCCATGTAAAAGGGGCGATTATATTGCTATCAAACGAAATCCTTGTTGGAAAAACTCAATAACACTTCGCAAAACCTACTAATCCAAACATCGTCCTCATTCTCAGCAGTCTCGCTTGCGACCAGTGGACCAACAATTGTTCGGTTGTTAACGAGCTAATTAAATAATAGCCCCACCCAAATTAACTCCTACCGACAAGAAATATAACCGCCTTTACCACCATTAATTAACTTTTCTGTCATAAGTATTCTAATTTAGCAGACTTTTCTCTTAAAACTCGACCTTTAAGGGGCTCAGAAACATTTCTGTTTTGCAATGCCACGGGACACATTTTTAGACCATGCTGCGAGCCAGCTAATAACAACTGTAATTATTCTTAAAGCCATCACGGCTACAACGTGATTTGCATACAAAAACGATGCTGCGGAGATGTCGTAAACAATGTAACAGTAATACTATCAATCTCTTCTTCTTCTTTATATTGTGATTAGTGCCTAACTTATCTTACTCTTGAAGAGTACAAAACATCCAGCTTGAGATAGTACCTTCTTTATTATATAGTAAAATTAATAAATCATCACTCAGCTTGGCCGGCGTGGAGGTCGGGAATTATCCCATGAGAACGTAATTCCGGGTTAAAAAGGCACTTTACGATAATTTAATTTATTTCATGAACACTGCTCTCAAAACGGTGCAGGAGAACGAAAGAAACAGGGATATCTTAAAAGCCAAAATTCAAAGACACGTGACGTCCAATATCCCGCAATGGACGCGAGTGATGGATCAGGCCCACTCCATCTCACACACTGTGGCCCTGCAGTGAAATCTTCTGAGACACCGTATGTGAGCTTATGCTCAAGCTTGTAGTGACTGCGCCGAGCAAAATAATTCAAAACGGTCATCACTGTTAAAGTGAGATAATAAATACTTTTACCATAATTACCATAAAAATATACACTCTTTGCAAAAAAAAACGGGCACCTAAGGAAATTTACGTTCTAAAGTCGATTTGAGTTAATTAAATGAAATTTGGAACGTAAAGAATCATGCCAGGATGCTTCAAATAACATGTCAATACATCGTCTAATTAATAAAACCTATTTCTTGTTCTTCTTCATTGAAGTAGAGAAAAAAATCTAAAGTGCCCGTTTTTTTTTTGCAAAAGAGTTTATAATGAACACCACAATGAATGTGTTAGGCAAATGGAAATCAGGGAACCTTAATAATTATATTCTAGACGCGATCAATCGAATGCGTTAAATACCGCACTGTTTGCAGTGGCTAATTGGTGATCTTAATTAGAAGGCAAGACGCGTAATTCCAAGAAACTATAATTCGGGGGAATTATAGTTTCTACTAATTGAAACCACATCTCAGTGCAACCAGATCTTGGTACAATTTGATATGCACCAATAAATTCCCTTTACGTAGACTCCTGCTTTGTTTAAGACATCGGAATTAATTAATAGAAATTCAGTCTGTATAATATGGAAGACATACGGAATACCGTACTAAACTTGCTGTTTAGCTTACAATACAACAAAACACAGGGACAATTTTATCAAAGACCAGCTTTTGCTATGGACTCCGAATGTGTCATAAATATGTCCTAACGCAGACTTACTGACCTCTATGCAAAATTACAACACAATTGGTTAAGGCCTAAAAAGGTAGCAGACAGAAGGAGCTAGTTACAGAATTAAAATCATCAATACAGCCCCATACAACCCCATTGAATAACTTATTTCATGAAAAAGTCATTCAATGGGGTTGTATGAAATTTGATGATTTTAATGAGTATAATTCTGTAACTAAATACCTATTACAGCCGCGAATCATATTTTGTTCAATGTACAGCCTGACAATGACCGGCAAATTGCAAAAGACGAAAGAAAATTTAAATTTCGCGGGCTACCCTGGCGCTTACACCTTAATATGGATATTGATTTTAGAGATATTTATCTAGAAACAGTACTACGTACCGCGTAGGTAGGTAATAACTACGAAGTGTAACTGGGCGTTCCGCCTCGCGGTTTTTCTTTTGCGCTAATTGGTGGGGCTTTTAATCAAAGTGGCTCAATTTGGATGAACCGTGTAATTTCATCATGATACTTTGAATTACGGTTACAATCTACGGGTATCAGTTTGTGTTTCGTTTCTTTCGTTTCACTTTCAATTCTCTTTAATTTTGCTTCGTCACTTGAACATTTTTTAAATCCGTTGCGAGTAACTTTCAAATACAGACTAAGCTACTTGCAGATCGACTATCGTTGTAGATAGATACCTGTTCGTGAGACTCTTCTTTGCACTTCATTTTACCATTTTCAAGTGTGCCATAAAGTCGATCAACCAGTCTTGCCAAGAGGTATCGTGTTATTCAGTAACTGGGCAGTCGCTCACAGTAAAATACTGGTTCATATTCAGCTACATTCAAAAAACCTGGAAGCCGACATACATATGTTAGGGTCGGCAACTATGTACAGTTAGGAAAAAACTATTTGTGTCTTTCGTCACTAATCACAAGATCACTTCCCATTCTGGGATCCGTTATGTAGTCACAGGCTAAGCGACTCTTCCGACGCGTTCAATAAATGCCACAAACTATGCCTCGGTTTCCTTTGACCAAATTTCTGTAATTGTATGCCTCAGGCAGTTACCTAATTAGAAACGAGCAGGCTGGTTCCGGGCTTACCGGATTCCGGACTTGCGGCCATAATGCTGTTTTCAATTTAAATACAAGTTGATACTAACTTAACTATAGATAGAGTTTGCGAGGTCGAGGCGAAAACTGAATCTTACCAATATTATAAACGTGAAAGTTTGAGTGGATGGATGGAAGGATGTTTGTTACTCTTCGATAAATATTTGATGTAATAGTCAAAAGAACTTGGACTCCGAATAAAAAAAAACGTTTTTTATGTATTTATTCTTATTCTTATTTATGTATCTTCTTTCTGGTTTAAGGAAAAACAAATAGTATGTTTTGTGTGTGTAATTTAAGCATAAAAATTTGGCTTATGTTTAACGAACCACCAGGTCTAGTAAAATTTAACGTCCAAAAATCACTTTATATTGCCAAAAATTAAATAGGTACCCATTTTAGCTTGAAATTAGAACCAAAAATTTTACAACTTGTTGTCCTATTTAAAGCAATCAACTCCAAATTATGGTTGTTTAATTCAAAAATCTTTCGGACCCCACCATCTCCTCACTTTTTTTCCTGATTGGTAAATTTATATTTTATGTGAAAGAAGTTATGGTCACAAAGTTATTTTGGGTGCTCATTATATAAATATCTCCTTAAAAGTATAACTTATAAAGACTTCCAAAGGAGGTTATCAATTCGTTTGAATATTATTTTTTGTGTGGATGTTTAGCTATTATTCTGAACCACGTCAGCCGATTTCAAAGATTCTTTTTTCATTAGAAAGGGATTTTTCCAATCATCCCAGGATCAGTCCAATATTAATCTGGTCAAGTTCTCGTTAGAAGCTTTTTTTAGGTGGGTTCCACAGTTTGTATTTAATCCACTAAGCTTATATTAATGATGTTATGATATCATTATTTTGTTGATGTACAGTAATCCCATTTGTTTGGGATTGGAAAGGTTCCGAGGTAATCCTATTAGGAGATGAACAATGGAACTATTCAATAAATTACGGGAAATGTGCCGTACATATAACCACATATATATTTGTGGCTTATACAATTCCTTTAAACAACATCACGTCTGTATACTCTGAAGGGGTACGCAGACGTATGCAGTGTACAGTGTACCGACATATCGCCGCTAATGTTATATTTTGGGCCTTTTAAAAGTCCCGTCGCAGTATCTGGGTTGCTCCTTGTTATGAATTATACAATGAGATGTATTGTTAAACGACCTCTAAAATAGGAGATGCTTCTCAATTCGCGGTAATGTTTATGGTAACGACATCAGATGTCGCGTCAAGGTCGCAATGGCTGGAAGTATAATCCCTAAGCTATTTTTTCATTCGTTGAATTTGCCATCGTTGTCACACACGCGTGGCGCTTGAGCGGATAGCTCTGGTCACAGAGACGAATCGTCTTTTTTCATGATTCGTCATTTTTTTTTGACGGCGGCAATGCTTTTTTAATGCCCGTGTTCACACGCATCACGAATCGTGAGAAATGAAGACAAGTCTTAAATAACGTAACGTCTTTTAAAAATCAGGTACGTTAAAAACATGGATCGTGATTTATGTGACGGATTCGCCGATGCGTTCGCTCCCAAAAAATCACGGAACTACATAATGTGAACACCAATTCGTTTTTTTTGCCGGATCGTTATAAAACACGATTCCGTATGCAATGTGAACGTCCATCCGTCATGACGTATCGTGTTTTATGACGGATCGCCAATGACGGAAGCCATGTGAGAACTAGCTGATAAGCAGTAAAACGGTTCGTGGATTTAATTCTTCAGAGCAACAGTTGGTTTATTTGGCCCGCTATCGCTTACTAATTCAGAGATCTCATTTCAAACAACTGCATTGTATATGAAGGAGTTCGCAATAATACCTAATGTCCAACACTGACCTTCGTTCATAATTAATAGGCGGTTACTCCAAGAACGTAGGCTACTGAACTCTCTATTCCTTTTCATAATAAATGAGTTTTCTTGTACGTGTGTTCTTTAAACAGCAATTTTGTTTTGTTTTTCGGGGTTGTTAGTTTTAATATATGAAAATCAAATACATTTTGCAATTTCCGTAGTTATCTGTGGATTATCATTACGATTTCCTGAAGCTTGTGGTTGTGTACACCTTTGGTTTTTTTTTTAAACAAGTCACTGTCTACTTACTGCTACGAAGACGAAGTGTAATAATTTACTGTCTTCAATTTTGACATCACGCTGCACAAAAACACCTTTAACGACGCCGATAGGGCACGTGTGCTTCCCGTGTTTTCGATCATTTTTATGTACGGGACTATACCTGGTAACCATCTAGATACGGATAAGTTTTTACTTTACTTTAAGTACCTCCATGACTGCTGTACTATTTAATTCATTCATCAGTACAATATATTTATTTTTATTTTACCACGCGTATAAGCACGTATCGGCTTACACGCACCGTCTTATCCCGTCCTATCCCGTCCTATTCCGTCCTATCCCGTCGTATCCCGTCGTATCCCGTCGTATCCCGTCGTATCCCGTCGTATCCCGTCGTATCCCGTCGTATCCCGTCGTATCCCGTCGTATCCCGTCGTATCCCGTCGTATCCCGTCGTATCCCGTCGTATCCCGTCGTATCCCGTCGTATCCCGTCGTATCCCGTCGTATCCCGTCGTATCCCGTCGTATCCCGTCGTATCCCGTCGTATCCCGTCGTATCCCGTCGTATCCCGTCGTATCCCGTCGTATCCCGTCGTATCCCGTCGTATCCCGTCGTATCCCGTCCTATCCCGTCCTATCCCGTCCTATCCCGTCCTATCCCGTCCTATCCCGTCCTATCCCGTCCTATCCCGTCCTATCACGTCCTATCCCGTCCTATCCCGTCAAATTTTTGTTAAATACCCGTGCGAAGCCGGGACGGACCACTAGTATAAATTAAATGTTGATCAATGGAGTGGGAGAGGAAACCAAAGAAATGGATTGTATGAAGAACGATATGAAAGCAAAGAAATTATAGCGTGACTGTCGAAAAAACAAAGTTTTGCGCCGACCCCAAGTAACATGGGACAGGTGCGATAAGATGATGATGAGATTTTGTCGCTTGATATATTTTAGGTAGGTATACTAATCTAGCAAGTTCCACATTTTGCAAAGAATGCATAATATGTAAAACAAATATTTGCCTTGCATCAGTCTCCATTTCGTTTGCTTTAATTAATAATTAATCAATGAATAACTTGCGCCTACCTAAAAACGAAGTCTTCATTCATGTAAAATTAATACCCGTTTGTTCGTTTTTTTGCTAAAACATCTTTTAATATTAAATTGTCTTTCTCCTTTTCAGTATATAAAAGTAATTACGGCAAAATTAAGTCTCTTTGTTTTACTTTTATTTATAGGAGTTCGGCTTTTCTAATTATCTTTTATTATACTTTATCTTTTTCTCTAATGTTCAGTTTACTGAGGAGATTTATGGTTGCTAAATAAAATGTATTCATCCAAAAAGTACTCGCTATCAAAAATAAAATTTATGTATTACTTAGGTAGGATATTTATTTTGTTCATTTACCTGGCCATAATGAGAACATTTTTTTCAATGAAAATACCTACATGTTTAGACATTATCTCCACAATGTTGTAATTTAATGCAGTAATTCATATATTAACATCACACCTTTAATTCTCGGAAGGCGTCCCGAAAATACAACCACACTTTGCCTTTTTTGTTAAAGTCAAATAATAGGGGGCGACCCTATTGCCATCAACCGAAACATCACAAATCCGGACTGCGTGTGTTTTATTGAGACATTCAACACTCTTTTTAAAACCTCCTACATTTATTCTAGAGCTCTAGCTAGACTGAGGCAAACCCCAACCTACCCCAACTTCCACACCTACGGGGTATTCCTCAAAGCGCATCTATTTTAAAGCGCAAGCAACTAAGCGCAACTCAATTATTCCTCGAAGCGCAACCATTAGTTGCGCTCAAAAATTAGTGTTTAGTGCCGTGGCAAGCTCGTTAAGCCGTTGGTCCCTGCTGTCATTTGTAGATCTTGGGCAGTCTTTATATGTAGTCTGTGGCCCGTGTGACAACGAGTATCACCAAGGAGTACAGTATTACCCAGTTGAAACTGGGGTGTGCAGATCAGATAAGCAGTTGCTTCGTGTAAAATACTGGTATTCTGCTGCGCCTGTTTAGACTGGAAGCCAACTCCAGCATAGTTATGAAAAGGCTTGACTGATGATTGCCCGGATTTTATACCAGTCTTATATCAGTCTCCCAGCCTTAGTATAACTACCCCTGATGTCACTGTAAGACACCGCGTTCCTTTCATATAGAGAACAATCGATTCAGGTCACTTCTAGTTTGCAAAGATCATCTATTCATCTTTCTGCCTTTGTCCCATGTTACTCAAGGTTGAAGCAACACGTGACGGAGATGACCTGTAGTAGGTACATTCTCAGTGTGAAGTCCCATGGCATAGGGAAGTGAGCTTATTTCCATCAATCGGACACAAATCCAGACTCCAGGCTGCTACTGAGATATTCCTGATGGAAAAACCCAATAACACTTAGCCCAACCTGGGAATGGAACCAGGATCTCGCGTTAGCAATAGCACTGGACTACTCGATCATAAATGCAGACCAATGATCATTTAGTCATAAAATGTAAATAGGTGTTCCTATTGAAATAAAATGTACTGGAACAATGATTCAAACAATATATTATATACGTAGACACTATGCATAGCAGTATGTAATAATTCATTGGTCAAATTATGAAAATGAATCTAGTTCACTAACCAAGAATTCAATATCTCTAATACTAATAATGCTCTTTCCATTTACACTTAGTGGGTGAATGAATGAGCGTTAAAATCCAACAGTGCATTCACATTTTGCTGTCACGCCTTGTGATAATAAAAATCGGCATGAAATGCACAGTATCAGTGCACTATAAACTATATCCCTCAATCACAATGTACTGAATGACATCCCCTATACGTTTTCATTTAATTCACTACACCATTGTATAGAGGTTCATATACCTTCCTTCCCTATTTCATTGAATAAGGCCATTTGTCTCCGAGTAATGTGCCTGGCAAATGTGATCAAACAGGGAGAACATATTTGATCACATAATGGCTCCGCAATGTAAATTTTAATTTTAAATAAGTGACCGATTGGTCTATGCGAGTGAGGGAAGAGTGAGTGTACCTGGGTCAGCACATACACTTGTGCACAATACGCTGAGATAGAAAACGGTCAGGGGTACTATATTATTATACTCACAATATCAATCCTATTTTAAAACTAAACAAAATTCATCATAATGTTACCTTGCCGAACAGACAACCTTTTCAACCATGTTCGGAAGCCATTTTTTCAACATCTCCCAAAATTCTGGTAGTAAGTGTGTTAAGAAATTAGGGTGCCAGACAAATTGCTCTCAAAGTGTACTTAGAAACAAATACGTTCAGAACTAGACTTAGTTTGCGGCAGTATATCACGTACTCACAGTGTATCTATCGCATTAATTGCAGTTTGCCTTGAAACATGATTCGCATCTGCACTAAGACATTTCGCAAGTTACGGTGTGTCAGATATAAATGGTAGTAATTATGGAAGTTAGAAAAGTGTTGAATGTTGCAAGATTGCGTGACTCGTGGAAATTCTACCGGTCGTGTTTGCTTGATGTGTGTGAAGCCTTTTTGCCCGATATTTGATTTTAGTTATTGCCATTATAGACCAGGGCCAATAATTTTTAAATCATAAAAATTATCTTAGCAGTATGGGATTGGTTGAAAAATTTAGTTTATGATGTAAGTAATGAAGGAAAAATCGACCCGACTTAGTGAAACTTTCGGAAGGAGGTAAGGGGTAGCCCCCCTTACCCCCTTCCGGAAGTTTCACTAAAAATAACTATTTTTACATTATACCTATGAGATTTTTCTTTGAAAAAATGTGCAACATTCGATTTGTTTTTTTTATTTAGTTTAGACAGAAAAAGTGGATACTTCGAAAATCCGAGATTTTTTTTTATACAAGTTCGGACGTGGAACTAACGCGGTAGAAACGGCTCGCAATATCAATGTTGTGTTTGGAGAGGAGACTGCTAATGAACGCACCGTGCGTTTTTGGTTTAAACGCTTTCGTAATGGAAACTTCAACTTGAAGAACGAACCAGGTGGAAGACTGCTCACACAGGTGAATAGCGCTGAATTGAAGAAACTGGTGGAAGCCGATCTGAGTCAAACTACCCAGGAATTAGCAGCATGGTTTAACATTACCTTACCTACAATATTGACTCATTTGCATCAAATCAATAAGGGCTCATACACACGGCTTCCGTCATTGACAGTCCGTCATAAAACATGATACGTCATGATCATGAGGAATGGACGTTGACATTGCATACGGAATCGAGTTTTATCACGATCCGGCAAAAAAACGAATTGATGTTCACATTAGTTTCGTGATGTTTCATGAGCGATCGCATCAGGAGATCCGTCACAAAAAAATCACGATTCTTGTTATGTGACGTACGTGATTTTTAAAAGACGATACATGATTTAAGACCTTTCCGTCATTTTTCACGATCCGTGATGAGTGTGATCACGGGCATTTAGAAAGCATTGGCGGTAGCAAGAACGTTTTATGAAATGAAATCTCGAGTTTTCCAACAACACTTTGGGTTACTTAAAAACGGGACACCCGGTCCTATATTAAAAAAACCGAAACGTTAATGCTTAATAACCAAAGAAGCTGAGTAAACTCATCTAACATTCAGTGAACATCTAATGGAAGCACTTTTTTGTCTGTTCTCCCCAAAGCTGACGATTTCAAGGTCCTCAAGGTTTTCAAATCGCATTTTATCATTTTTTACTGGGTTGTGGAGGTCAGATAGACAGTCGCTTCATGTAAAATACTGGTATTCAGCTGCATGCGATTAGACTGGAAACCGACCCCAACATGGTTGGGAATATACTAGGCGCATGATGATTTTATCATTTTTTATCAAATATTTAAATTTTAAGAGAGGCCTTATCGCACAAAAGGTGGTCAAATATGGTCACGTTTCTTTGAACAGTATTGTCTTTCTGACTGTTACTCGCGTCTATCATAGTATGTGGGTATGCGGACACAACTTCGCGCACTTCCCGAACTCAGTACCGTCAACATTTAAAAGTTTTATTCTTTGTTTCACAGTCATTTCGAAGTGACGCCAGCACCGGTTTTATCGCAGCGCATGTCCGGTCAACGCAAGCGTTTTCGCAGAGTAATTTTGTGAGTCGCGGGTTGTGGTTGCAGTTTACATCAGTATGGTAAATTTTACCTGTAGTATGGTAAAAGTCACCTAATTTTAAGGACTTTTGCATTCAACCAAGTAAAGGTTCGGTCACGCCGGCCACCGGCACGTACAAATTGCAGACGCGGCTCCTGACATCGGACTGTCACAGATAATGTACTGGAGTATCTGTCAGTATACGGTGTCTGTGAAGTTTGACCGAGCCATAACAAGACAATAAATAGTATACAACAAACGAAACAAAGGGAATTTAATTCGAGTGACTAAGGTGAATCCCGAGAGCAGCGAAGCATTCAATATTAGAATCTTGAGCGGAGCGAGGGGTGTAATTGTAAAAAACCGACTTCAAAAACACAAAAAAGTGAAAAATTACTTTAGCTTCAGAAGTCGGTGACTTTTGTTTTATTGATATCTTTTTTGCCACCGACTTCTGAAGCTAAAGTTATTTTTCATTTTTTTTATGTGCTTTTGAAGTCCTTTTATTTTTTTGAAAAAAGTTTTTTATTTTTCCATTTTTAGTTGTAATATCCTGTACAAATAGTACCCATGCATTTATTTTACATTGATAACAATACATATCATGGTAGGTAATAGGCAAGGCTTATCCCCATTGCAATGGAACTTAGCATCATATCTGTCGGAATTTGGGTGTAGGTACTGTACACATCTGCGTACCCCCTCAGAGCATACAGGCGCGATGTTATGTTATGAACTGGTGTAAACAATAGACAGACATGAGATTCCAGCAATCCCAATCCATTTGCTATCATTTATTGAGGAGTTCCGTTGTCTATCTCCGAAGTTCTATATCAGATTTTCACCAAATTTAAATGGAACCACTCAGAAAGTTTCTTCCAAACACTATCCAAATCGCTTCAAGTGTGCTTATAAAATTTGAATAGTTCTCTCTATTTCTCCTGGATCCCATCATCAGATCCTGACTTGAAGATCATGGGACCACCTGGGAAGCCATCCTTTCAAACAAAAAAAAAACCAAATCGGTCTAGCCATCTTCGAATAATCGGGGAACATACATAAAAAAATAAAAAAAAGGTTCCGACGAATTGAAAACCTCCTCCTTTTTGAAGTCGGTTAAAAATAACATTTTCATCCCCCATCTCGGAAAAAGTATTTTTTCCCTTCGATATCTGAGTGTAAAAGTCGTTTTTATCCGCTAGAGGATAAAGTAAATTGAATTTAGAACGTCGCGTGCACTAAGTTTGTGAATTCAAAACAGCAATAAACCTATTTACTTCTACCTCCATGGTGCCGAATTTATCATACAACCTTTTTTAATTTGTTAAAAACTCAGACCCGGAACCTTCTTGGTGTACTTTTTTTTAAATTGGCTTTGCGCGGGCCTTTTTCTTTTCACATCATATTGTTAAAACCTTAGGTTAAAAACAAGAAACTTGAAAACAAGTGAAAAACCTAAAATGAGTAATTCCAGTGACGAAGAAGTTTATATTTTGACGCCAACAGAACTGACTGAAACTGTTCAGAATGCGCAAATGAGCTTTCTCCCTCAACAATCACGCGAGAAGTATTTGAAACAGTACATAAGTATGTACGTTATGTTTAACACGTGGCAACTAGCTAAAGGAGCCAAAACTTTCTCAGAAAATGTTTTGCTGGCATATTTTATTGAATTATATCCGAGACCAAGAAATCAAGCACTCTATGGGGTACGAATTCAATACTAAAAGCAACTATAAAGATACATATAAACACCTAAATTAGTGGCATTTTTGAAAAGAGCCTCATCTGGAGCACCTGATTCCGTATATCTGGCGGCAAAAGTAAGTCAGTTGCACATTCAGTATCTACTAAAGTATATAAATCTAATCGTACTTAGGCATAATTATGCATGCAAATCAATTTTATTAATTTATCTACTACAATACTCTTTACGTTACAGGTTGTTCTTATTATTGGTATAAACGGAGCATGTCGAACTAATGAACTAACACAATATCAAAAACATTGAGAAACATTCAGATGACTTACTATTAATTTACCTAATACTAAGACACAAAGAGACCGCAACTTCGTCATTCGCAAGGAATACGTAACAATTGTTGAGAAATATCAAGCCCGCCCGCCTAACACGCTCCAAGCAATCGATTTTTTCTACAATATCGCAACGGAAAGTGTATCAGACAGCCTATGGGTGCTAATAAAATTGGCAGTATCCCACGAGAAATAGCAACATTTCTTGAACTTCCAGAACCCTTGTTGTACACGGGTCATTGTTTCCGACGAACTTCAGCCACACTCTTGACCGATTCAGGAGCTCCTGTGCCTTAAGCGCCATGGAGGCTGGAAGTTCAATGCGGTTGTAGAGGGATACATAGAGGTTTCCATCCAAAATAAGTCTAAAATATGTAAAGGCATTATAGGAGCCATTACCTACACTGAAAGAGCCTCAGTCAGATCCTGGACTGGCCTTTCTACATCAAAAATAAGCCGTTACGAAACACCTAACCATCGCCCTCTCTCGCCAACATTCACGCCAAAGGAATCCGATGAATCGGTACAACTATTAAGTATGACAGATAGTTTACCGAAAAACAGTACACAAGTCACTAACACCAACATTACAGTACCTAACAAAAATATTAAACTCAACTTAAGTACCTAACTGTAGCAACGTTACTTTCAATTTTTCTTAACTATACCTAAGTATTATTTGAAATAATTTAAAGATTATTCTTAATGTATCACAATTATATCTAATATTTTCTTCTATATCTATACATAGGTATAATAAATCTGTAGACGTGGCGTTTCTGTACATTGAAAATATTTAGAAAAAAAATAGTAGGGGTGTTAAAGGATTACAAACAGAACCCATTTCTAAAATTTTTAGAATTTTTATCTGTTTGTCTGCAATCTGTGAGTCTTCGGCTATGTTTGTTTGTTTAAGTATTACTTTAAAATTACAAAACTAATGTGGTTAGTTTTAATGCACAAGTATTGTGCGTAACTAAGAGAATGTATTGGTTTTTGTTTCATTGCAATCCGTGCTCTATATCAAAAGATATATGAATTTATTGTGTTCAAGAAGAACTTATCGCCTTTACGTAAGACACATGCAACGATATCTATTGAATCAAACTGGTACTAATGAATAAAGATGAAGTGCTCACAAGATAACTTTAAATCGACTTATCGGGTTTTTCAAAAAGTAATGTTAGCAAAAGGTGCTTTAGATGGCGCTGCTTTGAAAATCTTCATAGCCTATATTGTTTGTTCGATCGCTTTCCATGCATTAAATTTTAGCAGTTTAACTCCTTGCACGATAGATGGCGTTGTTCATTTGACGCCAATTTCTGAATCGCGGGGTTAAGATTTTCCGTGAAAGAACGATCCTAGCCGGCTAAACTGCATCGAAGTTGGTTGTAAAAGTATTGGGTTCATATTTGATATCTATATTGGTATACATATATATATCTAAAACAGTGGTCTAAAAAAGTTAAATTGTTGTTGTAAAAGTATTTGGTTCTAATATTATAAAGCTGAAAAGATCGTTTGTTTGTTTGGTTGAACGCGCTAATCTCAGGAACTACTACATAGTTCTAATTGAATCATTCTTTTAGTGTCGGATAGCCCATTTATCGAGGAAGGCTATATGTATACGAGTATCACGCTGCGACCAAAAGGAGCGGAGCATTAATAAAAAAATGTAACGCAGACGAAGTTGCGCGGGTCAGCTAGTATCTAATAAATATTCATATTTAAACTGATATAAAAGTATCTTGTGATTGTAAATGCTTTTTTTGCATTTAGTCATTTCCTCGCTGAGGTGGGATGAAAAGTTACGTGTTGCACTCGAGTGCAAAGATTTTTCATCTCGTGCTCTTTTGATTCCCTCGCTAACGCTCAGGATTCTAAGTTTTAAATAACTCGCTTGCTCGGTCATCAAAATTGAGCACGCGGTTAAAAAGCAACTTTGCACTCTTGTATAACAAATAACTATTTTTTAGCTGAGTTTTAATCTTATTATGAAAAATAATGTTTATTTTGCAAATAAGTTTTTGCAAACACTATTACACGTAATTTTTTGAAACTAGTTGAGGCCGGTGTTTTGTACCTGATTTCTCTGAGAATAAACAGCCGAAATAAACTCAGAGGTCATAGAGGCTTTTAAGGTCCAGACATAATCTCGTTAAACTCACATGAGGACCATGCAGCCATGTTGGTGTATAACTTACCTGATTCACAAATATGATCTCATCCCTTGTAAGAAGCAATTGACTGTACTTGTTGTCACCTGAAACAAGTTAGAAAAAACAAATTAAAATCATATACAAGGTGGCGCCGACAATACGACGATAAATGAAAACACTAGTCATACTAGTTCATTGGAATATTTTTACCACCATTTATAATGATAGGTATACCAATCTTAAGTATAATTATTAGCACTAATTCACATCTAGAAATAAAATTTAAGGAACGAATTTGCCAAAGGTGTTTGAAGTAGCGAGTTGGCAAAATGTGTTAAGTGTTTATACCGACGTAAGGGTCGTTAACCTGTCGGTGCTAGCCTAATAATCTACATCGTGTAGAAAATGCTGAAAATTAAAAATAATGTTCTGTGACTAAACTACTGGATACATTTGATTGATTTTTTGTATGCTGACTGGGAACGTCATGAGGTATACGCTGTTTAATTTATTGTCGTACTAGCTGTTGTACCTAATACACTCTTTCCTACTACCTACTTACTACCTATTTTCTCACCTTTAAAACCTTCCTTGGACTTTCAAAACCAAAATTAGGTAAATCGGTTCAGCCCTTCTCGAGTTTTTGTGAGACTAACAAACGTCAATTAATTGATTTTTATAGTTTGTCGACACCTTGGATTTTTATTAAAACTTGTTTCTTTTGGCCAGTATCTTAATCATAGCCTAAAAAGGTGTTTCTTATGATCTTGATTTAGGAAATAATTCAAAAACTGACGAAGGTTTTAGCATCTCTACTGTACAACACTTGATCTTCAGTTAAGTCGGGTCTAATATTAGCTTCTAATTGAAATAAAAGCTTCATTTTTATAGAATGAGTGTAACATTAACGACCTACAGTTGTAACATTGATTCTCTGAATCGCTTGGAGCATTGAGGGATTCTAAAGACCAAGAATAAGATGAGAAGGGCTTCATTCTGAATACCTAATAAAATCAAAATAATAGAAGGTAATATTGTTCCTTTCAACTGTTGAAAGCCCTTCATTATTTGGTTTTTGCACAAATGGTCAAAATCTTCACGAAGTTTTGATGGCTTGTTTTTTTCCTTAACATTTCTGTTTTTGTGAACATGTGGCGCTCGTTGTTCAAAGTCCCACGGGGTCATCGAAAGTCAAGCTACGCTAGCCTAAAATAGGGCTGTGGACGGGTGATAATGACCATTCCCGTACGCATCGAGAAACCTTCGTGCCTAAGAGAGCACCTTAAACCCTTGACCCCGGATTTAGCTCTAAGATTAGGTAGTAAAATTTGAAAACCATTTTTGTCATAGGGCATCCCAGCTAGACTACAAGCCGACTCCTAGATAATTTTGAAAAGGCTAGGGTGACGACGAAATAAAATAAAAAACTGTTTGAAAGTATTTTTTTTTGCGGAAAAAAGGTACTTAATAGGATTTTTTCTCGATTTGTTACCGATAACAATGATTATATGACATCAGAAATATACTAGATATATAGGTAGACGCCTCAAGCCATTGCCTTAATAAGAATGTCGGTACTTATATATTTTGTCAGCCGTATCCAAAAATTTGTCATATTTTTTTTATCTTAGAATCCTATATAATAAAATTCCTATTACTACAAGGGAAGAAGTGGACTAAATAGTAAACGACAAATGGTCTCTTTCCAATGTTTTTTTTTTTCAAATAAAAGATTTTCGTTTCCAGGGCCTAAGTTTTTTGTGCCGAAATAGCACAGTGTCGGGGAAATCGAACCGTCGCGTCGCCGACGTCGTCGTAGCGTTTCGTTCATCAATATTGCTACGTGATAGGCGTACGTGACCCGGAATTTAATTTACTGCTGTTTTTTTTTTGTAATTTAATCATTTGTCGGTAATGTAAGTGATAAATAATAGTAATGAGGAGCTCGTGGCCAAATAATAACAGCCGCACGGGACGATCTTCAAGGTTAAGCCGCGCTTGCTCAGGTCGATCCGTGGATGGGTGACCATCTATTATATACTGAGTTTCCTCCATGTCTTTTGTAGATCTTTAACAGTCGTCATTGGTAGTCTGTGGCCCGATAGCCTGACAACCAGTCTTACCATCTTGACCAGTGTTTTGTCTTGTTACCTATTTTAAAAAATCTGACCTTCTGAATTCGTCTTAAGTAGGCTTTAACTTATTTGAGATTTCAGTTTTTACAGTGAAGTTGCCTACTGAAGGGTACTTTTGATGTAAGTGTCTTCTTCTTCTTGACAGTTTTCTTGAAGTTTTTTTTTTTTTCAATAAACCTTTTTGGGCTGTTTGTGTTATAAATGCGTAACTTAGTTGCAGCAGTCCCAAAGCGATGGCAAGCATGAAGATCAATGTCACTTGTAACTCCTTCAAACTATCATTTTCATTTACAAAACTGATAATATCGATTCAGAAAACAAAGTGGCTTGATTGGTTTACAAACCTAAATGTGCTCAACCTTTCTTTTCCTTAATATACAATGAACTTTCTCACCTTCGCAATACAGATATGCTATGCTGAGGGTTGTACGTAAAATCCATTTCTCTCATACTCCTCCATTCATCTTATTACACAAAAGACGCGGCAAATTTCCCGTTTTATACCTACCATGCATTTTCCACATTACAAATCCGTTCTCTAAGTACCTACTCGTCTTTCTTTGGTATCTGCTAAGAGATTCCTTTTACAAGAAGTTCGCTGCTTTTCCGTGGAAGCCTTTGCAATGAACAACCACGAGAAATATTAAAGGTTGGCGCGTTTTAAGTAGGTATATACAGTAGAGGGAGTAAAACATATACGGAGTGAAAGGGACACCGACGCGAAAACGGAAACCACATATTCAGTACATCATTCTGAACCCCCAAATTACTACTAATTTAAAAAAAACCTCAGCTGTTCGACGATTTTGACGTGTAGGTATTGGACTTTTGTAGGAAACAAAAGATTTAAAAAAAACATTTTTGTATAAAAAATATCCCACTTAAAAAAAAAAACAAAAAAGTATTAAATAACTTTACTTTTGGAAGTCGGTGACTTTGTGCCATTGACTTTTTACCCTTTTAAATTTTTATAGTATATCGCACAAATTCTTGTCATGAATCAATTTTACATTGTAATTAGAAGATATTAAGGGACCATTATGTCGTCAACATAGACCAAGAAGAAAAAAATCGTATCAAAAGAGCTAACTTATAAACTACTAAAGCAAACTTCATACAATTTAAATGGGGCCACCGCGCGGGCTTCCTCTACCAAATGAAAAACCAGCCAAGTGCGAGTCACACAGGGTTCCGTAACAGAGGTTCAGAATGATGTACTGAGTATGTGGTTTCCGTTTTCGCGTCGGTGATTCCACCCCGTATGTACAATGAAAGTGAAGATGTATCCACAAACCAAACGCAAGGGTCTTTAACAGCCTCTTTTTAGGTCTAGACATTATTTTGGTCAGATCACGTAGGGCTTGAGAGAGAGATTGAAGTTCCGAGTACAGAACCACACATTTGAGTGGAACTGTCCAATTAATGCACGCATGTGTTAGTAACCGTGAACCTAAGCCTAGAACTTAAAAACCTCAATCACTGTCATGGAACGTCATCTAAAATGACAATTATATATAAAGACACACGTTCTAAACTAAATCAGCAAAGGTACGTTACGTATACGTGCGGTAAGGTATGGAGATGTAAGAATGCCATTTATGAAATGCTCGCAATAGAAATATGTACATGAACATTCTTGTATTCTATGTTCATTCTATGATATACCGAGTACCTACTCATTATTTATGAAAACAGTATTTCAATTCGATGTATTTTCTATTGAAAAATCGTGGTCATATCTAACGAGATACCACATAATATTAAAACTTGACATGTGGAATTGTGCACGTGTGTGTTATTCTACCATTGTGTTTTCATTTGATCCCGATCTAGTTTGGGTTGGAAACCATACCTACTGTGTTTACCTTGAATAAGTATGCGAAAACTTTGGGACTGTTGTTACATTGATAGCTATAAGATTTCAGAATATTGTTTTATACATAAAATAGCGTTTCCTTTGTCATTACTTATGGGCTCATTCACACGACTTCCGTCATTGACGATTCGTCATAAAACACCATACGTCATAACGGATGGACGTCCACATTGCATACGGTATCGTGTTTGATCACTATTCGGCAAAAAAAAAAACAAATTGATGTTCACATTCGTTTCGTGATGTTTCGGGAGCGAGCGCATCAGCAAATCCGTCACAAAAAACACGATTCGTGTCCGTCCTTTTTCACGATTCGTCATGCGTGTGAACATGGGTATTTATAAAGCGTCAAAAATACGAATCGTGAAAAAAGCCGAATCATAAAAAAAAGCCATCCTCGTGTCCGTAAGACATTTTTTCGAGTCATCCGTCCTTTGCTTGTTCTGGATATCAGTACTACCAATATTATACCTACTATATTATATACTCGCAAGGTCAATCAGATTTCAGTACTAACACTTGGACTATCACATGAAACCCGCTACGAAATAGTACGTACACTCTGCTCTCGGTTCTGTTTTTGTGTGTCTATACGCAAGACCGACAAGAGTATTTTAGACAGTCCGAAGGCGTGACATGTCGTTAATAGCCGTTTATGTCCCACTGCTGGGCAAAGACCTCCCCCAGATCTTTCCATGTACTCTTTTCGTGCACCACCTTGAATCAGCTAGTAGTGTAGCGAGAATAGTGTTGCGAGAGGCTATCTATAGGAAAATATAACTTATGTATATTATGAGATTGGTCCTGATACATTGTTCCTCATGAACGCAGTCGGCGATAAATTCAAAGTGATTGATTGAGTGATTTTATCTTTAAGTATCTCATAATTATCAAAAATATCTTCCCTTTTACCCTGTGTTTTGCTGTGAAAATATTTTAGCTTACTTTAACGGGAATCTGCGACTAAAATTAATTTAACATTAATTAGGTCGAGGCTGCTATGAAATTGTTTTATTACATATTTCTTGCCTAACCGACTTTTGCTAGATAGGTCGGAAATAACGTATTAAGGCCCGCTTGCGCCGCATCTCATTGAATGTGTTTAGTGCTAAACATGAAACAACATTGCTAAAACTATATTTATACGTGGGCCTTAAAATAAATACCTCCATGACCCCTGTAGGTACTACCTATTCAATGCACAATATTTTGACATTGAGTCCTATCGTAAATCGTGATTTTTCACCATTTTTATTTATTTAAAGTATAAGCAGTTTTTTTTTATTGTCACAACGTTATTTTCAAGTTAAACGACTGATTTATTATACCGGCCTAAATAAAGTATTATTTTATCGTTCTATGCCTATTTAAATGTCAAGAAAACAACGATTTTGTTATATGTTCGTTTAGTCCAAATCCAAATGGTTATTTGACTTATAAATTTATCTAAGTATCAACAAAAAATATCATTATTGCAAAAAAAAAAATTGTAACTTCCAAAAAAATACAAAAAATCGTCTAAAATAACTTTACTTTCGGAAGTCGGTGACTTTATTTGTGGCATTGACTTTTTACCCTTTTTAGTTTTTTGTAGTATATCGCACAAACTCTTGTCATAAATCAATTTTACATTGTAACTAGAAATTATTAGCGGAGCATCATGTCGCCAACATAGGCCAAGAAGAAAAAATACGTATTTAAGTAGCGAACTCATTAACTTTTCAAGCAAAGCTAATAAAATTTATAGGTAATGGGCCACCGTGCGGGCTTCCTCTACCAAACGAAAAAGGCATCTCGTAAATCGGCCCAGTAATTACGGAGAAACCAGTGTACATACACGAAAAAAAATACCGGTGGAATACATAATATACATAGCATAATATACATATACATAATATACATAGCTACCTACAAAAGTGCAATACCTACACGGTCAAAATGTATGGAACAGCTGATTTTCTTTTTTAATAACCGACGAAAAATTTCTATGTATGATGAGTTATTACTGAGTCTGTGGTTTCCGTTTTCGCGTCTGTGTCCCTTCCACTCCGTATAGGTTTGCCATAAACCTATAGTAAATACATTATCTACGAATATTCTTAAAGTATTAGAAAGATACACTGAAAATTTGTAAGAAATGGAGAAGGCTTTTACCGCTTTTCTGCAGTATTGTTTACCCACTTGTGTATAAAGTTTTATTAAACAAATAAATATTCCTGTATACAAATTCATTTGTTTAACTGTACCACGCGTAACATCATTTACGTCTTCGCTTGCTTGATTAGAACTCGAATAAGTAATACGTTATGAAAACTTTTAATCTCCGTTCAAAGATTGTTCGGGTCGACGTTACTCCGATCGATATACGACCCTAAAGGTGTTTTCATTCATCTTGTAAAGAATATTATCTCCCATTGTTTACTTTTAAGTAATACTAGCTTTCCGTCCATGGCTTATACTGTTTTTAAAACTTGACTAGACCTTGAAAACACCTGCACCTTCTTCCCACGAATATAAAACCCTTATAAAAATCCGTTACAAAGTTTAGAAGAACAACGCGGAACGATAAAATGAAATAATTAAAATGAAAAGAAGTAAACTAGGTTTATCTATCAACATTAAACGAGTATACAAAGTTTCGTGTCCGTGGTCCTGGCTGCAGGCTTAAGTCACGTCTATCATAAAAATGTATTATCACCAGAACCAAAGGTGTGTGCAAAATTTCTCCTGAACCGGTTAAAGGGAACTGGTTTGAAATTGAGTTACAAGATTTTACCAATACATACTAACTTACAAGGCAACTTAAATCATCACTCGGGGTCGGCGCAGTATGTCTTCTTCTTCCATACTTCTCTATTAAGTGTCATCTCATAACACACCTCCTCTCTTGTCATATCAGCCTTCACACAGTCCATCCATCGTTTCTTTGATCTTCCTCAAGTGTTATACCCATCAACATTCATACTCAAAACTGTCCTCACAATATTTTCTTCAACAAGGCAAGGCAAGTTAAATAAAGCATAAGATAAAAGTTAAATAAAGCATATGACGACACACTGAGGCATATTACAAGGATGAATCATCCATTCAATCGTGAATTAATTTGGTCGTGTTTTATATGTCTGCTAATAACAAAAATGTGAATCGTACAACGTCGGTAACCCGTAATCTATCTGTTACAGTCAATAACCGTCTTTTCTTTAAGAGGCACGCGATGTATGTAAGTCTCATTCATCGACCTTAAGAGGAGAAGCGGGTCCATACATCATCATCGTCTAGCCTAGCCTTTTCTCAACCAAGTTTGGTTCGGCTTCCGGTCTAACCGGATGCAGCTGAATACTAGTATTTTACACGGAACGGCCGAATATTATGATCTCTACAAGTCTCGCCACTGAGTAACAAATATTTGTTCCCGCATGGAACTAATATTTGTGTGGCCTACAGGTACTTGTAAAGGGTCTGTTTGTTTGTGAATGTGAGTTTAAATGTTTGTAAACGCACCCGTGATACTGGAGACATACCCAGAGTGGGTCAAAGTTAAAAAATAAATTTAAAAACCACGTGTGACTCTCCTTGGTTATCACTTTTATGGACGTCTAACTAACGACTTCATTTAAGCTATGCTCTTAGAGCCGCTCTTAAATCACCATCTGCCTAGCCTTTTCCCAACTATGTTGGGGTCGGCTTCCAGTCTAACCTTATGCAGCTGAATACCAGTATTTTACATGGAGCGACTGCCTATCTGACCTCCACTACCCAGTTAGTACTGGGTAATACGATACCCCTTGGTAAGACTGGTCGTCAGACTTTCGGGCCACTGACTACCTGTAACGTTTATCAAAGATTAATAGAGATCTATAGATCGTTTATCAATTATTTTTTACAAGCCGAAATAGAAACAGTCAATTGAGTTCTATAATTCAAAAGAGAAGTCGAGAAAAAGTTTACACAATATTTACCTAACGAGCTTTTGTTCAAGACAGGATAACGATAACAGGACGAGACGAAAAATAAATTTCCCTAGGACTTTTCACTACTTAGAAGTTATCCATAGGTACTTTTATATTATAAATGCGAAAGTAACTCTGTTTGTTTGTTTGTTACCTTTTCACGACTAAACGGCTGATCAAATCGTAATTAAAGGCAAATAGATAGATTATATTTTGGGAAATACATAGGCTATCTTTTTTATCCTCACACGCACATAATTATCAATACTTCCACGCGAACGACGTCGCTGGCAACAGCTAGTCTATAATATATAAACATCACGTGTAATCTCCATCTCCGAAACATTCCAACCGACTGTAATTGAACTTTTTAAATGAGTGTAGTTGGTTTCAGCTTGAAAGATAGGATAATTGTGAATGCCGTAGGTGGAGCTGTGTGCGAAGCAGGGCGGGTCGCTGCTAGGTATAATATAAAGGATGGATTTGTAAAGGTACGATTCCGAAGTAGACCGCAATTGTTGCTACAAAGCCTGGGTTGCTATAGTGCGGTCTACTATCAATGGCAAAATTTCTATGAAAATGTATCCGATGGATCTCTCTGTCAGCATGTTGCTTTTTGATTAAGTTGAAGACCAGTTAGAAAAATAATTGGTTTTACTGAACTCGGTAATTACGATTTGTGTCATGAAGCTTTGCTGTTACCACTCGTTATTACTTGTTTTTACAACAAAGTACAAAAACACATTGGCTTGCAATTCTTATATTATCAAAGTGTTTTAATTTATATTTTTCATATTTCTCGAGAGTGCAATCAGAAAGCTGGCAACCTCGCAAATGTTAAATAGTTTTCTGCTTCGATTTATTTTCCAATATTTCTGAGAGAAAATATGAAATATATAGCTAGCGCTTTTAGCGCGCCAGGACATTGATTATGGAATTGCAATAACAACGCTGAAACTGTTGTAACAAGTTTATGTAAACTAACTGTGAACATAAAACTGTTACAACGGATTGGTATGAGATCGACAAAACCCTTAAAAAAATTGGAAACTTTCGCTTTGAACTAATTATTGATCTAATTATACCAAAAAATTACCAGCAACCCGTACAACGCCTGATTAAGGCCCACCCCTCGCAAAGGGAAGAGGAATTTGCCCTAGAAGCGGGAATGTTTTGACTGTATTTTGCTGATTACGCCTATTAAATTAATTATGGCAACGTTCGCTGCCGGCAATGTTGGCAACAAAGAAATTTAAAAGGCTTATAGAGCGGACATTAGGAATATTTTCCCAATTTCCGTCTATGTACCACTCTTGTACAGCAGTGTACTGTTGTTGTTGATTAAAATAATCGGAAAACATATAAAAAAATAATGTTGTTTTCTTGTCCGCCAGTGTAACCGTTTTCTTGTACACTGTGAAACTCATTTTGATCACCATCAAATAGAGAACTAATTCCGAAAGGTTTATTGGTATATATCATCATTATCTGCCGAGCCATTTCCCAACTATGCTGGGATCGGCTTCCAGGTTCGGTTTATTGCAAAGTATAATATTACATTACACAAAAACAAAATAAATAATGACCTCGATGTATTTTCGCGTCGAGACAGTTTGCTGGAACAAACCTTCATTTTTTTTAAACATGAAAATAATTAGTTCCTATGAAACATAATATTGGAATGACAGTATTCATTAAAATTTGGGCAACGTAAGTGTGCGTACGTTGTCATGTCTATCAATTTCACAATCATAATAGGAAATGTACATTCGATATTTAATTTCTATTACGTGGTATTGTAACTACGTACCTATTTATTTAACTTTGTGCTGAAAAGCTGTTTATGAATGTTATATCATGTTTTGCATGACACGTTACATTGGAATGGCAGATAACTGACTGGATTCGATGATAATTTAATCGTAAGTAACTTCACGGCAATTTTCCTCACAGGGGCAGTACAGTGTAAGTAAGTACCACCTTGGATATATGTTAGGTTTTCGTTTGTCCATTTATACAAGAAATTGCCAGCTTATATTAAAATCCAAGAGCGGGCGCAGCGTGTTAGGAAATTGTAGCATCCACCTCGACTTTGATGGGTGCTAATTCTCCCTATGAATACATAAATAGAACGAAATCTACCAATTTAGACTAAAAAATCGCGAACGTAAAGAACGCACGAGAGCTCGAATTTTTTTGCATGTGATGGCATACCTTTATGTATACGAGAATCTGACTGTTTAACAACTCTCAGTATTGAACAGATTAATAATAATAAATGTTTTTTTATGTCTTTTTTTTTTCAAGAAATATTTGACGGCGTAAGCGATGGCTGAGCGATAGCGCCGTTGTCATTAGGGTTCGGTGGTACCGGGTTCATGATGAAATGTTAAAATAATAGTTTCGGTTTCGGTACACAAAAATCACAGTTTATTATTTAACACAAATTTACATTAAATAACACTAACAAATAATCTCCACAAAATGGGCAAACCGACAGTTTCGTTCTGAAGGAGTGACTTGGTTGGAGTTCCGAGCAAAAGTGATCTCGGCACAATCCCCACTCTACAAAACGACTCTGTCCACGTGCCGCCATTAAAACAACATCTGACGTCACGGCGTTTACCCCTACTACAATGGTCAAATCAGCAACTTGATGTTTAAAAGTTATCGCTTTCTCCGACATATTTAAAAATGTAAAAAAATGAGATGATAATTGAATAAGGTGCTAATTTCAAATAAACCTAATTTAGATTTTAGAAGTAAAGATATTTTATAGCCAAATGTATTTTATAGAAATAACTTTTACTGTCGCTTAAAAGACTTGGTTTCCGAACGAAAGCTAGTTGTAATCCTTGAATAATCAAGTTAAATATTCATAAACTTTATATTGCTAATTAAATGAATTAGTTACGAGTAAATGATAATTATAATGTTTCCTAGACTTTATACTGCAATTTCAATATATCAAGTGGTTTAAAACAATTCTCTGAACTATCAGTTGATGTTAATATTTTATCCGATTAAACATAAAGATTACAAATAAATAAATACTAGATTTCTATGTAATGTTTTAAAATAGTTCCACTACACAGGATTTGTTGATTATTATCTACTAGCGACCCTTCCCGGCGTCGCACGGATGCAATGTAGATACTAATTATTTCTTTACCATAATATGTATGTATTATACATATAAACCTTCCTCTTGAATCACTCTATCTATTTAAAAAAACGCATAAAAATCCGTTGCGTAGTTTTAAAGATCTAAGCGTACATACGGACAGACAGACAGCGGGAAGCGTTTTTGTTTTATACTATGTAGTGATGTTATTATATATTTAACTATAACCCATTTGCCATTGGTTTACTATGGCGGCAATATTTTATGTGCTGAGTAAGATTTGACGGTTATGAAAAGAGATGTTGCTACCAATTCAAGGTATTTTTGCTGCTACTGTTTGACGAGTTATGACAGACCCTGAGTCGTATATTGTGTGGTCCATATGTATAGTATTAAGTTTGCTAGTGATATGTAACGGGTTTTTAAAATCGTTACATGTTTTTCACTAACAAGTCGATTTTGGAACGATTTTTATGCTGTCTTTCTGCTGCTGTCATCTGCGATGGTTTTGTTCGGCAGCTGTCATTTTGACGTTTCACTTTACGACCTTTTTTCGTCATGGTAGCTTAACGCTCCAATTTTACTTTACAAATCCGTTATAATCTCGGATATTTTAGGCCAAATGATGCCATAATTGCTGCCTTGGACACCCAGGACGAGGTATTCTGAAGGAGGGATCCTTAATTTCTTCGAATTTCAATATTGGACAATTCCCTAGTGTGATTGTCACCCACTTTTGATTTATCGGTGCACCCGGGAAATGTCATTCATTAACGGGAAAAACGCTCTGATGTGGCGTTTTTTTTTCGTAGGATTATAATTTTTTATTTCATCTGGAATCTCTCTTTCGACGCCGAAATCTTGAGGTCTAATTTTTTTTTTTTTATAAATGCCAGACATCTAGCTAGAACTTAATTTACTTTCTTTACAAAAAGGTGAAATAATAATATCAAATTAGAAGGAAATAATAAAACATTAATATGAAAAGTAATCTAATATGTATAGTAAAATAATGAAGCTACTGACAAAATAAACGACGTATTAACAACGGTATTTCCATTGTTCCTATTATCCTAGTTTAGTCATCCCCGGCAGATTAAAGGTCTGACTCTTCGATGCGTTCTATCTGACAAGTATTTTTTAAATGCAGTGTGCATCTCCACGGCGCCCGAAATTCTTTTATTGTTACATACATCTTTTTTTAATCGGAGAACACACATCTTTTTTTGCTCTTTTATGATTGCTTACATTGGATGTAGCCCACAGGGTCTACACACACACACCATGTTACCGATAATTGTAATGGAGATACCAAGTGTGTAAAGCTGAAACGGATTTGTATTACCACCATGTTCCACAATGTTTATGTAAGTTATTTGATATTATACTATGAATATTACTGATAACTATGTTGTTGCTTATTGTTTATCTACACCTATAAACTGCTATAACTTGAGAAATGGTCCAGGACAATATATGATTGTCCTGGCATTATACTTTTTAAGATGTAACCGTGGAGTTTCTTGTCCATTTTTCTCCACGAAGACCTAGGTTTGCGAATGGACGTAGCTTGATAGTTAATTAACGATACCTATAAATAGCTGACAAGCCTAATTGAAATAAATGAATAGTCTTGTCTTACTGTGGTTTTCGTCATAAAATCCCTTTACCCTACACACCTTTTTAGAGACACTTTCAGACATAGTAAATGATATTTATATATTGTGACACTCAAAGCTTAAAATTTTAAATAGTAGATATCAAAACATCATCATCATATCATCCTACATATACATGTAGTTTAAATCCACTTTCTAACGCACTCCACCTAGGATAAGTTTAGGTAAAATTTCGTTTGAGGGCCTCATACTCAGCAGTCGCAGTCGCTCTTTTATAGTTGTTAGTTAAACGTTTGAATGGAGTTAAGCCATAGCACCAAATCAGATACTAAACCATACGAAGATATTTAAAAGACTTATATTATAGAGCGGACATTGGAATATTTTCATACAAAAATTTTGATCCGGAACATTTTCGATTTTGACACAAGAATGCTACTTGACAAGCGGGCGTATGACACTAGACAGACCGATTTGTTACTAAGTAGTAACAAGTATTGGATTACGATTTTCTTCGTCTTGTCCCGTCCGTCACTCTAAATATTTGAATGTCTTTGAAACCATACAAACCCAAAACACAGTTAAGGGGATAGTACCCAAGACTCAAGCTCAGCTTTCGCACTTACAACCCCTAGACTTCAACTACTTGCAAATCAAAATTTTCTTAACTAACCGAAATTTTGTTATGATTTCCATTATCAAAAAGGTCTCTAATATAGAAAATGGAGCAAACATTAGTTAGTCATCATCTTCGTGCTCTTTGTACTTATAAGACTTTTGGGGGGGCACAATACGTTTGATCTTCCATTCCTCCTGCCATCCATCACGCTATTCTTACACTCATTTCTTTAAGATACCCTGTTTACCGATTGAAACGTGCTGAAAGCGAATGTAAACAGATTACGATGGGTATGGAAACTTTTCCCGTTTGTACCGAACACCACAAGCCTGAGCTTAGTACACTGTGATGTATCTGTAATCCCAACCGTACTATTGACAAACGGATCAGGCAGGGTATAAAGGCTCTTGTACACAGTTCGGCATCACATCGGACGGTTTTATTAAACGGATAGTAGCTGCACCTACATAACTGGAGTCCGCTGTACCTGAAGGACTTTGTAGGCTAAATAAGCATGACCACTACTGAGCATGGTCATCGTTATTATCCTCCCCTTATCCCAATTTATTTTCTTCTTCCATCCTTCTCTAACACTTGTCATCTCTCTTTAGACAGTCCATCATTAATCAAAAGTTTCATCACGGCATTTTCAAGACAACCGATTACAACACAACTTTTCAGTCACCGGTGTCACCTACTCATTCCTCATTTTATCCATTTGCGTAACACCACAAAACTCCTTTTTACATTCTCATCTCAGCCTCAGCATTCATCCCTTTTGTGGCCAAAATTTCTGACCCAAGCAAAGAAATATTCTGTCAGCGTTATTCGTGATGAAAAGTCATAAATTTACATAATTACTTAAGTTAACGAATAGATCACGTGTCTCCGCTTAAAAGTCTCTAATTTCTAGGTTCCTAACATTGCGAGCCATTTGAGACTAATCTATCTACCAAATTAACCGGTTATCCCAAGACACCACTCGTCCGCGCATTTGGGCGGTGAAGCGTATCTCACGTCGCATTGGCTTGTATGTAATCCGTTGGCCCCACGTACAACGGCTGACCGCGCGGACGAGCGGAGCTCACCGCTTCTCTGCGCGGCGCACTGCCCATACATCCGCTTCGCCGCCTTCTCCCGTCCGCGCGGATGAGCGGTGTCGTATGAGAAACGCCCCACCTAGCTAGCTATATAAGTTTAATCTGACACACTATTGGAAAAATAAAGTATATAATGTGTAACTTGTGTGTGTATTTAACCCAGGTGTTTTAATAAGCATACGGAATCTTGTTTTATCACGATTCGTTAAAAAAACGAATTGATGTTCACATTTGTTTCGTGATTTTTCGGGAACCGTCACAAAAAAATCACGATTCGTGTTTTTTGACGTACGTGATTTTTATAAGACGATATGTGATTTAAGACGTATCCGTCATTTTTCACGATTCGTGATACGTGTGAACATGGGCATTTAAAAAGAATTGCCATTGTAGCGGTCATCGCTACACCGGCATTTAAACACTAATTTAAAACTTTAAATCGAAATTGTAATCACTTCACAATACAGGTACCAGGCCACTCAGAAAGTATTGCGATAAATAGTTTTTATATATGGGAGACTGGCCAGTTAGAATCTTTTTCGAAAATATGATTACTTGTAAGTAAAAATATGTGTGTTCCATTTTCAAAATTTCCTTCCACATTTTTTGCGAGCCAATTCAAAGTATCGTGTCTTACTGAAAAATGGATCTGCGCCGGGAACATTTTAGAGCTATGATTTTTTACGATTTCAAGTGTCGCCTGAAACCGGATGAATCGTTCGATAAACTTCAAATGGCATTTATGGATGAAGGCCCCTCCAAGGCAACCGTGTATCGTTGGTATAACGAATTTAGGCACGGTCGACCAACCTTGGGGGATGAAGAAAGAAGCGGTCGCCCTTTGACGGCTATTACGGAAGAAAACGTGCTAGCAGTGAAAAATTTAATCCAAGATAATAGGCGAATTACATATCAGGAGATTCAGCACATATTAAAGATTGGATCGGGAAGCGTTCACGAGATTCTACACGGGCATCTTCGCGTGAGGAGGATAGTATCGCGCTGGGTGCCGCACCACCTCACCGACGCTCAGAAGCAGGCCCGGGTGGAATGGTGCCGTGATATGCTGAACAAATTTGAAGCAGGCTCGTCTCGGCGTGTTTACGACATCGTAACAGGTGATGTTCCTGGATTTATCAATACGATCCAGAAACCAAGCGCCAGTCGACAGTTTGGGTGTTTCAAAATGAACCAACGCCTACCAAAGTGAAGCGATCTCGAAGTGGGGGCAAGATTTTGATCGCCAGCTTTTTTAATTTGACTGGCCACGTGGCCTCAATTCCCTTACGAGATCAAAGAAGCATCAACGCCGAATGGTATACTACCAAATGTTTACCAGAAGTTTTTTCTGTTGTGAGCAACAAGCGACCAAACACAGGGCTCCGCGGACTATTGCTCCACCACGACAATGCGCCTGCACACACCGCGCTCAAAACGAGGGACTTCCTGGCCAGTACACCAGTCAAACTCCTGGGTCACCCTCCTTACAGCCCTGATCTAACACCGTGTGACTTCTTTTTATTTCCAAAAATAAAAAATCAGCTCAAGGGGATACAATTTTCGTCGCCGGAAGATGCGCTGGCTGCGTTCGAGCAGGCTGTAAACGAGGTGTCTGCGGCGGACTGGAAAAAGTGTTTTGAAAACTGGTTCAGACGCATGAATCTTTGTATAGAGGCTGGTGGAGAGTACTTTGAAAAGATTTAATAAAAATATATGTACCTGTAGAACAATTTTTTTTAGTGTCGCAAAACTTTCTGAGTGTCCCACGTATGTACATGTTCACCCGTTACACACAACTGTCAAATATGAACAAATGTCAAATTACCATAGACATCAAACACAAAACACGGTCATTGTCTTTGAATAAAAACACGTTTATATTTAATTGCTATATTTATATCACATAAAATACCTATTTACAAATACATTGTAATGTGCTGGTCGCTACCTTTCCGACCGCAACTTCGGGTGCGTTCGGCCACCGTCGCGCGTCGGAGCATAATATGACTTGCTATAAAGCAATTAGCATTGTCATTCGCACCCAGTACTCGTTTTGGCCTCTTGAACAGTACACACTCGAACTTGCTACTAAAACTAGACTTACTTCGTAGACCTAGATCCCGCTAATGGACTCGGTATCGTCTCCTTAGCCTATCGTCTTAAGTTATTTGTAACAATAAACAACGAGAAGTTTTGAGAAATTTTATATCATAAAAATATATTACGGACGCTGTTTCGTTCGCCATTTACTCCATTTACTTCACCGCCGTCAAAAAAATTAACGTATCATGAAAAAAGACGATTCGTCAAAAAAAACTAAACGTCGTCGTGTGAACGGGCTGTAAGAGTAGCTTACTCGATAATTTAAGTTTAGCTCGCGGTGTGACTTGTCGCTTAGAAGTTAGGTTTGGTTAACCTGTTGCTTCCACCGACTCAACAGGGATACAAGCGTCTTTGATAGCAATGTTTGCATTACAAAGTAGGTAACGATGTTCTGTAGGATGCTTTGACAAAGGTTTTGACAATATTGTGTAACCGGCTGCTTGTTTACTGTATCTTTTTCACTTTATATATTCTCTGCGCGATTGTTAAATGCGTTTGCGATACAATAATGAAAGATAATGATACCGACCTGGTTTAATCAACAATTACTGTGGTTTAATCGCCGCCGCCAATAATTAATAACCGCCGCACTGCCGCAGTTTGGCTTTCACTGGCCTGTGAGAAGGGATGAGCTATAATCCGTCATCCTGGCCCAGTGCGCGTCGGTGTCAGCATACGACACCCGCAATTACAATTCCCGCCAGAGTATTGTGCACTTAGGAGGCATAGTGCACGTACAAACAACGTGCTTTATTATGAAAGTCACTCGAAAAACGAACACAACGTCAAAAAACCATGCAAATGTGGATTGACACATACGTAGACATTTAAACGATATGGTCAGTTTTACCTGGCTTTGTCATGATATATCGCGATTTCATGAAATGGTCGAACAAATCTGGACACGACATCTAGATAATTATATATTATATTTGTTCCATATACCTATTTTGACCGTGTAGGTATTGCACTTTTGTAGGAAACAGCTGGTTTTTTTTTCTCTGTGCTGTTCAGAATGATGTACTGAGTATGTGGTTTCCATTTTCGCGTCGGTGTCCCTTCCACCCCGTATAATTTGATATTAAGAGCAAGTGGTGTGACTGAAACTGTGGGCTGCCACTCCGAAATTCCTCATGGTGTTATTGGGCTTTTCCCAATAACTCCGTCCGATCTAAGAATCTAATCGACCAGTATACCAACGAAGCAGTTTAATCATCATCTGCCTAAATTTTTCCCAACAATGTTGGGGTCGACTTCCAGTCTAACCGGATGCAACTGAATACCATTTTACATGAAGCGACTGCCTATCTGACCTACATAACCCAGTTTGCGATGCGATGGGTAATACGATGCTCCTTGGTAAGACTAGTTGTCAGGCTTTCAGGCCACTGACTCCCTGCAACGACTGTCAAAGATCTAAAATTGCCAGCCAAGACCAGAGGAATAACGTGCTTCCGAAGCACGCAGGAAACTCGGTATGTAATGGGTGATCACCCTTCCACGGACAAACCTAGGCAAGCGGGGCTTAACCTGAAGATCGACCCGAGCGGCTGTTATTATTAAGCAACGAAGCAGTTTCATAAGTCTCCAAAGAATATCACTACTACACCGGGAAAATTTATTTAATTTACTCCATATATAAAGAAGCGGGTAGAGGTTATGAACAAATAACTGAGCTGCACAGCCGGGGATTAAAGCTCTGTTAACAAAATGAAGCCACACTGCAAACTCACATTAATTATAATGCAGAGTGTTTTTAAAGTAATAAGTATAAATTAAAATACCGTTAGGTTTCCTCTAATTGTAATTTTAATTGAAAAACGGGTTGTTGGGTAATATTTACAGAACACACCATGCGTCCTGGTATCCATCCGGTTATACTTAAAGCCGACCTCAACATAAAGTTGGGAATACACCAGGTAGACCATAATGATAAAGGCCATGCCAGTAATTCCTGAAGTGATAAACAGAAGTGTCAATAGTACCTATGACCACATCTCGCCAGTTATTTTCAAGTACCATTACCTTGTAAGTGAATGAAATAAATCTTTTACAGATATATTTATATCTGGCCACTATCACACTTTAATCTCATTCAGATTGCACACAAACATACGCGCCCCAGGCGTAAAGAAGATTAGCCTATGGCAAAAGAGGAGACTGTGATAACACCTGCCTAGATTTTTCCATACTTTGTTAGAGTCGGCTCCCAGCCTATTATTGGATGCAAGCGATGCATCTGAATTCCAGTATTCTTATAAATCGACTGCATATCCCTTTCTGATCTCCACAACTTAGTTGCTGGGTAACACGATACTCAGTATCTAGGTTCCAAACTACAGTTTTCCACTGAGAATATTTTAGATTTATTCTTGCTTATTAACAAAAATGAGGTGTACCACTATTTGAATAGGTCACGTAGTACACCTATCAGGTCGTATTGATCACAAGTCGGGCGAGTCTCTTGAGTATCCTCCACACTAACGAGGTCCACTTTTATCTCCTATAATAGGAAACTCCCGCAATTCGAGGAAACTTATCAATTCGACGTTAAGTTTGTCATTTTTTATGTTCGTAAACTACGAAGTAAATATCCGTCCAACCGTCTTTACTAAGTAGCCTGAATCGTTTTTTCCGACATCATGAAAATAAACTTTTTATCCCTGAAAATATTCATACAAAACGTTACAATGGCTGTTGAAGTCAATTTTTTTTTTTGTTACAATAGGTCTAAGGCGGCAAAATACCTAAAAATATTTTTATTTTGTCTTTCAATTATGCAAAACGGAGAAATTATGCATTTTCCTAGGACGTATAAGGGCTCATTCACACGGGTTCCGTTACTAACGATTCGTCAAAAAACACCCTAAGTACGTCATGACTGATGGACGTTCACATTGCATATTTATTTATTTATTTATCCTTAAAAATATGGAATCGTGTTTTATCATGATTCGGCAAAACATCCAAATTGGTGTTCACATTAGTTTCGTGATTTATTGGAAGCGAGCGCATCAGCGAATCCGTCACAAAAAATTCACGATTCGTTATTTTTTGACGAACGTGTGTTTTAAAAGACGAAACGTGATTTAAGACGTGTCCGAAATTTTTCACGATTCGTGATGCGTGTGAACACGGGCATTTAAAAAGCATAGCCGCCATAAAAAAAAAACGAATCATGAAAACAGACAATTCGTCAAAAAAACGAATCGTCTTCGTGTGAATGAGCTCTAACATTGTTTTCGCTAAGCTATTGTCTACTCTACAGCGAGGAGCTGTCAAAACAGATGTTAGACAAGTTAAAGCAAGTTTTGAGTATGCAACTGACAAGCTCAAGTCTGTATCTGTAGGTTAACTAGCTTCTCCAAATGTAAAGTACAACAAAAAGAAGCACGTACCCAGTAACTGGATTATGGACTGGCATTCAGCTGCATTCGGTCAGACTGGAAGCGGATCCCAACTAAGTCCAAGGCTAGAGAGAATACGATGATGATTATTATATCCTATTATGTATTACATTTGATTGCTTCTGCAAGAATAAAAAGTAGCCTTATTTGTCAGAATTTATGTTCTTATTTAATGTTAAATTAATTATACATTTTGCACGCATTCACTGTTACTGACACGTTAATGTGTAACACGCAAATGACCCAGTAATGTGACGTCACTTCGAAACTGCAAAGACCTAAATATAGTTCGTTTTGAATTGCATTTGTAATAAACGCCCCTTACACAGTGTGTTTGGTGTTCGGTTACCGATACATTTAAGGGCATATCATGTACTTATTTCTATTGAGAAATACACGTTTATAAATATTCCTACCCTAAAACCCCACGAATGGTAGCCATTTTGTTTTTTTATTCGACTGATCAATATGATCGGTATGTTCAATGAAATGCTAATATCTTTGAATCTAAGAGATTTTATTGCAAGAGTAAACGCCGAGGCTATCGAATAACTAATTTTTTTTTAAATGCCTGAAAATAGAAGGAATTACAAAATTTTACACAATTTTTTTTTTACATTTTCTATTCTAGTGCAAAATTATCCCTGGTAAGTTGCGCATGTTTTAATGTTTAATCAGGAGTTTTTGAGTGAACCTACAAAATGATATCTTGTATCTACGTACAAAAATATTGACTCAACGCCAATTATTTTAAGAGTTATGGCCATTTGAACATAGTCGTTCCCCAACACATACATGACATAGACTCCACAATATCGCAGGTACACCATTCTTTGCTTGAACAGGTCAATAAGGCGCAAAGTTTGATCCGAAAAAAAAAACGAATTGATGTTCGCATTAGTTTCGTGATATTGCGGGAGCGAGCGCATCAGCGAATCCGTCACAAAAAAATCACGATTCGTGTTTTTGACCAACGTAATTTTTATAAGACGATACGTGATTTAAGACGTGTCCGCATTTTTCACGATTCGTGATGCGTATGAATACGGGCATTTAAAAAGCATGCGGGCTGTTACTGTTGGCTTGCGTCGTCCCGCAGTTAGACAAAGGCCCCTATGACTTCCAGTTCTTTCAATCCAGGGTCAATTGTGAACCACTGCTTGTGGTATTGTACAGCTTGTTCCGCTATCTTCTTAGTGGCTTTTTTGCATATAGTCCACATAGTGGGAACACGGCTTTTTAGCAAAGGCAGTAATTTAATTTTGGAGCGCATCATGATGTTCCGTATATGGTCAGTTAGCTTGACGCATAGAATACTGCGCACCATGGCGTTTATATAATTATTTATTTTAATGTTGAGATGGAAATTATTTGACTTTAAAAAAGAGTAATGCAAAAGAATGAAAATGTTTAATAGTACTTGGTTTTATAATAGTTTTCTGTTCAAGTGCACCTGATCCGTAAGCCCGGCTTAAACGCAGCAACTTCACGCTTTTTAAACTTAGCCGCTGTTACCATTTATTTATAAACATTTTTATCTTATTTATCTTTTCATTTGCACATGATGAATTTTATCAGCTCGAGGAGCTTATGGCTAAATAATAACAGCCGCTCGGGTTGAGCTTTAGCTTAAGCTGCGATTGCCTAGGTGGATCCGTGGATGAGTGACCACCCATTACATACCGAGTTTCTTTCTTGCCTCGGACAGCACGTTAAGATGTTGGTCCCGGCTGTCATTTGTAGATCTTTGACAGTCGTTACAGATTGTCAGTGGCCCGAAAGTCTAACAATCAGTCTTACCAAGGGGTATCGTATTACCCAGTGCTAACTGGGTTGTGGAGGTCAAATTGGCAGTTTACACTGATATTCAGCTGCATCCGGTTAGACAAGAAGCCGACCCCAACATAGTTGGGAAAAGGCTAGGCCGATGATGAGTGTGAATTTTAAACTTGTATGTCCCAGAATTTTGCAATCAATATTTCACCCACTTCCACTGAAGCTATCGGGCTCAAAATTGGCACTCGCGTTTAGTTCTCGTGACAATACAAGTTTACTTAAATGATTAACAAATAATAAAAATGAATAACCTACTTATTATAAAATTAAAATGTTCAAAGAAGGAGATACTATTTGTATTCTTTAGATAAAAACAAAATAAAATTTCAGTGAGAAAAATGAAAAGTAGACAACTGAATTGAAAGCTTTCACCAACAAGTATTTTCTGGGTTCTTCAGGTAAATTACGACTATCAATTTTGCTTTAAATTTATTGGTCCTTTTTTTTTTTTTTGCGGATGGGAAATCATCAAATGACTTCTCCCGCTCTGGGCTGAGCGGGAGGGAGTGTCAGACTTTTACTGACTAAAACCCACCCATGTTCCTTCATCGCCCTTTGTGTTCCGGGGCCGCGGTATCTCTTTCGAACAACCCGCAGCACCCGGCAGGCATCGGCCCTTGCGGGCCCCTTCCCTATGCTGACATCTCTTTGAGGCGCGCGTGGAACACGAACGCGCCGTCGACACGGCCTGTCGTCCTAAGACGGAGGGACGGCGAGCTAGCCCTTAGCTCACCGTCCACAGGCCTGCGAAATTTATTGGTCCTAAAATATACTTTTGTCTCGACCTAAAAAAATGTGGTAGAAGGCGAAAAATAAATGCAATCCTAACATACAAAACATTTACGAAAACAAATGTATATTTGTAATTGATTACAATTTACGAAAAAATGGGCTTTCTCCTTAAAACCATCCTACTGGAAATTCACGTTTTCTGCTTAATATTCTTAGAGAAAAGTAGGTGGATTATTAAATTGAATCTTTTCACAAAGAACAAGCTCTCGGAAGGGCAATAAAATTCCCATCTGCATCGGTTATGCCGTTTTGATGTTATTCCTCAAAGTCGTTCGCCTGTCCGCCCCTTTGTGGGATTATTTTAATAAATAAATTATTAATGTGAAAGGTTATTATTATGTTTTGAAAATGTATAAAACTGACACAAAGGTTTTGTTGCTTTTCTATCTGTTTCACACCGACAAGGCCTCAACCACAGAAAGCAACAAGTTTTAGTTTCAAGGCAATGCTTTTAATTTATGGCTCCATTTGTTTTAATTTCTTTTCATTCATTTTATCAATTGTACACGTCAACATTTGCAGGCGCGGACAGTGACATTTTATCAGCGATAACTATGGTAGAAAATGTCAAAATTGTTTGCTAGTGAAAAAACTGCCGAAAGTAGTTGTGTAAAAGTGCTTTAAAAGCGTTTGCGACTTGTGGGACATCCGGTCCAAAATTAATAACTGCTTCTTCTCTCTAGACCCAATTTGACAAAACTTCCAATCAATTATTGTCTAAATAAGCCGACTATTTTTGTTAATTAGAACTGGCTCCTCGGTCTAGTGCTGAGCATGATGTCTTGGGCCTAAGAGCTTGTGTAGTCCTCCATCCAGTCTCCGTTGGCGACTGCCGCCAACGGCCTCGCGATTTGGAAGACGCGTAATGGTAATTCCCATTTACCAAACGTACGTTGGCAGCATTGATGAGATAAGATCATTTTAGAAAATAAGTTGTAAGAATTATTTCCAAAGTAGCTGTTTGCCGCAACTTACAAATTTTCAACCCCTATTTTAGCCCCTTAGGGAATGAATTTCCTAAAATCCCTTCTTAGTGCACACTTACGTCATTTAAGGGACGTTTGTGCAAAATTTCATGCTTCAAGACCCAGCGATTTCAGCTGTGCGTTGATTGATCAGTCAATGAATCAGTCAGCCAGTCAATTTCTTACTTTATATGTATATACAGGGTTACTGGTAACTCGACGTATTCCTTGCTGGACGTCTTAGTAGGGTTAAAATGCAACAAATAAAGACACCAAATGTTCTAGCGAAATTCAACAGTTTTTGAGTTACAGCGATATCTTCCCAGATTTAATCGTTCTTATAGAAATAAGAACGATTAAATCACACACGACAAAGAAGAATCTTTATCGTGTGGTTAGTGCCTAACCTGGTGTCAGAGTTATTATGCCGCCCATGGACCTCTGACTTGGCTTTACATGTGCCGTCGAGAAGCGAAGTTTGAAGCCAATTATTAAAATGATTTCCGGCGCGACTGTACTGTTTTAGTTATTATCATAGTTGATGCCGTAGCAGACCTTTGTTAATAATTAAAAGTTCAAAAATGCTTTGAAAAATTTCACTAATCAAACATTTTTTTTTTTTGTATTTATCAAAAAACAGTTACTACGCCTGAAGTACAAATTAGAACGAACATATCCTTGTCTTATCAGCTATTTAAAAAGGTATGAAACAATACAAAGTCATGGGCTACATTATGAAAATTGTTTTTGATTTATTCGGCCATCCATCGGTTTGGATAATTTTCAGGGCAACGATCACATCAAGAATCACAAAAACCGCAGTAAGGAAGCGAACAAGAACATGACCAATCGGGAAGTATTCCTTTCACATAAGGATTTTTTAAATCGGTTCATAAATGACGAAGATATGAGGTAACAAACACAAAAAAAAATACAACCGTATTGAGAACCTCCTCCTTTTTTTGAAGTCGGTTAAAAATTAATATCATTTATAGTTTGATGTTATGCTATGTTAGTACCTCCATACTTTTACGTCATGGGATGACAAAGTAATGAATATCTAAATCATCGAAGTGGGTATATCCCTACTGTATTTGTTTTTCAAGAAAATCGGTTTGTCCTTCCCTTCTTTGTTCCGTTCAGGTTAAGGGACCTATTCAAATACCAGTTACAAGGCCAAAACAACGAAAGATATCTTTTTACGTTTCAATAATATTACTTTTACAAAAGATATTTTATTTCTTTCAATTTGGAAGCGGATCTGTTTATTTTTCATGTATTTTATACTCATAGTTAATCAAGGGTCGGCTGGAGGATAGTTATTTCCACTTTTGTTTTTTTTTGTAACAAAAGGGACTTAGTAATATTAAAATTCTTTTGTAAGTTTAAATCTAGGGATGAAAATTTATTTCAAAGAAAAGTGATTTACATTTGCTCTATTTTCGGAAAAGATTTTAGAATAAATGTTATTTTAATAAACGTGTTGATGTCAAATTTTTCGAATGGCGCGAGAGTAGATTTTGTGGAGGGAATTGGAGGAGGCCTTTGCCTAGCAGTGGGAAAGTATAGGCTAAAAAAGCAAGTTTGCAGAGAAACATCTCAGAAGCAGCCACAGAGTCTGGATTTGTGCCCGGTTGATGACAATAGGCGCCCTATTATATGGGACTTCAACATAACTGGTGAAATGTGGCTGTACTATTAGAGACACCTCTGCCTAGCTCTTCGGGAATTACAGGCGTGATGTGTTGTCGGCTCAAACTCATCATTTGCGTAGCCTATCCCAACTACGCTGTCCCGACGGCTTCCAGTCGAACGGGAGCAACTGAACACAAGTAAACGTGGACCGGATGCGAACCTGATCTCAAAATTCTAAAATTACTGGTAACCTTTTTATGATGCCTAAAAAAATATTATAATAAAATAAATATTATAGTATATTAAATATAATTATGTCAAAAATGTAACCGTTTTATTTTATTTAAAAAATAGCGGCCACTCATTAGACTTGTTCCGATCAATAGCTAGTATCAATACAAAACATATATTGTATGAGACAAAATCTTTCATTATAATATCTTATATTTCGGTAACGTGACGCTTTAGAAAGCTTTGTTTCATACATTACCTTTGTATTCATGCTAGCCATTGATGAATACGGGTTTTATGAGTGGCTACTATTTTAAAAATGGCGGAGATTAGGCAGGCTACAGCATTCAAACCTGCTCACTGTAAACAGAACAATGGACTTGAAAACATTTAATTTTAAACCAATCAACGCCATTTCTTATTAGAATTTTGAAGATTTTTTCAAATTCAAATTCATTTATTGTTTTTGAAGCAATCATCTATTGCTTTCTCTTTTAATCTTACATTTTATAAATAGTCATATTAGATACGATAATAATATGCCTTGATAGGGAATTGTAAATTCAATTAGTCATGTTAGCCTGATCGCCTTAATAATTAGATTTTTCATGCAGATTGTCATGTGGAAAATAACGTTTTTGCGTTATTATCCAAGAAGTGGGCGTGGTAATTTGTCTCTATAAATTGTGAGGTCCTTACAGGCAAGATGTAGCTCGGTGGTTTACTGATTAGGCACTTTTGTCATTTTTACTGTTTTGTAGACTCCCGTTTGCCATTTTTTTTAAAAGACCTTTTTTATACTTGTGCTTGAGTTTTTCTATCAATATTTTGACTAGCAGCTTGGAGTTGACTGCAAGCTAGATGAGGCTATTTCCATACCCCGAGTACGCCCGGGATCGCCCCTTATTGTATGAGACTACCTAATAATAAAGGTGCCTGCTGCTTTCGGAAATTACAAACGTGATGATAAAATTATGTTATTCCACGAAACAATTTTCTTCCATTTTCCACGTTCTCATAAAATGTTCAGTGGTTATGAAGCAATAGACGATAGTGCAGGGTTCAATCTATTGATACGCGACTTTACATTGCAAAAGAAAGAAATACCGCATATCGATGGCGCTTGTGACAAAAGAGACCGACCTTCACCGTTTCATGTTAATAATATGGTGAAAATAATTTTCCGTCGATATCTGATTGTATTAAAGTAATTAAAACGATTCAAGCGATAACAAAATATTTTTTAAAACGAAACTTATACTAATAACATAAAAACTACAACATGTTTAATAAAACATTTATTTTATTGAAATAAAATAACAAAATTACAAACAAACATAACTAATACATATAACAATCCATATAAAATCATAAAAAAACCATTTTTGTACAAAAATAATACATTAATAAACACCCAAACACAACATACCTCTGAAGTCGAGACGTGCGAACTTCTCGTACTTACACTTCAGTACTTTAAAACGGTTTAGTTTAACGATAAGCGACATGATTGAGAATTTTAATACATCTCGTCACAATAAAACTCACAGGAAAATATATTTTCCTGGGTCATTCATTCAGAAAGACCCGTTTGGCGCGAAAGAGGAGACTGACCAATGGCACGGTAGAACTTTTCCGCGTTGGCTAGATGAGCTAGCGGGCAACCGGCTCGGGCCGTAGTCGCCGATGGAATGGCGAGGGCTGGCGAAGGGCGGGAGGATACAGGCAGCATTACCTCCCTCCCACAGTCCCCCGCAAGCCTCAAGGCCTCCAAAGCTCGCTCTCCTACCGCCTGTAGCGTATTTCAATAAGCTCCAGGTGCTCCGATACGCTTTTACAGCACGATGATATATATTTATAAGTGTATCTTGTATTTTACATGATAGGTACATATTTGTTTGGAGATAATAAATAGGTGACATAAATATCAATGGCATTTTAAGTTTGCAATAATATATGCGTTTTGCGTCACTAATTAGGCACCTTTAGGTTTATAAAAATTTGGATGTCTTTCTGAACTTACTATACATACATATACGCAGGCAAATACTGAAAAATTAAACATAATTTAAAATAAATTCTGAAGTCTTTTGCTTTTGCGAACGTCTTAATCTATATATATAAAACAAAGTCGGGTTTGTTACAACACTTATAACTTGAGATCTGCTGGACCGATTTTAATGATCGTTGTTTTGTTGGATTCGTCTCCGTTCCAAATAGCAGAATAACCATTAACATATCAGAAAATTTCACGGGACACAAAAAAGAATAGAATGATTTTTTTAATTAACTTCGATTTGACATCTTCCGCAATTAACAGCTCACGTCACGCTTTTGTTTTATGGATATGTAGGCATCAGTTACTAGGAGAGTAGGATATGTACTAGGAGGATAGGATAGGTAGGCAGGTAATAGGAGAGTAGGATATGTAGGCAGGCACTAGGAGGGTAGGATAGGTAGGCAGGTACTAGGAGGGTAGGATAGGTAGGCAGGTACTAGGAGGGTAGGATAGGTAGGCAGGTAATAGGAGAGTAGGATATGTAGGCAGGCAATAGGAGGGTAGGATAGGTAGGCAGGTACTAGGAGGGTAGGATAGGTAGGCAGGTACTAGGAGGGTAGGATAGGTAGGCAGGTAATAGGAGAGTAGGATATGTAGGCAGGCACTAGGAGGGTAGGATAGGTAGGCAGGTACTAGGAGGGTAGGATAGGTAGGCAGGTACTAGGAGGGTAGGATAGGTAGGCAGGTAATAGGACAGTAGGATATGTAGGCAGGTACTAGGACGGTAGGATAGGTAGGCAGGTACTAGGACGGTAGGATAGGTAGGCAGGTACTAGGACGGTAGGATAGGTAGGCAGGTACTAGGAGGGTAGGATAGGTAGGCAGGTACTAGGAGGGTAGGATAGGTAGGCAGGTAATAGGAGAGTAGGATATGTAGGCAGGTACTAGGACGGTAGGATAGGTAGGCAGGTACTAGGAGGGTAGGATAGGTAGGCAGGTAATAGGAGAGTAGGATATGTAGGCAGGTACTAGGACGGTAGGATAGGTAGGCAGGTACTAGGAGGGTAGGATAGGTAGGCAGGTAATAGGAGAGTAGGATATGTAGGCAGGTACTAGGACGGTAGGATAGGTAGGCAGGTACTAGGAGGGTAGGATAGGTAGGCAGGTAATAGGAGAGTAGGATATGTAGATAAGTACTAGGAAGGTAGGATAGGTAGGCAGATAGGTAGGGTAGGTAGGTAGGGTGGGTAGAGTAGGTAGGGTAGGTGGGATAGATAGGGTTGGTAGGGTGGGTAGAATAGGTAGGGTAGGTGGGGTAGAATTCATTGACTGTTAGGCGGTACGAAGTTCGCCGGGACAGCTAGTTAATATATAAAACATGATATTTTCGACATTGTTATTATATTGAAACCAAATTCCAGAATGTTCTCCATGTTTGGGCCCAGTTAAAGATTTCCATCTGGATTGACATGAGGTGTTTAGTTTATGCCAAACATAAACATTTGAACTTATAATTCACCGTTATCGCAGAACGTCAGATTTTTTAGAGACTTAGCCTAATTTTTCTACACGTACAGCACCTAATTTTGGTAACACCAAAGACGATCATTGAAATAGGTATAATTACGATGCAATAAGACGGGCAACGCAAACAAAATCTTAATCAGCTTGTAAGAGCCAAACCAAATGGCCATTGTACGCTCGTCTAGTTTTATTAAAAGTGAGGCATGGGATGGCCTATACTCTATGACATTTGTTCTGACAGTATTCTCTTTATTGTGACAAATCTCTTTAGTTATCTCTAATGATGATGACGTCATCTAGCCGATTTCGGCCGAAGCGACTGCATTCGATGGCTTCTTAGGGTGGCTGCTGCTCTTTCATGCGCTTTCAAGTGGCTAGCATATCCAATATTATGCATTCTTTATCCGAAAAACTCCGAACACAAAGCGGCCGACATCTAAGGGAATCTTAAAACTGAAAGCTCCTTTGTTAAAAAGTGCTGTGCTAAGTGATTTAACTTAGCACAGGGCACATGGGTACCTATGCTTTTACATACTATCAGCATGAAAATTGTACTTGAGGTAGGTTTTAACTTAACAATAACATCATTAGTGATTGCACCTTTATTGATACTAATTAAAGATAGGTACATCTATGATATTATTCAAGGTGTAGTTTTGCAACCTGGTCAAAATTCAGGAGGTTGTCATAGAAGACGTAAATAATCAATATAAATTACGGTACCTGATCAATAATAATAATAATATACGCTGCTGTTTTAATTTTACAGTATTTCAGAATGAAGCCCTTTTCAAAAGATCAAGGAGAATCACCCGTTTATCTAATAAACGTCTGCGTTTGTTTGCGTGTGTGAAAGCGCGGTTATAGGGCTAGCATTAGACGGGCCGCGTTTTAATACGGGTGGTGTACACTTATCGATTTCCGATATTAAGAAAAAAAATAAAAAATTACCTACCTATTTTATTATTGATTCGGGTCGAGAATCTTTAGCATAGTTACCTCCTTGAATTTGACGAGGATGCAAAGCAACACTTTACAATATAGTTTTGCGTAAATATAAGGTAATAATTATGATTGTTATGTATTTTTATGCGATTTGTAGCTGTGATGTAAATGATATACCTAACATGTATCAAGCGCCATTCTTCCGAGAAAAATATTATGAACCGTACAGATAACATATTGGGTAGGTACAAGTCATGACATAATTTTAATAATATTGGCATGCAGGTACCGTACAAACGACGTTTTTTTGTCAAAGCAGTTAGGGCGATTTCTCTAATGAGTAGGTACTTACTAGTGGCTAGTTGCACTCACTAGGTTCATAAATCACCACTTACCGCAACAAACAATCAAACCATGCAGCTCCACGGGAAAACCGGTCGTTGCGGTTGGTCTGTGGATGGGCGACCATCTATTACATACCGAGAGCTGCCGCGCGTCGAAAAGCACGTTAAGCTGTTGGTCCCGGCTGCCATTTGTAGACCGTTAACAGTCATTAAATTTATAAAAAAAAAACCCTGGTCGCTCCATGAACATACAACACTGGTATTTAGGTGCACCCAGCTGAACTTGAATTCGACCGACATCTAGGCTACCATGCCACAGTAATATCAGGATAAGCAGGGTTCGTAAACGTGTTTAATTTTGCATGATTCGGTATGGTCGGTCGGCAAAATTGAATATAATGCTGTAGAAATGGTTTCTGGAAAAATCCGCTCGGCCGACCCGAATGATTCAGCAATGGTGGATGCCGAACAGAGGTATAGTAATTACTCCGGGTCAGCTTTGTTGTTTAACAAATATCAATAAAATGACATGTGACAAATAGTGTGTTACACCTGGTACCTTGTCATGTTACACTGACATTAAATTAATGACTGATTAATGCATGCATACGTTCCCCGCAAATACATGCACAATTCTTTTTTCACCGTGTTTAGTTCGGGACTCAAATAACAGTATAGAAAGCTAATTTATCGTTGTCATATGGGTTTACAATATGTCGCCTATAAATAACAGTGATTTGCAATAGCGATAATGCATGTGTCATGTGTCGCGAACTCATAATTACAACTAAAGTGCGTCATGGTCTAATTATGCACACTATCCTCCCTAAAAGGAATGCAACAATTTTAAAATAACTGTCTCAAAAAACGTCAATCGTTTACAGATGGCATCGCGCGCCCCGCACTCCTCTGCGTGAGCGCATCTGAGCTGTTGATACATCGTTTGTAACTGAGTAAAGTACACCGCTGGCTTTAAATGATTGTTTAGTCATCGCCTGGTTATGGGACGGACAGTGTATGCGGTATTTTTGTGTGTTGTGACGTAGTCGACGTGGGAGTCGCTCTTCGTCTGTATCACCGCGAGTCATTAGGCTCAGTTGTGACTGGATACTTGTCGAAACCGCTCGTTGTTGTCCTTTATTCCATATTGAAGAACACGCTTCACCATGCACGATACTATACGGAATCAGGTATTTATTTATTCGTTTTGTTTGCAAAGCTGTGTTAATGGCGTGGCGTATATTTATTTTTGTTTCATTCTGTGTTCTGCATCGCTCTCTTTTTTTTTATTTTTATGCCGAAACTGCATATGATGGTGTTTATTCGTGTATTAATTTATGATCTGTACTTATAGCACTGAATATTATTTTCGTTGCGTTGTATGTGTACCGTACATTTATTTGCTCATAAAAAAAGTGAAAAATATTTTCTATTCCATAACATAGGTAGGCACTTGCGTACTTTTATTTGGTGTATCAATTAGAAATTAAATAATAGTATGGGTTAAAAAAAAAACAACACGTTCGTTAATTCGCGTCAATTTGTTGCGCAGTGGTACACAAGGCCTTGGTTCCGTAACGGGCGACATTTTGGATCCATGTTAACATTATCATTATTATACAATATGGTTGGTCAATAATAATAATTTTAAAATTTATTAGACAGTTTAACATAATAGAGAGACTTTTCCCGGCAATGGGACAGTAACAGGCCAGTAATAATATTGTTTAATGTTCTATTATGTTATAGTAGACTCGCCCCCTTTTTTTGCGGTGGGAAATCATCAAATGACCTCTCCCGCTCTGGATGGAGCGTAAGGACGTGTCAGACTCTTACTGACTAATACTCACCCGTATTCCTTCGGTTGCCTATGCCAAGGGCCACGGTAACTCTTTCGAACAAACCTGCAACCCTGGTAGGCATCGGTCCTAGTGGACCCCGTCAGAGACTCGCTCCCTATTACCTACAGTCATGAGGTTTAAACATAATTGGAAAATGTGGGTGTGCTATTAGATCTACCTTTGCCCACACCTGCCGAAGATGACATGCGTGATGATATGTTTTTGTAATGTTTCAATATAAGAATGATAAAATCATAAAATAAAATCGTTTATTTGCACCTTCAAGTAAAATAAAATATGGTTTACAACAAAAATGGGCCTTAAGGTAAATACGGTTGTATGTTAAAGTTGCAGCCAATAGCTAAGCTAAGATAACTTAATATCTTGTAATTATAGATATCAGCGCCCACCCTCATTTCTTTTTTATCGTAGGTAAGGTATAGGAATAGTAGGTAATACTTAAGTACATAGCAAAAAACTAGTTACTCAAACCAAATATATTTTAAAATTCTAACTCTCGATTCACTAAAATCTTAAAAAGCCAGCAACAATTATGACGTCATTGATTTTCAATTTTCTAAATTATTAGGGCACGATTTTTGCAAAGATTCACGTAGGTAATACATGAATTGAACGAGATGATCAACAGAAAAGAAAAGAACAGGGCTTAAGATTTCTTTGCGTCTGTATTATATCAAATAAGTTTTTCTCAGTAGCAGCCACGGAGTCTGGATTTGTGCCCGGTTGATGGTAAGGGGCTCGCCCCTATTACATGGGGCTTCAACATAACAGGTGGTTGTAGCCTCTGGTACACGTCTGCCTTACCCTTCGGAGATTACAAGCGTGATGTAATGTATGTAATAAAATACTTATTGATGAACATAAAACTACAGTAATGTATAGATAAAAGGGAAAATTTTCCAAGATATTAAGTTGAAATCGCCTCATTTGAATACCATACTAGTTCGATAATAAGGTCAAAGGTTACGATATCTTTTATTTATAATGTTTACACAAACGTTCAAGATTATGCTCGTTTACTAACTAACAAAACATGCTTATCAATTATAATATGTATCGCCATCATTACATATTGTAAAGCAAAGTCTGTCTGTCTGTCTGTTCGCGATAAACTGAAAAACTACGGAACGGATTTTCATGCGGTTGTCACCAATAGTAGAGTGATTCATTAGGAAGGTTTAGGTATATAATTTGTCAAGGTGTTTGTGTTTATAAATTGGTGTAAAGTGTCGGAAAAAGTCAAGCCACCTAATATGCTCTACCACCCGTGCGAAGCCGGAGCGGGTCACTAGTGTAAGTACGAGTATATGACGAGAGAATGAGAGAGTTGAGAAATCTTTTTTTTCTCCGCAACGTTGATGATTTCCATAGTTATCTAATTAAATGAACTTCTTGGCAGTGTCTCCGGACAGGTACCTTAAAGTGCAGGTGGAGTTGCACAAAGGCCAGCTCAGGTGGCCCATGAATATGGTGGTGGGAAGAGGCACCGCAGCCCACCCTGACTGTTTGAAATAAAACAAACATTTGGAACACGATGTATTGTCGTCTTCACAAAATTATTTTATTGTAAACAATTGGACCGCCCCTTTTTCACATGTTTGCAATATTACGTACTGAAACTGTTAATTTTAGCCTGCGTCATCCCAAAGCTGGGCAAAGGCCTCTCCCTATTTCTAGTTGCTTGGATTCAGGCCTAATGGGCCTTGTCCAGCTCTTCTTCTTAAGGTATACATATCCGTACGCAAAGTAAGTACGCACATTGGACGTGGAATTGCGGACACCAGCCCGCTACACTATACAATATCTGAGTTAAACTTGAATGCAGTATTTATTGTATACAACAGTTTTTCTATTTGGAACAATTTTGATTGCTAGAAAAAGACAATCTTGTTGTGAAGTAAGTCCGTTGTTTTCATAGACGATGCTATGGTCCGACTAATAATAGTTTTGTGTAACCTACCTTGTTTATTGTTATTGTGCCCATCCCTTCCATAAAAACTAATAAAAAGTAAAAACCGTTTCCACAAATTTCTTTCAACAAGACTCGATTACTCCTTCACATTCGGTTAAGAACTAATTTTCATATCATCATCAACTATGTTGGGGTCGGCTTCCTAGCTAGCATAAACTGGTATTTTACATAGAGCGTCTGCCTATGTGACCAACTAATTTGCAAATAATATATGTATATTTTTTTAATTAATTATAACTGATTATCAAACTAATTGTACTGCTCTTTATGACTCTTCCATAAATATAACGTACCCTAAGCCGTCTTTGAATAACTTAAGGGAAACTTCATCATTTATCTGCTTAAGGGAGTATTAATACCAATTTTCAAGTTCGTAAACCGAAGGAATAAGATCTTTCGTTCGAGGAATATCCGTCCTTTCACCCCCTCAAACTCACCCCATTTACCGGGAATCCACTGGCGGACATATGCCTATCATGTTGTTCTTCCGTTACAATAACACGAAAACGTATAAAATAAAATCACTCGTTGAGTTTCGAATCCGTGAGAAAATAAACACAGACCTAAACTGAGTCTAAGCTTGAAACTAATTTTTTAAACCTAAATGGAAAATAATCCACACTTTCATATCATATCTATAACTGTCCTTACACATATTGTAGAAATGATTCTCTGTCTATTACCTTTTTACGCCTGAACGGTTGAGCGGATTTTGATAAAAGACACTTTGGATTTTTTGTACCGGTAATTCGTTCCGGCGGATAATTCCAAACCTCCACGGAGGCGAAGCCGCGGGCAAAACTTAGTTCAAAATAAACGTAAGAATAACATGTAGACCCATTCATGAAGAAGTAGACAGAACATACACGAATGAACAATAATTATTAACGATTCTAGAAAGTAATACTCATTAAAATTCTATACATGGTTTCATTACAGCATTCGTACAATGTTTGACACAGCTTTTATAAAAGCCAATACATCATCACTATCATTCTTCTGCCTAGCCTACACCCAACTATTTTGGGGTCGGCTTCCTCTAACTAAAGATAATAACCTCTAACTCTAAATATAGATGCAGCTTTTGGATAAATACTTAATGATAAATAGATGCACTGTCACTTGAGTCATGCAAAGGACTCTACAAACACATAGACTCGAAACATGTTAGATTGTTCGACACACAATTGTTATAAACTGGCAAACTTTTATTAGCTAAACACCTTGCACTGTTATGTATTCTGTGGCTGCACCACAGATAGTTAAAGTTTCTTTTTTTTAATGTACAATTAATAAATGTTCTAAAAAAGGATAATGCTGTTAAAAGGATAGTAGCTTATATTGTTTGCAAATAGCTTTACAATATCTCAGTCAATGTAACGAAACTGAGGATTTCATCAGGTTAGTAATAAGATGTGATTGAAACGTTAGGTACGGAAAATCGTATGATCTTTGAATTGAAAAATGTAGTTCTAAGTGTTCAGTTGCATTTTAAGTTTATATGTTCGCGCCAAGTACGATTAGTATCACCTATTTACTGATATGTATACAGTTTTAAAGCTAACTAAATATTATTTTAGTTCTATTAATAGTTTATATATAATGTACATAAAATCTTTTTATTAAAGTTCGACTTTAATATTATGTATGAATCGAGACCACCATTTTAAAGTCGTTTTACTTTACGTTTACCACGCGCGCGCTAGACTATTAGTTTCATGACACTTCAACTGAATTCGGCTTTTACGTGACGCGGATACCCACAAACTTCGTCACACCAACTGTTTGGTCACAGTCTCATCATTCGAACTAAAGCTTTCAGTATTTTAGGAACTTTTCTCATAAATTATGAGCAACTTTGTTTAGCTGTGTTTATATGTGAGTAATCCCTAACTCGCGGAGCTAGCCAAGTCAATATACGTAGTGTTTCCGTGGGCAGAGTTGAGCATTACACTAATAATAATTCATCCTGTATATGCGGTACACGTCATTTCAATAATCAAGGTGATAATATGAAATATGGTGAAACGCTTGAATGCTTTGCTCTTCACCACTTGAAAATTATTAAGACGCTTCGAGAGAATAATTATTTTGTTTTAAGCTTCACACAACGCTTGTATTCACCAAAGGGTTAGGTTATTTATTTATTGTTTACATTTTAGGAAAACTTACAGGCTAATAACATTACAATAACAGTAAAATAAAACTCAATCGCTATTTAAAAGCTTCCACAGATAGGTAAATAGGTACACAAAATATTATTACTGCCTCACAGCGTAAAATACTTCCTCAAAGTAAAGTAGGCTCACTTCATTAAATTATTATTCATTTGGAAAAGGTTAAAGTTAAAGGCTAGGACATACATTCGCATTTAGTTGTTTGTTTTATTGATTGTAGTACCTACCTTGAAATAGGGGCGAGCCAATGGCCAGCGACCTGGTGTGCAAAAATGTGGCTCCTTGCTGCTACTGTAAAATTCGTGACGGAAAAATTCAATATCACTTTGCTTGACCCGGAAATCGAATCCCAGGACCTCATGCTCAGCAGTAGCATTTGCCATCACTGGACCAACCAACGAGGCAATCAATATACATTACTAGTAACTGTTGATTTTTAACCGACTTCAAAAAAAGGAGGAGGTTCTCAATTCAGTTGTTTTTTTTTTTTGTTTTTGTTACCTCATATCTCCGTAATTTATGAACCGATTTGAATTTTTTTTCTTTTGTCTGAATGGATCTACTTCCCGATTGGTCCCATAGAAATTTCATCAAAATCGGTTCAGCAGTTTGGTTTTGAAATCAAAATAGCTGGAAAAAATGTCATCCAAGTAAAAGAAATTGCGAAATTGATACTTGACAAGGATTTGTGTGTGATACTATAACTAAAAAGGGTAAAATAAAAACTTTTTTGCAAAAAAAACCGACTTCCAAAAAAAACACTAAAAAAGTGGAAAATAACTTTACTTTCGGAATTCGGTGGCAAAAAAGTCAATGAAACAAACAATAGTCACCGACTTCCGAAAGTAAAGTTATTTTCCACTTTTTTAGTGTTTTTTTGGAAGTCGGTTTTTTTTCAAAAAAGTTTTTTTACTAGATAATAAAACTTTGACATAATGACATATGTACATGGATACATACATGGTTGATAACTGTTGTATCAAATAATTCTAGCAATTTACATACTTATCAGATAATTGATATTATCCAAATTAATTATACATATTAAACAATCGCGAGCATAAATCTTTTGGTCACAAAACGTTCAATTGGCAAAATAAAATACGGTTGCAAAAGATTCAAATTTCATAAGAGCCAAGTTTCAAAAAGTTCAAGTTGCAGAATGTTCAGTCTCAAAACATCCATGTCTCATCATGATATGTAATGTAAGAGTGGTTTATGAAGTACCTACCTATAAAACATATAGGTGACATAAGACACAGTCGTACTGGTTACCCAAACAGAGCAATAAGTTCGACAAACTTGGATGTAGCGCTCGCTGGCTGAGGCTGCGGGACCGGGAAGCATTCCCATTTGAGCACCAATGCTTAGAGCGCATATTATGAAGCTTGGTGCTCAATCGGGAATAACTTTGGTGCTCAACTGGGAATTCTTTGGGACCGTTTGCTCCGCCCGCTAGGCTCGCGCGTGTTTTGTCACAGTAACCTAATCTTACAGATTCTTTTTTTGACCGTGTAGGTATTGCAGTTTTGTAGTACACAGCTGAGAGTACTGAATACGTGGTTACCGTTTTAGCGACGGAGTCCCTTCCACCTAGTATAACCGAGACATTTTTAAGCAACTGTAAACATTTCGACGAGCTATAAACAGTTTTTAGTATCAAAACACGAAAGTTCAATCACCGGCTTTTTGTTGTATAAATACCTAAATGCATAAACTTACGCCATTTTCCCAACGTTGTCGGCAGCAACATAAAGAACGCTACTTGCAACGATCCTTATACGTATATACTCCTGCTTTGTTCACATAAATGTACTCTTACACTCGTAATTTTCCTGCGCATATTCCAATTTATTTGAGGTCGTCGGCGCAGCATGACGTCTTCGTCCATACTTCTCTATTACTAGTCATCTCTTGCTCCTTTCTAACCATCGCATCGATTATTTAGTCTCTCCATAGTATTGTACTCATCGAGGAGGAGGTCGTGGCTAAGTAATTACAGCCCCTCGGATCAATCTACAGATAAAGCCGCGCTTGCCTAGGTCTGTGGATCACCCATTACATTACTTACCGAGTTTCCCCCGTGCCTCGGAAAGCACTTTAAGCCATTGGTCCCGGCTATCATTTGTAGATCTTTAGCAGTCGTTACAGGAAGTCAGTGGCCCAAAAATCTGACAACCAGTCTTACCAAGGGGTTTCGTACGTATTACACAGTACCAACTGGGTTGTGAGTCAGATAGGCAATCGCTCCATGTAAAATGCTGGTATTCAGCTGCATCTCGTTAGACTGGAAGCTGACCGTAACATAGTAGAGAATACGCTAGGCAGATGATGACTCTTATACCCTTCCAATATCATACTCAAAACTTTCATCCACCAGTTTTTTTTTCGTCATAATAACAAATGTTACTTTTAAAATGACTCACGTGTCGATTTGGTCTAGATTTTTCTGAAATGACGTCATAGGTCGCGCCTAACACTTCCAATGATTCCTTGTGTACCTCGGAGGAACATAAGTGGACATGTCTCTCATACAATACTATTTATAGGCTTTGACAACTATGGCTTGCTGTACCACTACGCTATCTATTATGCGCTTGTGTATACTGTTAATCAAACGTACTTTTTGATAATTACATATATCTTGCATTTTGAAAGTGCCTTTTTAGGATTCTGTTGACATTGACACCCATCCAGCATTAGGAAACATTTATTAACAATTCGATATTCTGTGAACGAACAAAACCGCCGGTTTTATCTAGTTGTGCTGATAAACCTTACTTTCTAGCACAAATACGAATAAATTCTTTTACATAAAGGTAAGGTAAAGGTCTTGTCAGAAAAATGTCGATTAGGGTGTCCATAAAAAAACGACTTTGATTTACTCTTAATTTTTTACTTTTAAGTCAAGTAAGTGAAGAACTTGCTCTCTAATGCTGACGCGACCTAACGTGTCGATGTGCTTGTGATTACTTGTTATTTAGTTATAGAATACGCATTGTTTTCAATTCGTCTGCGTAACAATTTTGATTGATGCTCCGCTCCTATTAGTCGCAGCGTGTCACATAGCCTATATATAGCCTTCCTCGACAAATGAGCTATCCAACACTAAAATATTTTTTCAATTCGAACCAGTAGTTCCTGAGATTAGCGCGTTCAACCAAACAAACAAACAAACTCTTCAGTTTTATAATATTAGTATATACGTAGATGTAAATGAGTAAATAATATACTATTCGAGTGTATTGGAGTTTTAATTAAGTAATAAAAATTTAGTTTTTAATTCCTCCTCCAATAAACTCAGTACAAATTTTCATGTCAAAAGTTTGGCATCAAGTCGGCACGGGTTATCATTATCCAATCTCAATAATATTTATTATTTGAGTCAATGAGGCTAAACCGAATAAAATAAATTTCGCGAAAAAAAAAATCCTGATGTTTTGGGACACCCTAACGTAGATACAAAAACTTTCATTATAAAAATAGAAAAGATGCGCCCGTAGGTGCACCTTTGTAGAGCAAGGTTGAAACCATGTTCTCGGCAAAGTAAATTACATTATTTAATTATATGAAAGCTGTTGAATGCACAGTGAACTATGTACTTTCCACTTAATAAATTAATATCTGCTGTAGACAGACCAGAGTCAAAGCATAACCAGTTTAATTAAATACATATTTTCTCGTTTCTGATTAAACATTCTGATGGTAAGGTAAATTCACGTTGTTCGACGATGAAATAATTGAGGCGCTCGTGGCTAAATAATAACAGCTGCACGGGTCGACCTCCCCGGTTAATTAAACAACGCTTGCTAATATTGACTCGTGGATGGGTGACCATCTATTACAGACCGAGACCCCTCCGTGCTTCGACGTTGATCCCTGATGTTGTTACGGTTAATCCAAAGCACGAAAGTCTGACATAACCAGTCTAGTGTTGGATCCACACAGCACGTTTACATATGTGCGGCATTCGCAACAAAGCCGGCGGCATTTTGCCGGCGGTATCGTATAAGATATCTGCGAGAAAAAACATACCTATACCGACGCCTCGGATTTATATCCAGAGCTGCAGCTGTGTCAAGAAGCTCAAAGTCAAAAAGGATGTCCCATTTTGTCGCACTGTAGCAGGGTCCATCTCCCTCATACCGCGTACGCTTACGATGTTCAACGCGCTCGTGGAGACCAAATTTGTTTGGTGGTTTTGGGTTCTGTGAGAAAACCGAGTAAATATGACTTATGCGGTACTAAATACAAAATAATTAATTGGTCTAAATAAATATATACCTATGTAAATTGTTATAGGTAGTTAGAACAAAATCTTGTCTCTCTTAAGATGTGTCCAGATCTGGCGAATGCGCTACAATTGCGCCGCTCGTGAGCCACTTGCGACCTGTACGGTTACTGCCTACGTTTGGTGTGCCTTTAAAAGCACGAGCGCAGGTCGCAAGTGGCTTCCCCGTGCAGGGCACGCCACAATAGTGGCGATAAGTCCCCTCTTTGAGGAGTGGCTTGAGAGGCGCCACGGCGTCCTCACCTTCCGCCTGACGCAGGTCCTCACCGGACACGGTTGTTTCGGGAGGTTCCTGCACCGAATCAGGCGGGAGGAGACGCCCGGGTGTTTCCATTGCGAGGATCGACCGGAGGACACGGTGGAGCATACGGTGGAGGTCTGCCCCGCTTGGGCGGAGCAACGCCGTGTCCTCATAGCGGCGATCGGCGGCGGCGACCTCTCGCGTCCGGCCCTGGTTCGAGCCATGGTCCGGAGCGAGACGGAATGGGAAGCCGTCACCTCCTTTTGCGAAGCAGTCATGCTAGCAAAGGAGGAGGCGGAACGTGAGAGAGAGCGTTCCTCCTCACGTCCCAGCCGCCGCGGGAGACGCACCGGGCGTCGGGGGCCACGTGGTGGCCCCCGGCCACCGTAGACGCGGGCCTGTGGACGGTGAGCTAAGGGCTAGCTCGCCGTCCCTCCGTCTTAGGACGACAGGCCGTGTCGACGGCGCGTTCGTGTTCCACGCGCGCCTCAAAGAGATGTCAGCAAAGGGAAGGGGCCCGCAAGGGCCGATGCCTGCCGGGTGCTGCGGGTTGTTCGAAAGAGATACCGCGGCCCCGGAACACAAAGGGCGATGAAGGAACATGGGTGGGTTTTAGTCAGTAAAAGTCTGACACACCCTCCCGCTCAGCCCAGAGCGGGAGAAGTCATTTGATGATTTCCCATCCGTTAGATCATGTTTTCACGTTGATTTTGAAGCGGTTTTCATAATAATTTAGAGCATTTATTTCGGAAGATGTATGTTCATAATGCAATCTTAATTATAATGGACTAAGCAGAGACGCCAGATTAAATAGGTATAATTACATTTTGCGCATAAGTACCTAGATATTCTTTTAATATTTAATCATGTTTACCTTTTTGACCTTTTACCTTTTGCACCAGTGTAGGTAAACATTTCTCTCATCTGTCTCGTTGGAATCCATTTAGGTACCTAGAATATATCATATTATATTCCTAGAAGTGCATCACACAGTCTTATGTTAGAAATTCAGGCACATTCTTAGTAGCTTTAATGGTATTCATTAAACACACTTACACGTTGTTCTAAGTGTGTGTTTACTCAGTTTGAAAAACAAAAATCAATTAATAACACTTTTATAAAAGGGTTCCACACATTGAACTTTTTGGATAACCGATACCAATACCCAAAGAATTTCAATATGTCTGCGAGACATTTAATCAAATTGCAAAGTTTCTATTGTCGAATTGACCCTTTCAAAATAAGTGTAGCTCAAAACCCGTAAATGGCTATAAACTTTTATTTTATTTTAGACTCAATTGAATCAGGCTCAGGCCGAAGATGGAACGATCGCTTGGACTTACGAGCCACTTTTTGGAACTAAGTACTACTAAGCTACGATCATTGGATAACCACGATTAGTGGTGAAGTGCGAACCTTTTATATCTTATCCTTTTTATTTCTCTGAATCCAGTTTGTGATAAAATAAACTCTAAAAACATTAATAACAAAACAAAATTATTAGACTTATATAATTCACAGCCTACAGTACACATCTCATTGCAAAATCCTACACAATTTAGTGCAAAAAGCGTTGCTCCTGACGAATCATTATCTGCCTATCCTTTTTCCAACTATATTGGGGTCGGCTTCCACTCCAACCGGATGCAACTGAATACCAATATTTTACATGGAGAGTCTGCCTATCTGACCTCTACAACCTAATTAGTACTTGGTAATACGATATTTTTGATCAGACTTTCGTGCTGACTACTTGTAACGATTGTCCAAGATCTACAAATGGCAGCCGGGGCCAACTGCAACGGCTTAGCGTGCTTTTCGTTTCTTGTAGGCACGGAGTAAACTCGGTAGGTAATGAGTGGTCACCCATCCACGGACTAACCTAGGTTAGCACGTCTTTACCTAAAGATCGACCCGAGCGGCTGTTATTATAACTAGGCTGCTCCTCCAACTGTGTGGGGTGTAACAGCTCTTAAAAATGAAATCGAGACTCCTTGAATACTTTTTTTTCTTCAGTCAGTGGTTCATGAGATATGCGCTTCTAAAGCCGTACAAAATTGTTACCCCACCCCGTCTAATTTGAAAAGTAAGGGGAGACAAATTCTGAAAGTGTAGCGGCATTGATCCCGAAACTTCTTTCCCACTCTTCGTGCAACAGGCAATTATAACCATTAGCAAAGCTGTGGCAAAGTACATTTTTCTACAAAAAAAAAAAAAATAGAATTGCGTCCCTTTCGTTTCTCTAATTTATGTTTTTATACGACTAACTTTCGGTGTCGGAACGACATTTCTTGTGGGTTTTGTCTCTAACAGAAGCATTTAATAAAGACTGGATGAAACGAGGTTTATTAAAGACCTTTTCTTTGTGTACCTACTCGTCATTACCATGATTGGAGTTAATTACTCGTCTACTGTGTAAAGGTTACACAGGAAAGCGAAGAAGTAAATTATTGCTGTGCGAAAAATTCCGTGTGTTTTACGTTAGTTTAAGTATGAAATGTTTCCGCCGATGAAATTTTTGTTTCTATAAATACGGATGCGCAATGCGTTTTTTTGGGGTGATTGAACTCGGTTTAATAAATAGCTCTTCGACGTATCAACAGTGGCAACACAACAGGAAGATGAAAATATTATGAAAGTTTCGTTTTCGTGGAACGAACGGTTGTTTAGTCTGAAAAAAGCGAGAGGAATGTTTCCAAAAGTACAATGTTTGTACGCACGACGACAAGCTATACAAAACCAGTTAATCTCTCAGTGTACGGGAAATCTATACAAAGTGAGGCCATGTACTGTACTTCTTCAACACTCCGACTTACTTAGAGAAAGGAAAGACCGTATAGCCCTCTCTAGGAGAAACTACGCAATGTATGAGTCAACTACCTACTGTTAATACCTTCTTTGAACAAAGATTTTTCCCATTCCGAGGAGGCGAATTATTCAATAAATTAAATAAAATAATGAATATAGCGAACTGTCGTAAAATTGAATGCAAAAACAAATTAATCAAATGGTTACTAAATCGAAGCTACGCTGAAACGGAAAAAGTCCTTGAGTATATGTATGTAGTAAAGTGACAGGGTATTTATGTATTTATTATAAATTTAATACTATAATATATTATTGTATATACAATAAATGTAGGCATACACATACAAACTCACTCTCACACAGATACACACACACATACATACATACCCTCACACACACACACCATCAATCGCTTGTAATTATTGTTCTACTTTGACAACCCTTACTATGTGTTAAAATGGGGGGCCTGGAGATCTAAAATTCAGGCCTAGGCTTAGTTTAGACTCCAGATCTCCCACAAATTACATTTTTTTTTTTTTTGTCGATGTAGCTGTCAACTTAATAATGGATAATAATGTAATTTGTGGAGATAAATAAACGTAATTTTATTATTTTATTATGTTACAATGAAAATGTATTGCTTGATGTGTCGCCGTGTCTACCATTACAGTAGGACTAAACAAATAATAAAAGCAGCCTATTATCGACCCACTGCACAGCAGAGGCCCTTCTCGTTTACACAATTAGCCATCACAATCAATTAGCTCTTACTAGCTTAGCTAGTGCTAGCTACTACTAAACTTGTAGCTAAGCCTGAAGGATGTATTTTTTTGTTTTGCCTCTTAAACCGGCAGCCAGTTCCACATGCTCCCTTAGATGTCATTGATGGCGGCTGTCAGCGTAGGGGGTCGGGAAATCTCCTTCCCTCAAATATGGCGAAGGGGGTGATGGCTGGTCTTCGCGTTATGCTCGTGAACGGGTGCTGCTTGTGGTGACTGGTCGTCTAGTTGACCAGGTTTTTATTACTGTTATTAGCAATTCGTTTTTTATTTTAGTTTCTTTTCGTTTCTTGCATTACGGTCCTAGTTTATCATTTGTGACTTCAAGTTACTGCTATTTATGTATAACCCAACATTGCACGTGTAAGCGGGCACGCCCTTTATGTCTGATGGCATTATTTATGCTTGAGTATATATATCTATATGTTAATGTTTTATTTTATTATTGTTGTGTGCGAGCTGACATGTCACAATTATTGAATGCAACACACTATTGTATGGAATGCAATAGTGTGTAACCAGCAACAGCTGGGGAGTTTGTTCCGCCACTTCTTCTTCCCAGCTAAAACACTAGGAAGTGGCGAAGGGCGGGCGATTTGGGGGACTGTCTCTTGTAAACTCGACGTTCGAAAAGTGCTGATTATCAGCCTAATTTGAATACTCGTAAATGACTTTTGATTTTGATGGGCCATTTTAAACTGTTCAACACATTAACATTTTCTCACGATGTTCTCCTTTGCTAAAGTCAGTGATACCAATGATAAACATAGAAATGTGTGAATTGTCAGAAGCAACCAGAGTCTGGACCAGTGCCCGCTTAATGGCAAGGCGAAACATGGGTGTACTGCTAGCTACCCCTCTGCCTAAACCTGTAGGGATAACAGACGTGATGTTATATTATGAATTGGAGAAGCCAAATTTGTAACGTGCATGAGAGGTGAAGCCTCAACTACTCAGACATCATGTTAGGATATTTAACGTGAATATTCTTGTAATGTGAATCACCAAAAACATGAAACTGACGCTGTCCACTAAAATAACAATGTGAACGATGTCACGGGTAATAATTGTCAAAATACTAACTCTGGTCTGATTCTGAAGTTTTTAACAATCTAAGTTTTATCAGGCAGTAGTTTTTAATTAATATTTATTTTCCCATTTTGTTACTTGTATTTGTTAGTTTCATCATTTCACCATCTGCCTAGCCTAGCGTGAGCGGAGTTCGCGTGGCTGAGTTTTGGGCTAAACATAATATTTGAGCTTAATTAAATATTCGATACGCTAAGGAGAATACTAGATACCCCTTGGTAAGACTGGAGTTTAGATCTATTTGTAGTTTGTAATGTACGACATGAATAGAACTAGTTTATTATCCAAATAGGTAATGGGCTGTTGCCCGCCATTTCGATTTAAACTTTTAAAAGGCAGCTGGCATAGTCCACCATCATTTTGATTTTTCCTCAAAGTTGCGGTCCACGATTAAACTGGCATTCATGACCGGTGAAACAGTGCCTTAAAATGACGAGTTTTTTAAATGTAAAGTTCTCATAACGATCATTGCCGCCCAAGTTTATTAATTCCATAGTGAAGTAGGTATGGTTTTAATGACTATAAAACAAAAATAATGCAAACTCAACGACTGACAGTTTTATGTTCCGTTCTCGTTTGCACACGGTAAAAAATAAATTCACGTTCAAATCATCAAATTTGACTGCAACGCTCCATCTGCTAAGTCCCTGCATATTTTATTGGGCCGTCTGTGTCTGTCTGTACCTAGTTTTGTACAAATACTATGTGGAGCTAGGTTGAGACCACGAGGCTAAATTATATCCTTGGAGTCTATAAGTAGTAGAGTCCCCGCAAACTGCAGACTTTCTATCGACCGATGGTTTATTCAGACTCGTCAGTGAATCAGTGTGAACTCCCAATTTCTTCTTCCATATTTCTTTATTACTCGTCATCTCTCTCAGCAGTCACCTCTTTACACTGATGATATTATGTTATTTACATCATCCATGTTAGCTACATCATCCTTCACACTGATGATATTATGTTATTTCTGTATTTTTTATCTGTTATAAGTATTTATGTGTGCACAAAAGTGGTGATTGGATGTGATAATACTTTATTATTATTAATAAATTGCTGGCTAAACGCTCCGCGATTTAATTATACTAACAATACTATGCGATTGCTTCGCAAATGAACTAAAATAGTCCAAACGTTTGCTTTGCGTGTCTATTATTATGCCATAGGTATTTAAAACAAAAAAACTTGGACTGTTAACAAAATGACATCGTTAGGATAATATTATGTATGGAACTTTTCGTTTGTATTGCCAAATTCTTTTTTCTCCTTAATAATTATTTTTGTAGATATTTATAAAAACAGATGACTAAATAAAATTTATTTCTAATTTTAACTCCTTTTTTTCGCCGGTTAAAAAACTATAACAGAAAATCAGTAACTAGTCAAAGTGTAATTGTATAACTTTATCGGAATTAAATTACATATCTCACAAAAAAAGTATTTCCTTTCAAAGTAAACATGCTGTAAAGTTTATGTAATAAAAAATGTTAATTAACACCAGGTAGGTAACATTATGAAACAATTAAAAATTAAATTAAAATGTTCAGTTTTACAACTATCGTCCACTATTAGTAAACTTTCGTGCTTTTTAATTGCGGATGTAACAGTTTATATCGTAAATGTACAGTCATGAGCACGAATATGTATTCGCGTAATTTTCTTATGGAGTAACGATTGAAGCCTTGAGCTAAGAACTATACTCATAATGGTGTATTCAGTAGGTTCATCAACCTTAGTAAAATTGAGCAAAAACAAAGACTGGGGGGACATGATTGTGACTTCGGCTTTATTAAGCGTCTTTTTACACCTGTTATTGTGTACACACGAACTAACTTTTAATAGTAAATTTCTTCTATCGTGTTAATTGTAATCTGCAGTTATGAATATATTATTTTGGAAATTAATACTATTATGAAAGAAACCTCATTTCAAAGTTATAATTTATATTTCATTAGAAAATCTATATTTTTTCTAAGGGTAAGTGTAGAAGTACCTATTAGAGCTCGTGACTGTACATTTATATTTATTTGCCATCTGTACCCAAGGCCCTCCGCAGCGCGATATTGAAATAAGTTGACGAAAATAGCCACACCACGTGGGGGCGTCAGCTATAGAACGTGCGCACACGCATCTCGAACACAAACATAAACAACACGGTTACTGTGGGTTCGATTCCCGCACGGAACAAATATTTGTATGGTCACAGGTAGCTGCTCCGGGTCTGAATGTTTGTGTATGTGAGTTTAAATGTTTGTAAATGCACCCATTAGAAATTTCTAGTTAGAGGTCCAATCGAATAAGCCCTCAGGTTTCTCGATAATTTTATATTTAGCAGAAAATCCTTCGATATGATAACTGATAACGCAAACATTAGATTATGAAAAACAGAATTGATTATACATATATCTGTACCTACCCAATAATTGTTACTAGCTTATGCCAGCGGCTTCGCCCGCGTGGAGTTCGATAATTGACCCACGGGATCGTCCTACCGGTTGTTTAGGCTATTAATTTTACCTATGTGCTATTCCAAACTAGAACCTATCTCTGTGCCAAATTTCTTCAGTTCTGGCGTGTTTGAGTAGCAAACTATACATCCATCCATGCAAACTTTCGCATTATAATATTAATATAGATTTGTATCGATTATTATATTCGTCGCAAATAGGTAGGTAGGTAGGTACTGTAACGGCAGCCGGCGACTGCATATTTCAGTCAGTGTCAGTATGTTTGTCTAATTTATAGCCTGTTACGATAAGTCCGGATGTACCTGAGATTTGGCCTAGAATAGCGAGCTAAAACTAGATCTAGACTGTGATTCATGGAAACAGCCGACGAGGAGGATTATGCTATTTTATTTGCTGTTAAATCCCATGTATAAGACGTCATGAAAGTATAACTGTGAAATACCTGTTAACATCGTTTTTTATGAATAGATTAAATACTCTATTATGTACGAGATTATCTGTGGGTATGCACTCCGTAATAAATGGCTTGTAATATTTTTGTATGTAGCCTTGCTTGCTTAACTACGTTTGAAACCTATGTTACTCAATAGCTTAATTGTAGCTATACCTACCAACAAGTTTTTGTATTTTTTGAGTGTTTGAGACAAAATCTTCTAAAGCGTCACGTTTCTAAGATATACTCTATCAAAGTTACAACCTTCGCCATCAGTACAACTTTGATAGCATTTTGGAAACCAGACATTTTAGAAGATTACACTATCGGTACTATGACTGCAGTGTCCACGATACACACAACCACGTGTGCTAAGTCAAGATACTTGATAATTATTTCCATCTTCTTTGTGGCTGGTACAATTTAGGGGCCCACTTCAACACCAAATGATAGATACTAACTGCTTATTCAATAATCAAATATATTTTGTGACGTTCCAGGTCGAACAAGATGGCTACGCGATCCTAGATGATTTCCTATCCCCGGCAGAATGTGATGACATGCTGCAAGCTGGACTGGAGTTCACCAAGAATATACCTGGCAAAGAAGATAGGATCATATTCTCCACAGTTGATGCTGAAAAATCGGTAAATACCTAATCATTGCAGTTTTATGTTAGTAAAGAAAGCAACTGCCCTTGGCTTCGTTCTTAAAATGTGGGTGAACTATAGGTACATACATCTCAGCCTAATTCTTCAAGGGAAACATGAGTGACGCTGTAACATAACTGTAATCATCAGCCTGTAATCCCTGAAGGGTTAGGCAGAGGTCTACAAATAGTACACCCACATTTCGCCAGTTCTTTATGTTCAAGTCCCATGTAATAGGGGGCGAGCCTATTACCACTAACCACAAATCCAGACTCCTTGACTGTTATTGAGAAATTCCTGGAGAAATTATGTTGTAGTACCTAAATGTTTATTAAAAAATCAGATGAACCCCTTCTTATTACCTCTTCACCTTGTACACACGCAAATCGCTGGCTACAAATAACACAAATATTATTAATATTATGTTCGTGAAGCACCACTAATGAGCGAGCATGAGGTTCGATTCCCAAGTTAGACAAATTCTTATTGGGGTTTTCCATCTGGAACTTAGCAGTAGCAACCAGGTACGCCCTTGTTCTCGTGTGAACATTTGCCATTAATCTTAACTGACGAAATGTGTACAAAAAGATGGAACGGATGGAAGATGGATTCTTTTGTTTTTTCTTTGTTTTTAAAAACAATCTTTTCCACGATGTAAATGTCCCGTTGTGGTTTTGCGGACCAACAAGTAAGAAAAATAACTGAAAAGCATGTAAATTACTCGTTGAACTCGCCTTCTTTGTCTTTGGTTTCCTAATTGAAGTTGAAGATAAAAAGACTAGACTGTTTAGGTTTTATAAGTAAACCTCTGTCTAATACTTCGGGTATTACAGGCGTGATGTTATACGATGCGTGCAAAACATTGTTTAGCATAGAATCTGGTTACAAACGTATCTCGGCAACTTTATAGAAAACCATAATTTTATTTTCAGCAACTCAAAGACGACTACTTTTTGAAGAGCAACGACAACATCAGCTATTTCTTCGAGGAGTCTGCAGTCGGACCCGATGGAGAACTTACAGTAGACCCCACCATATCATTAAATAAAGTATGTTGAAAACTCTTTTAACTTTATAAAATTCAACCTATACAGATGTTTAGGTTCAATTTATTTATTTAATGATGCTCGGCAGATGATAATTTCAGCATTTTGCAGTTCTGTGAAAAGACTGAGTGATAGAATTAACCTGTTTTTGTCAATTGATAATAGCCGGCGTACGTGAATGACCAGTATGAGCGTGGACGTGGCGAAAGGAGTACCTTAGGATCGTGGCAAAGGGCATTTTATAGTTTCTGCCTAACCCCATTGGAACGAGGCGTGACTTTGTATGTACCGAAACCGGGTTCTATGCCCTAGTTACATATTATATTATTATTTGAACCGGTTTCGTTCCTATATTAAATTCCGAGAAAAACCGGGTATTACTATGGAACCGAAACCGGGTTTGGCATGCCCTATGTGTGTAATAGCCAATTTGCTGTTCCAATTGTACAATTTCAGTGTTCTGTACTTGATAAGCAAATTAGTATGTGTACTGAATCGAGCAACGCATCTCGATAACTATACATAATTATGTATATCTTCACAAAGGAATCATACAATTCGATACGTGAAATACATACATAATTAGGAAATGTGGAGAGTCTAGCATGATTTAATATGGGAACATAATGAATATACCTCATCAATAAATACATAAATAACATTTGTAAAGAGACATTTTGATTAATTTCGATGAGATGACTGAACGGATGAATGCATTGTTTTTTTAACCTTATGTACGAGTATGAAGTAGTTCCTCTAAACAAGAATAACAGTAATTATTCTTTTGTTACTAATTACCTGACGTGTGGTGTCTTTTTGTATGGAGTCAAAAAAAGGTACATACAAAGATACTTTATCTTTATACACTTCTAGACACATCTATTGGCCCACCTTAGAGTTTAGGTTTCGATGGCCCCTACCGAAATATGATTGCTAGATTGAACAAAAACTGTTGATGCAGTTTTAAACCTGATACATTTTACCATCTTTTTCGATCGTATTGTTTTAAATTTGAATTCAGAATACCATACGACATGGAGCTACGCCTAACAAGTCGGATATGCGCCTTGTTAAAGGCAATTGATTTTTGAATAAAAAACATGTTTTATCAAATAAAGGTTTAATTTAATAACGCGTGTTGCCTCCATGGGCATCTACCACAGCTCTCATACGATTAGGCATAGAGTTTATCAACCGCTCTATGAAATTTTGAGGGATCATCTCCCATTCCTCTTCTATGGCAGTTTTCAACTCCTGCATCGTCTGGGCAACTGGCGAGCCCTAACACGTCTTTTTAGCTCGTCCCACATGTGCTCAATGGGGTTCATGTCTGTGCTTCTGGCTGGCCAGTCCATAACTGTGATGTTCACATCCCGAAGATATTCCCTGACGATGCCGGCCGCATGGGCTCTTGCATTATCATGCATAAAAAGGAAATTTGGGCCCACATAGTCCGCGTATGGTATCACGTGAGGTTCTAAGCACTCACGAATGTATCTTTCAGCATTTAATGTTGGCAGCCGTGGTCCTGTAACAACCTCAAGTTTAGTTTTGCCGCTCGCGGATATACCGCCCCAGACAGTCCATGAGCCACCGCCATAAGCAACCCTCTCTTCAAAGCAGCATTGTGCGAAACGCTCTCCCTTACGTCGGTAGACCTTCTTCCTTCCATCATTGCCATGTAACACAATTTTAGACTCATCAGAAAAGAGTACACGGCTCCAATCTTGCTGTGTCCAATTTAAATGACTGCGTGCGAAATGAAGGCGCGCTGTTCGGTGGGCTCGCGTTAGTTTGGGCCCATTAGCTGGCTTGTGTGGTACCATATCGCGTTCTTTTAACCTTCTCCGAACAGTTCGAGCGCTCACAGATGCTCCGTGGAAGTCGCGAAGTTGGTTTTGTATCTCAATGGAGGTAAGGTGACGATTTCTCAAGCTGGTCGTCACGATGAATCGATCCTGCCTTTCAGTTGTGACCCGAGATCGTGGCCTTCCTTGGCGACGAACAAAGCCGCCAGTCTCTAGGTACCTCCGATAAACATTTCGGACCGCAGATCGACTTAAATTAAGTTGAGCACTCACGTTTCTTTGGCTGTGTCCGGCCTGAATAAGTGCCACAGCTTGGGCGGCGACTTCAGGTGAAGTATCCATAGATTATTGATAGAACCTCACCTTAATGTTAAGAATAAGTAATGTTTGTTGCAAAACCAAAGATATCAATCACTTTTTCAAGAATTAAATCCAAGTAAACCAATAAAACCAAGTTTTCTTAGTATTCGATTGTTTGATATCAACAAACAGGCTCCAAGTTGTCTTTTGTTTCTTTAAATTCTGTGTTCGAAATTCAAAAGAAGACTATTGAATGAAATTGTGAATGTGCCAGGTTCAAAACTGCATAAAAACTTTTTGCTCGACCTAATATAAAATTTTAGCTAGGACCAAACGAAACTGAAAATACAAGGTGGGCCAATAGATGTGTCCAGAAGTGTATTTACTTCGTGGAAGGCGCTCATAGCTAAGTAAATACAAGCACACCGGTCGATCTTCCAGGTAAAGTAGACAACGTTTGTAGAGGTTAGTCTTGGTTGGCTTTCGTAGAACTTTGACAGTAGTTGTGGGTAGTCAAAAGGCCAACTTTCTGAGAATCCTTATTACAAAGTGGTAACATCTTACCCAGTAACTGGGAAGTGATGCGCAGATAGCTCCTTGTGAAATACTGGTGTATTCAGCTGCATACGGTCAACCTAATCAGATGATGAGGTGTTCATGATTATAATTAATGAAATGTAAATACTTAATCAAAATCAGATGAGCTTCGATCCCGAACCTTAAAACAAAAATTATGTACCTTCATACAGGGTGGATGGGGTGGTAAACGTTTTAGCGTTGGTGTCATTTCCACCGTGTATGTTTATATTTTTATACCTAATTAAGTTCAATTAAGAAACTGCATGAATAAGGTATAAAAATCTCCTTCTTCGTCATTTTCTTCACTACTGAAAGTCGTGCCCGTCCTGCAAAGCTTTGGTGGAAGGGCAGACGAGTTGCTCCCACGCCAGCCTGTCGTCAGCTTGCCTGAGTGCAGCCGTCACAGTGAGCTCTATGGCCATGACCTCTTTTATAGAGTTCGTGATCGGCCTCGAGGTCTTCCCATCTACCTTGCCCACAATAACCAGCCTGTCAAGGTACTCAGGCTGTCTCCAAATTTCATATACCTGCATATATAATATTATGTTGTTTCTAGGTAGGACACGCGTTGCACCTCCAGCATCCCATCTTCAGGTGCTACACTTACTGCGATCGTGTACAGAAAGTGACCCGAGAGCTAGGCTTCAGGGAGCCGGCGGTGGTGCAGTCCATGTACATTTACAAGAACCCTGGGATTGGTGGCGAAGGTATGTTTGCATGACACAGTATATCTGTATTATTTTACAGTAGCTTCCGCCCGCGGTTTTGCCCGCAATTACAATTTTTTGCACAAATTCTTTATAAATCATGGCCAATTTATGTATCATTGTGATGGATGCAATATACAGCGAGTGCTTCTTGCGAAACTGCTGACATATCGGTATTTTGTTCAGTTTAGTTCTAGAAAATATATTTACTGGAAGTAAGACTATTTCAAGAAATGATGACGATTTCCAGGAAATATAGGTTATTCCGAAAGCTAATAATTATAATTATTTGTATGTCTCGAAAGTGTTAACAACACGCAATAAACAAAGTTGTAAGTCAATGGAACATTGCTCAACACGATTTGAAAAAATAAGCGTGAACCCAAAAAATTTGAATAATACAAAAAAAAAACCCTAACTGGGCAAGTCGTACTGAAGGCGTTTGCCAATCTCTTTTGTTCAGTCCTTAAGGTATTGTAAGTCATGACAAACATGAACTTGTTGTGAACGTGTACTTGTTGTAGGCAGAAAAATTCCTTTCCCCTCGTCCACAACGATGTCTTCGTTATATATCTATTTAAAGATTCGTCTTGCTATGTTTCAGTAACACCACACCAAGACATAACCTACCTGCATACGGAACCAGTAGCTCCAATCGGCTTCTGGATAGCTCTAGAAGACGCCACCATTCAAAATGGCTGCCTCTGGGTAGTTCCAGGGTCCCACAAGTCCGGGGTTCACAGGCGACTGTTACGGAACCCTGATAAGAGCAGCACAGAAACGTTGATATATGACAGATCAGCTCCTATTTACCCACAGTCTAGATTTACACCAGTTCCTGTTAGCAAAGGTGAGATCTTCCAAGTAGTTCGCTTTACTTTCCCATTCCAAAAGGGAAACTCTCATTGACAGCGATTACGAGGAGTATTGGTAGTAGTAATTACGACGAATAGTTCCACTAGAGATGTCTGACGTAGAAAGGCGGTGCGATTATAGAGTTCAACATCATAAAAATGTAGTGGAATGTTGATAGGAACGGGAAATCCACTACCTAGTAAACAAAAACTAATAAGAGTTATAAGTTTGCAGAGGTAATATTCTCGAATCCAGCTCACTTGACAGAGCAATCTAAGTAAGAAAACTTCAATAACAAACGGATTTTCTAGAGCTGCGAGAAAATTACAACTTGACCTTGAAATACTGCAAAGTTAAATCGAGTGGTTTTGCAAAGGGAGATTGCTCAGATATTATTTAAGGTACAATTCTTTAGAAGGCATGGAACTACATAACAAAATAATTATGAGCCCCGTGTACCTAATAGTACACGCACATTTCGCTGGTAATGATTAAGTCTCATGTTATAGACCGTGCGCCTATGTTCATCCACCGTGCACAAATCCATACCCCGTGGCATTTAATGAGAAAATCTTAATGGAAAAACCCAATTACACTTTGCCCGACGTGGGAATCTACCACAGGATCTCATGCTCAACAATCACGGTTGCGACCACTGAGCTTTCGAGGTAACAATGAGAAGGCACTAAAATACCTACCACAAGCATAAGTTCCTTGTAAGAAGCGACTAGCGTCTACGTATCTCTCTTTAAATGCTTCCGTAGATAGCGGCAATGTCGCCTGTTGCAGTTTAAACAGAGTTAAATCGAGACCTGTTACGTCGCCAATGGTTATTTGCGATTTGGCGGTTTGCGTTTGTGGTCGACTTTGGGATCGTACCTTTAAGCTAAGGCAATCAAAGAAAAATTGCATTATTTTTTGCAATTTAATATTCTCTTTTATATTAACCTCGTTACTTGAGCTGTAGCTTAACGCTAGGAACCACTTTACTTTGACCTTAAATTAATTCTTCACTGAAATACAATGCACAGTCTAACAGCATTAAAATACGTTGTACAAGAGTTCTTTAAACGTACCTAGCACTTCGCCCTTGACTTCGTCCACAAAAATTGTGATAGCTCGGCTAATAAGCATGATATAAATATAATTTATAGCCTATAGCGCCCAGGAATACTGTAGTTTTCTACTAGTGATTTTTTTTTCAGGATCGTAGCAGTACTTTTATTACCCCCTACATACAAACCTGCAAACAAATACCTCTTTATAATATTAGTATAGATAACCGAAGGAGAGCACTCACTACGGATTTATGAAAATTCAGCTCCTGTATGGAATGAATATTGTATGAAAGCTTCCCGATGGTAATTTCACCGTTTACTACCACTACGGCACGAATAACGTATACAAACTGACTTTGAATGGCTGTCGTTGGCAGATTTGGGCGCTCAATTTTCACTTCCGATGTGACTATTCTGTTCTCTGCACTTGCAAGCAATCATCATGCATGTAATCATGCTGCTCTTAACACTATTTTTGGGTTTTGCAGCAGCATCTTTAAGGACCACGCCACCGCATTAGGAATTTCCTGTAATGTTAGCAGTGTTTCTGATAAATCCATACTTCGGTAAATAAAAAAAATCACTTTTAGCCAGGTATGTTTAAGTCCCATGTTATAGGGGGCGAGCTTATTGTGCTACTGAAAAATTGATGGTTGAAAGATAAAATAAAAGTGCCCGACCCGGGAATCGAACCCAGGACCCCATGTAGACCGCAGTGTCGTTTGTGATCACTAGACTGACGAGAACCGACTAGAAATAGATCACAGTAGCAGTTTACATTTAGAGAAATCCTGTTTTCCCATCAACTGCATGTTACAGTATACCCACAAAATCTTCACGTTCCGTTCTGGCAAAAGATGGCCACCAAAAATGTTGTTTACCAAAATGATTTAACGTAACATTTTTTCCTTTCATTCGTTCAACTTTTACAGTTAGTTACTTTAATAAAGGTCCTTAACTTACAAAATGAATTTAGTCATATTTTTCAATTTTCCTTTGATAGCAGGTGGTGCCTCTTCCAACGTTTAAAATAATACTAATACATACTTCAATATAGCTATATATATTAAGTACACTATAAGAGCAAAATATTTTTTTTTCAATTTATCTGTTTTACGTTTTCACGCCTTGACAGCTGGCAGCTCGTGGCTAAAATAATAACAGCCGCTCGGATCAATCTTCAGGTTAATCCGCGCTTGCCTAGGTTGGTCTGTGGATGGGTGACCACCCATTACATACCGAGTTTCCACCGTATCTCGGAAAGCATGCTAAGCCGTTGTTACAATCTTCAGGTTAATCCGCGCTTGCCTAGGTTGGTCTGTGGATGGGTGACCACCCATTACATACCGAGTTTCCTCCGTATCTCGGAAAGCATGCTAAGCCGTTGTTACCGGCTGTCATTTGAAGATCTTGGACAGTCGTTATAAGTAGTCAGTGGCCCGAAAGTCTGACAACCAGTCTTACCAAGGGGTATCGTATTACCCGGTACTAACTACGCAATAGACAAGAATCTAAAAGAAGTAAGAACCATCAAAGAAAGCAAAGCTAAGAATTCTAACGTTTTACTTTTCTAACTTCAACCAATTACTAAATATACTTAATAAAAATAGTATCTTAAAAAATTACATTTACTCAAGTAAACACTTTGACTTGTCTATAGATACGGGGGTAAGAAACGATTTGTGGAAATTTCACCCTCAAGTGGGGTTAAAGTTAGCATGCATATTTTGTATTTTTTTTAAGTAGCATATTTAAAATACATTCGGTGTAGGAATACTGGAGATAAGATACACAAGCAACAAAATGGAGTTAAGAACCTCCTGACAAAAAATCTAATTTTAGGCAAATCCCGAACTTAACGTGTACGAATTCGCGGGTAAGAGCTAGTACCTAAATAAATAAATCTTTCATTCTGGCACATTCCAAACTTCTATAATATTCGTTGACGACCCGAATGGCGCAGCGGTAGTGAGGCTGCCTTACGTTCATAGGGTTCCGGGTTCGAATCCCGGTAGGAGCAAGTGTTTGTGTGATAAGCATAGACATTTGTTACCGAGTCATGGATGTTTATATGTATAATAAGTATGTATTTACAAACAAAAAGTATCTATGTAGTATATCAACTATCTAGTGTCCACGACACAAGCCTCGTTGCTTAGTCAACGTGAACATGATACTGAACATGTATCTGCAAGAATTAACATCACCATATCTTCTTCCAGGTACTTGCATCCTTCTCCACGGCAACGTCGTTCACAAAAGTGCTCATAACAAATCAGACAAGAGTCGGCATGCGTACACCTTCCACGTCGTAGAAAGAGACAACAATAAATACTCCGAAGATAACTGGCTGCAAGAGGGAGAGAACGCACCTTTCGTCAACATGTATACCACACGACAAATCGTTTAATCATGCAATTAATTATTTAGGATCAATGGGGACATAGAGAAATATTTTCTTTAAATTCTACTAATGAGAAATGTTGATTAAACTTTAATTTTTAACCAAATTCAAAATAAGTAAAAGTTAAGACATTTGATGATTTTTATTTTCTATAAATTTACACAGATTTCTTCGTGAGAACTAAGTTTTTAGTTTCGGAAGTTAATGGCTAAATAAAAGAAACCAAAAACTAATCGAATGTATAACCTCCTCCTTATTTAAATTAGGTTAACAACCTACCACTGATTTCTGAAACTAAAATTCATGGTTCACTTAGCGTCTCTGCAATTTGACTTAATGAAGACAATAAAGCAATTAACTTAGTCTAATTAATACCAATATATTTTTTCTGACATTATACGTCATGTAATATAACTTTAATTTTTTGTAATAAATATATTTTTATTGAAATCGATTGTTTTTTGTTTGCGTTGCGTAGCTTTTCTGGTTAGCCTACATAGTACTTACAATTATTATTTTTACTTTATGTTTGGATTCTTTTCAACACAGGCAGGAAGTCAGGTTAACGCAAGATAGGTACCTACTAAGATTTTGTAACCGTATTTTGATTTGTGTGCATGGAGTGTCTTGCTTATTTTTCTCCATAGAGATCTACGCTTTGAAATCGGCACCTAGGTCTATTCCGTGGCATCGCCGCATCACAAATATGGTATAATTGTATTACGAACCTGAGACAATCTCAAAAAGAAAATTAGGGTAGGTGGTATTCGATACGCCAACGCAGTATTCCGTGAAACGACTTCTGTGCAGCTCAATGAGATGCAACGGTAAACAGGTACCTAAGTAGTAAATTGAATACAACCAAATAAAATACGTTTATATAGTGAAGAACTATTGCAATTGGTAAACTACATACGATTAACAACTACATGTAGTTGCCACCAACCGGGCAAACATCCAGGCTCTGGGTTGTTACAGGTTCAAAATTAATATGGGAAGGGATCAGATGGCTGTCCCACAAATTATCGGTAAGGAGGGAAGTGTAAGGAATGATGAGAGCCCTTTTTCTAGGACTAGAACAGTTTTATGCTAAAAAAAATGAGTAGGAGGTCTAGGATTGCTTACTCTCATTTTCTACCAAGTCCTTTCCGAACTAACTTAGGGTTTGCCTCCAGGATATATGCTCCTGAATACCGCTATTTAGCATGAAGCGAGTTGTGCTCGGAGTTTCTTTCAAGGATAAGTTCCGAACAGCAATTATACGGAAAAGAAAAATATCTTTTCTGGATACCGAAGTAGCTTGCAGAGTAAGTAAACTGAAGTGGCAGTAAGACGGAAACCTATGTCGATGGACCGATGGCCGGTGGAAAAAACTAGTCCTGGAATGAAGATTGCGTGTTGTCAAGCGTAGTGTGTGACGCCCTAAAAAAGGGGGCTGGATGGCTAAGGCAGAGGACAGTATATTGAGTTAACTGTGATAAGCAGAGTCGCTATGAGACACCGAGACTTGCGGAGCGATGATACTCACGAGAAGAAGCAAGTGACACGTGACACGTGCGCATTATCGTTGATGCAAGTCACATCACACGAGGGTAATAAACGCAATGTTAAGTCCACTATTCCTTACTTGGTCTATTTTTGCTGTTTTGTATGTATACAGCTGTATACATACAAAACAGGACATAATTAAATATTATTAATACATAAAATGTGGTATTCCGTGTTTCGCTACGATGCGGGCAAATTAATTTGACCAATTATGAAAAATAATCCACCTTGTGTGTGGAAACAGTAATTGTGGGGTAGTATGACCAGTTAATTATATATTTTGGTTAAAGTTTCCTTTTTAACATTATTAATCAAAGTTTATTTAAATATTTCCCTGAAAGTAATCAGTACGATGCCGGTTATTAAAAAGCTTGACAAGTAGGATAATTAAGGTTCCACAAGGCTGTATTTTAGAGCAAATTGGTAATTATGATCCTGGCTACAATGTTGTGTCTATGCAAGTACTCTACGTTAACTAGACGAAAACACCCGGAGATAATGTGACAGATTGATTCGCCCGGACGGTGGTATGCGCGACATAATTTCAATGCCGTCCTTGACGATGTATTTCCGACAGTTAGCTAAATAACGTGTATTATTTTAATAAACACCTCTTTGTCATAGGAGCCACAGATAGCCCACTGTGTCGAGCCTGCATGGGGGAAGACGAAACAGCAGCCCACGTGCTTCTGCATTGCCCAGGGGTTGCCTCATACAGGGCAAAGTACTTCGGTAACCCAGGTACTCTCCGCGAGATAGCCAGCAACATCAAGGCTTTGTTGGCCTTTCTCGGGGAACTGGGGTGGATCGAATAAAGTTCCCACCCGTACGCAAAATACGCGCGTTGGTCGTGGAGTTGCGGACACCGGCCCGCTATACAATAACGTGTATTAGAAAAACTTATGATGAAAGAGTCCTCGTGCCATAAATTATGACGTGACTCCTTAAGTGTTAAAGCTGTTTATGAAGACCTGAGTTGAAGTTCCTCCAGCAACCCTATGGCACAAATAGATGGTACCACTGTCGCAATTTTCGTCGGCAACGACTACGTTGCTCACATAAGATGCTCTAGCGGACTACTCACTTAGTTTTCAGTCTGTGTAATAGATGTCGTCTTTTACTACATTGATACGCATATAGTAACATAACACAACCGTAATAAAAAATAAAGGAAATAATAACATTGTTGGTACAAAATTTAGTTGTGTAAAAATTATTTCGCTACAGAAATAATAATATTCATCATTCATTAATTTTTTCTAATTATTTTTTGTGCTCTTTATGTATTTTTCCCGTAATGTGTTTTGTGTGTACATAAATAAATAAAAAATAATATTGTGATCCTAAAAAAGGTTGAGTGTTAGAGAATGCCTTGTGGCATAAAGGCCCGGCTTATGTAAGTTAAAATGAATAAATAAATAAAATATCAATTGTTAAATATTTTAGTCCGTTAAACACTATTTTTAGTTTATTAGAGAAAATGATAATCAAATACTAATCATTTGAAGTGAGATAATGTTTAGTTTAATTTGATATTATAAATTCTGCTTGCCCTAAAATTTTCACGTTTTCCTACGTGTTTTTTATCAAACTCTGTTATACAAATTTGACCATTGTAGACAGCAGCTATATAGCCCTATCACTTTCCCACTGGGCGGGAACCCACCTTGGCGGCCTAGCTCCGCTCGGTTGAATATAGAGGAAACAAATTTTCCCAGTTAAGAGATCTTGCTGGATCCATTTTTCGCCCCCGTAAAGCCCTATGTCTAAAGCCGTTTTCGAGAACGTGATTACAAATATATATAATCACTAGCTTATGCCAGCGGCTTCGCCCGCGTGGAGTTCGATAATTGACCCACGGGATCGTCAGCAAAAAGTAGCCGTGTGCTATTCCAAACTATAATCTATCTGTACCAAATTTCATCCAGATCCGTTCAGCCGTTCTGGCGTGATTGAGTAACAAGCATCCGTCCATCCAAACTTTCGCATTTATAATATTAGAATAGAAGTATAGATAGATATACAGGTTGGGAAGGATACCGAAGCTAAAACGGTTACCACGTGTTCAGTTCATTCTTAACCCCCCACATAGAATAAAATGATGGGCAGTAAACGTGGCAACCGTTTGTGTGTCGGAGTCCCCTCCACCCTGTATACATATTACTAATAGTATAGGATAAAGTGAAAATATTGCAAGTCGGAGATCTGTCTGTAGCTAAATCACATTGATAATGCCCCAAACAGTGCTTGCGTAGTCAAAATAAAATCATCGCAACTGAGGCAACGTAGCACAGCTCATCGCTAGGCTAACTGGCTAGCTCCCCAGAGCAACCTCATTACAGCTATGTTATCCTAGTACCGAAGTTCAAGGCGCCAGGCAAAATGTACTGAAATTCTTCAGCAAACCTTGCTATTCTATTGGTCGAACCTGTTGGTTCCAACATTTGTTAGTATTGCCAATGTTTGAATCAATACGCAGCACGTCACCTGGTACTAGCACAGAATAGTGAGCGGGTCGATTTATAATTATTTTTAGAACAGTGCCATCTAACTATGCACCAATACATTAATTACGTTGATTCTGCGGATTACAAGCTCAAAACGTACTGATGTGTAATGAATAGATAGCGCTACTCGAGTGTTGCCACGATTTGTAATTTAACCATGTATGATTTATATATTATGGTTAAATTACAAATTATGTCTGTTTTTATACTTTACAAAGAACATACCTATTTTTTAAATAAAATTAAGCAATATAGCCTTTTATTCCTGATTTTATTATTTTAAATGACTAACATTTGACTCGCATTACATTCCAGATGGCGCAAGGGTCGCTTTGTGTACACCCTAATGATGCAAGAGGGTGGCTGGATGAAACTTGATAGTCTCTTCATGTCTCTTCATTTTATATTTGGTTAAATTAAAAAGATCAAAAGAAACGATGTGATGTGTTTATTCAGGTATGTCTATACTAGTGATTAATCATTTCAATTTTTTCATCAAGGTTTTGTAAGGTTTTTTTCGGAAGAATGATTGAATTGTAAGGATATCGATATCTCAGAGACGTGGAAGCTCCGACTTAGCTGCTTCAAAAGGACAACACTTTCTTAGGTACAATTGCTCGTCAGTGACAACAATTTGGCATTGCGCCGTATAGCGCATCAGTAGTTAGTTAATCAGAATTATATTTGTAGTGTTAGTGGGAACCTTCCCCTAATGTGTGGAGACATAAGTATATTTCTAGATAGGCCTCCGCAAAAACGTCACTATGACGACCATTGAAAATGAAATCTATAGATTTTCCTGAGTACTGAATTACGGATGTGCGGGCCACAATCCTAAAAGGATTGTCACCTCCGTGACTTGGAAAGCACGTCAAGCAGATAATCTCGGTTGCCACTTGCAGATCGTTGACAGCTGTATCGGGACTAGTCAGAAGCCTGAAAGTCGACCAAACAATCCTACCAGGGTAGGCTAGGCATTCGGTTAGACTGGAAGCACCCCAAAATAGTTGTAGCCTAAATTTACATCATACTTCCAATTATATAAGCAACAAAATACAAATACATTTATCCGGGTATTTTATAACATTACAGTAGGTAGAACTAAGTATAAAAGCAGAAAGTCTTCTGCTACACTTTTGCCAAGGTTTTGTATTCAGCACCCCCCCCCCCCCCCCAGAATTTTTAGACATGAAAATATTGCTATTCAATTCATTTTGACCGCGTAGGTATTGCACTTTTTAACATTTCTAAGTGAGGGGATTCGACATGTCGTTGAACTAGTCATCCTCATAGAGTTCTGACTCGAGCTACATGATAAACGATAGTGTAACGGTGATACTAATGGTTAATATATATTTATTAAAGGCTACGAGAAAATCACTTCATCATAAAACGTAAAAATCTATTCTCTTCCAATGGCATTCTGTCAAATTATGATATAATAAAAGCTGTGAAAACTTGAAATTAGCTATACACGACAAGATTATTTTAAGTATTGATGAAAATTACACTAATCCTATGAGGTTCGTGATAGAATTATCGGCGGTACTAAAGTTTGAGTATAATACTGTTCTTAATGTATGTGAAAACAAGTACAAATGCTAAAATGTGAAATGATACGATAAAACTAATTTGTAATAATTTTCCAAACTGCTACTTTATGAATGTATTTCATACGTTTAATAACCGAATTGTCTATACATGTAAAATTCAATCTTTTTATAGTCTCGTTAAATTTTAACGCTAACTTACCAATGATGAGCAAGGAATCTATATATATAAAAATGAATTGCTGTTCGTTAGTCTCGCTAAAACTCGAGAACGGCTGAACGGATTTATCTTATCTTGGTTTTGAAATGTTCGTGGAGGTCTAAGGAAGGTTTAAAAGTTGAGAAAAATTCGAATAATTGCCGGGAAAACCCTCAAAACAGCACTTTTCTATTTCCCATACAAACGTTTTCTAAATAAAATGGAGAGTCAATTTGTAATTTATTACCGCTGCATAAAGTTCAAATTCGCGTGCGCGGTGGAGGATCTAATGTCGCGTTCCGAAACTCAACAAAAGTGAATCGCGAACGCGACCAAATTGAGGATAGGATATGTAGATAGGTACTAGGAGGGTAGGATAGGTAGGCAGGTACTAGGAGAATAGGATATGTAGATAGGTACTAGGAGGGTAGGATAGGTAGGTAGGTACTAGGAGAATAGGATATGTAGATAGGTACTAGGAGGGTAGGATAGGTAGGTAGGTACTAGGAGAGTAGGATAGGTAGGTAGGTACTACGAGAGTAGGATAGGTAGGTAGGTACTAGGAGAGTAGGATAGATAGGCAGGTACTAGGAAGTAGGTAGATAGGGTAGGTAGGGTGGGCAGAGTAGGTAGGGTAGGTGGGGTAGACAGGGTAGGTAAGGTGGGTAGAGTAGGTAGGGTAGGTGGGGCAGGCGGGGTAGGATTCATTAACTGTTAGGCGGTACGAAGTTCGCCGGGACAGCTAGTATACTATAAACTAAAGAATAATTCACAATAATTCAAGTGACACCCATACAATTATACCATACAAGGGAATACACAAAGCCCAACAACCTATTATAAAACAAAAAACAATCTTAGACTTCTTTCCTAAAGTAAAACATACTATATACTGCTATACACTTATAACAAAATATAAAAAAGTATAAACCTAGCACAGAAACTCAACAATGATCGATTATTGATGATATCTAAGAATATTTGTATCTGAAAAATAATTAAGAGTCAAGATAGCAATCAATATAATACGCAACAAATAAACAAAATAAATTTAGATAATAAAACCATAACAGATCCTTAACTTATGTCAAATACCTCAAATAATTATTTCATTGGTCTGACAAAAAGTCAACCGCCGTAAAAAAAAAATAGATCCTGTATCTAAAACAATATATCTTAATAATGCTAGCATATTCTTAATTCCAGCTATAACAGACGAAATCTACCAATTTATAGTGTCTTTAAAAACACAAAATCGGTAGGTTACGACAACTTACTCACTCAAATTCTAAAATAAACTGCATATTTAATAGCATATGTCATCTCATAAATATATGTATCATTATCACAAGGTAGTTTTCCAGAAAAACAAAAAATCAATCAGTTGCAAAACCAATTTATAAAAAAGGAGATAAAACAGAATTTAACACTTTTTTAGACTTATTGCCCAAACACTATTGCTACACTAGTCAAAACTATAGAAAAAGTGATGTTTAAACGGTTAAAAAATTTCCTAGATAAATTAAATTTACTGAAATCCGAACAACATGGTTTTCAGAAAGGAAATTCTACTATGCTAGCCGCCTTTAAACTAATTAAAAAACACTCGGAAAATGTTGACAAAGGTATTAACACCTGTGCAGTGTTCTTCGATATGAGCAAAGCGTTCGATTTTGTTGATCATGATATTTTGCTTCATAAAACCTATGCATACGGTATTCGCGGTAGGTATAGCATATTATAAATGGTTAAAAAGTTACGTCACAAATAGGCAACAATATGTAGAAATAACAACAATAACAATGCAACAATAATAACAATAACAACAACTATATTAATTACGAGAATATAGAATTCGCTTAGAAATCTAAACTCACATATAATAGAGTCGGAGTACTACTACAAGGTAGTATATCATGCCTACGATAATGTATTCTATTATGGAGTGGCTCAATAGAATATTCCTGGCTCAAAAGCAGTGCATTCGCGCATTAATTGTAACGTAGATCCATTTACTTCTTGCAAATCATTGTTCGAAAAGCTAAATTTACTAACAGCGCCGTCCATGTATGTATGTATATATTTGAGTCTTGTATTTTCGTCAAAAAACACATCAGTACCTATACAAATCCTTTGGTAACTATTGTAATTCTAATACCCGTTATCCCAATAGCTTTCCGTTGCCCAACATAAAAACTGTTCTATATAGAAGAAACTGTTACCCCATGTCAATTAAATTAAAATTAACAAATTACCTAGTGCACTAAAAGACCAACCCATTACTTTATTCCATATAAAATTGTTAGCCTGGTTAGTTGATAAATTTTTCTACACGACCCACGAATACCTTAGTTTTAAGAACAGAAAACTATTGTAACACCTCACTATGTTCCTATTAGGGCAATATTACCAATTTAAGTTAGTATGTAGCATAAAATGAAAATGAAAAAAGAGTACCTATGTATGTATAGGTCTGTAGGTACTTTAAGTACCCATTTCGTTTCATTGTTATTTTAAGTTTCGTATACCAGAAATGGTGAATATGAATTTCCCGTTTGAGCAAAAGGTAAAAATAATTTCCCATAGTCCTCCTAGGTGAACTAGGTGGGTGGACCATTGTCAACACACGTAACAAACGAAGCCTTTTGATCGACACAATTTTCTTTTAGCTCAGAAACCACGCGCATTGTACAGCGTTGCACACCATTTGTACGGCTGTATTGTCCAACTTGGAAAAAATAAAAGTAGTACGACCATGATCTACGCCTGTAATTAAGGAACAGACTCAAAGTTTGGGCGTTGGTAAAAATAGTATACCACAGGGTTTGATGTTAGGTCCTAACCTATTCTCCGCAAAATTTCATATAGATTATTTGTTATTAAGATGATTTGGTATTATAATTTTCTTTCCTTCTGAAACCTAGAATTTTTAAAGCAATACATGAACGTGACATTGAAAAATTGTAAAAGAACAAAAAAAAACAGACCGACGACTTAAACCCATGAAAACATTATTAGTACTATCCTACTGTGTTCATACGTAAGTATTTGAATGTTTTTGGTTCAAACCAGAGTTTCAATTTCTCTGGGTCAGCTACTGTTAAATATGAGACCGAAGAGATAAAATAATGTCATAAAATTGTTTTTAATAAAAAGTGCATTATCCGTACAAGTTTTAGATGAGGACAGTGACCTGTAATTTTGACAACATTTTCATTGTCACACCACCAGAGATAAAACAATAATTTTAAACTGGTATGAACTTCGCTATAGATTGTGTTGACCTTAGGTACTTTTATTATTCTCGACGATGATCTAATTTTTTTATCATTCACGGAATAACAAACAGCGCTTTGTTTGTTTATGTTGAAAAAAATATTATTTCCTTAATTTCCAGGAATTGTACAAGTTCAAGAAATATCAAGAATACCACGACAGGTGTGAACAATGTTTAGCAGAACCCCAACCATCCTAGAAAAATGGCCCGAGTATGGATCTTGATGGCCGAAGGTTCTGCTATGTAAGTACTTCTCAAGGTTATTTAAAAAAATAATGACTACCCATACAATATTCCGACGATCAGACAGACAGAAACTGGCAGATTGAAAGCTGTTTTTGTTTTTTTGGGAAATATTTAGTGTACTTAGGAAAACCTTGGTTTATAGCGTTACCTAGTTGGTAATTAAAGCACTTCCTAAACAGTAAGAAAGACATCAAATTGTCAATCAAGCGCATGTTTTACCTAACCATAATTAAACAAATAATATTGTAGCGCGATATCAGGCAGCCGGCGCTCAAATTTAAGGGTGTTAGTTAAATGGGATAGATAGGTCGTGATATGACGGCCGTTCACACTAGTCGGAGGAAGTGCGTATCGGTACACCAGTACAGTTCGGAACCTCACTGTGTGCACACCAGCTACAATGCGTCCCAGTACTCTGCTCCTGATAGCCATCCTCTTCAGCGTCCAATGTAAGTACCTTGCGTTGCGCTTCGCAATCGCCAAAGCTTTTTATTTTTGTCAACAGCGAATTGTTTTTGGCGTTTCGATTTTCAAAACTTCTCCAGAATACAGATATTCTTTTTTTTTCTGGAGATCCGATTATTTAAATCTGTGCATCTATATTGAGAAATCATTTTCTATTACCATTTATTTATAGTGTTTTATATCGTGTGGTAACAAATGTATTATCGCTACGCATAGTCAAGTCTCTTGTTTGGTAGATAGATATCGAGGGGTCATGGGTTCATTCGGGTAAAACGAGGAATATTTTACAGATCGTTTTACTTTGCTATGTGATCTTGCTTCCCTGGGCTTGAATGTTTTAGTAAAATGTACTAAAAGATTTAAGTTATGGATCTAAATACACGTTTTATTTTGGTTCACAAATCATCTACGTAACCCAGAGATCCTATTTGTTTGTGAGCCTTTGCTCGTATGGCTTTTTTCTATCCAGGTAATTTTTTCATCTTGATTTTGGTCCCACGGATGGGCAAAAATGTTCCTCACACTTCTCGAAGTCATAATACTAGGTAAAAGTATTTTGTGAGCCTTGGGATATACAGTAATTTGCTCCATCGAGTAATTTTTGTCATTAGGTGATTCAGTTCACGGTAAGGTTATATGTGACAGATTGCGAACCCGCTGCAGTCTACGGGCGGGTGACTGATACTTCAGTAGATCATTTATCAGATTCAGATATCCGGAGCCGCGTGTGCAGTTCGTCCTTCTGGTTTGACCGAACCTGTTATACTTCAGCTTGTTCCAGTTTTAATGAACATACTATGATAAAGCAAATGCAAATTTTTTTTTCACGTTGACATTTTTGGAGGGGCCGTAGAACTTACAGATACTAGATGCTTTTAATGCAATGCCAAATCAATACCAAATCAATGATTATCCTCGCATGCACTATACAAGCGCACCCAAGAATGGTTGTTTCAGTCTATTGCCGGATATGGATGCAAAAATATCTTACGTCTTACCAAGCGGGAATCTTAGTACCCCAGTAACTCGGTTGTGACAATCGCTCCATGTGAAATACTGGTAAGAATTCAGCTGCATATGGTTAGACTGAAAGCTGAGCCCAACATAGTTGGGAAAAGGCTAGTCAAATGATGAAAGCAAAGCTATCACTTCCAAGAAGTATGGGGTTGGTTAAATTGGACTGCTTAGTTGGCTTGGTGGTCGTAGCGCGGCTGCTGAGCATGTGGTCCTGGATTCGGGTCCCAGATCGGGCAGTGTTATTGGGTTGAATGTAGGTAAATTTCAATAGCAGCCACGGAGCCGAGATTTGTGCACAGCTGATGGTAACAGGCTCGCCCCTTATTACAAGGGACCTTAACATAACTGACGAAATGTGGGTGTACTAATGGGCACACCTCTGCCTAGCCCTTCGGGGATTACAGGCGTGATATTATGTTATGTTAAATTAGACTCATTATCTAGTACTATGGTCCATTCATGAGCAATTCAATAGTTACAGGGTGTAAGATATCTACACACCAGTATTGGAACTTTTCGTTCGATGTTCAACCGACGAAAAATTCCTACACTGAGTGTCCATAACCATGTGCTGTATGAGTTCATGGTAACCCACTTCCCCTCACATGGATAAAACAGCAGGGGTGACTTGCACACTTCATAATTGACCCCCGAAAATGGTATCTATCAAACAATTATGTGGCGATGAGGGGGTAAAATAACCTGAGATGATAATAAATGTAATAAGTAATAAAGTATAAGTAATAAGTTCTATTCCACGGCTATCAGAGCAATTCTAGCATTTCAGTCAATATCACTATCAGCTCATACTGTTCCTCTGCAGGATAGAAAAATCCCTCTACTTTTTCAAAATAACCCTGTTTTATTGTCCGCCATTACTTGTCAAATCTCTTTTTTATCTGGTGCTGTTCCACTTGTTAATATTAAAATTAATAACCGATCACACCCTCTGTGAGATGCTTTTTCGCTTCTTGCCATCTCGACAGTGCATTTCTGTGCCGATCTTCGTTTCTTTCAACATCAAAATCGAGCAGCCCTCCTTGATCAATTACATCCCAGAGGCGATATAGAATAGCATTGCGACCTAAAGGCCTTATTGCTCCCAGGATGCGCCTAGAATCCTTGGCACAGTTCTGTTGCCTACGAAGCAAATTCAGCAATTTGCAACTTAGAACGTCACTCTTCTCACGAAAGAATTCTGTACCTATGTTGCAGTGATGCGCTTCCCGCGCAAATTGGATCAATCAAGGCAATATAGGTCAGTGCTATCCGTTGGGCGATGCACTAGACACTAATTGACAATTGATAGTAGTTGCACCCAACGGGAGCAAGGATGGAGGGACGTTGCATTAGGTCTCTGATTTGTTTTGCATTTATAAATAGTTGGTAGGTACTTGTTCTTGTATTACTACTACTACTACTATACGGGGTGTAAGGGACACCATTCTGAAACCCGCAAATAGAAATATTTCGTCTGTTATTAAAAAAAAAAACTGCTGTTTCCTACAATAGTGCAATACCTACACGGTCAAAATGTATGGATGTACCTACTGAGTACGTGGTTACCGTTTTCGCGTCGGTGTCCCTTCCACCCCGTATAAAATGTGAACGTTTCACGAGCTTGGCGTTAGCACTCGCGATCTATGGTCCACTGGAGGAGTGCGCGGGGCCGTGGGCGGGGGGGGGGGGGGGGTGCCTGCCTCCCGTTGCCGCGCTTAGGGATACGTTCGAAAACGACTTGTTATGGTGGTGTTACACAAATCTTAAAAATCGTTCGTTCTTTCCCCGCATTAAACAGAAGCCAAACAATATTGTTTTTTGGAGGTCATGGTACCAAACAAAGTAATAGATATTAATTTAGTCTAAAAACAAAACGTTCCCGCAATAAGATTCCCCATGTCAAGTTATAACTTACTATTAAGAATACCAGCCTACAATTTCATCTGTGCTAACAGTCGGTTTGTTATCATTTCCAGTGACGGCTTGGGCCTGCGAACCGGACCAGGCTCATAATGGCTGCAAGATCTACGGAGCTTCGTGCACTTGTGGGTTCGGCTGTAGGACTGAATTCATCTACCGGACCCGGCGGGCCTGCCTCAATGCCTTAAGAGGTACGTAATAGAGTCCATTAGAGTCAGTAGGGAGTGACTGCACTTGGTGACGCGGCATTAGTTTGAACCTTTCAGAAGGAACTTCATGTTCAATCACTACGTATTCAGTACATCATTCGGTCATTCCGAACCGAACGATGTACATACACTACAGGGTAGATACATCACTCGGCAAAAATGAAAAGCGATTTTCTTGTGGAATTAAGATTGGAATCTTGAGAAAAGACCTATTTCATAATAGTATGCCTTCCAGCATACTGTGTTCGTAACGGCATAAAATCACAGTAAAAAGAAAATCGTTTTTTAAAGTTGCTGTGTGTATACAATTGCGTGTTCTCGATTGTACCCACATGCAATAGAAGCGAATTAAAAGTCATGCACCTCGAGTTGGTACGGATGACACTACACAACATCACTGCGAACTAAATCCAATAATTGTGACGATAGTATGTGTAGAAGTACAATCCGATCCCGCATTAGTACGTGTGGTCACTCCCCCAAACGAGAAAAAAAGTGCTGTCAACGTCTGTGTTATCTCTATTAACATTTGACCATATTTTGGTCAGATCCGCACCGAAAATCGTCTGACGACATCAAAATCAGTCTTTCCATAAGAGGAAAGTTCAATTTGAACAAAGGAACGTCCATTATGGGTCTTACCAGAACGCCTCCAAGACACCTCGGCGGTCGCCATTCCATGCAAATCATGGGTATGACTATTTTCTTGCACTACAACAAAAAGTACTTCCAAAAACTTGAAGAATAAAGACATAGTCTAGACAAATTCGGTGAAATGTTGCTAATTTAAAAATATACTTTAAATACGTAAAGACATTCTGCTCATTCCACTCACCACATTTCTACTTCAATTTGACAGAAAGGAGTTCAAACGTATGCAGCCGTTTGCCATGCGCGGGAGGTATTTGTATCCAGACTGTGCAAGACCCAGGCTTTACTTGCAAATGTGAGGGTACCGGTTTCTATGGTCAGCGCTGCGAGAAAGGTAAATTGTAGATCGTTGACAGTCGTTACAGATATTTAGAAGCCTGAACGCCTAACAACCAGACTAACCAAAAAGTATCGTACTTACCAGTAACTGGGTTGTGGGGATCAGATAGGCAGTCACTCTATGTAAAATATTTCAACTAGATACATCCGCATAATCTGGACGCCGACCACAAAAAGAAAAAGGCTAGACAAATGCTGCACGAAACGTAATCTATACTTCTATACTATATAATATATAATAATATTATAAATGCGAAAGTTTGGATGAATGGATGCTTGTTACTCAATCACGCCAGAATGGCTGAACGGATCTGGATGAAATTTGGCACAGAGATAAATTATAGTTTGGAATAGCACATAGGCTAGCATTTCATCCCGGTAGGACGATCCCGTGGGTCAATTATCGAACTCCACGCGGTCGAAGCCGCAAGCATAAGCTAGTAACGATATAAAAGAGACTGGCTTTAAAGATAAACACGGAACTTTTATAATCGCAATCTTTTTTGCAATAACTCTCTGAGCTCCACTAGGTGCCGATGATCAGTGCAATATGCGGGGTGGAAGGGACACCGACACGAAAACAAACAGCTGTTTCCTTCAAAATTACTAGATATACCTATACGCAGAGCTGGGCAAAATACATGCTTTGCTTTAATTGAAACGCAAATTACAAAATACTATCTCGCAAGTATTTTATACGTAAAATACGAAACACAAAATATCTTTAAGTAACAACAACAATAATGTATGTAATACAGTATTTTAGCTATTTTCATTTGAAATACAAATTACTATTAACAATAAAAAGTAATGCAGCCCAGCATGGGCTAAAAAGCAGAGTAAAAGAAGATTAATCAGTAAAACTCTAAAGTTTCCTTCCATGAACACTAGATTTTTATATGTACTGTCAGACAAACAGCTTCTTGTTGGAGAATGAATTAAACCTGCTAAACATAATACTTTCTACAGTTCCTGATGAGCACAAACTTGTGTTAAATTGTATGAACACATTTTTTTTTTTATATTTGGGTATTTCATTTTCATTTTATTTTTGGTTAAATGTATTTATGTTAAAATGTATTTTGAAGCCATAAATATTTGAAATACTAACTGCAAAATACCTCGGCGTCAGGTATTTGAAATACGAATTACAAATTACATTTTAATGCGTGTTATAAATTACATGTTAAATAACCGAAGTGGTCTGTAGTGACAATAGTGTTTGCATGAATTACTACTCTTTGTCGACTTACATAATTATCTAGACGGACGTATGGTTATTAAATTCAAAATCTTTCACTTTGTCTGTCCTCTTCACATTGGCACCTAGATCCCCAGAGAAACGCCCTGGTGTATGTATGCATAGTTGATTGCCAGCCAACAAAAACCAAATTTGACGGCAACTAAAACCGCCACATATCTACGTAGCCGTAGGGCTACTATGACTGACACTCTCGAAATAGAACTAAAACATTCCTGCATTAAGAAGTCATGGTAGACCTGTTGTCACTTAAAATCACGCAAGCACAGTCACATCACACACATCCGCAAGATTGGGTTATTCGACTTACAACAACCCCACCTACAACCCATATGTGATTAGAGGAAATCTTACTTTTCAATGAGGATTGGAGAACTTTACACCCTGTTCCACATACTACAATAGAAACAGTTGTTTTTGCGGCTATATTTAAAAATCTAGTGAAAATACCAGCTCCATCAACTACCAAAATAATAGCTGATACTGAACTTACTGTGATATTAACAGAAGATTATAATTGTTTTCAGCATGTCCTTCGATGCCAGTACATGGAAAGGTGTTCCCTCACGAGTGCATCGTCATCTGAAGAGAAGACAAGAAATACACAATACCAACATATTTATTTAGTTACAAAAAATAAAACAAAAAGCTTAGCTTTATCCAGTAATTATATACTAACTAAGTAAAACTAATATTTTATCAGATCAATTTTGTATTCAGCAGTAATAAATATTTAGTAAAATTAGTTTTGGTATTTTTTTGAATATCAATTCCCTTGCAACTGAATCTGATAGGCAAAACAGCCTGTCGGTCTTCTATGTGTACAATAATAAAAATATAAGTAGATAAGAAGGTACAGATCCACATTTAGCAATGTAAATTAGAAGAAGAAATATTATGGGGAAAGAACACGCTCGGCGATACTGATGATGAAAATATTTATAGGATTGACAAAAAGCTTGAATTTTAATACCTAACCTGTTGAAAGTTATTCTAGAAATATGAAAAACTGTTTAAGTGTCTGCTTCTTGTCTAATGTCTTAAAAGACAAGGCATTTTAAAGCAGGCATTCCAAAAAGTGTATATTTTGGCACCAACACCGTGGAAGCGACTCAAGAAAATAATGGTCTTCAATTAACACGCATGGACAGAATTAAGCGCTCGTACTTTAATCAGAATTTGTCAATAATATTATCTAAGTAATTGACCTGATGAAATATGTTGCCTAAAACTAAATTGGATTCTAGGTATGTTCCAGCTGATTTTTCCTTCAAGGAGGCGAGGATTGTGAGGACTACTGCCTAGACATACATATTGGGTACCAGAAAACTCTACTTAATATGTAAACAATTTCAAATTCATTCGAAAATAAGACTATTATACACTAAAATAGATACTAGTCGTCACACAATGAATATCGAAGGAAAATAAAGTCATTGTAAGTATCTGTACCTACATCTCATTTTGCTAAATCATTCCGAAACCACCATCATAGTGCATTTGATCAAAATGCAATGCGCTCGCCCTGTTAAATTAAGTATAAACTAGATTTAAATTTCGCGCGCTTTCAAAGAGTTTTTCAGGTGCTTCCAACTTGATAGAATTGTACCAAAGTGGTAGAAAATAATTTTAATCAGAGGTAATACAGAGTGCTCAGTTTATTGATATAAATAATATTGTTCTGAAGTAGGAAAATGTATCTGATTGGATTCTAAAGTTAAGTAAAGAAGTTTAAATATTTTGGCCTGTCTACTGTCCGCTATTTTATTTTATTGGTGTTTTCAAAATCTACATTGATAGCAGCATCAGTACAATTTTGATAGCTTATATTTCGGAAACTTGACGCTTTAGAAGAGTTTGTCATACAAAACTGGTTTGTATTGAGGCCAGCTACAATTGTGCTATTTTTAAATAAAATGGCGGTCAATGGGTAGGCCAAATTTCATACATAAATATTCAAACCGAATGTAAAAATGTTAAGACAGTGAAACCAAATGGTATAATTGCCAAGTTTGGTACGCTAAACCGGAACAAAAAGAGTAGGTAAGCAATGGCCAGTTCTTACTACCAGATTACAATTTTGTTCGCGTTGCCCCGTCAATCGTATAAATATATTATTTAAATTTCTTTTGGTTCTATCAGTAATGTGGTTCAACTATAGTGCCCATATAAAGAAGCCTTTTTTAGTTACTGCTTTTGAAAATTTCCCTTTTTAAAATATAAAAAAAAACAGGGAGACACAAATACAAATCTAATACTGGACAGACAAAAACTGCCAGTAATCCCTCTGTAGGCCTAGAACACACATAAACACATGTACACAATTAACTTACAATGAATCGTCTCACCAGGCACATACACCTCTTTTAGGGTTCCGTACCACAAAAGAAAAAAATGAACTCTTATAGGATAAGAAAAAAATCCGAAAATATTTCATTTGTAGTTTTTAATCATATAAAAAACATAGTTTAGCGATTACAAACTTACATTTGCAGTTGGAAAATTGAACGTGACGTATTTCGATGTATGGAGAATATTATTATAACCGCAAAATTAAATTTTGTTCTTCAATTCGACTTATCATTTCATAAGGAGGAAGCGCCAAGATAAATTAAAATCATCAATACAAACCCTAGAAGTTCATTTAATATCAATCAATGACTATTTCATAAAAAAGTAACTCAATTAGGTTAAATGAACTTAGAGGATTATATTGGATATGATTTTAATTATTATAACTCTGTCAAGCCCCTCTCTGTAAACTCTGTAAATGTTACTATCGCGAATTAAGTATATTTTATCTACATACAACTTGATAATATCTACATAAACTTTGAAATTCTCGGGCTACCCAAGCTATGTTAGAGCTTATGAACTTGCGTGATGGACATCATCAACTATCAACATACAAAAGTTTGTAGTTGGTTTGATAGTTTTTCACCTGTATAATCCTACTTCCTAATATATTTATATATTTGTTATATTATATAAATGCGAAAGTTTGGTTTGGATGGATGGATGTTTGTTACTATTTTTGAATTTTGATGAAATTTAGCTCACAGATAGTTTATAACCAGGATTTAAACATAGGATACATTTGATCCCGTGGGATAATTACCGAACTCGCGAAGCGAACGCAAAGCCGCGGGCATAAGCTAATTAATTATGACAATTATGATAATAGACTGGCAAAATGGGGGTGTGCTATTAGGTACACCTCTGCCTAATCCTTCGGGGATTACAGGCGTGATGATATGATGATGATGTTATGTATTATAAATAACAATATTTTGTGCAATTTTTCATGACTTCAAGAAGTTCTAGGCCGCCTGTATGGTAGGAATTTTAACCTTTTGAGCGCCATTGTCACATATACGTGACAAGCAAGCGCATTCCCTGTACGCCAACGACACAAATATGTGACCAAAAATGTGAAGCACTATCACACGAAATGAACAATTAAATCATTAATTTTGTATGTTTTTATTTGTATACCTTAAATATTTAATCTCTAGTCTTGTCTCTTTAATAATATTGTATATTGATAAAGTTTTGGAATCCGTGTTCATTTTGTAGGTATTTTTTTTGTATGCGGTGAAATTGTGGCTTGGCGTGGAGGGCACGCGCGTGCGTTTATGCTCTGGCGTTCAAAAGGTTAAAATATAGGTTTGCCATATTGACATTAATGTCATTTTCGTCGGTTGGCTACTCTGTTTCTCAGACTGCTAAAAGTGCTGCCAGCTTATAGAATATTTAGTTGAACACCGTGAACACTGACATAAAATAATTTCACTATTAATCTTGCTTCGGGACAGTGCAGTCGTGCTCAGTTTCGAACTCCAGTGTAAAGGTGAAAGAGTAAAAAAAAACGAGCACACGTGAATATGGAGCCTTCTAGAAAAATATACGTAGAACGGGTATATGCTGCGCTGAGGGAGAGCATTGAAGAGGATTATAAAAAAGAAGATTGGCGAAATGACGTCCCACGAGGCCTCATCATAATGTATAAGTTCTACGCAATCAACTGGATCTCCCTGCTGCTTGCAGATATAAATCCACATCACTCTAATTTAAAGGGAGACCTGGAAAGAATCAGGCATAATATGATTACTTATGAGAGGCGCCACCCCAGTAGCGAACCCCGAGCAATAGAGAAGATTACGAGGATTTTCTCTAAACTATACATTTTGTAAGTGTTACATTGAAGTTTAAACTTGAATGTTACAGTTATCAAACGTTTAGTTACCCCTTAGGTTTAATTAGTGCTATATTCATACGTACGTTAATACAGCATTAAGTGAACCTTAAGTTTTAATTAGAGCTGTTATTATTTGGAATACTATTATTATTTGGAAAGTATGCGATTGATTATATAATGATTATCAACATATAGATCAGAGCAGGCCCCGTATCCACAACGCTTCGATTCGATTTCGGAAAGTCGTATGTATGTCTGTCTTTTTTTGGCATTATGAAATCGAGTGAGATAGACATACGACTTTCCGAAATCGAAATTAAATCGAAGCGTTGTGAATACTGGGGCAGAACAGCAGGAAGAATGAGGAGCTGGAATCGGACTTAGCTTGTCAAGATTTCTACGAAAACGAAACATCAGTGTGGACGTGAACTTATGGTGGTTTTAGCCATAGAGATGTGAAGTGAAGAGCAGTTTTTTGACAGTAAGCTGTATAGTTCTTGATTTTAAAAAATGTGTGATTTTTCCCGGCATATGTTTTATAATATCCAAGTACCTTACTTTAGTGAGTAGGAGCACCTACTTACATATTATGAAAAAAACGTGTCTGGTTAAAATTTTTAAGATTAAGTTAACATGTAACGGTCGTAAATCAATAATTGTGTTAATTTGAAAATAAATTAAATAATTATCTGATGGTATAAACCTGGCTGTTGCAGATACCAAGACGGCATGCGTTACGAATCCTTTTCTCCCCATTCTTACACAAGAGGGGAATAATTCATAATTCATTTATTTAATGTTTGTCACAGGTGAAAAGACAGTTCTTACAGTTAGCATTATTTTATCACCTATGGGGTGTACAGTATTTTTTATGTATGTCAATCTTATTTTCTATGTTAAAAATTATGAATGCTTAATAATACAATTACACTCTTAATTGTTGGTGGATGTTATCCATTGCATTTTTTGTTATAGTCAACCTCATTTTACCTACATTCGTTTTTATTATCTATACACTTATTAGTATTACGGACATACAATTTATAATTCAAAATAAATAAAATATCATACATATACAAAATGAGTTTAAGTAAGTAATAAAATATTGACATTTATATTATTCTGATTTTATTAATTTTAATACATGTTTTTATTCGGAATACTTTGTCATATTAGTAAATGACAATATTTACAAATGTGTTATTGGATTGGAATATGATTCAAAATATAATTTAATGAAATTACCTATAATTTAAATCCTTAATGGACCTAATTCTGATTTTAAAAAACTGGATAAAAATTTAATAATTAATCGAATATTCTCGTAGAGTGTAATTATGATTTAAAATGAATTGATATTGTAATTTGCATGATTAAAATGTTATGGAATTATGTATATTGTTATTTTGGGAAGTAAATGCTTTATTTATTTATTTTAAGTATTAAACCGTCTATTTAATAATTGAATCAAAAATGTATTTCAGTAGTTATCGAATAATAAAATTGTATGAGTTTTATAATATGAATTCAGTATGGACATTATTTAAAAACTAAAAAATAGATCTTAAGTAATAATAAAAATATGTGTAATAATGGCAAATAATGAAATGTAGTCAAATAATGTGCCACGTAATATTGTATTTTTTTTTATTGTAATAGATATTTTGCACAACAGACCTGTCATGGTAGGATATGGTACAAAGAGCTTTTTATTAAAATTCCAATTTGATGTGATTTGATTGGTTTTATATTTCCAACCATAATTTTCTTCCAGCTTCTTATCACTTAGTTCTTACAGCTCAACATTTCTGAGCCACAGGAGGTCACATTCTCCACAATTAGCGATACAGGACATCTAGCGCCGTCTCTTTCCTACACTCTTACACTACTAATAGGAGGTTATGGTTAGTCCCATGTACCTACTGTGTATGTGGACCTCAAATCATATCAATAACACATACTTACATACATCTACCCCAACCAACTACATTTTTATCGCCAGCTTCCAGTCGAAACATTATACCTACCAGTATTTTACATGGAGTGACTCGCTAGATTCGGAGATGACCTATAGAGTAAAATTTTGACCGAACGGTGGGTAAGGTTAGGTCAAACAAAACCAGGGCCGTCCAAAAGCGCTTGGGTTGACAATGTCGTATCGCCAAAGTAGTCGCTACTGCGACTCAGTCAGAATATTATTTCCGTTGATGTTGAAAGTTGTCCCCTAATCTGAATCGGTACAGTTTTCATCAAGAAAGGAGTTTTCTTTGTCATCGCTAGATTTATCTTCTTCGGGAGAATTAAAATAAATTATGAGCAGTTTTTCCATAATTATTAACTTTCATCAAACGATTTCTTTTTGCACTTACATAAATTCCATTTATAGGTAGAGAAGGACCTTTCATCATCAACTGAAATTATAGGTACATATTTATAGTACGACAATGATTCATTTTAATGGTCTAGTCCTTTTCTATATTGTCACAAATGTCTCTTAATGCAACTAGATCGGGATTTCTGTTTATGACGTTTTCTAATTTTATTTTAATTGGTTCAGACGAACACCAGTTTAGAACAGTTCTTGCTTCGTCAAATATTTGGAAAGATTCCGTTAATAATAAGTTAGACTTTTGTAACTCCTTTAAAGAAATTTGAATTATTTTAAAATATTCGTCACCAAAATCTAAATCAGCTTTTAAATTTTCTTTTTCCAGTAATGTTTTAGCATGCCTGATAGACAAAGAATCAGAACTTCTAAGGAGCCTTACAATAGTTTTAATTTGTTCGTAATATTTAGCATAACGAAGCTGCTTCTAGCCATGTACCCCATCTTGTTTTGGCTGGCTCGGGTGGCAATGGCAGGCTCGGAAAATTTTCCTTTAATAATTTGACTCTAAGACCCTCGCCTTTAAATTTTTTTTTTTACATTTGAAATTAACGTATCAACGTCCGAATATTGTTTCCGTATTTGTTCTGCAACGCGGTTAAGAGCGTGTGCTAAACAGGTAACATGTATCATATTAGGCAAATAGTTCTTTAAAATTCTTCTTAATTTTAACATGTATGCTACGCTATCAGAACATAGGACTAAAACATTTCCTATTTTGGCTTCATAGGAGTCTCCCCAGATATTATCTAAGCAACCAGTCACAAATTGATCTATTGTCTCTCCATCAACCTTTTCTAACATTTTGCAAGCTATTAAAAATGGCTTATTTGTTACCTACCATATTTAAAGGTTTTACAAGAAAATTTACAATATAACGACCTAAATAATCAGTAGTTTCATCTAGAGATATCCAAAGTTTTTGATTATGAACATGGTCATGAATTGAAGCTATTTTTTTTTAAACAATGTCCAAATAAACTTTCCCCAATAACGATTCATCGGGAATTTTATTGACTTTTGTACATTTACAACACATGTATTTAAGTAAAAATGTTTTAAATGCTGGTTGATTGACCAGGGTATGTTACACAATATAAGGAATTGTATTAAATTCACTTCATTCACTTTTCTAGCAGCACCTTCGTGTGTCGATCCGTCAATATGCCTCCTGGTATTGCTTTTCTTGCATACCTACAATACTATTCTCACATTTACGAGTAGAACAGTATATCGTGTGTCTAGCGGGGTCGTGGTACAATTTTGAGTGATCTTTAATCCACCACTTTACAATCCCTTCGGTAGGTTTGGTTGCCATTTGATTGCTATGAAGGCGCTAAATTACTGTAAACAATGAGAAAATTATATAATAACTTCGTCCCGAGATTTCTTCTTTTCGTAAAATATGGTTTAACTATAGGATTGCGATTAGGTACAACATTTGAGCACGGACTAATATATAAAACAGCTGTTTGAATAAAATTCCATAAATGGTTGAATAAAATTGTTTGAATTTGGAAAATTAATTGAGAATAGCTTAATCTTTAGAATGTCTTAAAAGTCATAAACTTACCAGCACAGCAGACAGCAGCAAATAGCAGCAGTGGCAGTTTGACTGGTACAGCAAATATCAGTATGTCACATGCGGTAAAACGTAGTCCATAAAATCGAGCCAAGGTGGTCATGTGAAGCAGATCCATTAAATGATAAAAAAGTATAGGTAAAAAAAGCAATTCACGAGTCAAATAATTATGCGTAAGTACCTACACAACTTGAGAAACTACAGGAGTGAATGATGCGCGCACGACGACGCTTTTAATGCGAAACACCCCTCTACCCCTCAACCCTTTTGTCATTGTTTACCAGCGACAAACAAAAGATAGAAAGAGACAGCAAGTTTTGGCTATTCTGGGAAACGGCGGAGGGTCCGCCGCGTTCTTTACCTGAATTAATAACAATAGAAAACGTATCTACTGGCTTTTTGAGAACGTTCTCCTTGTTGTCGAAGTCGGTTAAAAAGGGAAATTATGAATTCAATTAGTTTACTGTAAGTACTGATGATTATATAAAGTTATTATTAAATGTACTAAACTGATTCCGAGACAATTCCGAGTTTCAGAAAAAAATATTGGGACAAAAATTATTAGTCGTAAAGAAGTCCCTAGTTTTCGTTTCTGTTCCTTAAACTTTAGGTACATTAGCTCTACCTATTCCGTTCACTGTTGATGACCTCCTCCTTTTGGAAGTCCTTTTAAAGACCTGTCGCGCTTGGCTGTATTTTATCCATTTGGTAACGGAAACCTAAAAGCTAAATGACACTTATTTTTTCTTATTTAATTATTTATTTCAAAACAATCAGGTTCTTAAATTTAAATAAGACGGATGTCTCAATGGAGTTGTCAATAATTGTATATGGTAATATTGTTAACTAACATGCGAATATTTTAATCTGGCATAACTTTGCAACACCGGTCTTGAGTTACGTCAGATAACGCACAATTACTAATAGTAAGTCATTGTCTTGTTGTCCTGTACTTAGTAGTTGCCAACGGTGTTCCACTAGCGGTTTTTAGGTTTACACAAATTAAAAGAAACAATTATTAAAAAGTGTCGTTTTCCGTGATAACAATTTTGAACTCATAGGATAAAGAAGACCCAGGTGAGAATAAGAATCGTGTTTTAAAAGTATAGTATTACTTTCCCAACTGCTGTTTTCAATTGTTTACAAGACAAAACTGCAAAAGTTTCTGTCATTGTTATTCTTTTGTTATCTTGAAATACCAAATGCTACTGTCTATTGTTTTCTTAGTAAAATCTGAAGATATCTCTGATAAGTACAGATCTGCATCTACTTAATTTTGGAAGTCATGGAGAGAGGCCTTTGCCCAGCAGTGGGATGATACAGGCTAACAGTATCGTTCGTGAAGTCATGGAGAGAGGCCTTTGCCCAGCAGTGGGATGATACAGGCTAACAGTATCGTTCGTGAAGTCATGGAGAGAGGCCTTTGCCCAGCAGTGGGATGATACAGGCTAACAGTATTGTTCGTGCTAGGTCCACTAATGATGCATGAAATGCACTGAAACAAACAATTAATTGTCAGTGACGTTTACGATAAAATTGAGCGTATTTAACTATGTCTTGTATAAGTACCTACATAGTAAGTTTTACTAATAATATACTATTTTCAAACAAATCATTTACTTTCAAAACAAAGACATGCGACAAAATCATTGCGTGTTTTTTTGTACATACCCTTGGTGAAACATTGCTCAGTCATTGTAAAAAAAGTACATAAAGTACTGTTACTTTCTATAGCATTTACCTATTCACAAACTAAATTAAACTGTGAGTAAATTCAATTATACACTTTAAAGTTAATCATCAAGAATGAAAGGAAATAAAAATACAGGCATCCTCAAAAATAATTCATCTTTCTCAGATGTTCTATTATTTGATATTTTATAGTGACACTAAATAATAATTGTTTTAGGTAGTGATTAGTGTAAGTTGTACTACGCTAGTATGTGTAATTTAAACTTGGTGTAAGACCCAAACAATTCTTTGTTTTTAAATAGACCATTTGTTGGCATATATATTTTTTATTTTGCTGGATTTAAAAAATCCTACTACTTGATGCATCCGAACTTTAAAACGTTTTTATTTTTTGTCATGATTTAAATTTGTATTTTCTATGGAGCAACTGCCTAGGAGGTCAGATGACCTCCTCAGCCCAGTTAGTACTGGGTAATATGATACCTCTTGGTAAGACTGTTAGGCCTTCAGGCCACTGACTACCTGTTACGTTACAACTGTCAAATATTTACAAATGACAGCCAGGACCAACAGCTTAACATGCTTTCCGATGCATGGCAGAAACTCGGTATGTAATGGGTAGTCAACCATTCAACGACCAACCTAGGCAAGCGCGGCTTAACCTGAAGATCTACCTGAGCAGCTGTTATTATTTAGCCACAAGCTTCCCATTCCTTTTTTTTCATATATAGTAGTATATTATTTAATGTGCTAATGCTGGAAGTAGTTAACAAAGAGAAATGGGGTCAAAAATTATAAAAATGTCTCCTCAACATAACCCTATATAGGTTATACATAAATAAAAAAAATAAAAAACTTGTATGGATAAACAGAAAACACCGCAATAAGTTCTTAGTAATAATAAAAGATGAAATTTAATAAGATAAAAATAGGTACATGCTTTTGAAAGGTTTTAAAAACTTCAAAAAATTTAAGCACTATGTAAGATGCTATTGATGCACCGTATTGTGTACAAAGTTGATTGAGAACAATGAAGTTGAAATACATAAACAAACAACTCCTCTCAAGCAAGCCTGTAGCAATAACAAGCAACAAGTAATCTGTGGCTATGATTTTGTTATTGGCTAAGTCGCATATGCATAGAAAGTTGTGCTATAATCATGCCTAGGGTTCAAAGTTTGGCGTATAGAGTCATTCGAAAATCAGTGTCAAAAGACATCTGACTTGTATTAACTGTTTTTTTTTTCTGAAATTAACCTATTTGGTGTGGCACCGAGAAACAGTATATATTTTTATTTATGTTAGTTTTTAAGTGTGTTTCATGCAAATTTGTAATGGGTCAAGTAAACATTTTCTTCTAATGAATAATGAGAGACTCACGTTTGATCTAGAGAAGATATTCTCTGTTTACAGACCATAATCTCATAATAATAATACAATTGAATATCAATATTTATCATAGATAGTATAATACATACTTCATGAACTATCTTATTTATGTCCCAGATAAATATAAATTGTACCATTTCAAGTACTGTGTATTTATCGTATTACTAGCGGACCTTCCCGGCTTCGCACGGGTATTTAACAAAAATTTCAAAAAATATTAATTTTAACACATACAGACACCATTCTTTTTGCGCCGGGTTACTAAAAAAGAGTACATTATAAACAAAGCTTGGATACTATTTTTTTTTATTATTATTTTTTATATTATTTTTTGTAATTTTTTATATTCGATTATTTTATTTTTATTTCTAATGGTTGTAAAAAGATCATAACTACAAACAAAAGCCATTATACTTTATTTATTTAATTTTTTGACCGCTGCGTAGGGAGCCGAATTTCTTAATATTGACCCGCATAGTAAGCCGAGCGGTGTGAGCGGCGACCACGCGACTTTTTTCTAATACTTCATTTTTGAACTCGTGATATCTTTCGAATGGAATGTCCGAATTGAATAATTCAAAAATTTATATAAAGGTACGTATTGAAGCAGTCTTGACTATCAAGTAATTTATTTTGATAAAAATTACTATCAAGGTACAAATAAAGAGCCTAAATTTTTTAAATAAAAGAACAATTATTGTGACATATACATAAAAGTTAGACATATGCTGTCGCCACACTTTTTGTAGATAATGATGTGTTCTGCAAAGTCGTAGTACATTATTTTGTTCTATCATCAATAGTTTTAGCAGCGCACGCGATGTAAGGTATATTTTAGGTAATTTTTTACACTTTGGGTTACATTATTGGAGTTTTAGTAAGAATCCCAATTTTTTTTGGAAATATAATATAGCTTATGTCACTCGGAGATAGTGTAGCTTCCCAACGGTGAAAGAATTTTTCAAATCGATCTTGTAGTTTCGAAGCCTATTCAATGCAAACAAATCAACAAACAATCAAAACTTTCCTCTTTATAATGTTATCAGTATAGATAAACATTGCATTACTGGGTATTAACTTTTAACACTAAAACTTTTCTTTATTACAAAGTAAAGAAGTGCTGTAAAGTACTGCTCCGGTCTATATGAGTTATATAAGGGCTTTTTTTCATAATTCTTGCTTCAGTTTAGTTTTTATTGCATTTCTAAATAAAATAATCAAGATGGCCGCAACTAACGAGTTGTAAGTAGGTTCAAACCCAGACAGACATGAGTAGATGAAGAAAAACATTGTGAGAAAACGGGCATCGTCTAGAGTAAAAAAAAAAGTAGACAACATCCAAGAAGCCGCACTAGGCCCGCTAGCTGAATGATGACCGAGTCCCTTCCACAAAGAGGCCTGTGTTAGAACACAGGCCTCTTTGGCCCAGTGCTGGAGCACTGGGAACATTAAAGAATGATTAAACTTTAGCCAAATAACCACCAATGAATTACAAAAAAAAATAACAGTATTTTCAGGCATTTCTACATGATGGAAGCGAGGCTTTCAATTTTTTTAACCTTTTTTAACATCAGGTGTCTATTCCAGGATGGCGTGGACGTCGTATCAGAAGTTCCTAGCAGTTATGCTAGTAGTGACGGGCTCCATAAACTCTTTGAGTACTAAGTGGGCTGATAAGCTAACAGCCAAGGGTTCCGACGGACAGACCAGACCCTTTGAACATCCATTTCTGCAGGTACTGATTAGCATTTATACACAACCTGAGCTTTAATTTGTTACTAGCTTTTGTTCGCGGCTTCCCCTACTTGTAAGTCAACAATTATGCAGCAGTAATGAAATTCTTGGATAAAAAGTCCTAACTCAGGTCACTGTCAACTTGTGTTTCAACTAACATAGAATTCCGTTTAACCATTATAGCATGAAAAGGGAACATGCTGATAAACAAAAACAGTTTTTTAAATATTGACTACATGTGTAAAACAAGTGAATGTAGAACTTTTTTATTTAATAAAAAATTATGTACACACTAAATACAGAAATCAAGAAAGGAACAGAAAAAAGTACAAAAGTAATGCTTATTTGTAATGAACTCTTACAGCATACCTGCGAAAGGAGATACAAGTTTTTTAAATTAAAATACACTGTTTTAAATTTTAAATGTTATTACTTAACTTTAAATACCTCCAAGACCATGTTTTGGGTGCTTTACATTGATTCCTACCGTAAAACGGGATACAGTAACACACACAAAAAAAGTCCTTTCCAAGCAATAATTTTTGCGTAGCTACTTAATTTGATGTACAGAATGCTTGGTTGACGGCTTCGTGAAGGGTCCATTTACACCTTGTATAAACAATTAATTACCGACTATGCACAACAGTGTAATTAGTTACAGCGAGAACATAATTAATTCAATGTAAATTAATTAGTAGTGGTTATCAAGTAGGTATGCAGGGTATAACGGACATCGACGTAATGTTACCAAGATAATTATGATGATAAATATACAGTACATTCTAGACTCCCGGGGTAGATATTTTTCGTTGGTTTTACAGAAAAAAAATCTGCTATACTTTTAATATGCCCGCCAACTTTGCCCAGCAGTGGGATCTTCTTCGTCGTATCGACGATTCCCTTTATTAGGGTCAAAATAGCTTCGACGAGAACTCTGCCACCGCGACGGCGTTGGTGGTGGCTTCGGACAGGTCCCACAAAGGTTGAATTTAATATGCCCGCCAACTTTGCCCAGCAGTGGGATCTTCTTCGTCGTATCGACGATTCCCTTTATTAGGGTCAAAATAGCTTCGACGAGAACTCTGCCACCGCGACGGCGTTGGTGGTGGCTTCGGACAGGTCCCACAAAGGTTGAATTACACATAGGTAGGGATGACGCAGGCTAACAGTAATCATGTTTCCTTTTCCTCAAAACTATTTTTGTGTAACTTGAGTTGTTTTGCTCTCAATTAGGCGACGGCTATGTTCCTTGGTGAGATGCTGTGCCTCCTGACTTTCAAGCTGATTTATTACAAGACCAAGAACACAGGCGGCCACCCCCTTACTAATGGAAACCAGAACTTCAATCCGTTTATCTTGATGCCTGCCGCTATGTTCGACCTGGTAAGTAACCTAACTTTTAAACAGTCCTACAACCTCCTTTCTTGCCCATACTGCACAGCCACCTGCACCTGCCAGGATTTAAACGATGCCAACGAAGGAGCTGTGCAGGTGGCTAAATACTGGTCGGGTATTATTTGAGTCCATCGACGCGCAAAGAAGAAGAAGAACAGTCTTATCACAGTTAATTGCTTTCTGACAGCTACATTCCAATAGGAACCCTTCTTGCAACGAGAACGAAAATTATCAAGATTCTTCTTATTAACGGGTCGATGGCAAAAGTGTTTAGTAACACTTTTATGCGGCTGTATTAATGGCTGTGCTTGGCATGAGGCTGTGTTTGGCCCAAAGTTCAGCCATGCGAATACCGCTAATGCAGTCATAAGATCATGTGAATCAAGATGGAGGGTAGGCCACTATCTATGGAGACACGCTGCATACACATTTGAGATCTGATCAGATCACTGTAATTTCGACAGTGATATAAAGTCATAGGTTAAATAACTTTTAAAGGACTGTACCCAGCTTTGCAATTGTGCATTCCTCGACTCAATTTATCTAGTTTATGACTACTTTTGTAATATAAGACTAACAAAGCCAAAGGAACTTTTAATATTGAATCATTTAAAACCCTTCCTGCAATAGTCAGGTAAAATGAATAAGATAAAGCTTCTCGGGGTAAGAGCGCACTAAGTCAAAGACGTTGTGTTTTGAAATATGCATAAATGATATTTCCATTTAGTATTAAAAGTTATAATGGCGGCACTCTACGACGGCTGAATGTTTTTATCTGTATCCGTTAATATTGACTAAATGTCAAGAAACAAATAAAAGCCATACTCAGGGTTGGGCAGTATTTGAATTAGTTGAAATTAAAATACGTAATTGAAATACAAAACATATTTGGTATTTGTATTTCAATTATGTGCTAAAAATGTAATTTGTAATTCGTATTTCAAATACCTGACGCCGAGGTATCTTGTAGTTAGTATTTCAATTAAAGCAAAACATGTATTTTGCCCAGCCCTGGCCATACTACATCGGCGTAAGGTCACTAATTGGACGTAGTTATGACAAATGAATCAACCCGCAATCATTATTCCGTTAATTATTAAAAAAAAACTAATTCAACATTCTGAACTTGGGACACATTAATTAGGTACTATCGAGTGATTTGGTTCGATATACACCCAAAACGCATGCTTCGAACAGATTTAAATTACACAAAATTATTACAATTAATGGGTGGGTCCGTGGGTGCAATTTGTCAATCAATCCTCATGGTCAAAATGTATGGAACAGAAGATTTTTTATTGGTTTCGAGTAAGCTGTAGAAAAATAAAGATACAGAAAAGGACCCGCCCTTGTTTCGCACAGACACGGTGCAATCCACGTAGTGTAAAGTTTAGTTATCAAAAAGTAACATTACATATTGATATTCGGTGAGCCCCAAACTCAGCACAGCTTGTACCTCTGTAGAGCAACTTTTACGAGATAGTTGGTCACATTCTAGATCGAAGAAAAGAGAATGACATAAAGCAGGTTGTAGCTGCATTTTAAATATTTTTTTTTTAATATAAATTATCATTTCATATACTTACATATATTTATTTCCACCTGAAGCAACCGGGAGATTAGATTATAATAAAACATAAGTGTACTGTGTTTCGAAGCTTGATCCGCCATCTAATTACCAGTTTACCAGTTCATTTTAATTTCCATTTTTAATGGGATAAAAATAATTATTGTAGGGATGAAACAACTATCGAAATGCAATTATTTTTATACTAAACATCTCTCACTGACAAAATGATTAGAACTAATATACAATGTTCTTGATCAATCTTTAAGCCTGCTAAACCTAGATAAACCATACCAAATAAAAACGTGGAAAAGACGTTTGGCTTGTGCTGCTGTTCCGATAAAAGAGATTTGTGGGACGGCAGAGGTACACGTTAGTATATCAAGGCCTCAGTGTCGTCGTAAAATAATTTTAAAAGGACTGAATTTAAGATTTTCATGAAAGTAATGGTTAAGCATCCTCTTAGGTCACATTTTTTTTTAAATTACTTGCACCTAGGCAGAGACTACATTTCTATAGCAAGAATTCCAATTGCATGGCAATCAAAATCTTTAACAGTTTACCCCCACGCATCCGAGTGTTGCCAACTCATAAATTCAAGAAAACAATATTTTCCTGGCTTTTAGACAACTGCTTCTATTCAGTTAATGAATTTATAAATTATAAATTTTGAAATTACATTTTATCAATACTTTGTGGGCATGTATATCTATTGATTTGTATTATTATTATTTCTTATTTTAAGCGTTTGACATTATATAACTAGTAAATTTTGACATTTTATTCATAAATAAAAATTGTGCTAATACTACTTGACATAGTATAAAAATTTACTATTTTCATATCAACTAATTTAAAATTATATTAATATGTTAGCGTTTCGATGACAAACTTGTACTATGATTAATTATATTGTTGCGGCCTAAAACTTGGCCACTTTGTAAGTTAGGTATGTGAAACTGTTTAATATTAAGATCTTTGTACCATATACTCAGAAATCAATATTATTCTATTCTATTCACATACATTTACTGACATAAATACTATACTGCTGATACTACTGATATAATAATGACATAAAGCTGTCCTGAATAGACATGTAACGTGATCCTTTCCTTTTTTAGTAATGAAAAACGATTCATAATTTATTTTCCGCTTAGGTACGCGGACAATAACGCAGATAAATTAAGGAAAGGGCAATGAACTTTATTCCACGTTTATTTGGCGCTTACTACTATAGTGGCTTTGGTCATAACGAAATAGATAATTACAAATGCATATTTAGTCAGTATTTTACGCTTTATATGGGTATTAATTAGAGCCAATTAAATAATGTACTTATGTACCTCTTGGCAGCTGTCATTTTAATTAATTTAAATTTTAAGAACTTGCACGTAGTCAAGCCGTTTTTACAGCCGCATGACATTTATGTGTAAAAAACAAACAGATTTGATTGACAAATCTGTATCAAAATCCGTCGTGATTACTCGTGAAGTTAGGAAGATCCATGCGGTCATACAGGCAGGACACCAAAAGCGATTCTTATTTATTTATTTATTTATTTTGGATTACCAACCAGTTACATTACATTATCATTCATTTAAATTAAACTACTACAGAATACGTTGTCCTGTAACGCACACTCAATTATAGTTAACCACAGCTTGCACATTATCGAGTACACATGCTCTAAATACATAATTAAAATTAAAATTAGGAATACATTAAAGTTAGGAATACATTAAAATTAGGAATATATTAAAATTAGGAGTACATTAAAATTAGGAATGCGTTAAAATTAGGAATACACAAAAAATCGGAATAAATACAAATAAACAATCATGCTATTATTAAGATTAAAATATCCAGAATACAGTCAAATGAAAATAAATAGTAATGTCAGGATGAATTGATGGTTGAAATTGAGATCATAATATAACTCAAAATATATTAAGATTCAAATTAAAATTATGATTAATATTATTATTTAATTCACTGATTGATTATTGGAATTATAACTCAAATGTCCTCTAACTTAAAGTGCTCATATAATTTACTTTAAAATATATTAAGAGCGTTTACGTCTATCGCGCGAAGTCGAGTTTAGGTAATTCAATGCATTTTTTACACACACAGAAGCGCGCGTGCCTGTGTGTATAGCGCTGGCGCGCTCTCGCGCGCTATAGTCAAACTAACCCACTATGATCCGTTCGAGTGCAATTGTTGTAGTAAAATTTAATTTGAATTTGAATTTGAACGTACACGGATTACTAAAGTACGAGTGCATAAAATAAGTATTCAATAATATATTGCAAGTATAGCTATAATTATGATTAATATTAAAGTCGTTTTTTAGTTATTCAAACATGAATTTGTTAATCTAAACTTTAGAAAGAAACCGAACTTCGTTAATTATTATTGATTTGTGACTGATTAATAAATATTTCTTATTCTATTCAAATAAATCACTTTATACGGATTTACTTACGTTTATTTTATATTATATTTTAACCTGACGCGATGTTTCTCTTAGTGACACCTCTTATGAGGGAAATACAATAGGTTGGCGTTAACTTTAAAAACAATTTATGTTCTTATTTACAAAAAAATAAGTAAAAGTTTTAATAAATAAAATTCGTATGTAAAAAAATTGGGTAGATATTGGTTGTCACTAAAAATATTGTCAGTCATCAAAAATAATAATAAAAAAAATTAATCATCAAAGTACCAAGATTTTTTAATCACACTATAAACGTCCGCTATCCTTCCAAGTACGACTAAGGTCAACTCGGGTCAGGCAGAGCGCCGAGCGACATGTCCTCTCTCTAGAAAGCCTCGCGGCGGTCTGATTTGAAATTGCTCGCGCGCAGTGATTTATAGTAGTTTTCAAATATTTATAGAAAAATAATCACTGTAAATTATTTGAAATTTTAAATTGGATGTTTTAAAGCATATGTTCTTCTATTATATTATGCTATTATTATATTAAATCAAGTAAGATATATCGGTGAAAAAATCATTTTAATTCCTTAATATTTTACATTGTTTGAACTTTAATTTCTTATATAAAGAAACCTAAATCAAAAAATTTTCTTCTCCAACTATATTCCTTAGGGTCTTAGCAATAGGTAAAAAAAAAATCTAATTAGGTTTGCCAGTGGTTTCCTATAATTAGAGCGTCGAAACTGACGCTAAAAGGGAAATTAAGAAAACCTCTGTTGAGTTATCTTGATACAATTTACCAATACTCTATTAATTGAAATATTTTTCTCCCCAACTATTGAGACAACGAAATTTCCTAAAGTTATTAGTAATTATCATTTTTGTAAAATAAAGGGTTGATGGTATTAAAGGGTTTGAAAAGTACTGTTTTGGAGTCAAACAGCGCATGGACGGCGTAAACGCTCTTAAGACTATCGTGATTGATGTCGAGTTCAGCTTTGCGCCATATAGCGTTATACAATTTAGTTGCCCTCGTAAGGGGAGAGTTGTCACCTAAGTTGGTTTTGTGCATAGGTTGTGTTGTGGTGTAGGGACCGGGGTAACCTGCTTGGGACATTGATAGATATTTTTGACAGAAGGTCAGTATTTATTTTAGATGTCATTAGTTTGTGAAGGAAACATAAATCCAGTACTTTTCTGCGATTGTTGAGACTTTGAAGTTTAAAGTGGTGAACACGGTCCTTGTAGGATTTTAATTGTTTCGCGGTTTTGCTTTGTAAAGATAAATGATACAAGAACCTCCTTTGGACTCTCTCAATACGTTGCTTATGAACGTTATAATGAGGTGACCATACCTGTGAACAGTATTCCAGATTACTCCGAACCAACGTCTCGTATAGAATAATTTTAGTCTTAGGGTTGATGAACGGCTTTGAAGTCCTTAATACAAAACCTAGCATTTTGTTTGCATTTGATATTATCTTATCAATATGGTTATTGTACGTGAATTTCTTGTCCATCAAGATTCCCATGTCCCGGATACTATTCACTTCCTTGAGAGTGCTGCCCAAAATTGAGTATTTCGTGCTATAAACTTTTTTCAATTATAAAACATTTTTCAAAGTTTAAACTCATCCTATTTTCTTTGCACCACTCAACTAATCTGTCTAAGTCAGCTTGTAGTAAATAATAATCTTGCATAGATTTTATAGGCAGAGTCAATTTGAAATCGTCTGCAAATAGTGTTGTGTCTGTAATTCTGTTTTATCCCTTTATCAGGCAAAGGGAATATTTCTCCCACCATATTTTTCAGCTGAATAATTAAATAATGTGTTCCTGTTAGTTATTCTATTGTTTTACACAAGTTATTACAAGACTTTTCAATCACTCACTAATTACTTGAAGAAAATAAAAACATGTAAAAAAAGTTGAAATTTATTATCTACCAATAATACTTATGCCTATTTAGCATTATTTTCCGATTGCTAAATTGTTACGCCTGTTAAAGGGTTATACTATTTATGATTAGGTATAGAATTTAGATGTGACAAACAACGATCGATTTTATCACCATCAGCGCAATAAAAAACAAAATGGTTTTTGTGACGTCAGTTATGCTGCTATCTCGAGTTACGGACATTATGCTTTGTATAGGAAACAGTAACAGCTGAAAAAAAGTATTTTTAATACTCTGTGAATAATAGAAATGTTTATGGCTCGATTTAAACCGCAGAGGAGTGAAGAAGTATATCGAACAAAAATCTGGTGGTCGTCTCTCCTCAAATCATACCTGATTTCAAAGGTACTAGGTTCCAAATTCCTCTGAGAATCTGCTTGATTACCTTTATTTATCTGCCTCGTTGGTCTCCATTATTGGTCGCAATTGCTACTGCTGAGGATGAAGTCCTGGGTTCCATTACCAGGTCGCGCAAACTTATTGGGTATTTCTAACTACAATTTTACGGTAGCAGCCACGGAGTCTAGATTTGTGCCCGGTTGATGGCATTAGGCTCGCCTCTATTACATGGGGCTTAAACAGGACACGTGAAATATAGGTGTATACACGCCTACTGGCTTGGAGTAATGTTTTCCTAATCAAATTACTGTAAAAAACGTTTCTCCTGCCCCCGTATTCACAACGCTTCGATTCGTATGTCTGTTTTTTTTTGGCATTACGAAAATGACCGAGATAGACATACGATTTTCCGAAATCGAAATCGAATCGAAGTGTTGTGAATACGGGGGCAGATCAGTCCTTGGTGAAAATAATATTATTGTTATCGTACCGTTTCGTTTGTTGATAAAACACCTTACAAAGAGCACACACAGAGCACGGAGACGCCTCGGATGCTGCTAATACAGACTGTTGTGTCAACACTTTTCGTACTAACCAAACGAAAAGTCGGAGCGTCACTTCTATTATTGAATTACTTATATAAACTACACCATTCACCAATAACTCCAAGACACAACTTCTGTAAAAGGCCTGAAAGCCCTTTGAATTTTCGAATACTAATAATTTTTTTGACTAATTTATAATTGCTTTTAAATCACTAAATATATTGAGTCAACCTGTTGAAAAATTTGTTAAGTCACAGGTATTACCATACATAACATACGGGGGAAACGCGTTTGGACAGCTCATAAAAAGCATGTCAATTGATTGGTGGTGTCAACTACCCTAATCTGCCAATGCCCTGTAGCAGCCAGTTAGCTTTGTACGCTTCTAACACTAAACTTGGACTCGGAATTTTATTCGTAAAAGCGTCTCTAGTCGCTCGTTGCCGGTGCGACGAGTTTCTATGAGTCCATAGAGATAACCACAGAGCCATGGTTATCTCTATGGACTCATTTATAAAGTAAATCCCTTTGACAATTCTGCAAATAACCGAAACTTGAGCTCAGCGCTAATTCTCAGGAATCAGTTCAGTCAGTGCCCTGCTTTACCAGACCTTTCTTTTGAAGAACTTGCTGACTGAACAATATTTGTGCCAATTAGCGCCGAACGCAAGTTTTTTCAAGACAGTTAAACTTGTTTTTAGCGCGCCTCTAGTCTACCAAAGCGATTCCGGTTTTGCTCTATGATAAAACACATAATTTTACGTTAACCGTGTTTGCTGTACGTCAATTAAAACTAAATAAAAGTTCCTGCTACTAAATAAAAGTTAGAAGAGTGTACATTAAAATAATGCGATTAACTGTAGTAACCAGCACAAAAATTAACTAATACTGCAGCAGCTTTCATCTTGACTTACATCATTCATCATCATCACTCATTCATTCATTCATTCACTTGACTTGCGTTTATTTGACACGTAAATGATTTTCATTCAAGAAACTGTGTTTTGTATCTGCTAAGCGAGCAACAGGCAACTGCGACCGGCTTGCGTCTTCCTGAAGTATTATTGTACGAGGTCGTATTGAAGTATTATTGTACCTGTTGCTTCTCAGCTGGCGCCGTACCCATTCATGAAAGCGACTTACCCGCATCGTATATCCCTTTCATTGAACGTTCTGTGTCGCTGACAGTACGCTTATCCCTAAACAGTATACATTTTTAATTCGCGTATTCAAGATCATTAACGTTGGCGTACAGCCTGATTTTTAAAATGTTTCTTGATGGTTAAAATCATTAATAAGACACGCTGCATAGACCCCAAATAAATTAGGGTGGGAGCAGGACAATGCTAATGTAATGTTGATAGTTAAAATCATGGACTTAATAAGTACTGTAGTTAGTTGGAGTATATGCTTAGGGGCTCTCATCATTCTCCTACCCTTATCCCAATTTATTTGAGGTCGGCGCAGCACGTCTTTTATTATGCGCACAGCAAAGGAGTTGAACTCTCTGCCTGCGTATATGTTTCCGAACGCATTTAACTCTAATCTCTTCAAAGTTAGAGTAAACAGGCTTCTTCTGGATAAGCTCCATCGTCGACTCTGTTTCTGTCACCTCCGACCTAGACTAGAGTCAAGAGCAAACCCATCTTAAATAAAAAAAAAAAAGTGTCTTCTTCCATACCTACTTCTCTACATATTACTCGTTTTCCCATCAGACATCTCCTTGCTTGCCGTATCATCCTTTCCACAGTCCATCCATCATTTCTTTGGTCTTGTTCTACTCTTATACCCATCCACATTCATACTCAAAACTTTCGTCACCACTATTCCTCATTCCTCCGCATCACATGCCCATACCACGCCAACCGGTTACAACACAATATTTCAGTCACCGGCGCCACTTTTAAACTTCGTCTTACGTACTCACTTCTTATTTTATCCATCCGCGTAACACCATACATCCCCCTTAGCATTCTCATCTCAGCCACATGCAAATGCCTTGCTCTATTAGTTGCTCGTTAGGCCTGGCTCTATGAAGTGTTAAAAGTACCGAGTGTCTTTTTGTATGCTAGTAAGTTAAGAATAATGTCAATAAGTTTTAATTAAAACCAATAAAACAAGGATTTATCTTACTTATTTCTGTCCGTATCATGCACTTGTTTGGTCTCTTCAATTTATCTGTAACTTCCTTTCGTACATAATACTCGTAAATAAGCAAAAACTAAATGCCTCGATAGAATATTCTAAAATAGGTCGAAGCTAAAATATCCAGGCACCAAGCGGAGGGATGCTGAGAAATCAATAACAGCCACTTTACAACTTATTGCATTGCCTGCACTGCGCAGAACTGCCTTTGATTAAAATTTGCGGCCATCTTGGCTTCAATATTGCTAGTAAACTAGGTTTACGGAAGTTTAGATTGGTTGGTTGTACTTTAATAGGTTTCCTCTGAAGTCCATTACGTCTTCAAAGGAGCAGGTTTTATATTAACAAAGTATATTTATGCAATCGGTATTTTATGCTGTTATTACTTATTATTCATAATAAAATAACAAAAATCATTATGAATATTACTTCACGTATACCCGAACGTTTCTGCGCTCATCTAAACGAGTTAAAAAACGTTCACTAACATTGTTTTTAATCAGAATACAAAATATTTATTGCATTTTTGTTTAGTTTTCGAATACAGAACTTTTAGTACATTTTTGATAAGTTTTCGAATAAGTTCTTTTATGTTCTTTCCGATCGTCTGGGGATTTGCAACAAATTGTAATAAATGTTTGAAAAGGATTACTTTTATTTAAACAAAAACTTGTAAAGATCACTTGAAACCTCATTCAATTGGACCCTACACAGTGTGAAAGCGAACTTATTGGTTTTTCATTGCAGATTCTCACTTTTGTATTTTGGCACAGGTGGCCTACCACGATACTTTAATGCAGGAATGTTTTAGTTCTATTTCGAGAGAGAGAGATGGCACTAGACAGCTGTCTAGCGCCATCTCTCTCTTTCATTCCAGCATTAAGGCATCATGGTAACCCCACAGTTCGGGCGCCAAAACGGAATTTATTTGCCGCCCAACCTGTGCCGAACCATGTTCGCACGCATTATAGAAAAATACAATTTGGTACTTACATTTTTTTTTATTACTTAGATAGTTTACACAACTCAATTTGATTTTATTTTCCATACAGATTGGAACATCGATCATGTATATCGGTCTGACGCTGACTTACGTGAGCAGCTTCCAGATGTTCCGAGGGTCCATCATCGTCTTCGTTGCCGTGCTGTCCATGACGTTCCTGGATCGCCGTATCATTCGTCGGGAGTGGGTTGGAATATGTAAGTACTCATATACTAATATAAGAAGAAGAACAACAGCAATTAAGCCAGTGGAAGGGCAAACACTAACTCACATAAAAGAGATACGGCGAACAGTCTCCGTTATATGGTTAAAGTTCCACAGACCCGAACAAAGCTCTATGTTTACTGGCTAGTCTGCTGTTTCCCGATCATTGAAATCTGGATCTCTTCAAAGTTCGAGTGAATCGGTTTCTTCTAGGCAAGCGTGCTCCACCCTAGGCCCAATCATCGCTACACAGCAGGCGAGTTGCGGCCAAACGCAAGCTTACACAGGATGTAAATGTACCCTTCACGAAGCCGTCAACCAAGCATTCTGTACATCAAACTAAGCAACTCTATGCAAAAAATATTGTTGGGAAACCAGGAAACTACTTTCTTTTTTGGGGTGAAAAATTACTCCATGTAACGCACTCAAAACATTGTGCATTGGATGCATGGAATACACATTCTGAGTGCGATTGCGTTAATATTGGTAAAATTTGTAATTAGGGGACAGATTTAACGTAAGAATTCAGAATCCGCAATCACAATCAAATAAAAAAAAAAAAAAAAAAAATATTTTCATTTACAAGTCGATTGATACTACGAGTATTAGTGATTGGAGCCTCCTTTTAAGCATAGAATGCCTGTGTTAGGAGACTCCGCTCTTCCATAACCAAAAAATAAAAAATGTCATAAATAATAACATGAAAAATAAATTATAAATAGAAAATAATCAAATATCAAATTACAATTAAATTCAAAATCCACACACAATATTGACCAAATGTCTACTACATTTTATTAAGATGATAATAAAATAACTGCTTCAACTTCACACTTTCAGGGCCTGCGTTCATCATGATAACATTTTCATCTCAAGAGGTCATGTCATTGTAACTTAAACCTTATGTCAATAAACGTTAAAGTGTCATAGCGTCTACTGTTCATTGATTTACTACGTCTATGTATGTTGCAAGCGTCGTTTTTAGCAACACTTTATTGATTGAAATGCTGACCTCTGGCGATTGGGGAGAATTGAATATAAGTGTTTTAGTACCGGATGTGCAACAAGGTCGAATTGCAGTTTTATGTACCTACTATATCTAAGCTAGCTACACTTTTACACGTTATTTAAAAAAAAACTAGATGAAGACTGTGTTTCGCATCTGATTACTCTGAGAAGAAACTTCTGAAACAAACTTAGAGCCATAATCTCTATTAAGGTCCAGACATAATCTTGGTCAAATCACACGAGGACTATGCAGATTAGTGTATGACATGGTCTTTTGAAGAAAGAACCACACAGACTTTAATGGAACTGTCCAATCAGTGCAAACATTTGTCATAATTCAAGGAGCTCAACGAGACGACGGACAATACCAAAGAAAGGACAGTTCTAGTCTAGTCTCGGCTCTTAGTTTGCATGTTACATGGCGTGCAACACGTTTTCTTCTTCCACTCTCCCCTGTCATCCGCCACGCTACCATTTACTCACATTTAATTTATATCATCCCTCACCTAAAAACCTAATTTAAAAAAACTTCCAAATCAACAGATGATTACGTTCAATATCTCATTAGTATCTAACAAGAAGCTATCATCCTTATGTAGTCAAAAAACATTTTAGAGACGCACCTCTCTAACAATCCCGGGCCCGATTGCAGTCTGTTAACCCTCTAGAGTAGTCTACTCGTAGAGCATGCACCCTGTATCGATCCGCCCGGGGGCCGGTGATTTTACACGCATACCTATATAGTAATTAGTCTTGAACTCTCGATAGTACAAAGTCCGTAATTTGGGATAGCTAGTAACTACAAGCTGCTTGGTAGAGGGAATTACACTTTGTTTCAGATTGCATTTATGAAAAACTTTGTGTGTGCCACTATCACATATTTTTTTTTATGATTAGGAAGAAAGTTAAATATCTCAATTACCGAGCAGTTAAGACTAAGCTATTACCTAGTTTATGTGGGTGCGTGATATGACTCCCTCAAAATTATTTGGGTATATCAGCTGCATCAGGTTAGACTGGAAGCCGACCCCAACATAGTTGGGAAAGGCTAGACACGATGATTTGTAAGAAAATTGTGTCAATCCGTCTTCCAAACATCCTGTAGAGCTTGTTTGCAAACTATGTTATAATAATTACATTGCCGCGAACATTTTTCGATCTCTAAATTATCAAGGGTTGATTGACCTGTGTTTGGGGTTAAAACTACGGGTTTGTTTGGTTAGGTTTCGATCCGGTTCGAGCTTTAAAGAAAAATAAGAAACTTTACTTCAAAGTAAGCTCTTTCTAGCGAAGTGTTTATTACTGAAATTCCAGTATTTCAGCTATAATTTTATGGGTGCAAAATTAGGTGTATAATGTTTGGTGTTCGCTTCGAGAAATTACTGTCGGGCGTTGACATTCAAGACGGAGAGACGTAAACTTACGATATGTTGTCAAAACAATCGCCGATTTGTTTGCAAACGAAATAGGGGCAATTATCTTGATATCAAATATCTTGTATGTGATTTAGATATATAATATGCGGGCATCGTTATTGGATCAATACTTTGTTATGAGTACTTATTCAATAACACGCCATACAAAATTTTACTTAGATATGGGTGGGTGTATTACGACTGTTCTCATAAAATATTTGTAGAAGTCCAAGGAAGGTTTAAAAGGTGAGAAAATAGGTAGGTAGGTTGGTCGAGTAGTAAAAAATACATAGGTAGGGAAAAGTGCAATGCAACGCTAGTTACTACGTACAGCTAGTTTACTTATAAAATGGTATTTGATAAATCAAAGAAGTTCATCAAATATAGGTCAATCAAATTGAATATGTAAGTCCTTACAGGAATTTGGAAATCCTGGGGTCAGAAATTATGTAATTTTGACGTGTAAAAGTGTTTTTAAGACCAGTTGACAGAAACACGCATCGTTCATTCATGCTAATTCATCTTCATGCAACAAATACTGTCATATCATACTAGGGTCACTTGAAATATTTGGCATCCAGCCAGGGGTGTGAAAGTGCTCATGAATATTGTTACGAGCTGGGTATTGGATAAATTAAAATACTACCGAATTAAACACCAAATATCTTTATTAAACACAAAAGACTTATAACACAATCACAAATTCACCACTGATCACTATTCACTTAGATATCGCACTTGTATTTCACTTCGATTCGCTTCCTTGTGTAGCCAAAATCACTCCTCCCGCAAACACAACGGGTATTTATATGCCGATCCATCCGATCCGATCCGTTCCGAGTTTCGAGAAAGTTCAATAGTGGAACATTGTAGGATTATTCTGGTATCTTCATGGTGGAACATTCTAGACTCGCGCGTAATCTTGAATGTGTAAAGCAGCCGACGTAACAATATAAACAGCCCTGGGCGACGAAGGTTACAAAGCGCGCAAAAGCACCTGTTGGTTGGTTTACCTATATTGGATTTTTGTATGCAACAGCCTTTTCGGCATCGACATTTCAAAGTAGAGAGTGAAAATATCCTCATGGATAGGTGCCAATACTTTCAGTTTCGCTCTGTTTACAAGGGTCATGCTGAAAAACTTCATAAATTCATGACGACGTAAAAAGAAAGTGCATCATCGTCAGTTGTGATTTGCAAACAAACTGTAGATCTAACGTCTTCTACAGGGTGAAATCCCCTGGGCACCCTGTATACAGTTTTAGTAGGTTAATCATTCGGCTTTTACAATTATGAATGCACAGCTGGACATAGGCATTCCTAATTGCACGCCACTGAGCTCAATCTCAACTCCTAGCCTATGTTTGGTAAGGCGTAGAACCAGTCTTGGATCGATCATCACCAAATAGCATTTTCTTTATCATCCATTTTCGTCATATAAGTACGTGCTTTTTTAACACGTGAATTGTCTGTAGCTAATGATCATATAGACGTTAATGCGCAATAAAAGTAGATACTTTAATTTAGGATCTGGCAGCTTCACTTGAAGAAGAGATCAACAACGTTTCTTTGTTGATACAAAATTGGGAAACGAATTTGCTTTGGTGTGAATAGTCGATGTAACGTGCAACAGGTTAGACAAAATGGGCATGTACATTGTCTATGCTGTTATCTGTTAAGGAACATTTTTATTGTTGTGAAATCCTTTGTTCCTGTATCCTTTGCTTCCAAAGAACTGTAACGATGATATAACCAGATATTTTTATCACTCAATGAGGTTTTTGATTTTTCATCGTTTACAATAATACACGTGAAATATGTCCTGATTAAAATCGTAACTCGATCCTTTGTTCACATTCAGTAGCCCGGGCATAAACCAACAACATAGCTAGATAGTGATCTAGTTTCAGGTGATTAGCCTCAAGCCCGGCCGGGGATGCTGCAGCCGGTAATAAATCAATATCCGACCTCGATACACACGCACAGGGTGCAACAGCCCCAGCGCGCGCATCCAAAACCCCCTCCCCCCCATTTACCTCCACTCTCACCCTGGGGAGGTGAGGCCAGACTGCAGGGCGCGGGCGATCGATACTTAAAAATACATATTTATATAGGACACTATAATAAAATTATGTTGTTGAGATCCGTATCATTAGTTACGAGTAGGTAGTGAGAAGCCTGAGTCCGACAGTCATACCACGGGGTATCATGCTACCCAGTAACTGGGCTGTGGAGGTATTCATATCTGGTTAAAAACCGGTTAAAACTGGAAGCCGACCCAAACATAGTTGGGAATAGGCAGGAAGATAATGGAAATTCGTATCAATCGCTAAAGCAGATTTCAAAAAGCGCCCACGTCCATTCACAAGTGCAACGAGTAAATGTACACACAAGCCTGTTGCTTCGAGCCGCTACCCCGCAAGTCATTGTTCCGTTTCGACCGAGAAGTTTGAATGGACACGATGTAATGCATTCTGAATGCTAACCTAATGTAAAGAAATCAGCGGGTTTCACTCTAGGAAATGAGTACGTAGTATGTCGTAGTTTCCCACGTTTAAATAGCTGGAAATAAAAAGTATTCAGATGGGACCTTCTGTCTCCTACTTTTATTCGATTTAAAATGAGCTTGGTTTTTCTTCTCAGTTTGTTCAGTCCGGCTTTTTGTTTTTTTTTTTTTAATTATGTACTTTTTTTGTTGTTAATAAAACAATATGTAAAGTTTTATTAAAAAAAATATAGATATACATAGGGTGGCGCCGACAATACGAGAGTAAACGAAAATACTGGTCATACTAATTCATAGACATATTTTTAAACTATAAAAGAAATCCTAACATCATAATTAAAAAATATTTTTCTTCAAACAAACTAAATAGCATAAAACTGTGAAAAAAATAGAACACCATTTATAACGATTGGTTTACTAATGTTAGGTATAATTTGCACTAATTCACATCCAGAAATAAATTTTAAGGAATGAATTTGCTAAAGGTTTTTGAAATTGCGAGTTGGCAACATGTGTAGTGTTTATACCGAATGTGAGGGTCGTTAACCTGTCGGTGCTAGCTTAACTATCTACATCATGCAGAAAAAGCTGAAAATGAAAAATAATGTCCTGTGACTAAACTACTGGATGCATTCGATTGATTTTTTAACAGACTTCAAAAAGGAGGAGGTTCTCAATTCGGTTGTATTTTTTTTTTTGTGTTGTTACCTCATATCTTCGTCATTTATGAACCGATTTGAAAAATTATTTTATCTAAATGGATCTACTTCCCGATTGGCCCCATAGAAATTTCATCAAAATCGGTGTGGCAGTTTGGTTTTTAAATCAAAATAGCTGGAAAAATATGTCATCCAAGTAAAAAAAAAATTGCAAAATTGATACTTTAAAAAGGTTAAAATAAAAACGTTTTTGCAAAAAAATAACCGACTTCCGAAAGTAAAGTTATTTTCCACTTTTTTTGTGTATTTTTTGGAAGTCGATTATTTTTTGCAAAAACGTTTTTATTATAATTATGCAGACTGGGAACGTCATGAGGTATACGTAGTTTAATTTATTATACTGTCGGCGCCACCCTGTACAATATTGAATGCTGTTCCGAACATCACTCGCACTTGACTGGCGGTCGCCCGGAGGGGTGGGGGGTGGGGGCGAGAGGATGAGTTATGCATCCCTTTTCGGACTTGATATAATTTAACCAGCCACTGGGTTACCTACATTTACCTATGTTGATTTACGATCGATCAGTCCGGCAGGGCATTCTATAATATTGCCATCTACCTCGCACTCGCTGTCTGCATACCAAGAGGGGGGTCTACCTCCCTTCAATATCAAATAGCCATAGATATAGATTCATAGAATTGTATTTATAGAGTTATTTTAAAACTGCGATCTTTACGTATAGATTGTTTCTCTAAGCATCGGGGTGGTAGAATTGTATTCCTTTTTGTTAAATTTGAATTGGAAGACCTAACAAACGATAGATGGACAGTGTAAAAGATGATATGGCAAAATGACTACAAATACAAATTTACACGCTGCGCCGACTCCTCTTCTGAAACTTCTCTGATGAAACTATTACCAAGCTCTGCATGGAGACGATTTAAGAAGCAATACCGTCAACTTTACAGTACAGTAACAGCGTATTATATGTATTATAAAACTAAAATTACATAGCTTACGGTGTTTGTACCTACATACTTATACAAGTCGACCCGAAATACAGAATTCATGATGCAAACAGTTCGAGCCTTCTCTGTTTTTTTTCCAGAAATCCACAAATAAGTATTCTTTACTCGTTAAGTAAATAGCATCTACAATACCATATATCCATATATGCATATACAATAGGTACCTATATGTCCGTTTAATGTACATTGGGTACAATCATGAACTCAACATCTGTGTCCAGTGATTCATGTTATGCTTGTTCGTTCCGTTTGTAACATTATCTACTCAAATGATTCATCAGTCAATACATATTTATTTGGAATTGATTGCGTTGTGTTAGCTACAAGTTGCTATGACAATTAAGCATAGTGGCTGCAACGAAACTATGCATAATCTTGCTTATAGTTTTGTTTTCAAATATTTAGAATAACTCTTAAATGCATAGAAAAGCCTGCTCAAGCAGAATCATCATCTTATGGGAAAACATCGTGAGGAAACTGGCAAACCTTTTTTTGGGTGGGATATCCTCATGGATCCCCTCCGTCTGGGGCAAACGGAAGGTTATGTCGTACTCTAACCGACTGAAAACCCACTGTTCCTACAACCACCAGGTGCCGGGGGCGCGGGAGATACAAGTACATTCGCGCGCACCCCCGACTGGTATCAGCTTGCTAAACTGGCACGCCCTACAAGTCCTATAACCAAGATTTTTTCTAAATCATGTTATATCCCTACCCCCACTGGGCCTACGTGGTGGATTATACATATAACCCACGCCCTCGCAAAGAGGAGATCTGGGTGCCAGTGAAAAACTTCATAGCCTGATTAGTGATTCTAATATTGTAGGTAGGTATAAATCACTATCGTATACACTTTGCACCGCTATTCAATCAACGATGCGACCTGAATTAAAGTTAATTAATTATTGAGGCATTTATATAAGGGGTGGAAGGGACACCGACGCAAAAGCGAAACTCAGTACTTACATCATTATGAACTCGCCCACATAGAAAATTCCGTCGGTTGTCAAAAAAAAAACTTAGCTGTTTAGAAGAGGAGGATAAAGAGGAGCTCGTGGCTTATTAATAACAGTTGGTCGTTAGGTTAAGCTGCGCTTGCCTAGGTTAGTCCGTGGATGGGTGACCACCCATTACATACCGAGTTTCCTCCGTGCCTCGGAAAGCACGTTAGGCAGTTGGTCCCGGCTGTAATTTGTAGATATTTGACAGTCTTACAGGTAAGTCAGTGGCCCGAAAGTCTGACATCCAGTCTTACCAAGGGTTTGGTGGTGGGTCGTAAAGGTCAGATAGGCAGTCGCTCCATGTAAATACTGGTATTCAGCTGCATTCGGTTAGATTGGAAGCCGACCCCAACATAGTTGGGAAAAGGCTAGGCAGATGAAACTATGTAAAGATATTTTTATTAAATGAGTTTTCTTTGTCTATTTCAGTGAGCGTGATCATCGGTCTCGTAGTGGTGGGTGTAACTGATGCCCTGTACCAGTCTCCTGGGGAGTCCAAGGGCAGGAACAGCCTGATCACCGGTGACCTGCTCATCATTGTGGCCCAGGTCGTCTCCGCTTGCCAGATGGTGTATGAAGAGAAATACGTTGCAGGTAAGGATTACAAGTGACATGACATCTGTCTAGGTAAACGTCATGAGAAAAACTTGGACTTCGATATAAGTCGAAAATCCGCCTTGAGCAAGCGCGGTGGTTGGTGGTTAATGCCTTCCCTGAAAGAGTCTTACAGTGGGACATTAATAAGCTGGTATTAAAACTTATTGCTATTTCAGACTAGCTGTTAAGCTAATCTTTTTTCTAAAATAAGAGTAGCCTAAGTTACTCCCCTTATAACATCAGCTACCTGCCAGTCCAGTCAAAATCGGTCCAGCCGTTTCGGAGACTACCCGGAACAAACAGACAGACAAAATTAAAAAAAAGGATTTGGTGATAAGTACCGTATACAACTATACACTATCATATGCATTCAGTAAAAAGCTGTTATTTTGAAATTACAAACAGACATTTCGATTTATATATTTGTAAAACATTCAGATTTCACATTCATTGAATATTCACAAAGCTATTGGTATATGCCCGTGTAGACGTTCACTTTGTGGTTGATAAAGTAAATATGGACTGTATGTAGCAGAAATATATTATTTACGGTTTTTGTAAAAGACAATACAAAATATATTCGCAGAAGATATGTCCTGTGACTATTAAATTTAATGGTGTAGAGCTGCAGAGGAAAAATATGTAATAGGGGTTAAAGAATGAAATTGTCGTTTTATAGTAATAGATACTTTGGATTGACATTAAACCTTTATGGTGTGAGATATTCGAGTGAAACTTTTTTTACATTATACCTATGAGTTTTTTCTTTTAAATAATGTGCAATATTCGATTTTCGAATTTCAATTGTTTTTTATTCGGCTTAGACGGAAAAGATGGATACTTCGAAAATCTGAGTAATTTTTGAATACGAGTTCCGATGTGGAACTAACGCTGCAGACTCGGCTCGCAATATTAATGCTGCATTTGGAGAGGACACTGCTAATGAACGCACCGTGCGTTTTTGGTTTAAACGCTTTCGTAATGGAAACTTCTACTTGAAGAACGAACCACGTGAAAGACCGGGACACAGGTGAATAACGCTGACTTGAAGGAGATGGTGGAAGCCGATCCGAGTCAAACTACCCAGGAATTAGCAGCATGGTTTAACGTTACCTTACCTATAATATTGACTCATTTGCATCAAATGAATAAGATAAAAAAATATTAAAAATGGGTACCTCATGATTTGACTGATCTGCAGAAAGAAACGCGTGTTGAAACTTGCGCTGCCTTGTTGAATCGGTACAGAAATGAAGGAATATTGGATCGAATTGTGACATGTGATGAAAAGTGTATTCGTTACGAAAACCGCAACCGAAAAATGCTATTGTTGACCCCAGGTCAACAGTGCCCTAAAGCAAAGCTTACCAATAAAGAGGTAATGGTAACTGTTTGGTGGTCTTTTCATAGTGCTATTCACTATAGCTTTCTCAGGTTTGGTCAAGCAATATCAGCAGATGTTCACTGTGCCGAACTTCGAACAATAATGGCGAAACTGGCAGTGAAACAGACCCGACTCGTGAAGCGATTTTTACCATTATTGCTCCTTGATAACGCAAGACCTCACATTGCACGGGACACCGTTGTAACTCTACAAGAGCTGCAGTTAGAAACCATACGACATCCTCCGTACTCGCCAGACCTTGCTCCAACTGACTACCATTTTTTTCGTGTCTTGGACAATTTTATACGTGGTAAAAAAAAAACTTCCCAGGAGGCAGTACAAAATGCTTTCACACAGTTTGTAGAATCTAGATCCCCAAAGTTCTATCACAAAGGCATAAATGAGCTTCCGATAGCAATGTATAGAAAATGAGGGTAAATATTTTGATTAAAAAATATGTTCCATCTTGGAAAAAAACGAGTTTTAATTTTGCTGTATAAATCGGCAATTTCATACTTTAACTCCAAATATTATTCTTTTGTGGGAAAAAATATGCCTTTGTCTATTTACTTAAATGCAAACGACGACCCGATTGGCGCAGCGGTAGTGAGGCTGCCTTACGTTCATAGGGTTCCGGGTTCGAGTCCCGGTAGGAGCAAGTGTTTGTGTGATGAACAAAGACATTTGTTACCGAGTCATGGATGTTTATATGTATAATAAGTATGTATTTACAAACAAAAAGTATCTATGTAGTATATCAACTATCTGGTGTCCACGACACAAGCCTCGTTGCTTAGTGTGGCACTAGATGGCGCTGTGTGTAATGTCCAGCGATATTTATTTATTTTATTTATTTAAACTAACGTAACATCATGCCTGCAATACTCGAAGGGGAAAGGCCGAAGTGTGGCTAATAGTAACACCCACATTTCGACAGTTACGTTATGTTTAAGTCCCACCCATGTAATAGGGGGCGTGCCTATTGCCATCAACCGGGCTCAAATCCTGACTCCGTGGCTGCTACTGAGAAATTCCTGATGGAAAATCGAAATAACACACTGCTCGACCTGGGAATCGGGCTCTCATGCTTATCAGTCGGGCGTGCGTCCGCTAGTCCAACGGAGCTGTCCATCAGGGTCTGTCGTCAGTGCTGTAATAAAAATTATGCTTTGCTATTTAATCTTATATTTAACTAGCTTTGGACCAAGGTCCTGTAACCGCCCGACATTCGCCATTTTATAAAAGCTAAATATTTTTCTACGGAAGTACCTTACAGGGCTATCAACAAAGGTGCGCTGAATACGTCATACTATAAAGCGTGATTTTTCGTTATTACTTATGGGATAGTATGGTAATTCATCTGCTCCGTTGCCACACTTTGTATGGTGGAAACCCAATGCCAGACTCCTTTAAACTATAATAAATTGTAACATTATTAATATTTTATAACCACCAAGTTAACATATTGTCTTAGAAAAGGTGAAGACTATCAGGAATTAACTTGATAGGCCCAGAGGGAGTTGTCAAAAACAAGCTTATTACGTGCTAAAGCAAAATCACTATAGGTGCCAACATTTTGCTAGGATGACTCAATCTCAAACAAGCATGTAATATATCTTCTCCGTCAAAATTTTCAGGACAAAACATTCCACCGCTGCAAGCTGTCGGCTGGGAAGGCGTGTTCGGTTTCTCGGTGCTATCCTCATTGTTGGTGGTGTTCTACTGGACCCCCGCGCCCCCGCACTTCGGAAACAACGCCAGGGGCACGGTCGAGGACGCCATCGATGGACTAGTGCAGATTGGTAAGCTAACGGAAAAAAGAGAAATTTGGGAAAAATACAACAAAGATAAAAGTACCTGAGAGTGAATGCGATGCTCCTGAAACAACTACGTCCGATACTTTAGTGTTCAAAGTGCCCAATGCGTGGATTTTGATGAGATGTATTCATCAATTATACTATACAAGAATCCTAACTTTGAGAGGCGTTTTACTTACATCATAAACAAGCACCTAACGGGCTACAGCGGCTGTTCCATCCCGAGTTGAAAATTAGTTGTTCTGTTACTATACTATTACTGTTAGCCTGTATCATCCCACTGCTCGGCAAAGGCCTCTCCCCATGACTTCAAATTCTTCGATCCAGGGCTAAGGTGGACCACTGATCGTTGGTTCTGTCCAGCTCGTCCCGCCATCTCCTGCGAGGTCTACCGCGTCGCCTTCTGGCTGTTTCAGGGCTCCACATCGTGGTTATTTTGGCCCACAGCTCGTCGGGCATACGGCAGACATGGCCAGCCCAGTCCCACTTCAGCTTAACGGCTTTTTTTGAGCAACGTCAGTAATTTGAGTTTTGGAGCGCAGTGTGGTGTTGCGTACATGGTCGGTAAGTTTGACGCCTAGGATACTGCGCTCCATTGCACGTTGGCAGACTTTGAGTTACTTACCTTCAGACCTTGAGTAATTCTATACATAATAATATCTAAAAGTTTTTATCACGATTTCTTGTGTAAATTCGCGAGAACTAATATTAAGCAAATACATTTAGCAAATTTTAAGAGTGATTTTGTCCTACTGTTTTGATTTTAACTTTATAATATTACGAACATGGTATTTTTGAAGCCATACTATTATGAAATGGTTCTAATATCAAAGTTAAAATCTATATTTCACAAGAAAATCGCTTTTGTATTTTGCTAACTGTACCCAAGTAGCAAAAATATGCTCTATAAATGTCATTAAAGCCAAAAAAATATGTTTTATAAAGGCCATATTAACGCTAATAAGATTGCGTTTGGGCACAAATTATAAGGAATAAAACCTTGTAGTGATTTTATAGTTACCATATAATAAGCTTATCCCCCTTAAACTCGCTATGTAAAGGCATATTGTATGGCTGATTAACTGTAAATAGGCAAGACATTTACTTTAATGTAACAAATTATACTTATAACCGCTAACAAAATACGACTATAAGGGCAATTTCTCGTATTGTAGCAAACGCAATACGAATATGAGAAGTTCATGATTTATTCACACGTCATTTGCCTCAATACGGTACGTGATTTATAAAAGATATTAATGGCCTGCATTACAGCTAGACATTGACCACTTCGCACTTTTTTCGTATTTTGTACTGAAAGTTTATGTGGAAAAGCAGATTTGTGAGAACTGTGGGTAAGTTTTGTGACAAATTTTTAATGCGCCTCATTAATTTTATCTTTTTTTAATTTTAAAAACTATTTTACTTATGTGAGGTCCTGTTAATTGCTACTATAAGAAGGATTAGCAAATCAAATGTTTTTATAAATCACTTATAAGTCATGTACCCTTATTGTAGCAGGCTAGTACACATATAGTCAACCATATTGAAAGATTTTAGGGTTCAGTCTCCATTATTCTTTATAATAAAATTTTGTGAATACCTGCTACTTTGCACTCTTTTATTTTTTTATTTTTCTTTTATTTTACAGAACCCAGACAGTACCTAATATGGATGTGGAACGTTTCTTGACAAAGGAAGATTTCCACAAATTGTTTACTGACGTGATACGGCCTTGGCAAATCAAACAATTTATAATAAGAGAAGAATGCTTTGGATGTCACAATCAGACTAATTCGAATCTTCCATCCCATTTCATTATCACAAAAGAAAAAATTAAATATTTATTCTATATAAACATTTTTTGGTATCAGCATTGTAGTTTTGCAATTTACGACCATTATTTAAGTGATGAGTGCGAAATTTGCTGCACCTAATCCTTATTTCGTTTTTTATCTGTCACAAATAGTACGTATTTTTCTAACATTAATATCTCTTAAATATAAAATTGTGGATATACAGACTTATACACACAATATCAATCAATAAGTCGTGACAACGAAGCGCTGCGCTGTGTTAATAGTGTGTCCACTGTCCAGTGTTATGAGAGTCGATGGATGTTCCCGAATCCGTCACCCCTGGACCTGCCGACGCTCAGTGCGTCTGCTGCGGGATGGGTGGGATCTCGTCGTCTCCCGCACCCTTTTCACAGCTTTCTTCTGTGACAGTTTCGCAGAAGCACATCACCGCAATCTAGCACTCTGTGCTGCCGACCATAGAGCGAATAATGGTCGGCAGCGACCACTCGGCCAACGGGGCAGTCTCACATCTTATACACATCAAAATTTCCACGCGAACGAAGTCGCGGTCAATAGCTAGTCCGTCAATATTTATATTAAGTGATAACTTGTTGGATATGTCAGAATGACGTTTTAAAAATTGGATTAATTGTTCCGTTAGTCCGTTGTGCCAATAATGTCCAGTGCCCATTTTAATTATTTTTATTTTAACTGTGGTACTATTAGAAGTGTGCGTGCATGTGTTGGCAATGAATGGGGTACTAATTGTTTCACAATTTTAAAAAGTTTATTTAAAGAACAATGCGTAATGTTATACTCCATAGCCCAAGTAGCTATATCATCTCTGCACCCATCATTTTCTATGTCTCTCTTTATGCTACTGTCACGATCATTAGAAGATTCATTATCACTTTGAGTAAGGTATCCTTTTAAGAAATCTTCAGCGAAAATGTCATTGTTCAAATTTTGTGAAAATAATTCTACGGAACCCATAACATTTTCTTTCATCTCTACCCTGGACGGAGTTGCTGCTGAGGATAACATATTTGATGACATCATAGCCTCGTACCGTTTCTTCACCTTTCTTCTATAAGAACCACTTCGCTTTTGTTTTTTTAAAGCCATTTAAATCCATTTTCACAATACCGAGCCACTATTATATTACCGATTCTAAAATGTCATGGCTGACGATAAAGTTATGTAAAGGCAAAGTCAAGCATACATATAAGAATAAAGTTCTTGTACCTGTTACATAGAGGTGCAGTCAACACTTTATTTATTTATAGAAGCTATGTAACTTGCCTTTTTGCATTAGCTTTTAAGCTGCATTCAAATAAACATTATAAGGGAATACGTTTTATAATAGCCCTATTAATTTTACAAATAGTATGAGGGCAATGCGACTACAAGGCTAAATTATTACATGTCTGAAAAGCCATATTATATGCTTCTATATGCCCAATGCTTTATAAGGGACATTTACATTGGTTATATAAACGTATGTAAGATAAGGTGATAAGACCGATATACCATATTAGCAAAAAACACTTAAAACATGCCTTTATAAAGACAGTTGTAAAACTGATGCTGTTATAAAACATGTACAAGAGTAATTACCTTATAAATCATTCGTTATATAGCGCTTTTGCTAGTTGGGTACACATGACTGTATATCGTGTTTTAGTTGAAAGCCAACAAAGTCATTGATCACACTCGTACATATTTTAAATTGCAACCGAATGTATTCCTTATCTACCAGTGTGTGAAGACTATAAAAAGTAAAAGCAACATGATTAAACTATAATTTTAATACCATTGTGACGACATACCCATATCAACATAATGGTATAACCGATTTTATGATCATTGTACATTAATAGTACTTAAAGTTGCCATCTAATATCTTTGTTTCACACTTCTTATCGCTAAGACGTCATTACTCTGGCCGCTTCCAGCTGGCTTACGTAGTTTTGACGTTACTAAAGGTAGAAATGTACACGGATTTGTAATGAAACGATTCTAGATTCGATTTTGTGCAGAAACAAGTATTGTTAAAAATCGTATCGTTGCTGGTTGCACACTGTAAAGCTTCGTTCTGCTCACTTACTGACGTAATGTTCGAAACTGTGGGGTTACCATGGCCCCAGCTGAACTGTTACATTACCTGCGAATGCGCCCGTAGAAGGGAGCACCTTATAAGTAACTCTTGAGTTACAAATAGATAGGGCTTAAAATATGTTAATGGGCATGTGTCCAAGGTGACATTAGAGGCATTTATACGAATTATAAAGGTACTTCTTCTTCGTGTCGCTGACACGACAATTTTCATATTTTGTTAGCCTAGAACTTAACGTTAATAAAGTACCATTGGGTTAAGAGGGCAGAATAGGAGGTAACTCCAACCTCGCTAAGTGGAGCTACCTCAATGAAACAGCAGCGGGTAATAGTTGTAGAGCTATGTCGCAAACTATGTTCCACCTCCTATCCTACCCTCTTAGCTGAAAGGTACTTTTAAACGTCAAGATTACATAAAACAGTCCCCCGAAACGCCCGGTCAGCGCTCACTTAGTAGAGTTTTAGCTAGGGCATAGTGGCGCAACAAACTCCCCATCAATACATACATAATTATGTAGGTCTGCCAAGTCGGAAAAACTACTCAACAACCCGCTCCTGCTTCGCACGGCGCCACCAATCGGATCCACAGATTTTAGCGCGTACGAACACGTGTTTTTTTATTTATCTGTTAAGAAGATATCCATATAATGTCTTAGTCAATATGTAATTTTTCAGGCAACAACCCTCTGATTTTCGTGGCAACAATGGGCACCATCGTTTCGATCGCGTTCTTCAACTTCGCCGGTATCAGCGTCACCAAGGAAATGTCGGCTACAACTAGAATGGTGCTAGACTCAATCAGGTAACCTTGGAACTAAACAAAAAACATAAATTATAATAAGATTGATGACCAGAGATAATAGGTAGAATATATTTGCCTAGTATTTTATCTTCGAGCGTAGATCTTCGCAGAGCTCGAAAACAACGCAAAACGCCAATGCACAAAGACCGCGCTCCGACATACCGCAGATGCACCAAAACTAGGAAATAATTGTTGATGCAGATCCACTTGGACTCTATCATTAACAGCAGGTAGTCTGGATGTGTGTCTTGTTCATGACAATATGCTTCCAATTATTCTTATAATTGGATCTTAACCTCTTCCTTAACCCTTCGGAATGTACAAGCATGATAAAATTATTCAACATACACCCCACACACCTACATACCTTATCCTATACATGTTTAATGTTTGATGTATGTACTGTTGGCGTACCTATTTTAAATAAATAAAATAAAATAAACATACACTTGAACGTTTCCGCAGGACCTTCGTCATCTGGATGGTGTCACTCGCAGTGATGTGGCAAGACTTCCACTGGCAGCACCTCATCGGCTTCGCGGTCCTGATCTTTGGCATGTGCGAGTACAACGGCGTCATCCCGCGATGCCGCCGCGCCCCCGCCGAGCCCCTCGCCGACGACGCCGAGAGCCAGATCGTGAACACCGAGGCTGAACGAGCCGATGCAGAGAACGAAATCCAATAGGTAAAGCATTCGTTACCAATTCCGTGTCCACCGCCTGCTCGCTCCATTTACACGAGGAATCAGGAATGGCCACTGAATTTGTAAACGGTCCAAACGGTTAAGCAGTGTAACACTTACATGGGGACATTCTATTTTGCTGAAGTTTATAAATATCAAGTTTAATAATCCATCATTCAACAAGCTGAGTAAATAGTTAATACTCTCTAAGAAAAGTTAACTTTGGCGACATAATGTGTATGGTCTAAGTAGTGAGTTTATTATGTGTCTCACCGTGCTAAACGTTAGCATGTAATAATGTGTTCTTTGTACATGTCAATATAAATAATTATAGAAAGTGTAGAATTTTATTGCAATTTTTACAAGTAGATGTTATTTATTATACCGGTCGCATAGTATTTCATGTTCAGTCATAACTAAATATTTGGTATATAAATAATACACTTCTGTTATCTATTTATTCATTTACGCAGTTATTGTTCTGCTGTTAAAACTTTAATTCTTGACCTCTGTATACTAGGAATGAAATTATTCTCATTGTCTCGAGATCTTGATATATTTTATAAATCTATTGACGTTTGTAAAAAATAAATATGTACGTTTATATACTCTGTATGTTCACTATGTAATGTTTGATCGTAGATAGGATGACATTAGTCTGAAACAAATTGACTGGAGGATATATGTCCCGTTTGTAGAAGACACTACCTATAATGAATTATAATTAAGCACTACTGCATTTTTGCGAGAATAATGAAATATGTATGTTATTTACTATAAAAAATGTCATGTAAAAATGCAGTCAAAATCACTTGTTTTTATATAAATGATTATTAAACAGCTGCACTGGCTGAATTGTTTAGAAAATATATGTAGAAATAGATCAGATCTTAGCTCAACTTGTGTAAATTACACTATAAGGTTTAAATATTATAATATCACTCATATTATCTGTAATTGTAAGGGGAGAATTAAAATGCTGTTCTATTGCTGCACTACGCACGGATGCATGGTTTAATGAAAAAAAAAAAAAAAAAAAAAAAAAAAAAAATACAGCATGGCGTCATGCTTGGCCCGTTTTCGATCGCAGCACCAGTTAAGGTCACCGACTATTAAAAATTGCCGACATGTTGGCCGTATTCGGTCACAACTCGACTAGCGCTATGAGATCACCGTTGTTTGCGAAACAAAAGAAATCGTTGTCGAGAAGTCAGCGTGTCCATAGTTCACATCCGTGCTCAGTGTAGTGGTAAGGGAGACACGCAGCTGACGTATGTCGCCATTCCGCAGAGGAACGGTGTCCTTGTGATAGCAAAAAAATATCAAGCAATTGTAATAATTATCATGATTGTTGTAATGGCCAAGCAGGCTAGGGAGCGCGAGGGTTCTTTGAAATTTATTCAGGAAGTATATTAATAGCTTGTCCAATATAATAGCGTAAAATTTATTCAGAAATCTTTAGGCACTTATTTATCTAGAGTTAGCTATAGGATGTCATCAAATCAACAAAAATAAACCTGTCATTGACTTGGTGCTATAACATTTTCACGTATACTTAAGATATAAATAATATTATATGACGATCTAATAACTTTTATCGCACACAGGACAGATTCTAAATAAAATATGTAAACCTACCTACTATAAGAAGTATTCAAAGACTTAGAAAAGTAGACAAAATATTAGTATGTATTTAGCATTTTTAACTATTTTTATTATTTGACTAAAATATACTAAAGCAAAGCTCCCTAACCTAATTATATTGAAGTATAAAATTAACGACTTTAATGATATTTCACCAAATCTCTTTGATATTTTTTTTTTAGTTAGCCAGGCAGTATTGTCCCACTCCTGGGCAGAAGCCTCCCCCAATTCCTTCTACTTCTCACGATGGTGTGCTTCTTCTCGCCAATTAGTGAGGAAGCCATCCAAGGCGTGCCGCCACCTTCTCCTCGGTCTGCCGCGACCCTGTCTAACTGTGTCCGGGCTCCAGTCTTGCGATATTCGGGCTCACAGCTTTGCATCCGGCAGACATGGCCTAACCAGGCCCACTTTAGTCTTTGAGCTTTATAAGCTACGTCGGCAATTTGCGTTCTGGAGTGCAGTGTGGTGTTTCTTATCCGGTCAGTTATTTTTACATTCAGTATGCTGCACTCCATCGCTCGTTGGCAAACCTTGAGTTTGGACTTCTGGTTGTTGGTTAAAGACGAAGTCTGTGCACCGTATGTCAGGATGGGGAGAATACGCATGTCCATTAGCTTACGTTTTAAGGGTATTGGCAAATCGCCCTTTGAATAGCTCTTTCATGGACCAGTAGCTCTTCCAGGCGTTTACCGTGCGTATTGCCATTTCTTTATCTTGTCTTGCCTGGAAGGAGACTTGGCCCAGGTAGATGTATTCTTGGACATAGTGTATTTTCTCCCCGTTTAAATGCACGTTGATGGGCGAGCTGTTAGCCATGAGCTTAGTCTTTGACATGTTCATCTTCAGTCCAACCTCAAGGCTTGCTTTGCTCAGTTCTTGAAGCATTTTTTCCAGTTCCTCAGCTAATAATGAAAAGACTACAATGTCATCAGCAAAGCGTAGATTTGTCAACCTCTAGAGAGATACCTCTAGCTTCCCAGGCGGTCGCCAACGTTGTAAAGACTTCTTACAGGGTACTGGTTAATAGCTTTGGAGATAGCGGGTCGCCCTGTTTGACTCCCTTTAGGATTCTGAATTGTGGACCTATCCGTTCTAATTTTATAGCGGCTGTATACTACTGGTATAGATTTTTTTGTAAAAGACGTATACGGGATGGAGGGGATACCGACGCTGTAACGGAAACCACATACTCAGTAGATTATTCTGAACCCCCCATGATCATATACACCGGTCGGTGATAAAAAAAAATAACAGCCGTTCCATACATTTTGACCGTAGGTATTGCACTTTTGTAGGAAACAGCTGATTTTTTTAAATAACCAACGAGTAATTTCTATGTGGGGGATTCAGAATGATGTACTGAGTGTGTGGTTTCCGTTTTCGCGCCGGTGTCCCTTCCACCTCGTATAGGTAGATTCTACATTTACTCTTTGATATAGTAGTTACAAATGTAGAGAGATCATAAGAATTAAATCCATTGTATGTATAGAACATGTATTTGGGGATATAGTGACACTTAATTTTACCATGCTCTAATTTAACCTATACAATACCTACACGATCATAATGTTTAGGACAGCTATAATGCTAGGGCCCTTGGTAAAAAATTGTGAGATGCTGCCCCTTACACCGAGTTTAAGGAAGACACCGTAGTATGAAAAGTTCTCGACAACAATTTAAGAGCAATAAAATTATTCTAAATTAACATCTTCATTTCATTACACTTAAATCGTCAAAATTCTAAGACACAGACCATTTAAGTGAAATTTAATATTTGTCTACACCCGTAAACGATCAAATACATTGTAACTTCACGAATTCTTCAATAATACCATAATAATCAACAAAACAAACTGAGCTGTCGCTAAAAGCGCACGTATTAGGCCTCTTTGAAATCAATTATTAAACTTTATAAACTAGGTACCACTAAGTTCACGGACGGCCGATCATTGAGCGCGGTCGTACAATATTATATTACTAACGAAATATTTTTCGGTGGTAAATAAAAAAATCCGCCTGTCTCATCAACTCACAAATGTATGGGGTAGTTGATTATTTGTTTTGCAATTACGATGTTCGTCCTTCGGATGAAGTTGTCCAGTACGATTGTCTGTAACATACAGTTAAATATGACCACACGATTCATTTTTAGTGGTGTATATTGTTTATCTCTGGATGCATATTTCATTTATGATAAACCAGATTTCCGGTGACTGAAGTTTTTCAATATTTACTGTGCAAATAATTTTATAATTGCTTTTTTTTTGAATAATTTTGAAACGACAACACCTGGTGGGGATTGCTACTTATTTTTCCAAAAATCCCCACTAGACCGAGTTATATAAATAGAGGGGATTTCTGGAAAAAAAAATAACGATCCCCACTGGTGGGGATTTCTGGAATAAATCCAATTTACCTTATGAACGGCAACGTCCTCATACTCTTGCCTTTAACCCAATCTATATGGGGTCGGCGCAGCATGTCTTCTTCTTCCATACTTCTCTATTACCCTTTTCCCATCAAACACTTCCTTTCGTGTCATATATGAACGGCAGCGTATTTGATCGTTTACGGAACTTAACGTGACTACTGCGTCCGCACAATAAGAATGCGCAATAAATAATAATAATAGTACCAGCCTGTAACTGTCCCACAGCTGGGCAAAGGCCTCTTCTCATACAGAGAAGGCACGAGCATTGATCACCACGCTCGCTCAAGACGGGTTGGTGATTTCAGACCTATATTAATTTATAAGTCCAGGTTTCCTCACGATGTTTTCCTTCTTAAGGTATAGTAGTTCGGTTGCTTTGTCGGGTGCTTTGTTAGAATCGAACTATCGCAACTGAAAGTTTCAGTAGTTCGGTCAACCGGACTACTGCTACTAGAGGTTTCCTTCACCGATGTCTGTGATGTCCAAGATAAACTTAGAAAAGTACATATGAATTGAAAAAGTCACATTGGTACTTACCCGGATTTGAACCCACAACCTCATGCATCAGAGGCGAGGTCTTAACCTCTGGGCCATCACGACATGTAAGAACAATAAAATATCCTAATGTTATTCTTAATCAATTAAATGTTTACTATTGACTGTTATACCTGTGTTACAAGTTGACTTTACATAGTTTAAATTAAGTTTTTACTCATTCCATTGTTGTGTAAGGCCTCGCGCGTGGACATGATGTCACGCAGACTTGCAAAGCAGTATCAGTCCTGTTGCAGTTGTTACTTCTGGCTTGGCATCTCTGCTAAAATCACAGTAAGCAATAAGGTTTACTGTTGCTACAACTGACAAGTCTTCAAAATAACAATGATCTTTATTGCATGTCACATCTATATCTAAAGTTTGTGGCAAAACTATGAAATGGAAAATTGACGTTTTTTTTTTAGTGTAATACATTTTTCGTACGTCGTATCCTGTAAATGGACATGGTTTATTTCAAATTAGGACGTCCAAAGGTTTTTAGGATATTCGTTAAAAACTGTTCGCGCTGCGGTAACGTTACCCTACTGCGCCTCAAAATTGCATTCGTTATATTGCAGTTCAGGTAGCCTACCATGACGTCTTAATGCAGGAATGTTTTAGTATTATTCCAGTGTGGGAAAGAGATGGCGCTAGACATCCTTCATAGCTCTGTCTCTTTCCCACAGTAACGAATTACGATGCAGTTTAAGTTTCACCGGGCACAACGTAATTTGATCGTTGATTATATGAGTGTCTAAAACCGCGTACAGATTTGCGAAATGTATCATGCAATGTAACATGAAAGGAGCATTTCATAAGTGTGGACGCAGGGCGCGCACGTGGCGCGCACGAACCGCGCATGACGTGCTCGCATCTGTTCCCAGCATGCGCGCGGCGAACATAGCTCAGTCTGTCGAGAACACGCGAAGAGAATGGATTGTGATGCCCAGCTGGCTACATTGATTGTTGGTGCTTCATTGATTGTCATCAATCACATGATAAAAAGACGCCGAAGACCTCGACGTTGGTGGCGCACAGTTCAACTGTAACCTCTGCAGTAGCTTTGTTTTCTTCCATGTTCGGTTCGTGCGCGTTGCGCCGTACAGACACACACAACCCGTCCACACTGACGCTCCGCGCACACTGCGCGCCCCTTTGTGTTCGGCGAAAAAACCGACAAATCCCAGATCGCGGCGCGCACGAGTTGTAATGCTCTGTTCGCGCGCGTAGTGTTCGCGGTTCGTGCGCGCAAGGCGTCCACACTATGGGAATTCTGTTCCATTGCGTAAGTCTGTACCCGGCATAATGGTTTGGCAAATTTTGAGGTATACCACTTTTTACACGTTAATTTTTTTTTTCAAGCCTGCTCTTTCCCAGTCCTGGGCAAAGGCCTCTCCAGTCTATTCATTTCACGCGAACCCGCGTATCCTCCTTCCAGTTCTGACGAAACCCGTTCAGTTTCCTCGTTAACGTTAGTTTTAAAATGCACAAAACAAAAATCATGTAAAATTTCATCGCATTACACACAATAGTTAAATAAATAAAATTACAAATCCGCAGTGCAATTACGTGATAAACCAACCAAGTCTGGATAGGTATAAAAAAGCGGCCGCATGTTATTTTGGGCTAACCATCTAAAGTTAACAGCATTGTAGCCGTTGTTAGTGTGACGTGTGGTACAACTGTGTTTAACATTTAAAGAGGAAATTGTATTTATCATAATTTACCAAATCTATTAAAAATGTTTGTATTTTCGAATGTTAGTGAGACATACGTTTTTGTCCTCGACTTGAGAAAATTATCAAGTTCGTCCAGCCAGTTTTTTTTGTCTATATTTTATGATGTTCGGAACTTACAAGATTCTTAAATATAAGACGAGACCTTACTTATACTCTAGGAATGTCCTTCCATCATCAAGTTAAGGATTTGTCGACGTTTATTTTACAGTTTTATATTCATTATGTATATTTGACGAGGTTTATATGTATAAGCCGGCTTCTTACTTGAAAGAACTTTACAAGGCATTTTTGGCGAATTGACTGCAATGCTGGTATTTTAGTAAAACGTAATAATTATGACAACCTTCTTTCTTGTGCCTGAGCAATACAATCTGCCTTTTGCGAATTTTAACATGATCTTAAAGCAGCTGTTTTTACTGACGCCATAGCAGCGATGGTCTTTCAATGCTGAAGCCGGCTTTTAAAAATACCTAATGTATGGCCAAATTTGACTGAATAGGTTTATTATGACCTTGTATTTAATTGAATGTGCTATTAATGCAATAAAATGTTGTTAAGAAATGTGTCTTTTTGTTTGAAGAATGAATCGCAAACCCTTAGGTACCCATATTTTTTGTGAATGGCATCTCGCCGGTCAACCTAGGTGGTTATCGTCTGCTTAACCGGATTATCCTATGGGTTACTTGAGTGGTAATTCTCCAGACAGGGGTTAAAAGTTAAAATTACAAGCGTTGGTAGAAGTTTCATGTTGCGTTGCGCGACCGCCCACGTCGTTTGGTATGAACTAAGTAAGTAGAAAACGATAGAAAGTTAACCCAGTACTCACACTAACACATGTAAGAGGGCTCGACTATCTTCTCAGCGGTGCAAATAGACAACATGTTATGTTTTGGTGATCCCTTACCAGAGCATTCTTAACCCTTAACCCTAACAAGATACAGGAGAGAGCTGACTTTTATAACACTCGGTACTTAGGAGTGGAAATAATATTAAAGAAACTCACTTAATCGTTCAATCACTTATATTTTCTTAACTTAGTAATTAGGAAATACCCTATGCAAAGGCACCACTCGTTTTTTTTTTTATATTGGTGGTTGGCTGGCTTGGCGGCAACCGTCACACACCCACTTAGGCCTCGTGGTAGAATGTGACGTCACGGCGATGGTGGCTTGGCTGGTGGCGACACCTTTTAGCAGGCGTTACATTCGGCCATCCTGTAAGCATTGCTCCCGCAATGAGAACACGAAGCACGATTAGTCATACATCCAACATAGCATGGGACGAGGAAAGCCCTGGGCCCTAATCAACTCTAACTGCTCGCCAGTACTACTTGCACTATCGGACATAGGTGGTACACTCTTATATGGGCGAATAGCGTCGGCTGACACCAGACGAGTAAACTGTTTGTATCATCTGAGTCCCTTAATACTTCTAATCCTATAGCGATCGTTGCCTAAAACTCTAATCACTATATAGGGACCAGAATATACGTCGTCTAACTTAGAATTCACTTTACCAACGCTATTGGTTGGTGCTTGTCGCCATAATACATAGTCACCTCTTTTATAAATAGTGTTATTTTTACGTTTCTTATCGTAACTTCGCTTCATTCTTGTACTAGCTACCTGAATACGTTTACGAGCTTTAGAAAACCTAGACTGAACAGATTCTGATACCTGATTCGGAATAGAAAAATCACATGTGGGCCTACCAGTTTGAGCAAACATTACATCGTGCGGCTGATATGTTGTAGTTGCATTAACCGTATTATTTATACCTCAAATGACGTCAGGTAAGCTGTTAACCCAATTATGAGAAGCATCACTGGGTTCCGTGGCTCGTAGAGCATCCAATATGGTACGGTTGGTGCGTTCGACCTGATCGTTTGCTCTGGGACATGCTATAGTGTTTAATATATGCTTAAATTGTTTTTCAGTAGAAAATCGTTTAAAGTACCTGCTCGTGAAGGCTATGAAATGATATTCGTAATGACCTTGAGGTATTACGAACGCAGCCTTATGAGTATCTTCCGATAAAATCAATAATTGATGATAACCTTGGGCTAGATCTAGACTGGTAAAGTAATTCATACCGGCTAACTTTGACATCTGATCGTCAATATTAGGCAGCGGATATCTATCGCGAACCGTGATGACATTGAGCGCTCGGTAGTCAACACATAATCTATACTATCTCCGTTTTTCTTTTTAACCAGCACTATTGGGGACGCGTAGCTCGACTGAGATTCTTTAGGTCAGAAATTTTAGATTTAACAATTTCTTTTTCTGTACGAGAAAGTCTATAGGGACGACGAAATACAGGCTGATCGGTTTTACTGTTCTTATGGGTCCTACGTTAATTTTATCTACATCTGTCCCCCCTATGGCAAGATTACTACTAGTGGCTATAATGGCACAGTGTATATTTATGGCAGATAAAAGGCATTTTTTGTCAAGCAATATGCAATGACTGGCAGAGGCACTGACCTGAATGTCCCTGCAGCCTTCAGCACGCAGCAAAATGGTCCCTCGCGAAGGCGCGTAGCAGCATTTGTTTCCACTGTTCCCAAGAAAAATCATACTCTTCGAGACGGTTATACCATTTTCTTGCCTGGCCCCGCAGTTTGTCTTGTAAATGGAAAGATTTTGTTTTTTCATCCCATCCGCAGATTTCTCCCAGTTGTTCTATCTTCTTCAACCATGCTGTTATCGTACTTTCCTCACTATCAGGGTCAAACTCCGGAATCAAGGTTGCCGCGCGCTGCTGTTTCAACGGCATTAGGGTAGGGATTTCATGTAGCAGATGAATATATAGATCTTGAAATGGTTTTTCTACTTCACGAGTGAAAAGAGACTTCAACATTTTTTTTGCAGGCGGTTAGTTGTCTTCGGCTTTGCGTGAAGGCAATTCATCACCGTCAGAATCGGCACTTCCATCTTCTTCACAATAGATTCGTCTTTTCATTTTGCATAAATCACAGTTCTGAATTATAACACTCAGGTACTTAGGCGTGGATATAATATGAAAGAAACTCACTTAATCGCTCAATCACTTACTTAATCATTAGGAATGACCATATGCAAAGGCATCACTCGTTTTTTTTATATTGGCTGGTGGCCACTACCGTGGCGACATCTTTTAGCAAGCGTTACACTTTATTGTTATTGTATATTGTTTTTAATGGTTAGAACCATTTACATTACGAAAGTCTGCTCACTAGTAATAGGGAATCAATTTATAAAAAAAAAGGTTCTATTATTCTTGTGGGAGCTATTCTACCATTACCGAAGTAGAGCAACATTATTTTAATGAAATTATAATTCTGAAGTATGACAAAGTGTTTTGTATTTCCTCGTTTTGGTAGTATGATTGGATTGGTAAGGGCCGGACTCCACCAAAGCGGAGATGTGCGAAGCGAAGAGGAGAGGAGCTGCGTAAGAGCTAGGGGGTGTCTCCAACGAAGCTTTAGGGAGATGTGCAAAGCGGGGGCGCCGCTCACAGCACACCGCTCACCGCCCGCCAGAGCGCAGAGTCCCCTAATACAGGCACTGTTTTGCCTAAAAGGAGGCTCCAAACACGTTTTAATGTAATGACTATGCTAATTGTGAAAATAAACTATTTTGTATAACATTACTGGCGAATGCAACTACTCTCTGCCTGCGTCTGTGTTTCCGAACGCATTTAACCCTAATCTGTTCAAAGTTAGAGTAAACAGGCAGAAGCCTGGAAGAAGAATCTGCGTAAGCTCGCTCCATCGTCGACTCTGTTTCTGTCACCTCTGACCTAGACTAGAGTCAAGAGCAAACCCATCTTAAATAAAAAATAAAAAAACAAAAAACACCTTTCCGGCCCTAAAATCTAGTTAGGCGACGAACTCCTCTAAAGACAATCAACCTCTACTTTAGGTCTCTCTCTGTAGCTATATTTTCTTCACGGTCTCTCCTTGATAGCAAAGCTCGTTTGAGATGATGATGACGATGATGTGCAATCATCATCATCACCCAAAGCCACGTTCTTGTGCCAGATTTGTGAAATACATCCTTAATAAGTATTCTATATTTGTACTCACTTTGAAAATAAAAACAAACCACCATTATATTAACATTTAAAACAATTCGCAAGTCTTTTATTGAAACAAAGTTTCTTTACAAGCAAATGTCAACCTAGATGTTATTTACTTATATAACAAAAACAAAATATTCTCTTGAGGTCGTTTTGGAAAGAACATCACTCGAAGATATAAAATACATAGATCATAGGTAGGTACTACTAGGTATTTGATAAAAGTATGAACATGTGGAACATTTTGTAATATTTTTGGTTGTTATTTGAATAAGCACTTAATTTTAAAGTAGCACTGCAAATTGGCACCTACAGCTATGTACGTTTTCTGTTGCCTAATTATGTTTAAATTTTTTATCAAATACTTTTAGTATAACCGACAGAGTATGGGTATTAGTGAAGCTTGAGTTTAATATTGCGTTATAAAGTATACTACATTGTGTACTCAACTTTACCTTTATAATATAACGTTGAGTACTATATCAAGCTTTATCTTTGTCCAACTGTTTGGGTTTCTCCCCTTCAGCTAAAAAGAAAATAATCAAATTATACACTCTCATATAAAAATAAGAAACTTAATCATAATACATGTATAGTATACCAGAGTGGATACTTTACGTATCGGGGATTCAGACGCACGAAAAATGATGGTGTTAAGTGCCCCGTAATGTATTTAATTGCTCAGGTCAAATTACAGTTAATCAATCAATAAAAAAAACAGCCTCAGGTCACTGCTGGATATTGCCTACTCTTATAATAGGTCTTTACCTTTGAAGTTGCCGTTTTACAATACGGCCAGTTTGAAACGTAATGTAGTACGGCTGACAATAAATTCTAAATTCAAATGAATTTTCTTTAAAAAGTATGGAAACAATTTTCAAATTCAGTCATTTGTTGATTCTTTAGTGTTTTGTTTTCACTGCATTTGTATCTTTTTCTTTTTATGTGGAGACGATAAAAATACGAGTAATTATGGAATACGAGTTCTGTCGCGGTAGCAATGCCGCACAAACGGCTCGCAACATTCATTATGTGAACGGAGTGAACACTACAAACAAACGCACGACTCGTTATTAGTTTGAACGCTTCCGACATGGAAATTTTGATCTAAAAAATGAACCCCGTGGTCGCCCGAAAACTAAAGTCAACAACGACGAATTATAGGCGATAGTAGAAGCTGACGATACTCAATCTACGGCTGAAGCAGTTTTCAACGTTAGCATCAAAACAATATTGGTCCATTTGCGTCAAATTGGCAAAGTAAAAAAACTTGATAAATGGGTGCCGCATGAACTAGACGATCGCCAGCGCGACGAACGCGTTGAGGTACGGTTGGCCAAGAAAGTGGTGTACCAGTTTTGATTTAGTTTCCCGGTCATCGAAAATTACAACAAGGTTCGTTATAAAAAGATATTACTGAAAGAGACAACATTATCATGACGTAAACCTATGTATTTAGTATTCATACGTCATATGTCACATATAAGTACATGACATTTTAACCTTTAGTATAAATGAAAAGGACATTAGTTTCTACAAAGCAATTGAAATGTTTCCAAACAAAAGTAATAAAAACTATTTAGACAACCGAATTCCATTTGAAAAAGAAAACTGACAATTGACATTTTTTCAAATATATGCAAAAAATCGATATATTTTCCGTGTTATTTTTCAATCAACTGCATATAAAATCATCTCAATGCCTGCCAACTTGACCATTGCCGAAAGAGCACAAATAATTGCCCAATTTAATGAGGGAAGCAGTATCAGTGCGATATCCCGGAATTTGAATATATCGAGGCGTTCTGTCCGCTTTTGGATTCGTCGTGAAGGAGAGGAGGGAAGTTTGTTGGATCACAGAAGAAGTGGTCGCCGGCCTGCACTCTCCAATAACGATAGAGAATTCATGAGACGGGAATATGAAATCAATGGTTTTAAGCCCACAAAACATTTTGCGGAGATGTTCGATGTGAGTGCCCAAACAATAAGGAATCATCTACATTACATGGGGTTGCACCACAGGCATTACGCCAAGAAAATATATTTGACGGATGCTCACAGACTTGCTCGTCTGAACTTCGCCAGAGAGCACTTAGAGTTTGATTGGTCTAATACAGTGTTTTGTGATGAAAAAACGTTTAAATCCAGTCAGCATGGACGTCTTCACCTTTGGCGATATAATTCAACACGGTATAAAGATGATCATGTAATCCCAAATACGAGAATCAGGTCGAATTTCCGTAAATATTTGGGGCTGGATGAGTACGGATGGTGTAGGAGAATTGTGTTCTCTACCTCCTCGAGCGACGGCTGTAAATTATATCGACGTGCTTCAGAATGCAATGCTACCGACAGTCCGTAATGTTTACCCGGAGAACGAAGTGCCACAATTTGATTTTGTTCAAGATAATTGTTCAATTCATAATGCGAGGATCGTAAGAGCCTGGTTTCGTTCACACACTGACGTAAGGGTAATTCAGTGGCCCTCAAGATCGCCGGACCTCAACCCGATAGAAAATCTTTGGGGCCTTATGGTCCAACGATGGTCGCATCAAAATGAAAGAACCAAACAAGCTCTTAATAGTCACTGTAATTATATCTGGGAGGAAATGCGGGGAACCGATATTTGCTCACGGCTTGTTGGTTCAATGAGGTCTCGTCTTTTAGAGGTTATAGAGGCCAACGGCGGTTACACCCGTTTCTAATTTTTAAAAATTTTCAATATCTTCTAAATATTACTATATATGCTATGTTTTTGTTTGTTATAAGTATTTTAAAATTGATTGTAGAAATTTAATAAAAGGATAAATCTATTTTTAGCTTGTTTTTTATTGATATTGTAATTACAAGTTTACAGAAATTGTAGGTTTGTGGACTCGCCTTGTGCCTTTACAATTTTATGTAACTTGTTGATTACAATTCTGAATTTGTAGATACAATTTTGTCATCAAAATCTACAGCCCCCCGCCATTGATTTTACGACGTCATTGGTTCCATCAAGTTCAAACTAAGAACAGCTGTCACGTTACAAACAGTAATAGTCGTTATCAATAATCAGATAAAGACAGCAATAGAAGTTGTCAGATCGATCTGCAAGCGAAACTAATCTTTATCACCTATGAATCTGCAAGCGATATTCAACCTTAGGGTGGTACACCACTTTCTTGGCCGACTGTACATATACCTTGCGTTACATAACAGACACAGAAACGAAGGAATTTTGAACCGCATTGTCACTTGCGATGAAAAATGGATTCTTTTTGATAATCGTAAGCAGTCTTACCAAATGGCAGTAGCATTACTGCGGATGTGTACTGTGAGGAGCTGGACACAATGATGGAGAAGCTCGCAAGTCTCCGGCCAGCCTTGGTTAATCTTACGTCCCCACTGCTCCAACACCACGACAACGTCATCCACCATACTCACCAGACCTTGCGCCGACAGACTTATATTTTTCCAAAATTTGGAATTTTTTGTCAGGGAAAAAATTCCGAGAGCCGGTACAAAATGCTTTTGAAGAGTTTGTTGGCTCCCGTACACCTGACTTCTTCAAGAAGGGCATTGAAAAATTACCACTGCGCTGGCAGAGATGCATCGATGGCATTGGTGCATATTTTGATTGATAGAAATAAAAAAATATTTATATAAAAATGACTTGTCTTTCTGTATACTAAACGGCAATATCGTAGGTAAAGACCTAATATAATATACCCTTCGAAATCGTACTGCAACACCTGTTTCCCCGACAGAATTCAGTCTATCAATAAGCCTTTACGATGATCGCTCCATTATATAGATACAGCCACAAGACGGATACCATTATGTCATTTTTACCGAAGGATGGCCTCCCCACATCTAGCAGTCCTAGTGCATGCATCCAGATAGGTACTTCTTTCGTATTGATGGTACGACTCATAAAATTTCTTGGGCCCAACAGGTGGCGTAAATGCGTTTGTAGCATTTTAAAGTCTCTATTGTGCAGGTGTACGGACTCTTAGCTAGGACATTAGAGCAAGTGAGCCATGGTCTGGTCGTTCGCACCACATTCACACTAACACCCGTATCTTTAAACAAGTTAAAGTGTTTACTTGAGTAAATGTCATTATTTAAGATACGATTTTTAATGTAGTTTAATAATTTCTTGAAGTTAGAATAGAACTGTAAAAAGTTAGAATGTTTAGCTTTGCTTTCTTTGACGGTTCTTATTTCGTTTAAATTCTTGTCTATTGCATAAAAAAAGGCAAGTAACTACTAAAGCTCAATTAATTACTTTAACTTGACTATAGATACGGGCGTGAATGTCGGTAGTATCTCTTATTCCCCATTTTGCCAAAGCGTTTTTGTAGGCCGCTGCAAAGCAAACTGCGCAATCGATTGAGTGCCTCCCGTAAAGGTAGGCCACTGCAAATCATCCAGCGAATTCCAAAATCAATCAATCAATCAATCAATCAAATCATTTATTTCAAGTAGGCCAATTACAGGCACTTTTGAATTGTCGAAACAAAGACAGCAATAAAAAATGAAGCTACAGTCCCAGTCACAAGACATAATAACTGTGAAAGTACTGTAGTTGCCCATTCCAAAGCGTAGATCTCTATGGAGAAGAATGGGCAAGAAACTCCATGGACACTCTTTTAAATCATAATGTTTTTACCAACCAACGACCTGAATGCCTAGGCAAGTACGAATCGCTTATCAAAGTGTTTCGTATTGTATTTGTGCAAATACTTTCAACATGGCATAGAGCATAACCGTTAAGGATAGAATGTCACTTTGTCTAGTAATTCAGCTGCTACTTACTATGAATTCGAGCCAATCCCAAAATGATTTGAAAATCCTAAGCGGGTGAGGAATATAAGTAAATAGTACAAAATAACTAACCCAACATTTCTCCATTGAACCAATAGAAGTACCGGATGCCAGACTTTCCCCGTTTTAAAGCGGCTTCCTTATGTTCACCCTTAAGAGATTTTCGGAGTATTCCCGCAGCTATGTTGGAGTAATTGACGTAACTGAAATGATGCACCAGAATCTATTAAAATGATTAATTGAGGAACTTGGAAAGCCGTACAAAGAGTATGGTGAGGCATAGTTCACAAGATGTAGGTATGTATGTATGTAGGTGTAATGGTGCAATACATAGAACTTACTTTTCCAAAACTGAACAAAATGTTGGACAATAAGCTGTAAAACTAATCTAAACCATGGTCATAATGATGCTCAACAAAACTGTTGTAGCCCTCAAAGGTACAGATAATGTCAATGACACAATCCCTAAAAGTTAAGATCTGGATATTTTTGAATGTAGGTAAACACAACACTTCTCCCGGCAAAACGACCATACGATCCGTCATTTTTACTGTAGAGTGTAAAAGCCACCTGCGCAGACCGAAAGTGAAAGTGAGTTCTGCGCAGGTAAAAGCGCGGGAAATTGTATTGATTACCTCCTGGATACTCCCGTGCTACTGGTATATTTTGCTGGCAAACGTGCAAAACCAAGCGTTTACGATTTCTGCTACTAGGACATTAGAATGCCGCTGGAGCTGTCTTTAGGATATGCAGAAAAGTTTCCATTGTTCATACGGCACGTCAGATAAGTTAATTTGATTTAATTATCGTTGTTTTATGAATTTTTGTAAACACTTTTCGTGTGACTAGAATAAAGTTGGTATGACTAGAGTAAAGTTGGTATTATGCTTTATGAACATCTTCCGATGCTTTTTGTGTTTTTTTTTTGCAAAAATGTAGACGCGTTTCAGCAAAAATTTGACGAAAGATCCAAATCTAGATCAACTTGGTCTAGTGTTAGTGTTATTGCTCAGCATGAAGTTTCGGGGTTGATTTCCAGGTCCAACAAAGTGTTATTGGGTTTTTCCCGGTTCAGTTATAGCCCGGAGTTTGCATCCGTGCCCGATTGTTGGCAATGGGTACATCCCCTTGTACATCGGACTAATGCCCGCTTTCCACTGCGAGCGGAGCGGGCTTCGTACGTACTCCGTTTAACTCCCAACGGCAATCTTCATAGAAGTACTTCCACTGTGAATGAACGGACGGAGCGGAGCAAAAGATTACAAAGAGTTACAAAAGTGGTCACAGAGTTGAGCGGATTTCTAACGGACTCCATAAGGACTCCGCTCAACTCGCAACGCAAAATTTCATAGAAGTGCTTCCACCGTGAACGAGTAAGCGTAGCGGACTGAGCAAAATGGGTCCGCTGTGTCATTGTGACGCGCACTAGTTTTGAACACTCTACTTACACCTCCCCCTCATTGCCCCTTTCCTCGCCCGCTTTCGTCCTTTGTCAGTCAGATCAGGACGCCTGCGCTTGCGAAACGTGTCGACATGGAGCTGTTCATTGATGCAGTGCGGTTGTACCCTTTGTTGTGGGACACCAACCACAAAGATTATCGTCATTGGGATAAAAACTTTTTTTGTTACGCTTCTTTTTATAACGGTAGAGTAGCAAGCATTTATTAATAAATAGTATTTACGTAGTCGTCCTCGCTAGAATCGGCAGACATCATTATAGCAAAATAGCGACTTGCTTCCTCTGCGGCGCCTGGCATTTTTTCTGCAGCTCCTCGCTCGTCTTGCTAACAATGGAAGGCAAGCTACTCGCTCATCTGACTCCTCCCAATTTTCGCCTAGCTCACTCCTCGAAACTCGACGGCAATGGAAGGCAAAACCCATTTTTCACTGAAAACTCTTTCTTAATGGAAGGTTAGAACTATTTACTGCTTTCCGCTCAGCTATTTCCCACGCAATACCCTTTCGCAGTGGAAGGCGGGCATTAAACTTAATTGGTAAAATGTGGGTGTTACACCTGTACATCTACCTCGTCTTCAGGGATACAGGCAGGCTTGATGATGTTATGTTATCTAAAAATAAATAGTAGATACCTAATTAAGTGTACCAGAACCACAAACAAAAGGATTTAAACTTATTAAACGAGTAAAAAATAACAGTGAATTAAGAAATTCTTTAGTGAAAGTGTTATTTTACACCGTGTGCAGGACAAAGAGTGTTAAAAAAATGTTATAAAAACGCCTGCGAAGTGTTATACCTACGTAATATCTTTAGAGAAGTTGCATTTTTCATTAAGAATTGTTGATCCGTCACGATGTATCGGATGCAAAAATGATACAAGTCGTTACGTACGGTGTAAAAAACCAGAGGGTGGAGCTTCTGCGATACAACACACACCTAGCTTGCAATGTGTGCACCGCTGGTTTGAACATGGCTGCCGTCAATACACTTCAGTGCATGAAAATGGATGCATGTCTTGAATACAATCAAATACTCTTTAAAAACTTGTTTGGGAAGCTAATTTCACAAGGGTAGCTTACCTCGTAACTGAAACTGATGTACTTCAATAAAAGTAATCAACATAATACAAATGACAACTTATTTTTATGAAATAATCATTTTTGTCATAGACTGTATAAGTTAAAGAGCTAACCGGCAATGCCCAAAATGAACTTTGTGAATTATTGATGTGTCATTTATCATAAACTAGCGACCCGCCCCGGCTTCGCACGGGTAGCACTAATCTATGAATAGCGGATGACTTCTGGAAGATGAATGGGGGCGGTCATGGGACAAAGTTATTGCAGATATCTTTAGGGGGGAGCACATCAGGCTTTACTTTGTTTCATGCATCATAAGATTGCTCTAAGCTCTAAACCTGAAGGTAAACACGCTCCTATTATAATAGTGTAATTGACTTGAGTAATTTGTATGTTTAAACTCACTTATCTCAGAAACAAATTATTGACTTTATCGACTTGCTCATTTGTTTGCGACAAAAAGGCCTGTCCTGGACCAACTATGTGTCTTTGTCAATGTTCTGAATATCCGCATCTTTTCAATCAATTCCAATATATTTGGTACCGAAACAAAGTTATTTGTGAGATTTACTTTATCATTTCTTGCTTAAATTTCGCTTTTTTTTTGTTTAGCTACTTTGATCCCACTCCTGATCAAAGACTTTCCCGTATTCCTTCTAGGAACTGTTTACCTGCACCACCTTGAACTTTGTCTTGTCTTTTTAAACCCAAAATGCTGCGTTTGCGTTGGCAATTTCCAAGGCGGAACTAAGCCGCACAAGTCGATCTTCGAAATTAAGCAACGATTTTTGGGATGCGGTCCTTGAATGGGTGGTCATACAATTCATACAGAGGTCCCTCCGTTTCTCGGAAAGCACGTCACGCTGTTGGTATTAGCTGCCTTTTGAAGATCTTTAACAGTAAATACAGGCCCGAAAATGTCTGACAACCATTATCAACCGTATCAAGGCGTATCGTATTACCCAGTACCTGGGTTGAGGTTCAGCTGGGCTCGATGTAAAATACTGGCATTCACTGCACCTGACTGAAAGCCAACCCCAACTTAGCTAGGTAAATGCAGGCAAATGGATGATGACCTTGCTCTTGATTCGCCACTCGCTACTTAAAGTATTGCCTTAGCAAATTGTATATTGTCTTGTCCGGAAGGAATTCTCGTAATATTTTGAAGTACCAATTTTGTTATCTATTCAAAGATGCATTGACTTCGTTTAGTTAAAGTCGAGAGCTTGGATGTGTCTGGTTGATGGTAATAGGCTCTTCCCCCTTTACATGGGACTTAAACATTACTGGCGAAATGTGGGTGTACTATTAACGGTACCTCTGCCAAATCCTTCTGGGAAATACAGGCAAAATGTTCTAATGAACCCTCGTCGTTATGATATTATTTTGTTTCGCGAGTTATTTGCATTATGTGATATTTCCTAAGATATTCATCTAAATTGAATGGTGAAAAGGGCAATTTTGGCACAATTAAACGCTAAAGATGACTAACATATTTATTTTGATAAGGAATAGTTTCATTTTTACCAAATTTTAAAATCATAAAAATGGTTATTGTGAGTCAACCTTAGAAGATAGGCATAATGCTATCGCGGCGGTTGATAAGGATCGATAAGTTTATTTTTAAAATTTCAGAGAAAATCGCAGAAATAATAAAGTGCTATAGTTAATTTAATTGTATTTAAAGCTATTTCCTTAATTTGTAACTCAGCTCAATTAATATTAGAATCCAAAGTGTCGAAAGAAATTACAAACATTGTTTACCTACAAAAACATAGCTTAGCTTAAAAAACATCAAATTGTATTGATTTATGCTTAAAATAGCCTACAAGCCCTGCGGGTCGGATTTTATGCACGCTGGTGTATTTTCCTGTGAGCGTGTGTGAGTGAGTGGGTGAATTTGCGGAACTAATATTGATAGAGAGGGATAGGTGAATACGGAGATGCTGAAACGGAAGAGATGAGCAATGGTGTCGCGCGACTCAGTGCCGCTTCAACTGCACACATTCATGTTTTGTTTGTTACAAAAAGAAAGCCTGCAAGTTACTGTCGCATAGGGTTCCCAGATCTATAAAAAGTTTTCCGGATGAAATTACGGACAATTGTAGAAAATCCGGACTTTTCATTTCTCTGAATTGTGCTGTAATTTGATACTGGCTTTATTTCCAAACGTAAGATATTAATAATAGTGAAAGATTTGTTGCAAAACATTGCACGTTTCTTTGTACGTCTAGGTACTAAGACAAGTGATACTGTTGGTTCCTATTTTATTTGATCATTGATTGTGTTATACTTAGCCCATTTAATTTTGTAGAAATTCCGGACGTCTCGCAACCCTACCCTCTCAACACACACTGCTATGCAAATTATCAGCCAAAACAGTTGGGAGGCGACGATAGCTATCTCTCTCGTTCTCTCTTACAGGAGAGTGGAATATTTCTGTCCTCCTTCTACTTACATGACGTCAGAGATTTGCCTATGTGTGTTAAGGGCAATTTTATTGTTGTAAGGCTATTCACTATTGCGAAGATATGTTAACCTAGTCATTAGCTGCCTCTTTGGTGTAGAAGGCGCAAGCGCTACTGATGGGTTTTAACTCATGAAATTCTCTGTTACAGAAAACGTTTTTTAGGGACTCTATACCCAAACCACTGCAACTCCTGAAAGCCAGAATCAACAGTGGCGACAACTTGAAAGGCGCCGAGACAATGAAGCTCGACGAAATCCCAGAGAAACAATTTAATCAAAATCATTTATTTTTGTCTTGGATCCCGCAAAAGATCTTCCCTCCCTATCAGCAGCAGACAGAACAAAACAAGGCCAATAGGAACAATGGGAGGTTTAGGTACAACTGGGATAAGCCCAGTTGTGTCCGGTTGATGGCAAAAGGCTCGCGGCTTATGACATCGGACTTAAAAGAAACTAGCTCCGATCATTTGTTGTTTGAGGCCCATTTACATATCTTCCGAAATAGTTTTAATTTTAAATCGTGTACATCTACCTATATTTTAATAACCTATAGTTTTTAGTCATCCAAGTCCTAGTTATTTATTATTATATCAATGGCTACAATAGGACTGTAGCAGCTGATTACGCCCTGTGTTGCTCGCTTACACTGTGAATTTTATAGTATGTTGATTTGTCTGTAAGTTGGTTTTTATTTGTTGTCAAAGGTATCTTTATATTTCTCCATCAACTAGAAAAGAGGTGATGATCTTCAAACAGCTGAGCAGATTTTGTTGAAACATAGTTAAGAACAGATTAAGACACCTTGCAAACGAAAAAAACTTATTGAAAATCAGTTCATCCGTTCAGGAGCTATGATGCCACAGACAGATGCACACTTCAAACTTATAATTATAACACACTCCTTTTTTGGTCGAGGGTTAGAGTCAAGACTATAAATTTCGATGTATGAAATGAGGAATACAAACATATAAAATAAAAAATAATAAAATCAATTATTTTTGCCGTAGTCGTGTGAGGAGTGTAGGCAGGGAGAATGGATGAATAAACCATGTTTCGTCGACCAAATAATAGGGAACAAGGACAGGAAGATGATGCAACAAAAACATCAATAGGGTTTAGGGTAGGTATACTTACTTAAGGCCAGCACTCCTCCAGCTACTCATCTTCTAGGCAATCCTTAGCAATTCATTTGGTTAGACAAAAACTTTTCTATAATTATCACCTCACATTTCCAAAAAAACATTCAAAACGCCATTTTTATTAGTGTCATTTGACAGGTACGTCATCTTTGACAAATTTGAAGAGCCATGATGAAAAACGAAAAATTGTTTTTCCAGAGGTCTAATGAGGTCATCTGCTTCTCCATGCTGCAATGATAAAGTTGTTTTTCCATATCTTTCTTCCATACTATCTTAATGATCCAAGAATGATGAGCATAACTATGTGTTTTGTTTTGATACTGTTACACTAATGTGATAGTAAAAATTAACCCCATACCTACTGTATTATCGTATAATGACCTTTTGTCGGAAATTTGATTGAACTGGCAAATACCAGTAACCAGCAACATGATAAATATTACAAAATGTACGTATCTCTAGGACAAAGTTTGCAATAAAAAAACACATTCGCGTAAAAACTCCATTAAAAATAAAAAGTTGAAGAATCTACTATAGGATTTACGTAAACTATTGAAGTTCTCTCAAAACCTGTTCTTCAGATCTTAACCAAATTAATAATGAGGCAACCCCTGGGATAACTTCTTTGTGATAAAGAACAATCGCTGAACATCATCATCTGCCCAGCATTTTCCCAACTATGTTGGGGTCGGCTTCCAGTCTAACCTGATGCAGCTGAATTAGCTGAATACCAGTTTTTTACATGGAGCCACTGCCAATCTGACCTCTACAACCCAGTTAGTACTGGTTAATACGATACCCCTTGGTAAGACTGGTTGTCAGACTTTCTGGCCACTCATGACTAGCAGTAACCTAAAGACTGTCAAAGATCTACAAATGACAGCCGGGAAAAACGGCTTAACGTGCTTTCCGAGGCACGGAGGAAAATCGGTATGTAATGGGTCGTCACCCATGCACGGACCAACCTAGGCAAGCGCGGCTTAACCTGAACAGACAGCATGCTTGAAAAACAGTTTTAGAAAGGTAAGGGATAAATAGTCACGCTCCATCTTGTTCCTACTCTAGAATAAGATTAAAACTGCACTGCTTCATGAGGTAATGGTAGGGTTACCATTATGTCATAAAGCAGTAAGTACCTAATCGATAGGCATGCGAAGTTTCATCCGAATTTCGTAAGAAATTATTCGGAACAATCATACTCTTGCGTTATGAGTCTATGACGCAGCTTTACGCATAGACTGTGTGTAGACGATACTAATCACGTACGTATGTATTTATTTCTCAGGAACCGGTTGCCGGCCGTGAGTCAGACTGCTAATATTATAGCGATATACGTATCAGAATCTACCTAAGTACTTATTAATTCTTAACTACCTAAAGTTGCCCTCTGTCACCCTATGGTTTAATGTCACCTTCTATCACATCATATAGACAAGATCTATGGACCTATGGCAAAATTCACTTTAAACATGTTGAAATCTCTCATCTCATCGTCTCTCGATCCAAAGCGTTTACGTGTCACTACGAGCACGTAGGCGCAATAATTACACATGGTATATACACTCACACCTCAACCTGCAGGAAGTCCCTTATTATTAGGTACACTTCATGACCATAATTTCACGCGGAAACCGTCCACTGCCTCACATAGATCATAGAACTTCCCCAAAGGTCGTCAAACCTATCGGTCATACTTATTAATTAATTACTAAACCGTATACTACGTCCACATATTATAGGTGTAGGTGGGTATACCAGCTGTTGCCCACGACTTTTTTTGCGTGTATTGTCATCGTTTTTAATACAAATCCAGGCTGAAATGTAGCAGTCACTATGTTCTTCTCCAGGCTCGGTAAATATCTGTCTTTGTTAACGATTGCTTCAAAGGTCTAGGCGTACAAGGGTAACATATTTTATGCACCTACAGACAGAGTTAATGACATTTATAATTATTTTTGCATGGTTTATGATACGTTCCCCCCACAAGGTAAACGAACGACCCCTAGGAGGTCGCCGTATTTTGCGCTAGGCGGAGAGCGCCGGACGGATCGATGTAGTCGTCCCTAACCTAACTAGTAAGATGCTTAGTACTTTAGTTCTGGGCCAATGTCCAGCTGTAGACGCCCTCCTGCTGATATGATGATTCATTTGAACCTAAGTGAGATAACAACATCATCACATAATATAGCATCACGCTTGTAAGCCCCGAAGACTAAGCCAGAGGTGTACCTAATAGTACACTCACATTTCGCCAGTTATGTTTTAATTCCCATGTAATAGGGGGGAGCCTATTGCCATCAACCGGGCACATATCCAGACTCCGAGGCTGCTACTAAAATTCTTATGGAAAAACCCAATAACACTGCCCGACACGGGCATCCAGGACCTCATGCTCAGCAGTTGCGCTTGCGACCATTCGACGAACGAGGCATGTCCGGGATTATTTTTAACCGACTTCAAAAAAAGGAGGAGGTTCTCAATTCGGTTGTATGTTTTTTTTTTGTTTTTTTTTTTGTGTTTGTTACCTCATATCTCCGTCATTTATGAACCGATTTGAAAAATTCTTCTTTTATATGAATCGATCTACTTCCCGATTGGTCCCATAGAAATTTCATCAAAATCGGTTCAGCAGTTTGGTTTTGAAATCAAAATAGCTGGAAAAAATGTCATCCAAGTAAAAGAAATTGCGAAATTGATACTTGACAAGGATTTTTGTGTGATACGATAACTAAATAAAAAGGGTAAAATTAAAACTTTTTTAGTTATCGCATCACACACAAATCCTTGTCAAGTATCAATTTCACAATTTCTTTTACTTGGATGACATATTTTTTCCAGCTATTTTGATTTCAAAACCAAACTGCTGAACCGATTGCGATGAAATTTCTATGGGACCAATCGGGAAGTAGATCCATTCAGATAAAAGAAGAATTTTTCAAATCGGTTCATAAATGACGAAGATATGAGGTAACAAACACAAAAAAAAAACATACAGCCGAATTGAGAACCTCCTCCTTTTTTTGAAGTCGGTTAAAAAAAGTGGAAAATAACTTTACTTTCAGAAGTCGGTGGCAAAAAAGTCAATGAAACAAACAATAGTCACCGACTTCCGAAAGTAAAGTTATTTTCCACTTTTTTTAGTGTTTTTTTTGGAAGTCGGTTTTTTTATAACTAGCATTTGCCCTTCGAATTCGCTCGCGTGGATACCGGAGATTATCCCAGAGAGAGTGAGACGTAGTTAATTCGGGCACGACGCAATTACAGGTTTGGCTGTTAGTCTATTAAGTCGAATATCTCTCAGCTGGGATCAAATATATTTGTAAATTTTGTCTCCGATAGGTTAGAAAGAATAGTACATTTTGATATGACCTAAGTGGGGAAAGTTTGTTATTGCGGCCGAGACCGAGAACTGCAGTAACAAATGCCCACGTGTATCAAACGACGTTTTTAAATACAATTTTAGTTTTTTGATTTTAGTCCAAATTTGTTCAAAGTCCAAATTGATTCAATGGAATAGAAAAAAATGAAAAATAAAAATGCGTGTGGGAGCGAGCCGCCTCACCACCTGGCTGTGGAATTTTTATTTCCGGACTATAGTGCGGGAATATAAAAAGAAAACCACGAGGGTGAAATCCATAGCATGTTGAACCTAATCGTAGTGCGATAAGAGCCAGTTTTCGAGGAAGTTTATTTGAAAATAATTATTTTTTGTTCCAATCCAGGGGGCGCTCCATCCACGGATAGATCCCCTAATGTCCCTCTAGGCATCCCTAATTTTATCTTGACCAGTTCAGCCTAACAGTTGCTTTTGCATGTATAATATTAGAATGGATATTCTTTAAACTTTCTTTTGAGAGCATGAGTTAAGATAGGTACTGACTTTTGCAATGCGCCGCTAAATGCAGTTTGCTGAACTGTTATTTTTAAAAAATTCCCGAAATCTGCTTGTGGGCACATTAACGTTGTAATGTTCTCATTTGCCTTCAGGGTAAACCAATAATGTTTTCATAATATACGTTCGTTAATTTAGGTAAAGTGTTTTCTCATGGCTAAAAACACGACTCTTGTAAATCGACTCATGTCATGCTTGTTTACTACCTAGGTGTCTATTATCAAAACCAATCAGGTATATTAGGAATCTACCAACGTTTTTTGAGCAGCAAATATCTTAATTTTTTCCTTGATAAACTAGAATACTGATCATGAATCTGTATCTAGTAATGTATCTTCGGGGATCTCTGAGAGTGTTACAATACAATATCTAATATTTTCTTTGACCTAGACTTAAATACTGTCTTTGTACCAGGGACCGTACAACCCCGCTTAAGAGTTAAGCCTTTCGAAGGGGTAAGCCGTTTATGAGCTTACCTCTATCATTGGGTAACCCCTTGAATGGGTTTTGTACCAGAAACCCTTTGAAAGGGTTACATGATAACCTATTGAATGGGTTTTATACTAGAAACCCTTTGAAAGGGTTACATGATAACCCATTGAATGGGTTTTATACTAGAAACCCTTTGAAAGGGTTTCATGATAACCCATTGAATGGGTTTTATACTAGAAACCCAGTGAAAGGGTTGCATGAAAACCCTTATAAGGGTTTTGTTCGGGTTATTCAATAAACTTGTGCTAGGTCGGTGGTACGGGAATGGCGGCCGGGCGCTCATTGCCTATAATTCACTAGACGGTATTATACAAATAGCGAGAGTAGGTACGAGCGAGAGCTCCAATAACTATAGTTGCGTATTTTGAGTTTATATTATATTATTCTTTTGATCTATCCGAGCCGAAAGTAGCGTGTAGACTTTTTTTATCAATTGGGATGCGTTTGCGTGTTTCAAGCTAATTCATTTATAAGGTTAGTTTTTTCTTGAATATTAAAGTACTTTGTAGATAGTTTGAGTTTTTCTTTGTAGATAGTTTGTAGGCAATAGTATTGCCTACAAATAGGCTCACTCGCCCCCTGTTACATGAGATTTAAAAACATAACTGACGAATGTGGGTGTACTATTAGTCTATCAGGTACACCTCTTTGGGGAATACAGGCGTGACGTTATTTGTGATGTTTGCAGATATGTAGTTTATGCTCAAAATCCATCCAAGTGCTAAGATTTCTTTGCTAAATCGCACGAAGTTGCGCAGAAGATGGTAGGTAAGTACTTCATAGAGACTCTCTGTTGGTCGTTTGTTATTTAGGTATTAGGTTTCAAAATTATAAAAACGAATGTTGGGGCCGGATGCCTTGTATCATTTTATTATACTTATCATTTTATATTTGGTAGTAGAAAATATTACTAAGTACATATATCAGAGAGTGAAGAAAGTTCTGATGACGAATCTCAACACGTCAATCAGATCCATGACGAATTGTCAAAAACATCAGCAGGAATGTCTTTGTCACCTACATTCGATCCAGATGTTTCTACGCCTGATTGATTTCTATTATAGCTTATGCAATAGCTTGAATTTTAAAGCTCCCTTAGGCTCTTTAGGTCCGGCTCGCTTCGCTCGCTCTTGCGTTCTCTTCATCTTGAAACTCTTACTCATCTCAGGGGCAGGGTCGTAGGTCCGGTTTTGAAGTTCAAACCCGGGAGGGGTTTTGACATCTAAATCGACCCCTAAATCTCGGACAACTATAAAGAAATCAACCGATCCGAGGCGGAATGCAAAAAATTTCTCGCTCGCTAATACATACCCGTGTTATCGTAATCAATTGAATGAGCAATGAGCAAGTAGAAATTTTGTCTTTATTTTATTATAAATGTCGTTTGAAATAAGATAAGACATTTAATAAAAACTTTTTACAGTCCGTTCAACCGATTTTGACTTCTATTCCGTAGGCATAAGAACGCCTTTAAAAGACGTCTGCGTTGGACGACTGTAAGTATAGGACTATGACACAAATAAGGTTAAATGTAATTCGTTTGGGTGAATGCGAGCCGTAGCCCCGTAGGTACCTATGTACGTTAGTGCATGACTTCGAACGAGTGAAGGAGGCCTGCTTTTGTTTTTTAATAACATTTAATAGCTTTTACAATTTCGCATGTAATGATATAAGCCACATAGCGATATCTAACTTAAACAAAAATAAAACAACTAATAAGTTTGGTTCTTGTCAAACATCTCTCTTTGAAATTGCTAAGAGATTTCGGCGATTTTCTTCAAAACTTTGAGGTAGGTAGCGCTATTCGGCCTAACAGGGCAGTCTAGTAGGTACTCCATTTTGTACATTTAGTGACCAATAATCTATCCATGACACAAATCAATCAACAATGAAGTGGTACGTCGGACCTTTAGAACATAACATCGTTGCGCAAATTGTTGCGTGAATTGGCAAGTAGGTAAGTATGTAGGACAATCCTACATATTTACCTACTTGCCCATTGCAATAAACTATACAATTGCTATTTTGAAAATTTAGATTGATAAATTACGTAACTTTATATCTACATACCTACCTATTGTAATGCGACCCCGAAATGATCAATCGCCATCAATTTATATTGTAGTATAGTAATATTATCAATCGCTTGGTACGTAAACGAGCTATGTGCAACAAACACGTAATAATTTACAATCACGATTGATCATTTCGCAGACCCCTAAGTTTTCACACCGACTAAATAATAATATAGTAAAACTCCGCAAAAGACGTCCAGGTTCAAAAATCAAACAGCAAAAATGACAGCATTTGTTTGGTACTTGCAATAAAGTAATAAACAAGAACAGAAATGAAAAAAACATAATAATATTAAGTAATTTCGGTATCCGGCCAGCAAAGCTAAAATGAACTCTAAGTCACATTCAATAAAGCTCATAGATCCCTGTTTACAACCAGCTAGGTAAGTAGCCACAAAGGCGCCGCCGCGTCAACGCATGCTATTCCGTTTTGAAACCTATGCCCTTCAGCGAGAGATCATATTACCATGGGGTCTAAACTCGAACAAATTATAATTAGTCATGTAAAGAAAATCATAGATTGCAGCATAGGTAACGATTATGAAACAAACAATCACTAAAATACGTTAAATGGCAGATTTTGACTGAAGTAAGAGATTAGTAAAAATCTAAACTTCCTTGTCTACTCATAAATCACGTAATTTCTACAAAAAAAGATAAATGAAGCTCTAGATCAATTCGATCCCATAGAAGTAGCCATCTGTTAATCATTTTCTTTAGAGCTCTTTGCAAAAGATGGTGTTTTACTGAATATGTTATATGTCACATAAACTGCAGCGTGAAAGCTCACTCACACAAATGAAACTGTTCCGCCAACTCGAGAATTTTTTTGTTGTTGTTTTGTATACTTGTCCTTGAACGCACGGTGCGATGTCATTCATATTCGATTTGGTTAACCAAAATGGTCCCTTAGCTTAGGCCGTTCAAAAGAGTTATCCAAATATTATGGGTTTGTGACTGTTTAGAAAACCCTATCAAAAACCCATACCAAAACGGTCAATTAAGCTGGTAACCAAAACGATCAATTAAGCTGTTCAAAAGGGTGACCCACACCACATCGTAAGGGTTTTTGATTGACTGCTAGAAAAACCCTATCGAAAACCCTTTCAATGGGTAGCCAAAATGGTCAATTAAGCCGTTCAAAAGGGTTAGCCACATCGTATGGGTTTTTGATTGACTGCTAGAAAAACCCTATCAAAAACCCTTTCAATGGGTAACCAAAATGGTCTATTAAGCCGTTCAAAAGGGGTACCCATATCGTATGGGTTTTTGATTGACTGCTAGAAAAACCCTATCAAAAACCCTTTCAATAGGTAACCAAAATGGTCTATTAAGCCGTTCAAAAGGGTTACCCATATCGTATGGGTTTTTGATTAACCGCTTCGAAAAACCCTAACGAAAACCCTTTCAATGGGTAACCGATATGGTCCCTGCTTTGTACTGTGCTTTACTCTGCCTATCAACTATTTAATTTATCTACGTGGCCGCTTATAGTTCATAGACATCACTCCACGTTTCTTTTAGAAGAAACCTCGGAACACAAAAAGATTCTGACAGATTGACGAAAACTGTCAAGACACCCGAAAAACGTTTTTGTAGTGGGAAAACACAAACTGCAATTTTTTCCGAAGAAGAAATGTTTCGAGTATTTACTTCTGTAATTGCGCAGTTATCTGAAAGTGTACCAAAGCGGATTAGTATAAACGCAAACAGCGTTTATGGATCTTGTGAGTAAAATTATCTAGATCTAGGTAGTAGAAACCTTGTTTGTCCAAAAATCATAATAATTAGCAACAGGCTGACGTGTGTGCTCAATTCAAGTGGGTACTCACAGATGCAGAAGTCGTTGCGATTCGCAGAAAAGCAGCTTTCAGGCCATGCTGCGGGTTGTTCAAAAGAGATACCGCGGCCCCGGAACACAAAGGGCGATGAAGGAACATGGGTGGGTTTTAGTCAGTAAAAGTCTGACACACCCTCCCGCTCAGCCCAGAGCGGGAGAAGTCATTTGATGATTTCCCATCCGAAATCTTTTGTGGTTACCATATTAGTACTTACTTGTCTGCCTTTCCAAAGAATGTGACAACCATTCCGTCTCATTTCATAATTCCTGTATGCGAATTGCGCACGCGCACTGTTGTTTGTTATTCCCTTTTGCTGGGGACACGGCTGTAAAAAAAGCAATAAGGAAAAGTATTTTTAATACATAACACAAGTAGGTACCGTACGTACTTGGATCACATCTGCATCCTTAAAATAATCCTGCAGCTGCTTCAAAATGCATGCATGATACTCGCCGCATTATTCGATGCCTTGAGCATAGTTCCTAATTATTAATTAATTCAATTTTCATTCATTCGCTGGGTCTCATTGAGGAATAGCTTATTCCTCTATGCTGGGTCTAGAATCTACAAAATATCACAAGTGTTCCTTTTTGTAAAGAAAGTCAGCATCAGGTAAGAAAGGTTTTTTGATTTTGACATTTCATCCCCTAAAAACGTTACATAGAGGGTGTAGGTTTGTATGAAACTTCGTGCGCCCGTGCGTTCAATCGTTTTTGCCACAAATAAGATATTTAGATTGGTAATAGCCAACCACACTTATCAATATTAATGCTAATATTGATAAGTGTGGTTGGCTATTACCAAAAACAAAAGACATAGTTACTAAGTTGCCGTATAGGTATGCTGTTAATTTTAACCCACCAGACGTCGAGGTCAATGATCGGATAGCTATTAGCACGGTGATAAAATGTGAAATCGGAATTTAATCCTATAAATGGCAATAGGTAATCGCCCAGTGGCGAACAAGGCCTAATGTCATGGTGTATAATATTGTCTTTTGTATCAATAGGTAACAAGATCTACAGATCTAAAGTGCACGGCAGCGACCTTAATCAATATAGAACGGTCCCGCTGCTGGTCTTCTTTCTGTCAGAGGCAGCAGGCCCTCATGTACCTAGCGGGTCCATTGCGTGTTGGTGGATGTCACACCAGCGACCGGCACGACTACCCGGTCTACTAATGATGTTTTCTTTCACTATTTGAAGAGCAGTGTTTATGAAAAATTTTGAAAGTGTGGCCTGGGTTCAAAATCACCCGTAAGTCGAGGCCATGACAGTTTCTTGCCTCGACTCACCCACAATTTCCACCTCACACTTGCCACAATTGCTTCAACACGATAATAGTTTTCTCTCAAGCTGGGATAAAACTGAAAGCTCTTCGTTCACAACCACAACTGGGAACCTCGTGATAAAAATGCTTTCTTGTATCGGGTAAATACTAAGAATTATCGGAAACGATCTCTCTCCCAATATACGATTTTTTGTCTCACCAGCGAGCAATTTGTCATTAAAATCGTACTTACAACCCTATGAGTGCCTGCGGCTTAAAGAGTTATGATAAAGCACCCCATTACTTCTTGTACAACCCGAATCCGTTACCAATGATGAGTGTAAGTCTCATCCACTAAACACCACTCTACCCGGTCTTGGGCCTCTCGCGTCCAACTCTCCTGCTGCTTTAACCAGATCACAGATAATATAATACACCGGGCAAGAGCCTGGTCTGGGTGGACCAACAGGCCCACGTAGCTCGTCACCTGCTTCATCATTACCATCATAACAGGCCAGAATCACCCACTACTGGATATATGCGTCCTCTTTTTCCTGCCACACTTGCTGGTTTTGTACCTCATGCAGGTATTTTGTCGTCACCTGCTTACGTTCCAATGATATTCTTTATTTCACAGATTCCAAATTCAGAAGTAGGAACTATTCAAAATACGTAAGCCCGAGACAAACAAGCGGATCTGATGATAAGGAGTCCTGCAAACAGTATACCACTTTAGCGAGGATGTTCAATTGTAACTCGCCCAGATATTTTGGCTCAGGCGAAAAAGTCAGCATTGTAGGCCTAGATGACATCGGAATGGCTATAGTGTACACTTTACTTGTTAAGGTAAACTTTGACTGATAAAAGAATTCTTTGCTACATTCATTCTGCGTCATGGTACCGTAGAGGATTGGAGCTTCGTGCCAGTCTGATCCACGACGACGCGGAATCGGCTTAACCCATATATGCCCAGAACTATTTTACAAACTATATTAAATGGCTGTGCCTTTTTTGCTAACAAACGATTCCCGATGCTTTATTAAAGTACTATAGGAAGAGTTTTATATCCATGTATTAAAAGCGAAAAAGAAGTCATTCGCTTTGTTTCCGTTCGGCTATTCTTGTCAAGCCGATTCCACGTGCAATCACTCCCAAATCCGTGAATTTTTAATGCTCGAGTGATTCTACTTCTAGTAAAGCGTTCAAGCTCGCAACATCGAATAATGAGAGTGAAATGAGAGCCGCACTTTAATGAGTTCCTTATGTTTTTTCAAGAAATGATTCTGGTTATTGAAATATATTATGAAATATTACAGACTTAAATGTATTTATTTAATGTTTTATTTTAGGGCATTACAAACAACATTTGTATGATTGATATGAACGAAGACATATTGCAAGGTGAACATATGGATCTTCAGTCAAGCGCCCTTTTTCTGGATAACCCTAGGATTCTGTCTAGCAAAGGTAATGTGAATGCTTGCAAACTACTTTATTTTGTTAATGACGGAGCTACGCAAAACGTTAGTGTGGATAGGTGGGGTAAGATGTCCAATATCAAATGTTCCAACATAATTTATGCACGGTTCAAAAAAAAGATATAATTATAATGGTATACAAAACGCATAGTCACGAAAATAGAGGGATAAAGAGGGTGAAATGGATGGGGTGACGGAAGAAAATAACGCGGTGAACCTAATAATACAATTGCACATGTTATAGATCCGGCGGAGACTCGCGACTCCAAAGTGTGCATAGTCACCACCGGCACGTTTAAAGGAAGGGATGAGACTGCGCAGGATTATATCACTAGGAGTGCCGGCATCATCAGGGCAATCGTCACACCTGTAGGTCTCTTCAATAAAAATGAATGAACATACAACATGTAACATAATTAACGCACACCCTCTTAAGGGCTCATTGTACTCATCATTATAAACAACTTTTACCATGGGACCAAACCTGAAATCGCTAAAAAAAATCAGATGTTCCATACATTTTGACGAATTATGCGTACATAAATGTAGGGAGCAGCTGTTTACAATTGTCCCATAAGAGGTTGTTCGTTAATTATGTTACATGTTGTATATGAACTTGTAGCCATAAGCCAACCCACTTGGTAGATCATTTTCACACTTGAAACACTAGTACATTTTTAGTAGGTAGGTATCTACTTCCTGTTCATTACATTGGGCCTCGGTAGACTACGAAGGAGAGAAGGGCCCACGACGGCGAATTAGATAGGTATTTTCCTTAAGAGTTGGGAAGAAGCGGCACAGAATCATGACTCGATGGAATGAATAGGGGGAGGCCTTTACCATGCAGTCGTTCAGACTACCTTTAAAAAAATATGATAATTACCTATTCGGGCTGACAAATAAGCTATTAAATTTTATAGAGTATCGCCGTTATTGATTTTATCAGTCACTAACACCTGAACTGGCGTTAGCAAAGACCTCACCAGAATTTCGAGTTTATGCCAAGGAACCACACGTTATGAACAGTGGAATTTTTCTTTACCAGCTAGCGAAGCATAGTCCTGAAGCCATATTCATAGTGGCGAGTGATCCGGTTGATGTCCTGACGTACGTCACATGGCGGCTGACTAACTTCCCGAAGGAGCAGATCATAGGAACTGGCACTTTGGTCGATACGGCCCGATTCCGGTACCTGCTCTCGGACAAGCTAGGAGTAGCACCCAGTGACTGCAACGCGTATATTATTGGAGAACATGGTCAACAAAATAGCGGTATGGTGGTTTTGCTGTTATATACGTCTTGGAAGTACCAATTTTTGTCAGCAAGATGAACTAATTGTTGTCAGCGCGTGATGACCGCGTATGCCACGCGTAGTGTGGGATGTCCCCAGCTTGATGGGCTGACGACATTAAAAAGTGGCTGCGCAAGACCTGATGCAAAAGGCGGAGGACAGTGTTGCGGCGCAGCTTAGGAGTGGCCTATGTCCAGCAATTGTCTGTGATAGGCTATTGATTCTGTGTCAGCAATAACTTTGTTCTTTTTCCGTAGTTCCTGTATGGTCAAACGTAAACGTGGCTGGTGTTCGCCTGGTGGACCTGAATCCACAGATAGGTTTAGAGGAAGACCCTGAGTTGTGGCACGAAGTGTTCCAGGATGCCGTGAAGACTGATGATGCAGTGCGCCACCTGAAGGGGACCGTGACTTGGTCCGTAGGTCTCGCTGTGGCAGAGATCTGCAATGCTATCTTTACGAACACATACACTGTGCTCCCAGTTTCAACATATGTTAAGGTACCTATGGCTATTAAGTATAATAATAGGTTCTTCGTACAGTGATGTTTTCCGCTAGGTTTTCGGCAAGCGGGTCAGGTCAGATCTTTCTTTGTAGATGTCAAGCTATTTTGATTCCGTTGTTCGGAAGCAAGGAGTTTTTACACATTGCCTGGTATATAAGATTTAATTGCAATAAAATCCAATCGAAGATGATTCAGTATGATCCGGTTTGGGAATCAGACTGGAATATTGTTAAAACCATTTGTTTGCTCTCCAGGGTGAGCACGCGATAAGAGACGACGTTTTCCTCTCGTTGCCCTGTGTGGTAGGCAAAAATGGAGTTTCTAACATCATTCGACAGGAGCTGACTGATCAGGAATCATCACTCCTGCGCAGGGGAGCAGGACACATAATACAGCAGTTAGAGTATACTAACAAAATAATAAATTAATGTAGGTACCTACCTAATGACTTTTACGTGATTTAATTATATTTTTTGTTCTATATAGCTTTAATTCTTGTTTGGTTTCATAGCGTGTTTAAAGTATCTTTATTGATGTTTATTGTTTTAAGTGCTTTTTATACAAGACTTGCTTGCTGGTTTCGTAATTATAAATAAATTATTTATAGTTTTGTAAAATCTTCGCAGTTTCATTTAAATTGCCTTTTGGCTTTAGCTCGAGGTACCTATGTATGTCTAAAACGTGTAGGGTCGTAGTGTCATTGACAAAAGTAATTTTAAGGACACCATATTCAGCACATTAAGTAGCTTAAGTACTTACTTTCTTATCCAGTAACTTTCAGTTTTTATTTCTTGCAATCAAACTGGATTTTACTGAAGGTGACTGACCTCAGCCCCTAACTCTGCACGCTGCCAAATTATTTATTATCACAGTATCAGCCATAATATTCTAGATTCTAGACTAGTTTTATTCAACCTCCGATCTTATGGAGGAGCACTATAAAGCCGAAATTGGGCGAGAGACTGATGAAGCCGTTTCGTAAATTGAAGTCCTGTAATAAAAAGTGTGGTTGTTGGAAAAGCGATTGTATGTGAAAGGTTTATGGTGTGTTTTTGTGGGGGGTTGTGTTAATTCGGGCATGCGCGATGGCGTGGCGTCCAAAAGTAGCTATTGAAGGTGACCTTGGCGGGCCCGTGGACGACGGACGCGACTCGACGCACGCCGCGCGCCGCCGCGCCGCGCCGGTCCGACAGAAACACAACAGCTTCAGCCGTGACGGCCTCGTTGCCGGCTACTACGTGACCTGACTCACGGCATGACACCGGCAGACACCTCTATGTTCACTTTCCATCTTCTTTTAACTTTGCCATAGTGAATTTTTTCCTAGCAATGTTCGGTTTAATGAACTTCAGTTGAAATGTAGTTTGACATTTTAACTAAGTTACTTACTTCACTAGAATTAAAAAAGTTATTACCTAGATACCTTATTTAAAGTTTATAAATAAGTCTTTACATAAAAGGAAAACTTCTTATTTGATAAGTTTTCGTAACCTATTATTCTACGAATCATTGATGATGATTATGCATTGTATTTATCGTGAAAATGGGTCTGAAAGTACATAAACACCAATCAACTTCTAATGAATCATAAACAGCTGACACAGATCTTTTTAATTACAACATGAATGATATAATTTATGTGCAAAAGTCACGCCAACTGTTTTAAGAACTGTCGACGTTATTTTTACACAAAGTTTTCCAAAATATTTGCATCATTTATTTTTTCCGTTTTTCCTTGTTGCTTATTTATAGAAATGTTTTTTAATACTGCTTTAAAATTCCTTATTTAAATTGGACTTAGACAGTCGCGAAATAGAAAGAAAGGAAAACGTTTTTGGCACACGCCAAAAGTTCATAATACACAATATAAAAAAGCAAATATAAAATTTTAAACTAACCAAGAAATATTGTTTGACTCACGGCTGCGCCAAATATGCCCAGTTCAGCAAAATGCCGGATAACTAGTGCCCGACGCTGGTTTTCAACTGAACCTATATGGTGAGTGTGCGGAACTGCGGATGTCAATAGGTTTAAATAATTATTGTGAAAGATATGATAACGTAGTGTGTATTATGAAAATAAAATAAAATGATAGTAACAGCGGAAATGTGTTGGTACAGCTACTAGGCGCGATGATGGATTAGAGGAGAGGTCTATAATTCTCTATTCGTATAATAATATTAACGAAAAGTTTTGGTCTTCGAATCAATACAAATACTTTTTTCTCTATGGCCATTAACCCATGTGCCCTTGCTCCTGTGACCTTTTTGACCTTGACTCTCACCCAACACAGCCCAACTCTGGTGCAATGAGCATGCGCGTAACGGACGCACCCTACTTTTTCGCGCGCACGCAATCACATGGTGGCATCATTCGTTCGGTCGTTCACTCATTCAGTAAACATACATAAATGAAGACCGGTTTAATCCGCTCATTCAGTCAATCCTTGACAGTGGAGGAGTGAACGCACGTTTTGATTCTAACTTATAATCGCATTTTATCTACGCGAAGTTATCGTAGTGTTTTGATAATTTAAAAATTATACTGTTTTCATAAAATATTTCGGAGATGGCTGAGAATAATTCTAACAACCACAGCTACGAGAATGGAAACAGTAAGTTTATTTATTTGTATTGTAGTACTTACCTTGCACAATTAAGTACGCTAACAGCTGACGTTGCATAGCAATGCAGTGTTGTAGGTAGGGACACCGGTACTTTAAATTCGTGGAACACTATTAAATTTGACGGTTCCTAATTGTGTGGTGTAGAATAAACAGGATTGCGTACCTACTTCGTAAATTTTAAACAAAATTTTGTTTCAATTATTTTGTACAGTTTTATAGTGAATAGGGTTTTATGGTGAATAGGGGTAAAATATTTAGTTCTTAACTATATAGGAAATTCAATAAAAAAAATATTTATTTATCGAAATGAAATATCTATATTATGTCCCATCCACCCTGTATAATATTTTTATAACTTTCTTTTTAAAGTTATTGGGGAAAAGGGGGAGCTACCTAAGCAGTTTGGTTCTTCCCTTTGAAGTCTACCAAAAGTTCCCCCTTGCAATGTTTGAAATTGCAAGGGTGTTATGGGAAATTTTGTTAGACCACAGTAAGTGTACAATCCCCTGTGCTCACTGTAATAGTTTTAGGTGGAAGCGCCAATTGAATGACTATTAATTCATGAAAAAGTGATGCAATGGGATTAAATAAACTTAGAAGGTTGTATTGTATTGATAGTTTTAATGATTATAATTCTGTAGGTATAAATACATACGTGTTAAGGTCGCGAGTCATATTTTGTTCAACATACAGCCTGACACTGACCCTTCCCGAAAAGTGTTTGCGAATATTTTGAAACTCAAAGTAAGTAGATGAGTTAACCCAGGTTACTTAGCTAATACGACCATTTTTATTACGTTTAGTTTTATCCCCATAACAACAGCCGGCGACGCGCCGAGCTGTTCGTTTTGGCGTGTGTATAATATACGTACCTATGTAGATGTCTAAATAAGAACTTGTTTCCGAAAACTCCAGTGCAAATATATGAATACGTAGATAGGTAAGTAGATGCGGACTAAAAGCATTGTAAACGATGATATAATTATTTCACTGTCTGTGAACCTCTCGTCTTGAGGATAGTATTACTTTTGCCTGTTAATCCTCCACCAATAAACTAACACCACTAGACACCAGTCTGCCAGCCCGGAAAAGTAATGGACTAATGGAATTTCCACGCCTTGTCCATACTGTATTTACCGCTAGCAATTAAGTTGGCCAACCTGATGTTTTTGAATGATTGTGGAACATAGGGACATATTTTTTTACACCAACATCAGGCTAATTAAAATAGCCAACTCAATAGCTAGCGGTAAATAAACTGAAAAGACTTTATTTACAAACTTTTGCTCGTAAAGTGACTCATAAGAACAATGCACCGCTTTACATCATATTTTAATTAATAATATAATATTTTGTTTTTTGTCTGTGTAAAAAGTTTTTATTCTGCCTAAAAGTAAATAGTCTCTAAGCAATCATTTTACTAAGTTTTAATGTAAGTACCTAAGTACAGGACCTACTACTCGTATGCTATTTTATTTTATTCATTAAAATATAAAGAAAAAAAAATAACCGAATAATTTCTGTTAAAAATACAAAATTGTTATAAATAAAAAAATAGTTTTATCAATATGAATTTAAAATTAGCCTGTATGGCGGATGTCAGTGCCTCCTTTTCAACATTAGCGCGCGAAGCAGGAATCGCGCGCGAAATCAAAATCCGCGCGCCATTTTCCGCTAATGATAATATTTGCAAAAATAAATTGATGATTTATTTTTCCTCACAATTATTGTGTTGGAATCTGCGTCCAGTGAGCATTTAGTCATCGTTACGCTCTCGGCTCTAAAAAGTTATCTAGCCCTCTTGCTGGAGTATTTAGTACTTCAAAGAATTTTGTGTGATGTGTTCAAACGTTGGGTGTAGAAGTAAGAATTTTGAAGTACATAATATATTATGTAGATGTAGATACGAGTTTTACCGCATTCAGCACTGTAGGGCTTCTAGGGTAAATCGTGTTAAAAATTGCACTAATCGCAAAATTACAACTCTGAAACACAAACGTGCAAGTTTTGTGACATTAAACGAGCAAATAAGCACTAAAATGACTAACCAAATGCTCATGGGATAAACTCAGTTATAAAAATGATGAAATGTGTTGATAGTTATTAGTTACTACGTCGAGCGAAGGCCACAGTCAGACAAAAAACCCGCGCTCCGACAGAATCTAGTTAGCATTTGCCGAGATCGCACTATGAGACGATTAATTCAACATTTAGTTGTGAATAACCTGAAGAGGTCTAAGCAAAAGGAGGCTTTCTTAACCTCGCAAATTCATGTGTTGCTAGGCAAGATGGCGACGATCAAGAAGCTGCTGCAGTCCCAACAGGAGAAGGTGATAGACACAGGGAATAAGGTGACAGTGGTGGGAGTGGGACAAGTCGGCATGGCTACAGTCTTCTCCTTGTTGACACAGGTATTTTTTTTTTGCTTTGCGATTATCCTTTGCACTTGCATTCCTGCGTTAGGGACTATTTATCAAATCTATGCATGCGTAGATAATTTGGACCTCGCATCATATTCACTACAAAAAGGCCAAAATATGGACAATCAAAATGCAATTTATCAATAGAATTTACGTTTATTTTCATAAAATACATAAATTATATTAATAATTGGTTTTAATTCTTGTGACAATAAACAAGAACATTATTATTGTTTAAGATTTTCAAGAGTAAACTTGTGAAGTTCTTAATTTGCAGGCTGAAAAAGTCCTCTACACCAACTGACGATACTGGGTAGAACTTGAATTTTGGCTATTTGTGCAGAAAGCTCTTTAGGTAGGGTCTGGCAGGTGCTGTTGATGTATTATTATTTCCTTTATTTATTTTTCTCACTTATTTTTATATTTTTAAATATTCTTGTACAAAATTAGTATAAAAAAAACATTTAAAAATATATAAAATAGTAGTCCACCAGCACCGGGAACAGGGTCCGAGCTACCGGTGGTCAGGGCTCTTGAGAGAGGAATTGATGTATTATTATTATATGCGTTAACTTACTGTATTCCTCCAAGACCCGGTTTTTTTTATTATGTAGACCAGCCTAATGCAACGCACGTTAGTCATTTTACCACTGAAATAAGCACTGTCGATGAAAGAGTACTAAATAAGGCTATAAAAATACCATCCTAAAAATTTACATATTTCTAAAGGCCTATTCAAAAAAGTTTGATCAATAATACTTTAAAAAAACTTATAAACTTAAACTTATAAAAACTTTGTTACTATAAATAATTATTTGTTATTTATTTTAACGCTTACATTTTCCGCGAACGATAAAAACAGTAAATTAGGTACATCATTTTACAGTTTAAGTGGGAATAACACTTGGTAACGTCTATAAAAATGAATGCGCACTGTTATACGTATAGGCAGTCATGATATTTTTTGGAAAAGTGTGAGTTGTCCATAAAAAGCCGCAAAATCGATCAAGTTTTTTTCAAATTATTCGTCCTTGCAAATTGAATGGAAAAAATATTTTGCTAAGTTTGACCAACTACCGTTGACCCGATTGTTTTTTTCCCATACAACGAAATTAATGATCCTTACATGAAACAGAGTAAAATCGAAAGGCATGAAAAACAATTGTCTACTTCCCTCATTAGTTTATTAGTATCGACAACTCGCACTTGACCGAAAAATTTAATATGCCAGTTTCCTTAGAATGTTTCCCGGTTTCTTATATGGATTCGGATTTTCTCCATATTGTCCCCACATAAAAGAATCACTCAGTATAGGTAATATCCATTTCCAGGAACAGTAGGCACCGCCTAAAATGATGCGCATATATAGACAGTCATTTCGATATCGGCTGGTGCCAGCGAAAACTGGATTTAATTTATTTCAATTCCTAAGTCTTTTTGTAACTCTTTATTTACTACCATACCTAATACCTATACCTAGGTACATAAACATCACAAAATACGGATATAGATCTTCCTAAGAAAAGAACCGTAAACAAATAAATAACATACTTATTGTATGTATTTCCTCACGATTTCAAGTGTTGCATGTGATTGTTACTAGGTATATTATGTACTTACATACATAGCGACTAGCTCACGGTTTCACCTCGGTTACGTCATCTACTCATAAACGGTCATCCAGAAGCAAATGAGGCTCGGTTTTCCTTGTTTTGTGAACAGTTCTTTTGTACAGTTTCCCGCCATGTTGTTTATTGCGAACAGTGCGTTTTTACAACCATTACAGTATTACCTAATAATTAGCGTTCAGCATTGCGAATATTTATTACTTAATATTGTTCAAATCACAATGGCTTACTAGCTGAAGCAAATGCCGTGTCGTATGAATATTTATCATTGTTCAACTAAGAGCTAGTAATTCCCTCGTCTAGGTAATATCCCAAGTGTTTACTTTACCTACTTTATTTGTCTGTAGTTATCCAAAGACACACATCGGTACGGTCTGCAACAAAAGAACACATCCTCTTAATTGATACATTGTATTTCATCAGCATAATTTTCTATTATTCAAATCTTTATTCTAAAACTAAAAATGGAAATATTTAGTTTTAGATTAAAGATTTAAAATACTGATGTTTAAATCGAGTTTTGTCGTTGACTGTTCCGAACAATACATATTTGTTTTTTTTTTTTGCATTTTTTTATTTTACACATATGTACATATATGAATTTGCTGAACAGTAGATCTAGTCAGTACCTGCATCATAGTATCCTAGGGAAACTATTTCATGTACAGCCGTGCATAAAATTGCAGTTAGCAGCTACTGTTGATTAAAATGGTCACTTTTCATTCAACAAATAGGCTGAAAAACAATGTAGGTCTAAATTGTTTTTCAGCGTTGTGTGTCATCGTACGTTGCCATGGAACGCTGGGCCTCTAAGAAGTAGAAGCAATTATTACGAGTACACCCAATCTCTTTCATGTGGCTTCTTATAGACGAAGCTTTCGAGCTTTAAAAGTCAATAAATACCTTATTATTAGCTACCATTGGTATCTAAATTCAATAGCCTACGTAGCGGACGTATTTAACCTTTCCAAACTGTTGGCAATGACTTTGAAAATTGTGAGTAAGATGACATAACAAATTACGGTAAGGCTTAGCATATTAAGTATATTTCTTTGCTGTACCAAGTTACTGAAACTCAACCATACTATAACTCATTAATTGCCAGAAAGTTTTCGCATTTCTTACTATTACATACCTATTTTTCTCTCCCATATAGCTATAACACAGCATTTTTGGATAAGCCCGTTCTCGTGGGCTCGTTTTTTACCGTGAACTGGATTAAATAGTTACTTTCAGCGTTTAGCCGAACTATGGAAATCCAACAGTGCGCTTGAACACACATGATGCACTCTGTTCAATTTAAGAATTGAAATGAGATATACAATACTGTTGAATTCTTAAATTCAAAAGAAGAAAAGTTAGTTGAGTTCAAAAAACAAAATACTAAATAGTACGTATTCATCTCTGTCTGTGTCGGTTCGATAACAAAATATTTAAATGAATCCTAATAAAAAATCAAGAGATATACAGTACGTCTATGAGTCATTGCGCTTCGTGCAAATAGCGAACTTGACCAGATGTTTTGGAGTATTTTAGATTTATGGAGATAGCAACACTTCACGGTTTCGTAATGACGTCAATCTTGGTTTAAATAGGTAGGTACATTTTTGTCCAAAATAGAATGTAAACAAATTAATATCAGCCACGATGTAAGGGACAGTAAGGGCACGCGCAACTAGCAGCACAGAATAGCATTTTTCCATGCTCCTTTCCATTTGAAACAAAGCGTGCTGCCGCCGTGCTGTCGATGCTGCGGCGTGCGATCGCACTCCCGCTGTTTCTCGCTCGTGCTGCTAGATGAGGCGCAACCCTTGTTATGTACCATGCAGCACTAAATGATTGCCACCCCATCAAAGAATTCTTTCGCCAATGATGAACGAAATAGCTGGTAAGTAGGTAAAAATAATAACCTACTCAGAGAAAGCTGTTTTAGGAATCATTAACTCAATTTATGGTAACAGTTGCGCGTCGATGTCCCTTACTTACCTACACCCTATTCCTACATGTACAATATGTGCATAGTATAGATGTGCCATAGTGATTACGGATTATAAAACTCACCATTAGGCAACATAGAAAAGCTATTTCCTAAATTAGTCGTATATCGAGTTATGACCGAGGTTTACTGAGTTGGTTTATTGCTAGGGACATAATGTTTATATTATTCGTTTAAGCAAATAAGCAAGTGTCTCAATCTCATAGCAATAGACCTTATTAAATTTGCATAACATAAGGTTTCTGTTCGTACGTCAGTTCTGTCTATTTGTTGCATTTGAAACTAGCCACAAATAAAGGACAGTTGAGCTAGTGTTTCGTCTAAACAATGCAATAAGCAGTAAAAGGACTTTCGCATGATCACGACGCGAAAGTCCGTCTGTGTCTGTGGGCTATTATTGTTACGACTAGTTCTGCCTATTGACGACTGACGTCTATAGGCGTCCTTTTAATTCTTAGTTCATTGTTCGATGAGCACGATGCTCTAAATGACGAGCCGGTTTCAATTCGTTGAATTAAGAGATATATGTCTCTTTGTTTCGCTGTGGCTACACATTGTTCCATAGGTACATGATTTTTGTTTGGCAATCTGAATCTAATTCTGAGCGCCACAATTTCCTCAGCCTAGGAGTCCAGACTACGATAGTGAATAGCTGTATAGGTTTCTATGCTTAAGACCCGGACCTGTTAAATTCATGGAAGTGTTACTGGCAACATGTTAACGCTTTTTATTCATGATCATCGCGTTCAACAAATGTGGCTGGGTAATGAAGTTATTGAGATTGTCATTTAATGACACATCACAATCAATTTTATTATAATATATTATATAATAACATCAAATATTGCATATATTATAGGCTATTCTTTTTTATTGCTCACTGGTTTGCTTCCTCGCACAGCTCTGATGCAAAACCAGCCTTGAAATACATCGCTAGGACTCTTATGATAGTCAATTTTTATAGGTAGTTAGGTCCCTCGATGAGTTTGCTTCCATCAGAGCGTTATTTACCGTGTGATTAAATTGTTAACCTGCGACAACGTTCTGATTTCATAAAGATTATAGGAACGCTTATATCGTTATTACTTATCAATAATTGGAGTGAATAATCTTTCTCCGTCATACACAGATTGATTCATTAACAAGAACGTTGTAACATACCTATTATATGAAAATCAAATTCGTGAACCTACTCTATAGATACATTCCCCCACAGGGCAAACACTCACAAGAAGCTTTGGCACAAGCCATGACAGCAAGCGTGAGAGAGAATGGAATAAATTTATCCAAGTTCCATAATTGCCCATTCGCGGCAATCACCTACAGGAATACTTATACCACACACCGTAGTGCCTACAACTGTGGTCATGCCTACAACCAGTGATCGCATCGCCAGCCACCCATGCTGAGCGTGCACGGTGCAGTCCCTTACAATCTTATCAGGCACTACTCGGAAATTTGTGATTAGGTGTAAAAATGACGCCCCTTCCTCGCATCGATTGCTGACATAACTTGTGAGTAATCGGTGTACAAATATAGAATGATTGAGACCATGAGTTTACGAGGTTTTTACCTGCTCGCCTTTATTTTTTTTATCGTGGTCACCTTTTCAATTTATCCCTTTGAGTGATTAGTAATGTAGCGTTTACAATGTCGATTTTTTCAAGCCGTGCGCCAGATGTTCAGAGACGTGAGCATTTGCACATTTTAATGTCATAAACGTGGAACTTCCATACATACGAGTACTTTCATCCTCCATTTTTAAACCTTTATGTCAAAGGGTCAGCGCAAACTTCGTTTTCGTTTCGTCAATGATGAATTAATCAAATTTTTACTTAGATAGATTAAATATTCGGTGCATTTATTCTCGAACTACCTATTTCTCTGGCAATGATTGTATTAATTTTATTGTAGCTAGTGTTATGCTGCGCTACGCTGAAAAACACTAGTTTGTTTCGTTTTGGTGAATAAAAACAAACATAATCATACCCCATAGGCCCTACACGGGCCCGATGTAGACTTCTTAGCGTCCGTATCCTGGCTGTGTTTCGGTGACCTCATCGGGGAAACAGAAGGTTTTGTCTGTGCAATAATGGACGAAGTTATGATGACGAATAACTATCGGAAATACATTGTGAAGGATGGCACGGTTGACATATGTCGGGCATGCCGCCGTCCGGGAGAATCGATCCGACACATTAACGGAGAGTACACACATACTAACAGAGATTACTTGCACAGACACAACCTCGTTGCTAGGATTATCCACCAGCAACTTGCTTTGAAGTACAACCTTGTGGCATCAGAAGTGCCATACTATTAGTATGCGCCCGACCCAGTTCTCGATGATGGTAATATCACGTTGTATTGGGATCGACCTATCGTCACTGACAGGACTATTGTTGCTAATAAACCTAACATCGTGGTGATAGTTCAGATTGGAGCTTCGCGCAATGATTGTTGATATAACGGTCCCGCATGACGAGAACCTCGTGAAAGCCGAGAAAGATAAGCAATTCAAGTACCTAGATCTTGCTCGCGAGGTTATCGACATGTGGGACATGAGTACAGCAGTCATTATGCCGATAGTCGTGTCGGTCAATGGTTTAATAGCCAAGAGCCTCGACCAACATCTGAGGAGGCTCTCGCTTGACAGCTGGATCAAGGGTTTGATTCAGAAAGCAGTACTTCTGGACACGGTGCGTATTGTTAGGAGGTTCCTCTCTCAAGAGCCCTGACCACCGGTGCCGGTGGGCTACTATTTTTTATATTTTTAAATGTTTTTTTTTAAATGTTCTTTGGAAGAAATATTTAAAAATGAATCGATAAACGATTTGTAAACGATAAGAAGGAAATAATAACACACACACACACACACACAAACACAACATATAATATTATGTGGTGGCCATGTAACTGTTATAAAATAATATTATATATAATATATAATCTACTATATATAGTAGATCGCTAGATCGTAATATATTTGTGCATACCTTTAAGTAAAAAGGGACCAAGTCAAGCAACGATCGGATAATACTTATATTATTGTACCTAACTATGTGGTTATATGTTACGCTGAAAAGCCCATTTATTATTTTTATTGAATAAAAAATATATGAATCAATCCTGAAATAGCCGGTTCAAACTATGTAGTGACCTACATTTCATACTATGCTTTATACTCGTTATACTTATAAGTCTTCTAGAAGCCTCTTTTCTTATTATTTTGGGGTCGGGTCTGCTCAAGACAATAAATCTGTCTTGGTTTAGGCAATTGGGCTTGTAAATATCTTTATTTATCTCTCCCAAGTTGATAGGTGGCTGTCTGTACCTCTTTTTTTCTGACAAAGCAACTTGGACCACATGATCTTTCATCTTTCTTTTTATATGCCTTTGCCATCTCACTCAGTTTTCAGTCAAAAGTAAAGAATGGGGTTTATTCTTAAATTCCGTAATTTTTTTTTTAATGTTTATATGTCTTACATTTAAAACAATCAAACGAAAATTTAATCATACGATTTAGCAGACGTTTAAGCATTGCTCATAAATATCCCGTATAGATTTTCCTTTGTCCTAGCTAACCTTAAACGGTCCCATAACAGTTTCATGTGTTGCAGGGCGTGACGAACAACATAGCGATGGTCGACATGAACGAGGACAAACTGAAGGGAGAGATGATGGACTTACAGCACGGGTCCGCCTTCTTGTTCAACGCTAACATCCAGGCCGGCACAGGTACAAATAGAACATTCTAAAATGCTTACTGCTGATAATACAAGACTTAGATTAGCTTTCGTACTTACCTATCACAACCGTTGCAACACTTATTAAACGTTGCGTTGGTATATGAAATATTTCGCCTGTATTTTGGAGGGGGGAGTACCTATCATTCGTCAGACATGAAAAGGGACAGTTGTGGTGGATCTGTGGGGTATGAGAATATCGTAGCCGGAATCGAACACGCGACAAGTAAAGCTAAAGTCAATTCCTTGGCCATTGACAAAATTTCACAAGTGTGACCATGTTAGTATCTCACAATTTTGCCCTCACAATGATTATTACCTTTTTACCACAGATTACGCAATAACGGAGAACTCCCAGATCTGCGTGATCGCAGCCGGCGTGAGGCAACAGGAGGGAGAGGACCGACGCAACCTCGTGCAGAGGAACGTTGAAGTTCTCAAAGGAATTGTTCCTAAGGTAAGCGAAATAGTTAAAGCACTGTTAATTCGGGGTCATTAGTTGATGTCCAACTAGTTTTCAAGTGTTAACGATAACAAAATAGGCGTGGTTACCAAAACATACTATTAAAGTGCGTTTTACCCGTCTTTCTTCCTATTAAAAAGTCATCTGGCCAAAATTATATCTCGAGACGTTCTCTTACCCGAGCATTCACCTGTAATATAACACTCCTTGATTCGATTTTGTTCAAAATTCGATTTTGCCCAAGATTCGATTTTGTCTCGGTCGACAAGTGGTGTTGTTTTTTGACTTTTTCTCTTTTATTATCTACAATAAAATTTTCAGCATGATCTAAAAACTATTTTATTATTTGGAGGTGCTAAATCATCAATAAGTCTTGCCAAGATGTACCGTGTTACCAAGTAACTGGGTTGTGGAGTACAGAAAGGCAGTCTTGCCATACTGCAGATAATCTCTCGCTTCCGGTCTCACTCAAAGTGGCTTTTAGTGCGCCGATTATTTTTTTTGGAAATCATTTCATAAATTAATAAAAGTAAATTTCCACAGCTCCTAAAATACAGTCCGAACGCGATCCTTCTAATCGCGAGCAACCCGGTGGATGTCCTCACCTACGTGACGTGGAGGATCAGCGGGCTGCCCAAGCACCGCGTCATTGGCTCCGGCACCAACCTGGACTCGGGCCGGTTCCGATATCTGCTGTCGCAGAAGCTGACCATCGCGCCCACTTCCTGCCACGCCTATATTATTGGAGAACATGGTGATAGCAGTGGTAAGTGGGTCGTGAGACGTTTTATTACAATAGATGGATCTGCCTAGGTACCTAAGGAGTAAGTATTGTTACTTACACACCCACACAGACACACATATACAAACTTTCGAATTGAAATAATAGTAGATACTTTACTGAATAAGAGCAGCGCCATCACTGCATTTATCCAGATTTTAACTAACTAATGACTGGGGTTACCATTTCCAAATTTGAATAGTCTGGACATAAATTTGGACTAGGCTAAAGTAGCTGGTCTTATGACTGTTCCTGATTTCACAGCGGTTGGTTGTGCTTACTTCAAGTTCATACCTATCGATAAAAAATAACGGCAAAACTGATGAAAACTATACATTTCCACAGTACCCGTCTGGTCTAGCGTGAACATCGCTGGCGTGAGGCTTCGGGACCTCAACAAGGACATCGGCTCGGACGATGACGACGAGAACTGGAAGGAGACGCACGCCCAAGTAGTGCAGAGCGCTTACGAAGTCATCAAACTGAAGGGATACACTTCCTGGGCTATTGGCCTCTCCCTCACTCAGCTTATTAAGGCTATTCTCACTAATGCCACCAGTGTGCATGCAGTCACTACTTGCGTACAGGTAAGGACATGTAATTTAGGTACCTACTTTATTGTTAAAAGGAAAGATGGATTGTGTGAAGAATGTTAGGGAAGGAAAAGGAATACATGGTAGCGTGACGGTTGCCATGGGAGAATGGAAGAATAAACAAGGATTGCGCTGACCCCAAGTAACATGGCAAGGGTAGCTAGGCCAAGAAGACGATGGTTGTTGTCAAATGAAACTTAAAACTGTCTCTTTAGTCAAGAAGTGGTCGCAAGCGCTACTACTAAACGGGAGATCTTGGGTTCGATTTCCAGGCCAAGTGTTATTGGATTTTCCCATCAGGAATTTCTCAGTAGCAGACACGGAGTCTGGATTTGTGCCCGGTTGATGGTTCCCTATTGCATGGGAATTAAACATAACAGGCGAAATGTGGGTGTACCTACTATTAGGTACCTACACCCCTCAAGAAAAAGATGCAAGAGCAGATTTATGTATGTATAAATCATCTCGTTTAACCCGGATCTTAATATGTGTGGAATATTCCAATTCGTTTTCATCTTTGCGAGTGGATTTATTGCAACGATGATAACATTAATTTTATTGGCATCGTTCCCAAACCCGTAATTTTTCCTCCAAACGGAATGAGATTCCCCGTGATGAGGAAGCTTCGTTGTTATGTAGGTAAAGTCTTAATTTACCTACTATTCTTTTTGACAATACATAAATAACATCACGTATGTAAATCCCAAAAGGTTAGGCAGAGGTGTCTATTAGAAATATCTCTGCCTAACAAACTACTTATAATACTGAGAATTTTAAAAAGCGTGATAGTTGTTCAACTAAGGTGTAGATTTCAGTAGTTTGGTTAGCTAATTACTTTATTGTTTCAGGGTGAGCACGGCATCACAGATGAAGTGTTCCTGTCACTTCCATGCGTGCTGGGCCGCAACGGTGTGCTCGACATCATCCGCCAGCCCCTCACGGACACCGAGAGGAACCAGGTCTTCCAGTCCGCGACCCTCATGGCAGAGCTTCAAGCCAAAATTAAGTTCTAAAACAATCTCACAGGATATCTTTATCAATCTTATCGGATATCATTAGTCACCGAGGATATTTAGAACCTTATCTCATTGTGATAGGAACCTACTGCATTTTGAATAAAATTTAGACCTGCGGGGTAATTGCGTAACACATTGACCATGGCAATTCAATAACATGCAATATGTTGATGACCAAACGAGTTTTTTAAACATTTATGAAGTAATGGATTAGCTTCGGAACCCTTCTGAACGATAATTGAGTGTGTTGCGCAGTTATGGTGCCGCAGTAGCATGTCATGTACTTATATACAAGTTCGGCTTTAAGGCTCTTGTATATAAGTACTGTATTTATGCACTTACACTGAGTTACTGTCCATTTTTAAATGTGATTTTTTAATGCATTTGAGGGTATATAATTGTTCCATGTGAAGTTTGTATTCTATGTACTTTTGTGATGTGTGTTTTTTTGACTACTTAAGTCACATTTTTATATATACATAATGTCTATGTATAGTATATGAAGTCTCACCTCAAAACACTCGTAACAAAACAAGTGGATATAAATAACTATTTACTAGTAAATTATTTTGATTATATCCAGTATTAAATAAATATTAAGTCCTTAGAAGAACTTTCACATTTTTCTACAAAATTACCATGAACACTTTTTACAGTAATTTTGTATTTCTACAACGAAAAAATGTTTGCTACTGTATTTATGAATGCAATTTTAGAAAATTTCTTCTTCGTTAGATATTTAAATATATTTAAGTTCAGTACTTAACTTAATGTTCATATTTTTATCAAGGTTTACATGATTTTAACTTTTATAAAGCTGTTTGTAAACGATTTAAATAATCCCGACCCTGAAATCTGTCTGAAACTGTGAGATAAGCAGATTACTGCCCAAACTAAGTACATATTATTATGCACACAATATATTTACTTTGTCGTGGTCGCAAGCGAAGTGAATGACTTAATAATGGGTCACACATGACAGTAAATCGAATTTATCGTATTTATTCGCTGGTATCTTTAGGATAATGATATCCTAAAGATAATATGAATTATCTACTTAATATTATTCTAAGATGTCAACTTTCATATATTTAATAGAGTAATTAATAAATCGATGTTGCTAATCAACGTGAAGGGATCTTTTTATTGCCTGCCTTAAATTCAATCTACTACCTTAAATTCAATCTACCTTAAAAAAAAGTGTTCAGATGTTTTTGGTTAGTTGTGTGTATAGAAATTATTGACCAGCATCTGCTGTTAAAAATGAAGTAATGAATGTTCAAACATTAATGGTAACTTGTAGTGTCAGGAACTTTAAATAAGACATTTTAAATTGTGCAGAAGTATTTGGTCACCTTGTCTGTTACAATAAATCTGATAGTGACTGCACAAATTTTTATAAAAGCTATATTTTTTTACCTAATGCATCTACGAAGCTCAAAGTTAAATTCGTGAAAAAATTTGTAAGCCATTATTGATACTCAACAAACTTTTAGAAATTCTGGTCAAAAAAATATTCATATTTGTCTATGTAGCAATTATTGAAGAAATGTAACAAATATAAGCAATTGGGTAGCAATTCTTTAACAACATTCTTTTCACAGCCGCTTGCCATAGGCAACTAGCCATCCTGACGCTAACAAAAAAAGAAAGCCCTCGAAATTGTTGAGAAAATCAGATTGAAAAAAAAAAGCAATATTTTTATAATAATATCGGACGAAGGTTGCGGGGCACAGATAGTTGGGTGTAAAAAAACTCTTTTTTTTTTTTTTCAAAATTATGTAATATGATTTAATAATATACATCAGCTTTAGTCAATAATACATGATATCTAGAAATGACACTGGCGGGTAGATGGCTACTTATAAGCCCGCTTTACACACTCGCTCAGACGCGTATGCAACAAGAATAGTGCATACAGATTTGCGCGTTTGAAGATACTGATTGGGAAAAATAACGCGCGATCGTGGTCGTTTCCTGTGCACATTGCTGTACACTACAGTCTCGCGAAAGAACGTACGTGTAAAGATGGCTATTGATACAGATTGGCGGCACAACTGAAGGCAAATTAAAGCATAGATTATACAGAGTAACACTGACGCTGAATAAAATAGGCGAAATGAAGCCACTACATACTTGAGAGCAGTGTTTTTTTGTTTCACAAAAAATTCCGTGTTTAAAATGTTGCGTCAATGTACTGATTTTTCTGTGCCTTAAGACAGTGCTGAACGCCTTAATAATGTGGATACCGACAGAACTTAGAATGAATTATTGCAAACATATTCATATTGATCACAAATCATTAAGGCGTCTTTCTGAATAAAAAAAAATGTTGTAGAGATTTGAAACTAGTGATGTAATACTATTACAAACTCAAAAATATAATTGAGCAAAGTAGAAATAACAGAATGTATAAAATGATTTTATATAAGAACATGTAATATTTATATTGTTCTGAATGTACCCCACTCCTATGTCATTCTGTTTAGAATTAAAAAGCTGATAATGTGTTTGTTTCAGTCAAAACTCGTAGCAAGTTAAAACGACATTTGACTGGTTTCAACCAAAATCCTAAATTATAATGTGTGTTCCATATAAAAAACCTCATTTATGTCTAGAATCACTAGAAAATATTGTTGTTTTAATGGGTAATACCAACCCAATAGGTTTATATGTAAAAGGGGTTTGACAGATTTGTGTAGTCAATACTAGTTTTGACCGCAACAAACACATTATATGTGTTTCCTTTAAAATAGTTGATTCTGTATTCATAGTCGACTGAGATAAAAGCTTACATATATCCAAAGTAATACTTTACTTACAATATCTAAGGTTAAGAGTTACATTTCATTGGAAAGGCGTCTGTTGCGGCAGAGCGCACAACGGCAGTGTAGCGGCGTACATTCCTTCGATAAAACTATGATATAGGTACTACATAATATCTCACGTATATACTATAATGCGCCGTGATACATCAGACATACACAATCAAATTTTGCATTTTGGTCACAAATTAGGATATAAATGACGCACTAAAACTTAATCCTATATACAATTCATTAGTGTATAATCAATTTATTATTAATTTAACAAGTACATACGATACGATTAGGAATAAGCATGAAAAATTCATTTTAGCATAAATCACAGACATTTTTCTTTAAAAATCGGCCACTTTAGGAATATTATTAAAACTTTACAAATCGCCAACAGTTTTTGTTTGGTTCGTTTGTTTTACATGCAACATGCGCTGACTAGTCACTAGTCTCGCTAACAGCGGCAGATATTTTGGTGGAAATTCCCAATAAAACATGATAAAGTCGGCAAACAAGTTGCGAACAAATTTCAAATAACTAAAACACCAAACTCAATAGGTGGGCACATTGACTATAGAACAATTATTACAGTAAACTACAGCTTATGAGAAAATAACGTAATCCTATTGAGTGAATGTTGAATAAGATCTACATTTGGCTAGCGCCTTTGTTCCTTAATTACTTGCACATAAAATGTTGGCTACAAGAAGAATGGATATTAACTGAGAATATTGTTTGAGGCAATGTTTTCATATCGCTTTATTTTATATCAGTTCGAGAAGCGACGCTTCACTCGTGTCGTAGGCGACGTCAATGCATACACGCTATGACAGATATTCATGAATAATGTCTAACGCAGTCGAATAGGTGGTTGTGATTCAACACATGGTACTTAATCACATGGAAACTGGTTGGTTTGGTTGTGATAGTAAGTGATGGGGTGGGTGTGTATTTGTTGAGCACATATGCATCGAGTTGGTGCGGCTAGTGTGATCCCGGCGCGGGGTCGCTGCGGGCGAGTGCGTCACATCAGGTGTCGTTGGGCGAACGCAACGAGTGCAGCGCGTTGCCGTGCCCCGCCGGCCGCCGCCGGTCTAGGAACGTCTTTAGCTGTGTTGCCGATAATGCTGTTGTTGGTGCCTGGAGAAACATTCAACAGAATTTAGTTACGGTAAAGCAACGATACTTAGTACAATGAAAAACAAGTTAGTTGACAATGTCTGTCGCGTGAGCACGTTATTTGTTTTTAAACGCCTCGTCTTATTTTGTTACATACAAAACTTGATTGATTTTGTTTTAGTTTCCTTAAAATATTTTGGTGTGAATGGGCCGAAATAGCTGCAGCTCTGACGCCTCTGACCTGTCAGAAGGCGTCGCAGCAGACTTCGTAGTCGATGTCAGGACGAGCTGGACAAAACCAACGAACAGATCGAAAGAACTGGTAGTCATAGGGAGAGGGCTTTTGCCTAGCAGTGGGATGATGCAGGCTAATAGTAACATACGTCAAAAGTGTGAAATGATGACACGAACCTCGTCAAACCACGCGTCTTGTAGCGCCTCCCGGGGCGCAAGCCTGCGAGCGGGTGTCGGCTCGAGCAGTCCCCGGATCATGAGCTGCGCGCGCTCCGCCACGCCCGACCAGTGCTCCGGGGGGAAGCAGTAGTCGCACTTTATTATGTTGGCCGTGGTTTCCTCGATGGACTCATCCAGGAAAGGTGATAGCTGGGGAGATTGATACCACAATATTATTTGGAGTCAATATCGAGAGAAGTGCAAGGAATGGGGGAGATTGTTGCCCAGTGGGATAGTTAAGACAAAAAGTGTTTTTACTGTAATTAGACATAAAATGGGACAATAGTGTTACAAAGATTCTTTGGCATTTACTTAAATCTGTTTAGAAAATTCGGTTTCCATTGAACAGCAAAGCTTCTAGATTTCATAGAACAATCATTTGACGAATTATGGCGATCAAACAAGAGCTGCACTGAGTAATTTATATACTCGGTGTAGCTAATAAACAGTAGGTGACTTGTTGACCATAGGACAACTCAGATAACCTCCTTTTGATTCCGCATTCGAGTTCACCTAATTTAGCGGTGAGCACAGGCAGCTCAGAAAGTGACAAATGGAATCTCATTGGCCCAAGCATCGAGTTATATCAGTATAAATGCATTGATGTGTAGCGCGCATAAATTGCCATCTATTCGGAATATAGAGGAGGTTATCTGTGGGAGACGCCTAACATATAGCCAAATTCTGGGTCCACTTTAGATTGACACTTACCCCTGTCAAAAATACATAAATAAACACGCCGGCAGCCCAGGCATCCCACGCAGACGCGGGGGGTCGTCCGAGCACGCACTCCGGCGGCGCGAACTCGAGCTGCGCGGGCGCAGGGGGGAGCACCTCCCGACCTGCCGTCCCCGCCCCGCCCTCGCCCGTCTCCACCGCTGAGCCTAGGTCTACGAGCTTTAGCTGGGGAACGGGACCGCCTAGTTCTACTAGAATGTTCTCAGGCTGGAATAAAACAGAATAAATTCATTTTATAAATAAAGAAAGAGTGCTTAGTTCTATTTAGGCCTGGGCGTGAATTGCAGTGACCTACATGGAAAACATTCAAGCTGTGTGCCTCGGTAGGTCGCTTCAAGTAAACTTTACAAAGTAGAGCATTACAAAGCGACCTTACACTTAATGCGAGTGCGGTGCTGTCCAAAACATGACTCATTGGCTGCAATGTCTTAAGTGTCCATACAACGGCATTTTAGACCCTAATGTATGCCACCGATCCTGCATTTAACTTAGCCCAACAGATTTCTAGATTACCATCGATTAAAAAAGAAGATGACCTATTTAGGCATGCAACAAGATTTCTAGAGACCCACCCTAACGTCAAGATGTGCGACATTGATGGTGTGTAGCCAGTCGAGTGCGGACAGCAACTGTTTAGTGTGATGCGCGACCATCTGCTGCGTGTAGATGTGTGGCGAGCAGGCGGCCCAGTCCAGCAGCGGCCCACCCGTCACCATCTCCAGAACCAGCGTCTGTGCCCCCGCGCGGGGCACCTCCGCGAACAGCGCCATCGCGCGCACCACGGCGCCGTGGGCCGAGCGCGACAGGATGCGGTACTCGCGCATCGCGTCTGCGCCGCGCCCTGCCAACACCTGGAAATTGTAACGTTTGTATTAGTTGTAAGTCAATACAATACGTGAAATTAAATGAAATGAGTAAGTTCTAATGATGCTTACCTGTTTCAATGCTACTCGTTGACCGGTGCCGGTGTCACGCGCAGCGAGCACCCGCGCGGTGCGGCCGCGTCCGATCTCCTCCTCCACGCTGTAGCGGCGCGCGAACTGCTCGCGCTGCCACGCGCCGCCACCGCCGCACGCCGCCGGCCCCGACGCCGGCCCGGGCGCGCCGCTGCGCGTGCATATCAACCGGAAGCTATACTGTCCGGCGGGAAGTTCCTCCAGTGCCAGCGTGTTGACGGCGGCCGGCGTCTCAGTAGCGCGCCGCCACTCGCCCTCGCCCACGCGGCAGTACTCTAGGTGTGCGGGCGCCGGCTCGTCCCACTGCACCACGAGTCCACCGCCCGGGTGCGCGCGCACGGCGGGCACGGACGGTGCGCCGCCGCCCACCGCCAGCCGCGCCGAGCTCTGCACGCCACCCAGCTCGTTGCTGACGAGGCAGCAGTACACTCCGGCGTCGGACGCGCGGCACGCGTGTATAGTCAGTGTGGCCAGTCCGTCTGCACTTAGCGAGATCGCAAACCGGCCACCGTGGCGCAGCGCGCGTGTCTCCGGCGCCGTCTTGCGCCAGGAGGCGGAGGCGCGGGGCGCGGCTGCGCGGCACGACAGCGTGGCAGTGGCGCCGGGCGCGACCGTGACGTCACACGCCGGCTCGGACAGCTCGGGCGCGCGCAGCTCCGTCACCACGCCGTCAGCGCTGGGCTCGCCCGCCCCGCCCGCAGCCCCAGCGCCCGCGCCCGCGCCCCTCCGCAGCTTGAGGCCCCACTGCCGCTTGGACAGGCCCTGTCGTATGCACACGGTGAAGACGCACTGCCGACGGGGAGCGGCGCCCTACACGTCACAAGCGTCGCATGCATGCTCACCCGCGCTCCACTCCGTCGGCATCGTCCGGTTTACGTTACAACTACTATTTACAATCAATAAATTAAAACTTAAAGTCAACGGCGGTTATTCCAAATCACTTAGCACATAGTTGCGCGTCAGTCAAACGGCCCGCTATCACAGTCTATGTTAGAAATGCATTCCCGTGTATATCATACCTACAACAAAAGAAATAAAAACAAGCGTTAAAATAAGACATGCAACCAAGAAGAAAAGCTAAACACCCAAGAGTATAAGAGTTAGGAAATAAATAAGTGAGAATTAATCAATGCTCATAAAATATAATAGTGATGCTCCCGTTGGTATACTGAAAGTCTGATAGTATGTTAGCTTCCAAGTCATAAAATGAGCTTCATTAAACAATTTAGCAAAGACCCTTCATATACGTGGGACACTCAGAAAGTTTTGCGACACTAAAAAAAATTGTTCTACAGGTACATATATTTTTATTAAATCTTTTCAAAGTACTCTCCACCAGCCTCTATACAAAGATTCATGCGTCTGAACCAGTTTTCAAAACACTTTTTCCAGTCCGCCGCAGACACCTCATTTACAGCCTGCTCGAACGCAGCCAGCGCATCTTCCGGCGACGAAAATTGTATCCCCTTGAGCTGATTTTTTATTTTTGGAAATAAAAAGAAGTCACACGGTGCTAGATCAGGGCTGTAAGGAGGGTGACCCAGGAGTTTGACTGGTGTACTGACAGGAAGTCCCTCGTTTTGAGGGCGGTGTGTGCAGGCGCATTGTCGTGGTGGAGCAGTAGTCCGCGGAGCCCTGTGTTTGGTCGCTTGTTGCTCACAACAGAAAAAACTTCTGGTAAACATTTGGTAGTATACCATTCGGCGTTGATGATTCTTTGATCTCGTAAGGGAATTGAGGCCAAGTGGCCAGTCAAATTAAAAAAGCTGGCGATCAAAATCTTCCCCCCGCTTCGAGATCGCTTCACTTTGGTAGGCGTTGGTTCATTTTGAAACACCCAAACTGTCGACTGGCGCTTGGTTTCTGGATCGTATTGATAAATCCAGGAACATCACCTGTTACGATGTCGTAAACACGCCGAGACGAGCCTGCTTCAAATTTGTTCAGCATATCACGGCACCATTCCACCCGGGCCTGCTTCTGAGCGTCGGTGAGGTGGTGCGGCACCCAGCGCGATACTATCCTCCTCACGCGAAGATGCCCGTGTAGAATCTCGTGAACGCTTCCCGATCCAATCTTTAATATGTGCTGAATCTCCTGATATGTAATTCGCCTATTATCTTGGATTAAATTTTTCACTGCTAGCACGTTTTCTTCCGTAATAGCCGTCAAAGGGCGACCGCTTCTTTCTTCATCCCCCAAGGTTGGTCGTGGGTTGGTCGATTCGTTATACCAACGATACACGGTTGCCTTCATCCATAAATGCCATTTGAAGTCTATCGAACGATTCATCCGGTTTCAGGCGACACTTGAAATCGTAAAAAATCATAGCTCTAAAATGTTCCCGGCGCAGATCCATTTTTCAATAAGACACGATACTTTGAATTGGCTCGCAAAAAATGTGGAGGGAAATTTTGAAAATGGAACACACATATTTTTACTTACAAGTAATCATATTTTCGAAAAAGATTCTAACTGGCCAGTCTCCCATATATAAAAACTATTTATCGCAATACTTTCTGAGTGGCCTGGTAATCTGAAATAATATTATTAATATTTAAGAGCAATCCGAATTAAAAAGCTTTTAGTACACCTAAGGGGAATAGAAAGAAACGTGTCAATCAGGTGTCGATTTTAATTACCAACAGGCAACATTATTCTAAATAGAATGGTTGTAAAGCTGTGCCCAACAAGGATCTTCTAAAGTGACTATTATTACTCTATCAACCGCTATTCCTCTCGCAAAATCATAAAAACTCTCTTTCTTAGATTCCTAGTCCCGTGTAAAAGTCATTCTTATTACATTTTTAGACATTGTTTTTTTTTTATATTTATAAGATATCTCATTTTGATAATAATTATGGTCTCTTATTCCTTCGTCAGTTTAGGCATTATTTGAAGCTACGGGCCAATAGTATTAATATGTTTAATTAATTGTTAACAAAGATCGCATATACCATAAATACCTTCGACCAATGTCTAGTTAACATGAACCTTAAACCTTTTTCATGGACTGGCACTGATATGAAATAGTATTCAAATCGATAGATATTGTATAGATCATCAACATAACATTATAGATTATTTTGTCAGCTTATACTGACAATAATTCATTTTTTTACTATTGGTTTTGAGCAAAAGTGTTTCTGGTTGCCAACAGCTGATTATTTAAAACATCGAAGTACCTACAAGATTATAGTTGCAAAAGTTGATAATTTATTACGATCAGTGTAAAAAAACTTATGAGTAATCTTGACAAATGTAATAAAGATTATACAATCTTTAATTACGATGTTACTGTGCGAAATCTAATAAGCTAAATTTGTTGCTAGCGGTTTAAATAAATAGGAAGGAACGACTATTACTGGTTATATTATTCAAGGTGTAACATAATAAACGTAAGACTTCTCTTATGCTGTCTCAGACCATTTGCGAAGATTTTAAGGGCTATTTTGTTTTCCTGTTTTTAAAACAATTTTTGATTATCCTAAAAAGATTTTTGAACATTATGATCTGTGTGTTCTCTTACTTGTGCTCGTCCTTATGTCACATTTCAATACTTACCTTACCTTAAATACATATGTAGCAAGACCAGAGTATCATAAGGCATGGTAGGCAAGATAATAAATAAGAAGGAAAATATAATATTGACTTTTATACGTCAAGAAGAAGAAGAAGTATCTCTCAGGTCAGTTTTTATCTGACTATTTTAAGGACTTATTCTAATATAAATAATAATGTGTATGTATGTTTCCCATCATATTGTGATAGTGTGGCTTACATGCTGGTTATGTGAATATTTTGGGCAGCAAGTTAGGCCCCTTAGAGTAGGTATGTTAGATTGGAATAGGTACAATTTATTTTCCGAAACTTGAAGGAAGAAAGCGACATGTATTTCCGAAACTTGAAGGAAGAAAGCGACATGTATTATACCTACCTCTAATTTAACACCCTTTTTTCGGGACTTAAACGTGATTGAGGAATTTTATAGGGAGGTATTATCCACATGTTACTTCCTTCCTTGAATTTTAGGCAAATAAAATCTACCTATTCCGATCTCTGGTCACAAGATTTAAAACTATGAAGGAGTTTTGAGAGTTGTTGTACCAGAGACCTCAGACCATGCAGTAATATGCTGCAAATCATTGCGCCTTTGATATAAGCAACCATATCAGTCAAGCTTCATGTGAAAGCATAATTTAATAGGTGATTGAGGTTGGCTAGATCCAATACGGGCCCGGTCGGCGAAAACGAATGTATATTTCGACACCCAGTTTTGTCGAAGCGTGTCGAACCAGGCCGACTCAAAGATGTGCGCCTAAAGCCTGAAGTGATAGCCTATTTTTAGATGTTCTCCTTTTGTCAGTGAGAGTTAGTACTGCTAAACACTTTTCCCTAATCAGCACCATTACATCGATGCGATAACCCGTATTCGTATGCCTTGTGCGCTATTAAGCCTTTTGAAGAGTACCATCACTTGGTTGGGCATTCGTTATTATGAGCCAAAAGTTGATCCATTCTTTCAAATGAGGATCAACTTAACCATTATTTTTCTTTTTCTAGTTGTTTCCGTAAGTTTAATAATATATATAATATCTTATTTTATCTTATCAAGCTCCATCTCCCTTTGCATCTTTAAGCAATAGCGTATTGTTAGACTTGTAAAGTGACGAGCATCAATATGTAAACACTTAGCAACATTTTAAAGTGTTTTTCTCCTACTGTTCTGATTAAAATTTCATGTTGTTACGAACATAGCATTTTGGAACTCATGTTTTTATGAAATCGATCCTATCTCCAAGATACAATCGTTATTTCTCTCGAAAATCGCTTTTAAATTTAGGAAAGTGTATACATATTGGTGCTCGTGACTGTACTCTGTCGACTGAATATGTTTACATGAGGTGTGCATGTTGATAATAAAGTTCTAGGTGTCTAATATCAGTTTGCTTTTGCTTAAATTTTTCGTTTGAATGTTCAAATTTTTTGCATACCAAGTACCATGTATTTTGCTTGACAATCAAATGATAAACGGATAGTTTTCGATTAACTTAGATTCTGCCTATCTGTTATTATGTGGTTTCATTATAATTTTATACCTACATTCAAAGATGTAGCACTCGGACTAGTCCGTATTTCCTAGCCTAACAGATCATCTGGTTCCTCTAGCTTTTTAATTATCAGAACGTATTCGTTCTCGTTCGTTGATCATTTATATGTATTGTGAACTTTTTCCATGTAAACAGATTTCCCCGTCAGAATATAAGCAGTCAGTGCTTAGTGCAGTATACTTACGTTGAATGTTAACTTTGTTCATTACTTACATTGGCTTGCGGCGGCGAGGTGGGGCTAACGGCAGAGCTGCCGCCTCCTTTTTTCCGCTCATCGGTGCGATTAGTGGTCGTCGGTAAGTTGATAGTGTTCGCCTTAGCGTGAGGGCGCTGGGCCCGTTGCCGGAGTTCGGGCGCCAGGCGACCGCCTAAAGATGGCGGAACGCTCTCCGTCTTGCGAAGCCCGCACCAACCCTCGCCTACACTAATGGGACGGGAATAGGTACGTTAAAATCAAAATAAAACAAAATAAAAACGGGTGCACCAGCTTTTGTTTCACTGTGTGGGGGCCGAGTACTTTCTACTTCGAGTTATTGGCAAGTTGAGGAATTTGCAGCTTAGCGGTGTCGCACCAGTCAAAAGGAAGAGTAATGTTACTTTTTTTTTGTGATTTTTACCTTTATTAACCATTTGCATGATTATCTTGAACATTTAGAGATTTACTGAAATATTTTACTTGCTTTTAATATTTAAATTCCAGTGTTTTAAGAAGAAAGTACTCGTAATAAGGTTGAAAATAAAAAAAGGGATAATTAAACTCAAAAAATGCTTCATCTTAGTGTGTTTATGGAGGCTAAGAAAGCTTCTCTCTTTGTTAGTATTTCGTCGTCGAGAAATGCCTAGGTTATTTATATTAGTATGCACTACATGTTAGAGCGCGTTACGATAGCTAGGTGTGGTTACACTAATGTTAGTAAGGTAGAGTTAGTAACTACAGCGCTAGGCTCCGAGTTAGTCTATTAGCGCCAGTTAGCCAAAGCTGGGCCCCAAATTATAAACAAAAACATAAAAAAGCATGCGGGACTAAAAGCAGAAAACCACAAGCGTATATTTTAATGACATTTAATGGTTACATCATGTAACATAATAGTCAAGTATTACAGTGATTGTTAGATATTAGTTTTATATACATAACTTAGGATCCGACAAGCGATATATACATACGAACAGTTACAAAACTATAATACTAAGTGCCGTGACACTCGAAGAAATTAAAATTTTTTGGTCGAAATTGGATAGCTAAAGTAGATACACTTTCGTAGATATACTAAAATATAATATATACTAGTACAGATCATGATAGCCACGATCGTATAATATCGTGGAAGTGAAAACTACACATTTTTATTTTATTACTATGAATTATGAATAATTTATCGATTACATAATTATGTTAGACAAGCATAAAACATAACGCAATAATGCGCAATCACAAACAAATCGCCGGCGAGTAAGCCGAGCCTCAAATTATATTAAATCTAAACCCATGGTAAATAGTCTAAAACTAAGTGAGTAATTATCTAGATAGCTTTAACGAAGCGTGGTTAGCTCCTTTATAAAAGCAAGGCTCTCCTCGGCGTAACCATGGTAAGTTAACTTAGAACGTTGTGCGGCGAGGCACGGGTCTCCGACGGACAGGCTGACACGCGCCGTCGGTCGCGACGCACTACTCTACGGTACGCGTGCTCTCAAGCTCAATGCGTCAGCCCACCTCCAGTACACACCTGTTAGTCTCTCCCGACCTCAGTAGCATAGCATACTTTAGCAAACAATATACAATACATAACTTAATCTGCTCCTTACATACTAATATTATAACATCCAAAGCTGATTTCATTGTGCATTACATGTTAATATTATCATTAATTCTTAAACACTACGTGGGATTAATGATCTTAAATGATATATTGATATTAATGATAGGATGAAGTATAAGCTACGTATGGACGAACAAAACAAACGTAAGTGTTGGCCCCTAATGATAATTTTGATAGAAACTCTCCAAAGGTTTGCTTTTAATTTTGTATAACGGCGGGAATTGGTATCGGGGTTTCGTTTGAGTTTGACACATTCATATTACAGTGTGATTACTTGTTTCCTTCGTGTTAAGTCATATTAATAGTAACGATTAAACTGTGATTATAGTAGTTAATTATAGGTAGTAAACATTCAACGATCATTCATTGAGAGCTAATATTATGGTAAATACGTTAAACACCTACTAAATATCGTCGCTGTAGAATGAATACCTCGTATGTCAAAAATTCTTTTTTTTTTTTACAAATCGTATGAAAACCACGTATTTTATAATACGGCGAAACTGTGAACCCAGTATATGACTACTAGTGCCATCTATTATATTCAAAACATGAGACAAAAGCACGTACAAATATTTTAAACATTGACAAAATTAAACGTTTTTTTTCGTTTCCTGTGAAGTTTGGTTTCCTGGACATACGAGGTTATCATTCTACAGCGACGATATGTCACTTTCGTGAAAGAAAAGGTGAGTTCGGGTGCGGTGTCCCGTGGCTGACGTGTACTTCGTAGTGGTGATAAAGTTTGAATATTCGAGTGTACGTCGGGCGTCTACTACTGTCCCTATCGCGCACTAGAGCATACGTGTGTGAAAAGTATTATGTGATTATGTGACCTACCTAAGCATGCAATACTTTCTAAATCCGACCATTCAAAATATCGTTCACTCCGTTTATATCCAGTCTTCTTCGATTCCTACTTAAAAACTAAGCGATAAGTTAAATAATCGTTTGATCGATGCGATACAAAACGATGCGGCATTGCAAGAGCCGGCGAGTTTCAGAGGTAGTGCGCGAAACTCACGCAAACAAAAATCTACACCTAACAGCGTTGCGAAGGAAGTCGGAGTTCAGAAAGCGTATCCTTCACGAATATAGTGTGAGCGTTACAACTGCGGATACAGAAGATGGGGGTACGATAGCTGATAGGCGCTTATCAAGAGAACGGTTTTGAGTTTCTCTGCATTCATTTTTCAAATATACTCGTTCCGATTACATGTACCAAATGAGTATATTAATTACTGAGTAGTCATTTGTGATGATTGGATGAGCACCCTTCTAAGCTGCTAGGATTATGGCTGTGAGTCCGCGGAAAGTTGGAAATTCTCCTAGACTTAGTCTCGTTAGTTGAAGGTACTCGTTCGGGTCAGGTCAGGGTCTGCGAGGTCTGTTCTGGGGTGGCGAGGAGCTGAAGGCAGCAGTACTGGACAATATACAACGCCACTACTTTTTCGCAGCAATTATAATCAACGACGTAGTGCCAACCAACATTCCGCTGCCGCCTCCAACTTCGCCTTTGTGCTATCCTTAGCTACGTTATTTCATAACGCGTGTTTCTGTCGTGTTGTAACACTTGGTGTGTGTATAATTATGGGCAGTGTTCAAAGCACTAACGTCATTGGCAGACGCTTACATCTAAATCTATTTAATGTACTAACAACTAAACATCGTCTCACAAATCTGGGCAGTGATGAGTAAGTGCATTGTTAATTAATGGCAGTATGTTATTGCTAGGTGGGATCGAGTTGCGGTCCAAGGCATTATTCACAAAACATTTCGTTCTTACCGGGCCGTTGATAATGACAACTGATCACTACAATATTGATCAGAGTGATGATGTCATCACGGACCACGGCTAGGCGGTGCCGCCGACATAAATCGATCAATACTTCAATTATTGCTACACTTTAACATAATTATGTACCTATCTCAACGTTAAACATATCTAAATAAATGTATATCTAAATATCAATTCCAGTGTTTGTTAACCTAACATGGACATATAACATCGCTGTTCGACGAGGTTTGACGTAAAGTCGCGCTCGCGTGTTCGCCCGCTGGCTTCATTCACAATTGATTCAATTATATTATCGCATTCATCTCCACATGACGTACTAATGATTTTAATTATTTAAAGATCAAGTTCTATCCACACGTCTGCAGGTTCTAAATCAAGTTATTACAACTGACCGTGACTCGTCGATGTGTGCTGTGTTGTGGTGATGCCTATGTGATGCACTAGCGTTGACGTGTACCTATGAAGCAGCCTTCCTGAGAGTGTGTGTGTGCGCAGTGTTCCGCGTCACTCGTGCGATTGTGTAGAACCCATCACCGTGCTCATACTCGTACATACATGGTTGTTATAAATATATTCATAACACTGCCAGTTTACTACAGATTTAACTTTCTTGACAAACTTTGGTGGAATACCACTCCGGGCCTATTACTAGCAGTTGTTAACCAAGAGTGAAAACACGATGACAGCTGAATGACGCCGATATTGCTTATCAAGGCAAGCCTGACAGATGTAAAGCTTTTGATTCCATGTCGAAGTAGTTTGTCGGCACCTTCATGTTTCCTAGTTGGCAGTCCGCCGACGACATATGAGATATTTTTTTCATACGTGGTTTTATAACTACATTATTAGGTTATTCGAAAGTCAAGTTGAGATTTATTGGATGGATAACAGAGTCACATCTAATACAAATATACAGTCGTTAGTTGTTACAATTTTGTTACTGAGACCAGTCAAACATACAATGTGTGTGTTTACAAACTGATGTTAAAAACAAATTCTCAAAACTGGTTACAAACGTGTGGTTGGTATCAGTAACTGTTAGTATAAGCGAGTAATTTAGTCTGATCAGGCATTGAAGCGTCCGGGGGTCGTCTTGCGGCGGGTTACTTACGCGGCGGGGTCGCGAGCCGGCTCGCGAGTCAGCTGCTCCCGGAGGTAAGCTCCGGGGTTCTCGAGAGCAGCGCCGAAGTTCATCTGCAGCGTCAGGATGCTGGTCAGCGTGGACAGCCAGTTGGCGCGCGTGGCCTCGGACGGCCGGCACATGAACGACATCTTGGGCTTGCGCTCCTTAGTGACGTCGTCGGTGCGCACTATGAACGCGGCCTGAGCCTCCACCTCCTCCATCTCCATCTTGTTCACCTGATCGATGTGATACACCAAGTCAATATGTTGCTAAACTTTACAATATAGGTCATGAATGCGAAAGTGCCTGTGTCTATTTATCATGGTTAAACCGATAAAGAAAGTCTGATTTATTTAACCAAAAGGACAACTAAAGACAAAGGCATTTTTTATTATTATTTAAACCATCGTTGTGATATCACTTACTTGGATGTGAGCCTTGTAATTGTAAGTGGGGCTGCTATATTGGCTCTTCTTGCCGACGGCATCGCTGAAGATGATGCACTGCTCGAACAGGAACACCTGCAGTTCCTTGCCCTTGTCGTTGCCTCCCGACAGATCCGAGACGATCATTGACTCTTGGATCAGCAGCTTGCCCTGGGCGGTTATGTTGCCCTGGAAATGACAACGAGCGTCTCTTGTAAATTTGCTTATTTCTTGCTCTTAACTCATTCTTGCTTTGCATATTTTAAAACCACCACTCGCTATTGATGATTAGCTTCCAATGTACTGCGCTGGCTCAATATTCAACTCGTTTTTGCTCAAGCTGGGGAGTCGAACACCAGAATCTCAGAAGTCACGAGTCTGCCACAGTGGCAGCTATCACAGCTTGACTACATATTATGTGCACGATTTGTTGCGAAGGCAATGCTGCTTACAGCTTAGACAAGGGCTTGCGCGTTTTGCACTGAGTGGCTATAGCAAGCACATTGCAACGCTATATTCGCTTTGGGGTCAAAACAAAAAAAAATCGCATTGGCTGAAAAATTTGGCAAGGGCGTAGGTATTATGAAGTAGGTCCTTACCGCGAATCCCTGCAGACGGCCGACGTCCATCATGTTGTTAGCGTTCTTTGGTATGATGTCGGTGCACTCGACGGCCTCGCGCAGCGCCACGATCACGTGTGGGGGGCAGTTGGCGTGCTCAGAGTACGACAGAATCTTCTTGACCAACAAGTGGTACTTCTGGATGCGTTGAATGGGCTTAATCAGCAGATCTCCGAGCTGAAAATCGACAAGCGCATATTACTGTAACCGCACGCTACACAGCGACCGATCGTAAACATGCAGATACAAGAAGCGACAGCAACAATAATTCAATAGCGAACATGTTAGCGTGTGTGTGTGTTGGGAAAAGTAAATATAATGACCCCCAAAACAAAAGGTAAATAAGTGATGATGTGGTAACAGTAGCACCGCCTGTCATGCAAGCGTGTACCTGCCGCCAGAGCATCATCGTCATCGAGAGCGATTAACAACAACGTTACAAGCAACTCAAGTCCCCAGTTTAAAAGGTTGCGTGAAATAAATACACTCGGTGCTAGCAAACCTACACCGTATGTAAGCCTACAGACCTTAGCTGGCTATACATAGTTAAAAACAATAGTCAGAGCAGAGCTGATAATGCCAGAATTGTTTCAAAATAATTTTGATTTTCAAATTTTTGTTATGTGTAAGAATTGAGTTGACAATCAGTCTGGGACTGTAGTGTACATACAGGTAACAGCGTTGCTTGCGTGTTAATATTTAACTCCACTAATACATGAGATGCAGAGAAGCCCGTTCCCTAAGGCGGACCTACTATCAAGCACATGTCATCCCAGTATGATGCGCTCAAAAGAGAAAAATGTTTCATGCAATGTTCAAACGTGCAATTATTATTAGCGGTATTCGTTTTTGAAGTGAGTTTGTGAAAGCCATGATGTTTCAAAGGAAAAAGCAATAAAGGTTCCATTACGCAGGAGTTAGGTCCAATGAGGTGTTCCCATGTAGTGTCGAAACTTTTAAAGCTTAGTAAGTGATTACGATTTTTTTAACGATCATACAAATCGCGTACTGTGCATGCAGCTTTTTTCTGAAGAGAAGATCTTCGATCCATTGAACTAGTTTTTTTTTTCGTTTTCCGTATCCATCTAGGTGTGACACTGATACACGGAGATATTTCAAAAGATTTGGAACTAATGATTACTTGATGTACTTTCAATTAAACGATACAAACAATAGTTTCGACGTGCTAAATATGACGGATGATGAAGAAGACCGCGTATCCACAGAAATGTCTTCGCATCTAGCGTAGGTCCAGTGAAGATAGTAGACACTGCGTAAGCGCGACGCGCGACCGGTTTAAGTTTAGTTTTAAAAGTTTGCTACTAAGTTTGTTTTAATAAATGACAGAGTATTAAGTAAAAATACGTATACGCGCAGCGACTACACTATGTCAACGTCTAATCTGGACTGACGCTCAGTTCGAGTCTCACCGTCGTCTCCGTGTATCAGCGTGACATACTCCTCCTTATGCTAAAGCCTTACGCACCTGCAGCTTCTGTCCGAGCTTGACGCGCAGCTCCTGGAAGTAGGAGTCATGCTCCGAGACAATGTACTCGGAGACGGGCTTATTGCGGCAGTAGGCTTCGTAAAGAAACATGCGCTTCTCCAGGAAGCGGCGGAACAGCGAGCCCAGAAGCTCGGGCTCCTCCACGCACAGGTGTAGCTCCCTGACAAATTTACTGCACAAACCAAACATTTCATCATGTATGCATTTACATAGAATAGTGATTATGTATTTAATTATATATTTAGGTAAAGGAGAACCCACAGCTATAAGATTGCGCTAGCTCACAATTTAATAAAGTTTTGATTAGGGTCGCCAGCACGATGACTGCCTAAATACAGTTTAAAGGATTTATTTAGGTTATTATTTATCCGTGGGAAAATTATAGCTGAAAAGAAAAAGTATATTTCCGATATTCTAGATCAAGGCTGCCCAACTTATTTTGTAGGTGGGCCAAAATGTTGATTCCGTGTCTATCGGGGGGCTTCTAATAAATAAAACTTGCCTTTACCAAATCTTAAAGCTACGCATAGTTTAATTTTTTTTTTTTGTAATGACAATTCATCAATACGAGGTGGAAGGGACACCGAGTATGTGGTTTTCGTTTTCGCGTCGGTGTCCCTTCCACTCCGTATACTTTTGCAAACAATTTCAAGAATAAGCAAGAGACATTCGAATTCAAGAGCGAGTGGTCGTCGGGCCTGGGGTTCAGCAGCGTTGTTCTAGATAGTAACAGGTAAGCTCTTTCTATTAGTATATTTTTGACTTCATTTCGTGATGAGAACTTGAGCTTAGTAATCGAAGTTTATCTTCTGTCGTGTATCTAAGGGTTATCTTTGATTAATGTATTATCGAGTAAATTTTTACTCATTTTCACTTTCTGTCTTTCCTTAGAGACGAAATGTTTTTCAAAAATTATCAATTTCGTGATTCCAAAATGATAAACTTATCGCTAAAAGCCTTATTTATACCTGTGCCTTAAACAAAAAATTACAAAAATCGTATTTTCACGTAGTTTAGATATTATTATTATATTTTGAATTTAACATGCTTATGAGTAGCATTGAAGCTTTGTATTTCTAATTGTTGCTTAATATTATTGAGTTAATGCTGTTGGCTTGCTGCAGGCTTTGGTGTAAACTGTAAGTGCAGCAAGTAGCTGTATAAATAAGTAATGTTTACTATTTTTCTCGGTGTTTTGTATGTAATAAGTGGTTGTACAAGTTACCTAAGCTTTGCCTGGCTAAGCTTTTGATATTATTTTTAAGTGTTAAAATGACTGTTTGCTCGTATTTATTACTTAACAGCAAGTAAATAGTCTGTTTTTAATATTACTAAAACGCCACTATTTTGAAAGGCCATTATCCCAAAATGCGTCATTCTTCAAAAAGAGGATTTTTATGTATTCCGTAAATAACAAACAATCGCACAGCGCTGTGGCACAATCGCACAAAACACATATTTATTGTAAAAATATTAAGATATTATCTAGTCCATTAAAATCTGTGTAATACTTTTGTTGTCTCATACCAGGTCTCCAAATTAGTGTTCCCCATATGGGTGGCGTCTATTAAAATGAACAGGCCCAATTGCCCATTGTTTCGTCAACTGTTACCATCTGCCATTTTATAAAGTTACTGTACAAATAAAAATAATAATAAAGAAGGTGTGTAGTACTCACTCGCGATGCCATTCATAGATAGCTTCTATGTTGCCGAATATCATGCGGTGGCGACGATCACGTAAGCCCTCGGGCAGGGGTGGCTCAGCATTCGGATCCTGTTTATAAAAATGGCATTAATTTAATTTTGTCTCCACGGAAATATTAGTAGGATTTTTCATTTTTAAGCGGTAAAGCTCATTGGTAAAGACGTGCTGGTTACTTTTTATTTTTGTCAGTAATGAGTCTCAGATTCAACAAAAAGGCCAACATCTTTAAAATAATAATACAAGCAATAATATAATAGATGAAAGGTGATGTACCGTCTGACTTGCCTGGACGTGCTTCATGTAACCGTCGCAGATCAGCCGCAGATCGGATACATATATCTCCTCGGTGTCGACGAGTTCACGCAAAACATACTCTCTCTTCTTGAGAGTGGCCTCGTAAGAGTCCGGCCCTGGTGTCACAGGGACCTCCTCCTCTTCCAACTCTCCGCATCGTCCAGAAGAAGAAGCAACTCCATGTTGCTCCTATTTAAACATCATTGAGTTTTTAAAACGGAAATTTTCAACTTTAAATTACTAATTGGTCTCTAACTGAAACATCAAAGATGCTGTTCTATAAGCTTTAGATTTAGGCTCAGAAATCTCAATGAATCCGTAATAATCACAACGGTGTGGAGAATAGGAAATAACTTGACATGAATACGGAGCGAACCGTCGTTGGACTTATCAAATTGATCTCCGAAAACTGATATTATAATTAGCAATGCGAATTATAACTGACAGCTATGTCCTTGTACATTATCTGCTTATGCTAAATCAAACTAACTAAACATCGAGGCTGCTTTACACACATGCTAAATAAATACAATTAAGAAGCCTGCGGAACGAAACACATGCATGTGAAACCAAGCAAATCTTCCGCTAGTTCAACAAAATAAAAATGTGCTGCGAACTCTCAAAACAACACAAACTCTTTAAAGCTCTTTTGCAAAATTATTACTTACTAAATTCAATATTTGCCGATAACATCAAAGCATAAAGTGAGAGAAAATAAACTACGATAATATTGTACCACATAATGTTCAAAGCAGTTATTTCATAAAATGGAAAACGATGGCTTCATAAAGTCCATTCAAGTGCCAATCGTCTCTTTTAACTAGATTCGGAAGTCACTTCTAACTTCCGTTCGACGTTGCTACCGGAAATAAATAACATGTAAATTGCGCTCGCGGAGGGGTCAAAGGATGTTGGAGGAAAGAGAAATAACGCATTACTTGTAGCAAAGATTTGCACTGTGGCACTCTAATCAATTGCAAACAAATCAAGATCGTTGCGTAGCACTAATAGTGCACACTAGTCGCTTGACCATTTGAACAGTACGGGTATTGAAAAAATAAAGGAAAGAAAACCAAACATGCAAACATCATGCATTGAGATAGAGCCGAACCATTCTTTCTTTGACGATTTGCATTATTTCGTCAATATCTGCGGAGGGAGGGCCATTGGAGTCGATGGCATCCATTGCTAAAGAATTCTGAAAATGTTGACGAATAAAGATGTACCAGATCCCGAGTTAGAGGCATTAATAGGATAGATAGGTTAGGTAGTGACGTGGTACTTACGCGCGCGGCCGGGGCGGAGGTGACCACGGCGGGCGTCGGTGCTTGCAGCACGGCTTGCGGGTTCTAACACATCACACTACATGTTAATAATCATCATCATCATTCTCCTGCCCTTATCCTAATTAATTGGGGTCGGCACAGCATGTCTTCTTCTTCCATACTTCTCTATTACTTACTCGTGATTTCAGCAGTTACCTTCTTTCTAGCCATATCATGTTTTATTTTTAATGAACGCTACGTCCGGCTTTCATCGTTTTGATCTCTGCATCATAATTATTGTGTAACACACTCTCAATCAATAACCAATAGATTTTGAAGGAACTATAATTATAATTTATTGCTTTTTATGTTTACACATTTCATTCGTGTGTGACAGCGTTTAAGATTTCGACGCGATGAATGTTGTAGAATTGTTTAAATGAAAGGCATTGCAATTGGAACTGGAAGTGCGTTAAGCACTGGTTTAGTTAATATATCGGACCTCCGTTACACTTGCAAGAAAAATGATTTAGAACTCGGGCTTTAGTGAAATGAAAACCTCATAGTTGGCAGAGAGCTCATTTACTGATATTATGTTTGCATCATAATTATGCGCTTATACAATATCTGATTTACCATAGGGAGCAAAAATATTTATACCCAACAATTTCAGTCTGTTTTTTCCGTATTTATTTTTTCGGCTAACCTACCATTGTATTTCGCTACAGTATAACGTGAATGAAGAAGGAAAACAAACCATTTTTATAGACTAAACACGATCTAATTTTGGTTGGCCTTACGTCACCCGTAATATCGATAAATAAGCGGTTGGTACTTACACTGGCCCCGCAAGCCAATAAGCGGTAACTCTATATTTCGAGAAAACAGGGAATACGTGAAAAGAGATATCACTCTTATAACAGACCATTCTTCAATGTTTCAAAGATACGATAACTATTTTTAATTTGTAAGTCCATCTGATAAGAGATATTAATTTGAAGCTGTCTGATGCAAGCTGAAAATAAAATTTTCGATTTCTTGAGATACCTATTTTTGGTCTACGGAAGCAGTAATATGTGGCTTACGGTGCTGAAAAAGACGTTAGGTTTTCGGGAAAATTACGAACTCAGTCCCTGAACCTTAGTCATACTGTTTGAAAAAATAACCTACTGTATCAAAAACTACGGTTATTGAATGCACACAGAGAACCAAAGTACTATTTCCAGACATGGCGCGGTTAATCAATTCGTCCGGTTTTCCTTATGGAAGAGAAAGAGGATATTCACTTAAAATAAATGTATTTAATCACTGTCACTAATTATGGCCATTTGATATGATTTGTTTTGTCGTCATAGAGTTGCATTTGAATCGAGAGTGGATGCTCTTATTATAGTATACCCTCCAGGCTGGATGACATCCATGAGGCTTTTTTATGTTGGTCTAAACTGTCCCATTGCATTATCAGCCTATAATATGCCCACAGCTGGGACATCGGCCACCTCTCTGAGAGGGAGTGGGCAATCCATAACGCCAGCCCAGTGCGGGCTGGTACTGGTTGGTAAATATCACATGTGTTCGATTTTTTGCTTCTAGGACACGCCGATTTCTTCACGACGTTTTCCTTCACCGTAAAAACATAATTAATTAGTAAAATTTGTCTGTTATTGTGTCACTAGGGGACACAAGTCCCCATGTACGGCTACAATGAGTGTTCGCAGTGGTTTCACTTGTCCGGTGAGTAATAATTAACGAGTCGAGGAATTGTTTAACCTCATTGCCCCCACGTGCCTATGTGCCCGCACCCTTACTACGGAGTTACGGCCCGAGTCGGTGTGAACTCAGCAGTAAATATTAAACTTTATCATTGTTAAGTGCGAACATTCAACGTGCTTCTGTGACAGGTTATACTAACACGTTGAAAGCGCTTTAACGGTATAAAGGCCGTGTTAAACGACAGCGTTAAGTTATCAACGAGTTGTTAATAAGTTATAAGTGTGTGGGGGTTGACCCCGCCAACAGTTTAATGCAGCCTTTTAAAAATAAGTTTAGTTTCCAACTGTTGGTGCGAGCTTGCTTGAAACTTGCTTCGTTGTTGTTACCGGTCTATCGACGCCTTGATGGTCCTACCATAGAACTTCAACCCGCTGTGGGTACCTCAATACTATAATTATATCTACAACCTGTGATATAATTAACATTATTTTATAAACTCATTTTTATGCGGCGTATGATCGAGTAATATAAACTCTCAAATAATAGTAATATTTGAACCTCCTGTGAGATTCATAATGTAGGATATTATACATATAGCCGTGTGATGTATTTGACTTTGAATGACCACATAAGGGATCAGTATTACGATCAAAGAGGCTTTTCGTTGAATATAGTTTGCTTGGGTGAGTTCTAATGGGTATTGACCTACCCATAAACGGATTCGATGTTGGCAAGACTAAGCTGTAGATCAAAGAGCATAATGGGAGGAGATGTGTTGAAACAATAGGCTTACCTGAATTGGTTTCATGGGTGGTGGTAGTTCTACGTCTGCGGCCTCGTCTTCGGCCTCATCAAGCACTGGGACTGCTTTGCCCGCGTCATCGTCGGCGCGTCCATTATCGCCGTAAGGAAGCTGCACCAAGGAAATTGTTATGTAGCTTAATGTTACCTTTTTAACTTTATATTAACATGGGTACTCAGAGAAAACCTTTGACAAATTGTTTGAATAATGTATTTATCCAATAACACTAGTTTACAAAATTTCGCAACAGAGTAATCGCATATACTTTTTGATTAATTAGGCATTACTGATTACTAATATAATCATCAAATATCACCACCACGTTAATTTTTTTTTTAAATTCACTGTTTATTGTCAAGTTACATACAATGTTTAATACAATATTTTATTATTTTGTTTTTGAGGGTACATACCTAGTTAATTAAATGTTTGTAGTCATTTATTACGTTTTATTGCTTGATCTAACTAAACTAAAACTAACTAAACTAGCTAAAGAAAAAAAAGCAAGCTATATAGTATTTATTATTTATTTAGAAATAGCTTTTTTAAATAAATATAGTTTTATAAATATAGTCGTAATATCAATTTATTTTTTCGAATAAACAGCAAGACGTACGTAGATATTACAGGAATACAATAATAACAATAACTAAAATCTTGACGTGATGGCGAAATTCCGTTATCAGATTTAGCTTCACCAAGGATACAATATTTTCGTTTCTGTTGCGAACCAAAACCTTTTTTTTTGTAGAGTAGTGCCTAATTATTATTTAAATAAAGTGGAAACATTACATTATACGACGTTACGGAGGTTAGAAGAAGAACATCTCTAAAAAACTGCTAAAAACAAAACCGTAAGCGACAGTAACGTTTAAATTAAATTCTTTAAACTTGGATGAAGATAATGAATCTTTGTGTGACATCCCTTGCCGCATTTTAGTTTTATCGCTTTCGGTGACGCCACATAATGAAACTGTGTCAAAATATTGGATGTGTTGCATTCGTTACTTATCAGTGCATTTAGCAGACTAGTCTTTTCCGTGACATGTCAATGCTTTTGAAAGTAAATCCCATTTTTTCTCAACAAGCGTTGCTTCAGTAGCAAAGAATGACATACTATTATGCATCCCTAAACATTAACATTCAAAAACATACCTTGAGTTTCTTGTCTGATGGTATCTTCTTCAGTGGCACGGGCTTGTCGGTAGTGGCGGGTGATTGAGCTCCACTCGGAGCCTTTTCTGTCTTCCCCTGGGACTGCTTGCGAAGTCCTAGCCATCGTTTCCTATGTTCCGAAGAAAGGAAATGTCAGTCAATCAAAAATCTTTAATCATGAATGAAATAGACTTAAACGGAAGATAACCCACATAATATGAATTAATGTTATCAAATTCATCTCCGATATAATTGACGATAAAAATATAACGAAGAAGAGATTATATTACGTTCTAACACTTAACTAACTACCGCACATATACTTTGTAACGAAACTTTGAAAACCACTAAATTATCAATTTATTGTTTCCCGAACGTGACAAGCCGTATGCGCGTAAAACAAAACTAATCAGGTGAAGTTTAATGCAATAGTCGAGCGTTTACGTTTAGATTCACAGTTACAATAAAACGTGGCGGGAATAGTTACAATACGTTTAGCTGTTAGCGCATACATGCGGCAAATCATAAAAATTAACATTTCAGCTTGTCTCGCTTAGAGGGTTAAATGTCGCTTCAATTGAATACGAAGATCCTCACGCTAACGCTTCACGACAAATTCGTAATTCGGTACAGTAATGCTGGTTCGTGAATTTTGTTGAATGCACGTAAAGGTACCTCCATAATGTACAGTTTCAGAAGGCAATCGACCAAGTGCGTTAACGCAGTTAATACCCCTTCTGTTTGGAATTTACTCTGAAACTTTATCGTTTTTATCGCTACTTACAAACTGTACAGAAAATAAGAGGGCTTTCTGCTGAAGGAAACTTTTACCTGGAGCTGTCGTCGCATTCTAAGTAAGATTATAAAAAGCTTGTTGTAGCGACTGTTAATATGATATTTCCTGTCTTTAAAATGTATGCTTGCAATCACAAAGATGTTTCAAATCAAAGCGTAGCCGCAAACTAGCCTATCATTGATTTTGCTCACATAAGCGGACAGTCTTGGTTGTGCATAGACATGCTGTGTGCTGCAGTAAGCCCAGTAACATGCCGAGCTGCTAAAACACTGCCAGTGTTGTACGAAGGGTTCACAGCTGCATCGATTTAGGCACCGCGCCTTGCGTTGGCCGTGGCCAGCTATGGACCACAATACACATATAAGAATGAAATCCAATATGCAAACCGCAATGTGTGTACTGGATACACACATGCTCCACTATTAATTATTATAGTTTTCCTCTTATTTGATTGACAGAGCCAGTTTAACTCCACAATTTCAAACACAAAGAATAGGTTATTGTGATCATAACATTGAAATTAAAATGTTTAACTAAGACTGACTGTGCCTACTGTTTTAGCCTAATTTCTACGTCAGAAATTTTCTTTGTAAATAAATGACGCTACTAAAAAAATGATGTTAACGATTGAATCTGCCAATTTGAATTATTTTCATTCGTATCAATTATCACCTGTGTGTGTGCTGAATGCTGTTCGAGCATGTCGACTTGTGACGTCACAAATTGTTAGGTAGCAGTATGTTGGCAGATGCACTATGCAATCAGCTCACTAGATATTATGCAGTCAGACGCCGCTGCTCTTCTACATGATGACGTTAGCGGGAAATACGGCAATGCGACTACTAGTAACAGAGGTACCTAGATTGAAGATGATAGTTTGACTCTATTTTTCTGACAGGAAAATCAAGCAACACCATATAGTAGGTACAATACATAGGTAAAATCGAAGACTTCAATTTCAAGGTGATGCCAGTCGAGTTAAACAAACAACAATCATCAATACAGCGCTAAGGCCAATTAGGTGCGTTTAATCTAATCAAGATAGTGAAATATCTACAGTTGAGTACTGTTTAACTTATCACGTTCTGATATCAAATAAAACAAAGCTTTAATGTGTTGGCAGGTGATGAATGTTCATCGTGTCTTGAAAGAGGCCGTGTGGGTATATTCGGGCACGTCGGTTCAGCATTTCAGTATAAACAAACGGGTGGGCTCAGTTTCGTCGAGGCTCAGTTTGAGCTATGGAACCGATAACAGGATAATAATTCAGGTATCGCATCGGTCGGCGTCGATTTGAAAGATGAAGCTTGGCACGGGACACTTCCCCTGTTAGGTCGCTATACCTAGTTTGCTATCATACTACCTATACATAGTTATTACTGAAACATCGTAGAAGCGTCTATTTTTATCACCAAAGTAAGATTAAGAGTATTATCTTGTCTGTGGAGACGTAGGTAGGTAGGTATAAAGGTTTTCATACGAACGAAGCTCTTGACTAAGAAAAGATTAGGGTCGCGTTGCCATTACTATTAAATGTTATAAATATTGCTTCCGTTTATACGAGAAACTCTTTGGCAATGCAAGGGAAAAATCACTGAGACACTAAGCGGAAGGCTGTGAGTGCGGTGATGGAAGTTACTTCTAAATAAATCAAATTTTAGCGGAAGAGAATAGATACAGTACAATATACAGCTTCTCCAGCAATACCCAGTGATTGAATGAGGAATCCTTACGCAGCAGTAGGATGTGCTAGATTTACTTTATTTTAGAAATAGAAGACAATATTATAGTCTCCGGGATTGCTACAGGTATCCATTGGCTCAATGATCCACACAAGCATATTTCCTGGATGCAATGTATTAGTACATACATGTTTACAGGAAATATGCTTGTGTAAATTTACTATAAGAAATTCCTTACTTGAATTTTTTTAACTACATGTATCTAGCATCACTAGATATGGATGACACAGAACGTTAAGATATAAATTAATTCTACATATAAAGTAAAATGACCCAGAGCACAGTACAGTTTATTTGTCAGTCTCTTAACACCACGCGTCATTCAGATTTTAAAACATTGAAAATAAACCGAGACGGTTATCACCCACATGAAAAGGTTTCATGGTTGTGATTAATGATATTGATACAAGGTACGTACCGATAAATTAAGTGGACCAGTAACGTGAATTTAACACATAATTAAATAAAATGTGTGAATTATTTGATTGTGTTTATGTTAGTGCGGAGTAGGTAGTGCGGTCCAGTGTACACTGACCGAACCAAGGACTCGCCACCGCATTGCGGTCGCAGTCCGCGGCGACCGCCGACAAAAAATATCCCAACTGCAACAATCCCAGTTCGGATCTCCGCGTTGCGTAACTCGCACTAGTCACCAGATCACATCACGGTAGAATTCACTCGAGACTTACTTCACGCAAACAACTTGATTCCACATCGCCGTAGCGTCGCGCTAACATCACTGTCACACTCGTTCACTGCTGCGGTCACGTGTACACTGACTCACATGCAAAATGTGCACAAACACTGTTATCTAAGTTCTATTTCGAAGGAGTAAATAATCTGATCGGGGGACGGCCGGCAAGGAGCGGTATCAGACGAGGTACAGTCGCGATAATGTTGTAATTGTAATGAGCGCGTGTATGTGTAGGACGCGACCGCGACGCTACGCCGTCGTCACCGGCGCGCGGCCGCCCGCTCGCCGCTTGTCACTCCGACGCGGGGCGACCATCAACGACACCCTAATTACATATCAATTAGGTAATGAACTCATCCGACCTGTCGTCGTACATTACCGCAAACATCCACCTAACTAGAACCATCGCATTCGGTAAATCGATGGAAATCGTTCAGTTACAGTTGGTACCTACTAAGCTCAGGGAATAGTGTGTCGATGTGAATATATCACGAAATATTTAATTATCTCTAGTTGAGATAAATACATCGTGAATAGACAAGATAAGATAACGCAAATTGTAGAGAATTGATAAGAGTGACTTAAGGGTGCTGTGTGATAGAAACTCGACGTAGGTAGTCAAAAGTAAATAATAATTCACCTAACTCAAGCCGAGATTGTTAACTTTTTGGGCACTAAAGCCAAAGAATACACACAGCGAAGCTCTACAGATTCGCTCCGTTGTTTTCATTGATCTGTTTGGCAGCGCCAGACAAAAGAGCAAGCGAGTATGATTCGAAAAATAGACGAAGCTAACTACGGGAAAATTAAAAAAAGCGATACCCATCACTAGCGGCATCCAATGTAGTAAGTACTTTATTTTGCGTAGCTTGCGAGCAAGGAAGACGGTTTGTACCTTGACCACCACAACTTAACACCTTGTCAAAACATAAAGGTTAGACAAGTTCGGTGCAAGTTTGGTAAATATCGCATATTATTATCCATATAACTTGAATAGACGCATACAACCTTGAACTAAGTAACAAACTTCATCGAAAACCCGGTGCCGATGCAGCCAACTTAAGCTGGCATGTGCTCTAAGATTGTTTTGACGTATTCCAAAACACTGGGACTTAAATTTTAAAACAGGTTCGTGAACCGGTGCTAGTGCGATGCAGGAAGTAAAAATCGTGAATCTAGAGTAGATGCATCTATCATTTATCTGCTATGATCAAAGAAACAACACCAAAATGTATCCGCTTACGTCAAAGCGTTACGTAATATTTTTACGCCCTAACCCATTAATATGATGCATTCGGAAAAACACCTCGGGTATTGCAAACAACAGCACAACAAACAAGTTTGAACGCGGACACTGACACATTATCGGCACAGTACGTGGGCCATTGCGGAACCGAAGTAGGTATGAAATATGAATAAATGAATTCAGGTGTGGAGTGAAGATAACGGCCGGTGAAACAAACAACCTGATATGATGGAAACAGTTGACACAACAGAGGCGCGAGCCGTCCGCGTCGGCGTGCATCGTCGTCTGCGCGTGCGACGTCTTCGACCACTGAGCGACTGAAGCGCGCCTGAACCGCGCGCTCCGTATCGTCCGAGGAATTAGATAAAACCATACCAAGATAAAAGATGACTAACAAATAGGAAACGACGAATCATTCATTTTGAGTTACGAATAGATAAGGTATTGTTTAAAAAACGAGAATCTACAGGCAATTTTTTTGTGTCAGGGTTCCGTACCTCAAAAGGCAAAAACAGGATCCTTAAGGGACATCTTCGTTGTCCACCTGATGATCTTTGTCTCAAGAACGAGTAGAGATATCCAGTTTTAAAAATATCAAATACTAAGGGCCATGGCTTCTAAAAAGTGCACATAAAGGGCACTGCTGGAATTTCAGCGCTCAACAATGCTTTGTTTCCTAAAACGGGCATCAGTAAACAAATTAATTATTGTTCACGCACAAGTCACACTTGCCAAGTTAATTTTGTGTTAAAGCTGTTTAACGAGACTGTACTTCATATAAGTGAGCTAGACCGAACCACTTCTTCGTGAGCTACAGCACTTCTTAATTGTAATCCTTTATACCTAGTACTAGAACAAAAGCTACAATTACTCACCCGCTAAATGCCTTCCGTTGTTTTACGGGACTGGCAGCGCTGACGCCGCTACCCCCAGGGTCAGAATTCGAGGCTTCTGCAAAAGAAAATACATGTTATCAAGGTGAAAAAACCTTTATCCGTATTTAGCACAGATTATGTTTACCAACTTTTTTTTCTATTTTTGTGTTACGATTTATTTACTCACTAAAAATTTTATCCATAAAATGATAAAAGTTAACTAACTAGCTAGTTAGTTAACTTTATTAATCTAACTTATTAATTTTTTATACAAATTTTAATTTATTTACAAAATAAACACAATTATTATTATTCATAATTAATAAACTGTGATAGGTACCAACTTAGTTTGAATTTATAAAAAAAAAACTGGATTTACGAATGTCAATTTAAACTCTAATATTAAGTTTTTATGTATCAGGGAGAAATATATATATGTGGTAGAATAAAGACTAATTTTATTATATTCATGAGTATCACTAATGAATGATAGTTAAAGTAAAGGTACTTGTCGACTCACAGGATGTTACCGGAAAATGTAATTTAATAATCTTTATTTTTCAGTGTGTTATTCGAATCTATGCTTTAAAATCACAAAAATCAATCGAATAATGAACCTAGTGCATTTACGAGAAGCGAGTCAAATATCAAATATGAAGGAAATAAACTGTGCGAAAAGGCATAAATGCGCTTTAACACGTCCTTAGAGAGCTTACGAATGAGAAAGCCCCTGGTGATGAGAATGGGATAACGACTGAGCTTCTGAAAGCGGGAGGAAGACCTGTATTAAGAGAGCTTCAGGAGCTCTTGAACTCGGTCCTGTTCTCTGGGAGACCTCTAGAAGCGTGAAGGAGCGTGGTCGTTCTATTCTTTAAAAAGGGAAGGGAAGGGAAGGGTTTTAAAGAATTACAGACCCATTTCGCACCTTAGCCACGAATATAAGCTGTTTTCAAGAGTCATCACAAATCATCTAGCGCGAAGACTCGACGACTTCCAGTCACCGGAGCAAGCCGGGTTTTGAAGAGGATACAGCACCATAGACCACATCCACACAGTGCAACAATTTGTACAGAAGTCCGAAGAGTACATATAATCGGCCGCTGCGTCTTGCATTTGTGGACTATGAAAAGGCTTTTGACTCTGTCGACACCTGGTCAGTTCTGGAGTCTCTGCAGCGAAGCAAAGTCGACTGGAGATTCATCCAAGTGCTGAGAAGTCAGTATGAAAACGCTACAATGACCGTCCAAATCTAGAACCAGCAAACATAGCTAGAGATCTACGCTTTCGAATGGGCAACTACAGTACTTTCACAAGTTATTATGCCCTGTGACTGGGACTGTAGCTTAGTTTATTTTTTGTGTTTTGACATTCAAAAGTGCCTGTAATGGTCTAATTTAAATAAATGCTTAAGTTTGGAGTTTGAGAGCATTTACCATGGCGTCGGGGAGTGAGGTAGGGGACGTAATTTCCCCGAAATTGCTCACTGTGTTCAACACGCTGAACTAGGATGGACGTGGCATTAACATCAACGGCGAGTACATCTCAACACTTGAGATTTGCAGATGACATCGTCATACTGGCTGTATCGCTACACGACTTGCAGCAGATGCTGGATGGCCTAGTTGATTCTGCAATACGCATTGGTCTCAGAATGAACTTGGACAAAACCCAGGTTGCGGTCCTCTCGAGGTTGTTCGAGAATATGTTTACCTCGGGCAAGCTCTGCAGTTTGTTAAAAACAACTTTGAGAGGGAGGCTAACAGAAGGATTCAGCTAGGCTGGGCAGCATTTGGGAAACTTCGTCCATAGTATGCGGTCAGTATACGGTCTACGGGGATGATCAGATGTGCAGATTCGAATTTGTTTTGGCGAGCCGGGGATGATTCCCTCTTTCACCCTTTGATGTTGCACATTGTCCTTTGATTATATCTCTGGACTTGAAGCCTTCATGTAAATATAGTTTTAATTCAAATATGCAGCAGTTAAACATACGGATGACTGTGTTTTTGGTTCAACTATTAACCGAATAGACACCGGACAAAAGTCAAATTGTAAACTGACGATACTGTGATCTTGATTTAGAAGGAAGTATAACGGTAAAACTGAAATCAGATACTTCATTTTTATTAATTTTTTGTGTTTCACTCGAAATCGTCACAACACAAAATGAATCAAAAAAGGACTTTGTAGGAAACAAGTAGAGCTTACAAAATTACGGAAATGTCAATTACGTAACTAATTACGCAACTTTTTTCGCCAATTCCGTAATTTTTGATATTGTTTTTTAAATCGATTATGAATTGTTGTAAATATTATAGATAGAGTATCTTCTATTTTTTCAACAATTCACTATCTCAAATTCAAGGAATTATCAAAATAAACACAATATTTAAACAAAAAAATATTTATTCAAGAACTTATATACATCAGTTAAGTCAAAACATTTTTTTTCGTCCCGAATATGATCTTTCTTCTTGAAAATGTGATCTCATAAATGACAAGGCATTTAAAGATTTGTCACCCAGGGAACTTCTTAGTTTATTACAAAAATATCCGGCGGATGAAAAGGCTCGCTCGGCTTCAACACTTGTAGGCGTTATCGAAAGCAAATAATTATTGGCTGCAGTCAGAAAAACTTCGCGACCGCCGCCAGCGCTGTCGTAAATGCACATTTCTACCCTAATAGTGGAATGGAGATCTGTGTTAACTGTTGAAATTGGTTTATTTACAGTTTGTTTATTTCTTTGTCTAACTGTTGTGCGATTGTCAACTCCTCGTCATCATCGTCACTGGTGGTAACTGCGTCCGATGCACTCGGTTGTGAATTTGGACTTTATTGAGTGGAATTATATTTCAACCGTTCCAACAGTTCCACTATGTACATTCGTATATCATCCGACGATGGTTTCGTGAAATATTCTGTGGCAGCAGTTTTAAAAAAATCCTCATTAATCAATATTTTTACCCTGTCCTTCTAAAATGTACTTTTGCAACAAGTCGTTTTTCAAAGGGGAGTTTTTAAAAGATTTTATTAGATATCTTAATATTTTTATAGAACCTTTGTATAAAAACTCCGATTCTGGAACTCTGGTAGATTCTACAATAAACTTATCTTCTTCAATTTCCTCTGCTTTTTCAGCGCCGGTATTTGAGACATCAATTTTATATAAAACATCCAGGACTGCTAGTTGTATCCCATGAGCCAAACACAATTGGTGGTGGCCGTCAAAATTTCTACCCATTTTGACCATTACACTTGCTCCATCTGTTGTGAAAGCATGTCGCCTTCCAGACTTAAACCGAAGTCACTCAAATGCTGCTGTAATAATTGAGTACAGTAAAAAAATGCGGGATTTGTACGGATACAGTCCCGAATTTTTATAGTTGGCCATATTAAAGTCTTTATTGTGGATATTTATATATATATATATATACCTTTTATTACGGGTAGACGTCCACTCATCAAACGTGATTCTAAATGTTTTATTTTCTGACTTCATATTTTTCAATTTGTTTTTTTGTTTGTGTTCTCACCCTGTTGTAGAATTATCCGTGTTATAGTCGTAGAAGAATTCGGCCAGATTTTTTAAAATGATATCTCAGATCTTCTGAAGTACAAAATGTGCTCAATGGTATCTCATCCAATGCAGCCAATCTGGCCACTCGAACCTCCATAAGGTGAAGGTTCATTCGTTCGTTCGTGTTCGTTCGTCGTTTCGTGTTTGAATTTGACCACTGGGATTGTTCAAAAACTCCTTGTATACAGTCTTATTTGAAGAAAACCTGAAAAAATAAAATAAAAGGAAGTTAGGTTAATAATAATGATATTTGTTAAACATAGTTGCCAACTCATTATAAATGTATACTAAACACTTATTTTGTAGCAAAACGTTTTGTTCTTGTGTAATAGGCGACAGAGCATGCTTAGTTCATTCATTCCCGATTTAGAGACGAGCTATGAGGAATTTCAAAATTTTTGATAGATAACTTAGTTTTCTTAAAGGTAGGTACCGATTTTATATTAAAATCAGTGTTCTTAATTAATATATATTTGGGGACCTAGATATTCTGTTATGTAATCGGAATAAATACACCTTAAGAAAATGTTTGATTTACAAATTATTTTGTATGAACTATGCATGCTCCACGGGGTTTTTAATGCCCTTTTAATACTAAACAAACTTACTTCTTAAGTACTTACATCTTTGAAGAGATAATCCACACATTCACCAATTAAGTCACCCACGTTAAAGATACAACTGCTACGAATTGTTAGTATTTGCGCGCATTTACCACCAACTTTTAATCAGATCAAGTGTCAACTGTCTCGAGAGTCGAGCAAGGTGAACTGAACAACCGACAATTGAGCAATGAAACTACACTTTCTTTTTAGTTAAGAAAGTGAAGAGTATAGTAGTTCCCCGTGGTCGTAGGGACTTTTCGTCAGGGACTCCCCGGCCCTGCTGACTCGCCCAGTTGATATATTTGAACTCTATTCTGTACGTCTTACTATTTTTTGCAAGATTTAACAAAGGATAAAATAAACCGCGGGGAATACCCTGTTTATACAGTTTTGATGTAATTATATCGTATAGTGTTGCCACATTATAAATGTGTACGTATAATGCTTTTTTATTGGTTGACTATTTTGATTGATTGATGATACCAATAATTACGTAAGTACGGAATTGACATCTTCAGTTACGGAATTGAAAATACTTTAAAATTAGTTCGTAATTACGTAATGGAAGCACTAGAAACAAGTTCATGCCCACAAAGTTCACTCGAGTGAGGCGTCTGGCGATCTAACAAACTAACAGGGAAATAGTAAATGATGATAGACTCAGATACGTCCAGAATGCGTAGGACACATCTAATTGGGGCACGTTAGGTATGCGTGCCGCAATTCCATTAGTACCTAGTGATGTCGGTCCGGACCTACTATCGAGATGTTGAGAGATCGGGAGAGCTCTGGTACAGAACAGAGCTACAAAGTCAAAGCTTATGAGTTTCACAACGTAATCAAACTGTGTGAAAATAGGGCACACAACTTCCACCAGTTCTACATATATCGAAGAAGCTTTCAAGTACTCAGAGTGGCACCTTTTTCAGTGATATTAAAGTGATTGTACGCCAGAAGTAGACGTGGATATCGTGGGTACTCGACTATATGAAGTGACGATACATGCGAAATGCACATCAAATTGTTAGGGTGTCATCAAGTCAACTGAAGTTGAAACGTAAACATTCTGTACGGTACCGATTAGTCAGCTAGGACTTTGAACGCCTAAAAATTCTTTGTGAGGCACATTGTGAACGCATCTCTAATTAAAAGTTGTTGTTCAGTGACGAGGTCTTTGTATTTTCAACAAATTGATTCGGAAGCAACACATCAGTTCGCTGCTGAATTAATAGCATTGAGTGTTGACTTGACGAATGGAAACTAAAACATGTTACGCGAATTGAATGGGATTTCATCGACGATTTACTTCTTTTGTGGCACACTTTATAAGCGTGGGATATGACGTAGTGTTGGCACGTGATGCCGCGCCGGTCCCTACGACGACCACATGTTTCTTGTACACAAAGAGCCTGCTCAACGCTCTAGGGAGAATTAAAAACATTAAAATGAACTGTGTGAGGAATGAATGATTTTAAGAAGCCTATTACAAAAAAAAAAACGCGAAATTGCAAAAGTACAATTGTTGAAGCAAAATTTCTGAGCGCAGATGGCCGCGAAAGTGAAATATAATGTACTTTTATTTAATTCATTAAAAAATTATAGTAGCGATTTAAAGTAAATAAAAAAAATAGTACAGTTTAGGCAAATGTTGAAGATTATTTTGGTATACTCGTAAATATTACGTCATAATGATGTACAATTTCGGAGATATCGGGGCTCGTTTCGAAGTCTTTTTGGTCCAAATTTTTTTTTCTGTACAATAAAGGCATAATTATAACGAAAATGTATTCAATCATTATTGAAGTTGGGATCTCTGGATAAGTAAGCAGTGATAGCCTAGTGGTGTGACCGTTGGACTGCCAAGCCATAGGTCTCCAGTTCGAACCCAGGACGCGCATCTCTGATTTTTCCGAATCATGTGTGTATTGAATAATTATCACTTGCTTCGGTGAAGGAAAACATCGTGAGGAAACCAGTATGCCTGAGAGACATTTCTCGACGGTATGTAAAGCCAAGTCAGAGGCCCATGGGCGGCATATAAACTCTGACACCAGATTAGGCACTAACCACACGATAAAGAAAAAGATTAAAGTTGGGGATATTTGAAGGTAAAAATGATTTTTTTTGATGGTCTATATTCAATAGAATCTACAAATTAGAGCTCCCAAATCACGTCTCCGTGAGTTTTTTTCTAAACATGCATCGGGAGAATGATTAATACTGAATAAATTGATAATTTATCTAAAATTCGCTTTATTATTATTGTAGTAGAGGAAACGAACTATTTTTAACAAGTAATTGTTATTTCAAACAACGAACGGATAACATACAATTTCAAGGAGGAAACCTTGCAATTTCGCGTTTTTTTTTGTAATAGGCCTCTTAAAGAAAAAGGAGTGAATGATATCGTGACACATGTGCGTGGTTCACGTGGTGGCCAGGTGAAACTGGAAGAAAAAGGTGTTGCGCCGACCCCAGGTAACATCGAGCAAGGGCAGAAAGATGATGAGATCTTTCTTCGATTTTAAAACGGTTTTTTTACAGTGAAGGGTTATCAATTATAGAAAAGTACCTGCCAAAAACCGCAGCGCTCTGTAACACCACGAACAGAGCAACATGTGGGGCGGTGGCTGCCTTCGCTTCGACTGCGAGCTCCAAGCGACACGCTATGGGCGCCCGCCCGCCTTTAGTGTTGTCCATTCATTATTCAACACGTCTACTTAATTAAGCTAATTTAATTTTTTGGTTATTATTTATTGGTCGTTTAGCGACACGAATTTCATTGTAAATGTGTATTAGTTTGTTTGTGGTATTGGACTGGAATTATTATGAAGTTCTTAAACCTCATTAGTATGTTCCGAAAATTTGCTGTTTAAAACTTCATGAAACTATATAATTTATAGAGAAGCTAAAATAATTATCTCAATAATAAAAATAGGAGTGTCTCGTGCCTATTAGTAAAGGCTGAGTGTAGCCGAAAGCAGTGTTCCGTGAGATCGGCTTCGGAATCAGGCGGCGTGTTCAGACAGGCCTCATATTCTATCGATCCTCTCGCGGCAGCTCTTGTCCGGCACTGGAGCCGCAGATCTCCAATCTTGGCACTTCTTTTAAATAGAATAGGGGATTACCTCGGAATATTCTTTTATTTTTGCGAAGCCGCTGGCATAAGCTAGTTAATTTATATGTCGTAGAAGGAAACATGTGTGATTAAACAAAACGTCTATATCTATCTTCAGATAAAAGACGAAAGATAGGATAATAGAACAAAGAACATTTTTGGGTTTTTATGTTTGACCGCTTGGCTCTAGACTCCGCACAATGGATTTTGATGCGGTTTTCACTATGGTGAAAATTAAGAGAGTTTATGGCGGGAAGGTTTATGGGTAGTAGATAATGTACAGTAACCTCGTCTTAGTAAATTGTTGCATCAATGATATTACATCATATCACAATCATATTACTGCCGACCCGCCCCAGTTAACTTCATGCAGATTATTCATGTTTGAAGCTAAGTAATGCTTCAACTGAGGCTAAGTGCTCGTAAAAAGCTTAGGTAATTTATTATCAATGTCTGCAAATGGTTGGCCTATAACAGGGGTGGCGAACCTTTATGGATCAAAGTGTCATTTTTTCTAAAGAAATGTCAATTAATGTTGACTTTGATTTTATTGGGAAAATAATTAAAATAAATACTATCAAACCAACACTTTTTTTTTACTAACAAAAAATACATTCTGCTCTGTAGGTATAGTAATAAATGTTTCAATTATACGTTTAATCCAAATTAAAGTAGGTAGCATTTGTGTGAGTTCTATTGTTGCAAAGTAGATGACAAATCACTTATGATTTGGGTTGTAGAAGGTTACTTTTAGTTGAATGCATGCTGAACTGAAGACATCTGCCAAACGGTTTCAAACCGACTTCAATGTTATTCATGTCTGAAAATAATGGTTTGCAGGCATAGTTAGAGGAAAATATGGTTAAATTCGATGGCGTGCCTAAAATATTGTGTCACGTGACATCAATGGCAAGCGTATCATTGGTTCGCCATCCCTCGCCTATAACATCTTGGTCCAAATAACATGATAGAAATTTTATTACCTATAAGCTAAAGGAAGATCAATGACACCGGCGAGACATCTACGATGCATAGGCGCAAGACCCGATTTAACTAAATAAGTACATAGCATGAACCAGCCTTATCAAAAGTATATGGTTGGCAAGCAGTGAAAGCGTAACGATATCTGTAATCTATTTGTTACCGATTACACGGACGGACGTGCGAAAACGGTTGGCGTCCGGCCCAATCGTAATTTCGTCACACCGGCTGCGGTTGTCACAGAATAACATTATGGTTTCCATTGTCACGCCTGTGAGAGACGTCGTCGTTTCTCAACGAGCCGATTGTTTATCTTCTCACTCTTTAGGCTTTCCAGATGGTATTGTTCTACAACGATCTCTTCTTTGTTTTGTACAAATACTTCAACGTCTTACTTTCAACTGTTCAGATTTGTGCTGGACTTTTTATCGGTTGCATTGCATTTAACATATTCGTATTTTGTAATTACTTGTTTGTTAAAATTTCGTCAAGTAGGACAAATTCATTTGCATTTCGAAGGGTGTTTGATATAAATAAAGGTTGGTAAAGGAGATAGCCGGTATTTTTATCATTTACAATTTACTTACGTGATAAAACTATTATGAGGTCAATACAATTAATTTTAAATGATAAAATAATATTCGTCCGTAGTGTAAAATATTAAAGGACAGATCACTGGTCAGCAGTTATGGCTAACAAACCGAATCGTGTATCGCTAATAGTAATTGCGGATAAATCATTACTATAGCTTGGCACAATGTGCCATCAATAATCTGGATGAAAAAATACTTGCAGATTTTTTTTTATTAACCAGGTTGACGAGATCGATTCTGGGTTATGCATGGGAATGCGTTATTGCTGAGTAAGCGTTTAATGTGTTATATATATTTTACGGTATTTATACGTACGGATACCAGCGTACATGTTAAAACCAAAAAATCTACATGTGATCTACGAACCCGCACTGGGCCCGTGTGGTGGATAGCAGCCCGTAGAGAGGAGGGCTGTGTCTCATCAGTGGGAACTTCATAACCTGATTATATTATGGTGTATGTATGAGTCACATAGAGGATAGAATGTTGTACAAAACATAAACATCACGCAAGTTCTGACGTACGCGGAACACGTTCTGAGGTACGTCTTCGGGTGCGCATCGTTAGCGCTTGCTGCTCTGAGCGTTTGCGCTGTCATTTTTATCATTTCGGGTTAAAATTGGATCAGTAGCCGCATTAGCAACTCATTATGATGATGACTACAACCTTGTCTAAACAACATCGCAGGAAGTGCCGACATTATCAACTTACAGAGGAATAATATGTAAAAATATGTTTTCCTTGTAGTTTTTCTATTTGTGACTTTAGGAATGCAGAGCAAAATTAAGATAGTATTTATCACCAGAGAAAATACGTTTTAAAGTAGCTAACTCATAAACTATTCGAGTAAACTTAATAAAAGAAGGACGGCACACGGGGCCCGATTGGTTGCAGAGGAAAATTAATGACCGTATGTTACACTATACGGTTACCGTACGAAGCAAGAACGGGGCTTAATTTTCTACGGAATATTATTTTTTATTAAGCTGCACATAGTAAAAAAGGATAAACAAGTATTTCTCTGAATCTGACCGTCTAAACGCAATAATTTACACTATCTAAAGTGTACGAAATTTCGCATTGGGAAATTAAGTATTTTAACTTTAACACGGTCCAAATTACTTCATTTTTAACCGACTTCAAAAAAAGGAGGACGTTCTCAATTCATTGTATTTTTTGTTGTGTTTTTTACCTCATTTCTTCGTCATTTATGAACGAATTTGAAAATTCTTTTTTTATCTGAATGGATCTACTTCCCGATTGGTCCCATAGAAATTTCATCAAAATCGGTTTAGCAGTTTAGTTTTGAAATCAAAATAGCTGGAAAAAATATGTCATCCAAGTAAAAGAAATTGCGAAATTGATACTTGACAAAGATTTGTGTGTGATGCGATAACTAAAAAGGGTAAAATAAAAACGTTTTTACAAAAAAATAACTGACTTCCAAAAAAAAAACAAAAAAAGTGGATAATTACTTTACTTTCGGAAGTCGGTGACTATTGTTTGTTTCACTGACTTTTTTGGCACCGACTTCCGAAAGTAAAGTAATTTTGCACTTTTTTTTTTTTTTTGGAAGTCGGTTATTTTTTTGCAAAAACATTTATTTTTATTTTTAAAATATGAAACTAATACAGTAAAAAATTGTACAATTAAACTGTCATGCAAGAATTTATACACAGAACACTTTCATTGTGAAAGCGTCGAGCAACAACTAAGAATGGCATGTCAGTCTGATATATGTACTCTGTGGATTGAGCGGGTCATGATTTTTAGTGTCCCTATGAAAGAAATGGTTCATTGATAATACGATGATGCTTTTACAGTCTGTATTAATACATTAGGACCCTTATTCACCAATACTGGCCAGAAATCATCATCACATTTTTACGTACCCGTCCGACGGTCGACAAGTGACAGGAACCTATTCGATGCTTTACAAGTTTTTAACGAAACTGTTTCTGAAAGCATACTGCGCATATAGAATTTGCTGACATGCGTTTTAGACATAGAGTCCTTTCAAGTTCGTAGAGGGAGGAGGGGCGACTCTACTATGATTTATTTTTCGGCGCTATCGTCAAAAATAACAGTATTTCAAGCATCGTATTTGGTACACGCTGTACCTTTATGGAGTGGGTAACCCAGTGGCCGAGTGGTAGTTACGTGCGGCTCTGTGGCCTGTCTGTTTCTACACAACACCACGCACAAAATTACCACACAATTTACAACTCTAATGAGTAAATAATAGAGTTTAAATTGCATTGTTGTGCGGGCAACAAAAAGTTCGTACAAGTACAGATGCGAAGTTATATTTAAATCACGGCGCTCATCTGCAATGTTAAGGTTGAATTCCGGAACATTTGCGTCACTCTAGTACACCCGTGTATGGTATGGCGTTGTACAGTCAACCGCACGTCAGTGGTAACAGAACCATAAAGCTACGGTGTAATAAAAGCTGGCCTCTTGATTCTACTAAGCCCCCATACTAACGCAACGCAAGCTCAAGTATTAAAACCTTATTGTGATCGACTGTACCGCCGCATCTCAAGAAATATTGATGTATTTTTTTTTTACATTTCAGGAATGCTTACAGACTAATAACATTATAGTAACAGTTATATATAAGTAAATTGCTATTGACAAGCTTCCACAGATAGTGTATAGACCAGGGGTGGCAAACTTTTATGACTCAACGTGCCATTTTTTCTAAAAAAATGTTTAATGAAGCCAGATGTGCCGTCAAATAATTTTGACTTAGTGATTATTGGGAAATTAACGACTCAAAACTCTTTATTTACTACCAAAAATACAATTTGCACTGTATAGTAATGCATGTTTTAATTACGCGTGTAACTCAAATTAAAGTAACATTAGTGTGACTTCTGTGTTGCAGATTAGATGACAAATAACTTAAATTAGGTTTGTAGGTTACCTGCTTTTAGTAGAATGCATTCTGGAGTCATCTGACAAACGGTTTTAAGCGAGTCTTATAATGATACGAGTAATCATATATGAAAATAATGACTCTCATGCCATAGGTAAGTAGATTAAAGTTAAAATCGGCGGCGTGCCCAAACTATTGTGTCGCCTGCCATTGGTTCGCCATCCCTGGCGTAGACTATCTAATAAAAAAGTGCGATGTATTTTCCAAAGGGGTTTCCAGCTATCAGTTTATAACGAGTTTTCCGTCAAGTTAAATTGTTGTACCAATAGGTATAAAAGCATATCACTGTGATCACTGTCTGATCTTTTTTTAAGGTGTAATTAGTCGCACTATCTTTGCGTGGGTCTAATGCCATGTCAGTTATTCTTTTAATAAAGCATCTTTCTAGATATATCTTTGAATTGGTGTTCATTTTGATGAGCGAAAATTTGCTATTTTGATAAAGTGAAAACATGACCTGCTCAATACCACGTTCCTCGCCATTTCCGATTTTCGAGCGTCAACGGCGAGAAGAGCCGTACTAACGAACACGGTATGTAATTGGCATTGCCGATTTCCCAGCGCAGTTGAGATGGAAAATTTTGAGTTCGGGTTTTCAGAAACCCTGTGAACGCATCTTATGACATGAAATATCCTTAGATCCGAACGTCTATGAAATTTCGCTTTAATATGAAAAAACCGTAAACATGTTTTGAATGTAACAGTTAGTTTGATATTTTTAAAGCGCAGGTAGAATAACTAGTTTCATAACATCTAGCGGAAATAGTATAAAAGTGACATGTAAAATTATGACACAGTTCGTGGATTAAAATAATATAAAAGCTTTATTTCGAGACCGCGGCACCGCGCTAGGCGCCGGCGCAGCTCCACGCGCCGCGCCGTACGACTGACACACATATGAAATAAGCGAAAATTAACCTTGTATTCCATGTAATTCACGACGTTTTAAGTAGGCTGACATTGGCTGCGAGTAGTAGTGGACTTACATATGTTGATATATTTATTTTCTTCGACACCGATCGTGCTACTGGCAAAGAAGTAATCTTAGGTAAAATTACACTTTTGTAGATCCATTTGACTGATTTTTCAATTCATGAAGTTAACTATCTCGAATGCTGTGTTTTTTCTGAGCCCTTCCTTCCCTCTAAACCTCACGTGATTAAAGGACGACCCTTTGACAATTACTTCAAGTACTTATCTTTGGACGGGCTCAAGGAGTTTAAGAGCTGGGTCGAGGATAAGAACCCTTTCTACAGGAGTCAAGGAGTTGTATCATATTTTTTTATATATTGTATTGTGTTCTTAGACACAATAAATCGCAACAATTGTTCATCAAATCGAAGAAGATTAATGAAATCGCCAGATGATAAAACGGCCGTTAAGAGATTCTGTTAATAGGTGTATCGAATGCGAGTGGAGATAACAGACACTTCATTGAGCAGCTGCATCGGAGGATGATTAATGCTGAAACGGTAAGACGAACCATTTCATGAAGCTACAAGCCCGATTGCCCGAAGGGTATCGGCGGCAGCAGTACAATAGCCTCAAAGTTAAAAAAAATGGAGATACAACAAATAAATATTTTTTCAATTTCATCAAAGAAGAAGAGGAGATTATATAATTGGAAGTCTAAAACGACGTACCTACCTACCCAATTTCACGTGTCTTTAAAAAATAACTTCCATGCAAACTTTCATTCCTTAAAGTGGATGTATTTTTAATAAGCTATATTTAGTGCTCACATTCAATATTATGGAAACGCATGTGTAATATTTCAAACTTCTAAACCCAGCGGTTTAGGGGTATCATATCAAGTACCAAATTCTTATCACGATAATAAATTCAAAACTAAAAGGGATTCGATTCTAAATCTTGTTTTGAATGCACGTAAAAGTATTTTAATAAAACTCCGCATTTTATTTGCACGAATAACAAGCGAATGAACCGGTACCGTTTCATAATGAAATATGCATTTTTAAGTATTCTTTCTACCTTTGGAAAAATGCATTATGGAAGTGGTTCCGGGACTATCTTGGCTGTAAGGCTTGATTAAAAAAGGCAAGCTAGTCTAATATGGGGACGTTTTGCATGACAAAAGCACGCAGAATATTACACAAAGACGAAGTTGCTGCTTGACAGATTGACCAAGATGTTATTGACGATGATGTTGTATGCGACATGCGAGCCACGCCAAGCACCAGCTTTGGTTATTGATGTGACACACAACTTGTTATTCATAATAAAATCAGGAAGTTGGTATGAATACTATCAACGCACAAGAGAACACTAATGACAACACAAATAACGTACCCATTCATAAGATCCTCAGCGTAACCATGGAAGTATATAATACTCGTAGAGAGCGTCAATGAGGTGCAAAACTTTACGATTCCACGCCTGTTGCACGAGTGCTACGACTGCTGTTATTACGTATTAATGTTCCGGTTATGTTTGGCGAATTGCGATGACACCGTAAGCCACGTCGCCTTCACTGGGAACCGACTTGTGTTAATTTCGCACTGGAGGTAATTTATTCCGGAGTGGCGCCGCGTCGCGGACCGCGTCGTCGGGAGGAAGTGGGCCGCGGCCGCGCTACGCAACGATCCTCGCCGTTGTCTTTATCCATTTACACGCACCGGTGCAGCCACCAATCCGTGTTAGATACGAGGATAGCTAATGAGTGCGCGGACGCCGCGCCGGACGGGAGGGCCAGCGCTACTCCTGCGCCGGCCACGAGTTCACTACTCCGACATTATTGTGCAAGCCTCGTGCCCAGTCCTATTCAATTTCAAATATGGTAGCAGCCGCGCGCGCACGTCCCACTGCACAGTTACAGCATACGAACAAATTATCACAAATGTAATCGTAAATAAATCATTGGATCACTGCTAATGGGCAAGAACTAATTACAGCCTATTTGTTTGGATTTTAGATTCCGGTGCGGACCGTACGGGAAGTGGCGAATAGCTGAAGTCTCGGTAAAAAAATTACGGACGTTGCCGCTCTTATTTCTTGCATAACGTAAAAGCAAGTTTACAGTTGCTACGAAATACAACCCGTGCGTAACAAGTTCAGATCCACTTTTGATCTCAAGTTATCGTGCACGGGTAGCTAGTACCTTTTTTATTATAAGACATGTGAGAAAATAAAAATCAGTGTTAAGGTGGGGTAATAATTATTAACACCCATTTAGTTCTCGGAAACGATACAAGGTGTAAACCTAAACGGACCCTTCACGAAGCCGTCAACCAAGCATTCTGTGGCATCAAACTAAGAAACCTTACGGAAAAAATATTGCTGAAAAAAGACTTTTCTCTTTGGGGTGACAAATGGCGTTTTACGGTACTTAGGAGTAAGGACGGTGAGCTATGGGCTAGCTCGCCGTCCCTCCGTCTTAGGACGACAGGCCGTGTCGACGGCGCGTTTGTGTTCCACGCGCGCCTCAAAGAGATGTCAGCATAGGGAAGGGGCCCGCAAGAGCCGATGCCTGCCGGGTGCTGCGGGTTGTTCGAAAGAGATACCGCGGCCCCGGAACACAAAGGGCGATGAAGGAACATGGGTGGGTTTTAGTCAGTAAAAGTCTGACACTCCCTCCCGCTCAGCCCAGAGCGGGAGAAGTCATTTGATGATTTCCCATCCGAAAAAAAAAAGGAGTAAGGACTCAATTTGACGCACTCAAAACACTGTGATCAATGCATCCACCATGCATTGTATAGAGGTCATGTAGGTTTTAAAACTAAAGTTATAACGCTAAACATTTTATTTAAAAAAAAAACCTGTTTTAAAATAGTTGGACTTTGACCCCCAATATCTCTGTAGCTGAAAAGGTTCCCAGGTATGGTCCAAAATATCGCAATGACGGGAAGGCCAAGTACCACTCGGTTTCATTCTTTTTACACCCATAATACTTATTTGCTGTACTAAAGACTGTTTCGTATAAATTAGAAAAAAGGAAATTAGGAAAAATTAGAGCTTTATTGCTGTGTTTAATAACATTTTAACTATTTCATCATAATTGCCGCAATTCGCAATTTGAATCAACATAATGTACCTACAACACGAACCAGAGCTGCGATTTGCAAAAAGTAAATGAAATTTTGTCTTTTACGTCGAAGGAATCTCCTTAAGTGTTTAATTTAATTTAGTTACGAGTTGAAAATTTGCATTTACAAACAATTCAAAGTTGGACCTACCTGGACGGCCCTGCCCTGCCGACGGCTCAATTTTTAGAACATTAAGCAATTTCTCGAATGAATACGCACCTACCTATCCTGGTTTGATTTCAGAAATAATTGTTTAACTTAAACGAAATTTATACCGACGAAAAAAAGCAGGAGTTTCTCGATCCGACGCGTAAATTTATTTTTCTTTTTCTCCTAAAATGGACGACGCAGTACAAAGTCGAAAAAAATATGTCTACCAAAACGATATGAGGGAAAATTCATCATTTTATAATTACTTTTTAAAAACCACAACTTTACGAAAATTCCTGTTAATTTAAATAAGTTAGGCCGACAAGTGACATTTACCGATAAATAGTACTTTAGCGATATGACTTGGACGCGAAACGAGTTCCTGTAAGAACGTGGTGGACATACATAAGTCTTCCAGACCGCCCTACGTTAAATTATCATTTTCATCATCATTCAATCAGAGAATTTTGGCGATGAGTAAAAACGTAAAATTTTTACTATCAAGTTGACGTTTGGCAAACTTGTATGATATTAATAATAAATTTGTGAGCTACAAAATTAAAACTAGTTAGCGAGTCTGATTCGAGATTCTCAGTGCAGTCGTAGTGGCAGCGGTTGGATGAACAGCCTGCAGAACCCATATACTAGCATGATAGTGCGTACCGTTTATTATCCTCTTTGCTGGGACCGTGATTCACTCGCCTCTGTTTTGTGTAACGCGCGATTTTCCACACCACGACCGCGAATACTAACCGCGTACTAAACAAACGAAACACTCCTACTTAAAAAAAAATATGGTGCCCTTAAAAATAATAATCTTTGAGCACAACTTGTAATTTACTCATTATTTATTTAATGTAACTTCAATATTATTTAAAACACTAACTTGAATTTTGTACGTGAAACAAATATTTAAAACTTACCCGTAGTACCATTGTTGTTAGTTGTACCGCCACCGTTCGTAGTATTAGCAGTCCCAGTTTTGCTGATAGTTGTGGGGGCATCGTTGGTGGAATTAGATGGACCAGGGTTATTTAAATTATTGAGGCCATCAATACAATCAGTATTGGTATTGCGATTAGTCACACGATTCTTTGGCATATATTTCGCCAGTCTGTTGTAAGCAGCACGCATGGATGGAGGGATGTACGTCGATGCTGTGCTAGTTGATGGGGAAGAGGTGTCATAATCCCCATATTCATTAACAGTAGAAGTGTCCGAGTCTGACGAAACAGAATAAAAACTAAAACAGCTGAGAAACGCGCAGAAACCTATTTTGAAGCCGGTACTGAACTTTTTTAAAAGAATAAACTTCAACACTTTAATGTGTTGAAGTGTAGTTGAATCGAGTTAAGTCGAGCGCGGCCGGTTTTGGAACCAATAAGCGAAGTTGCAATGCGTGCAATCACACCGGAAGTAAAGCAAGTTATGAGAGCAACGGCGTAATGTCAGATGTTTCCCGGGGAGCAGGAGGCGGGTCCTAGTGCACGGGGATGCAATCATGTAACGGGAGGGCAGACGAGCACAGCCTCGGGTCAGAGGAGCGGCGCGGGCGTATTTTCGCATCCGCCCGGCTAAAGCACGCCCATCCATAGTCGACAACACCTCTACCACCGAACCACAGTACCGACTCCCGAAGCACACTGACGACCAACGCACAACACGCGCGCGTGTTACACTCACGTGTATAGCGTTGTGCTTGTAGGCTTCGTAATCCACACTTTTAACATTTACATTGAAACATTTTAAAAATACCGAGAATATTTCAGCAATTTAATACGAATTTACATGTAGTTAACTTATGTAGCTATAGTACATATCTATGGGCATTAGCTACGTCATTACGAAAAATTAACAAATAAAAGCTAATAAGTAAACCAGAAGAGCGCGTTTGATTGTAGCGCCGAATACTACAAGTCCACGGGCTGGTTTTCTTTGCACTGTGTGTTATTTAACCGCGATTATAAGCGTCACGACACTAATAATAATAGTATAGTGTCGGGCAGCGAGCCGCGTACTGACAACGTAAGATCGCGAGCGCCCGATTTTGCAATCGTTACGTGTTCAGCGTAATGTTGACAATAACAAATAGTCTTTAACGTCGACAGCGTGTTTAGAAAGGACACTTTACGCCTCGCAAACATTCATTCATGCAACAACCAAATGAAACATAACAAATGAAATCTGCAAGTTCTGCAACCAAATCCGATTTTAATAATGATGATCCGAACTTCCGAAGTATGAAATGATGTAAATCCGCCTGATGTTATGCACTTGTCCGAAAGTCTTTATTTCTAGTCTACTTTTGGTCAGATTTACATATCTTTAATTTTGCAAATACATACTGATACTGATTGATTGACTTCTTATTTAAATAAGAATCACCGTTCATACGCTGCAATCATGCCTACGTCTAATCATTTACGTGACGCGGTGGAAAAACAAGAGTTGAACACTACTAAACTGTTTAATTTGGATTTTTAATTTTCTCCAAAACGGAGTAACGCACTTCACACAAGTAAACATTACAAATCAAGAAAATGAGAAGTGCCGTTAAAAAAAATACTTCATACAAATACAAACCTTTCAAACACTCAAATCTGTCGAGCCGTCCTCGTCGATGCTACCTCATACACGAGGTAGGTAAGTAATTGATTTTAATTTTATAGATAGACACATCGCATAGCGAGTATGGTAACTGCGGTTTCGGAGAGCCTGTTAGTAAATAACAAGTAACATTTATATGTATGTAGCTTGATACACCTTTGGGAGCTTTTCCAGTCCACAAACTAAGTGTAAAACAAAGGTTTCAGTCAAGTAAACGGTACTGACGGACATCATGTGGGAGTTCCGGCCCTAAGTATTGAAAGGGCGATGACATTAATTTTCCCGGTAAAGAAAACGTTGCATTTATTTTTAAATACAATTTTCGTGTGTTTTTTGTATTTTAGAAATGAAAATTCTGATCTCTATTGATAACGGACTATAAACATTATATGTTATGGTAACATATTTAGCAGATAGTCGGATCAGTTTATTGTTACAGTACGATTCAACTTGAAAACACCAGGCGACAATTCGATTTTGGTAACTGTGTCGAAACAGGCCGCACCCCGTAGCGAATAATTCCATACTTTTTGAACGCTTTTCTCAAATTTAAAATAAGAATCAGCAGTAAGATACAAAAGTATGTCGTTGCAATTTTTACAAAACTAACTGTAGCCACACACACACTGTTAGAGATTCATTGTCCCTTTTGCACAGGAAACATGTGATTTGCTCCCAGCTTGACCTCTAGTCCCCCACATCTATGAGCTACTTGTACTTATCCGGTAGGAAATGTGCTGACAGATCCATTATTGTATATATTGTCTTATACATATAGTTCAAGTACCTATTCATAACAACAGTTACATTATTAAAGTCCCAATCCCTGTAACAGAGAATGGAACAGAATGTCATTCACTATAAACACGTGCATGCTCGAAGCGACGCGCTTCACAGACTTGAGTATTCATTCATAGTATCCAGCTATTAACCGCTACTACAGTCGTACTACCGGCTACTAAATGCTTCTATTTACTACGAGTCTGCGCATACCGCGGAATCACTAGGGCCTACCTCAACAGTGTCCACGCTAACCCACAACTTATGTACAGTTTGAAAAAAAATAAACACCAAGACCACTAACATTTTGTTGTTACTAAATCGAAATACCGATATAAGAAATGTTGACGGTTAGGGAATTTCAAGTTAGCGACAGTTGAGATACATCTTACAAATTTATTTAACTGGAAGGGATGGGGAGATGCCTTTGGCTAAAAGGGACAGTTCAATCTAACAAAAATGGACTTCGTCAAATGTTTAGCTTTAAAATCTAAATGATCAATTAAGCAAGTATACCTAAGCTCCCAAACAAACTTCCTTATTCCGTATCTAATTAACCGAGGCTAAAAGAAACGAACTTAAAGTGTGACGTAAGAACCTCCAAAAATATTCCAATAAACATTTTTTCATTTATAATCTAGACGTTATAATTATGAACAATACGACTGAGTAGTTTCGTTTTCATTCATAGCAAACCGCACCCAATCTCCGAGACCTTGGTCGGTATTTTGAGAACAGAGTGAGTTAGCGTGATCCATAAGTGGAATATTAACGATTGTTTCACCGGCAACTAGATAATATTGTATTTATGTGCTTGTACTGCAGATGCTCGGATCAGCACTAATCAATTCCTGACCATAATACACATTTAAAATATGTTTAATACTAACTCTTACTTCTAAAAGCTTTTTTCTTTAAAAACGAGAAGAGTTTGTTTGTAACGAACAGAAAATATAAGCTTTCTTGAGCAACTTCACTTTTTGTGGCAGCTCAAACGCGCAAAAGTAAATAATATATTAAAATCCGTCTTTACCTCTATCTAGGTCAAGCGGCAGCGCGGCGGTGTCGGTAGGAGGTACCTCCAGTCTTACTTCTGTGGTCAAAACTGTCGCACTATGTGAAAACACCGGTAGGTAAATCGGGTTCTCTCTAAGCGGTCCATCATTCGCCATACTTCTTCATATAGTGATGTAAGATTCGGTATTTATATGCTATCGATCGGAGTCTGGCCCCGCGGGTTGAATGCCGAGAGCGTTGCCCCTCTGGGAGGAGGATAACATACTCGGCGTGATTGTTTTTACTTAATTATTCAGTTCCTGTTGATGGCGTCTAGGGTGCATTCATTAATTAATTGAAAATCTTGATCGAATCGAACTACTATAAAATAAAATTTCCTGCTTGTCTAGGTCCGTAGCTGTAATTAATTGTGGATCAACAAACACAATGCCGAGAGTGGCAGAGGTACGGATGTCGTCACTGTGCCCATGTCGTACGTTGTTGCAATTATTTGTCTACAGCCATTCATTAACGTCATCGTCAACCATAAATTACTATCGCCAGGAATCGGTTTGAAAGTGATCCACGAGTAAAAACAACTATTTACAATGTGTAAGTGGCTACTACCCACACATCTACTTGATAAAATCCCTGAGTCACCACTTTCGCAAACGATAAGGGTGGCAAGTTTTTGCGAACAGTACCTACGAGATACGAAAATAGAACCAGCCATCATAGGGAGCTTGAACCTCGATTCTAGTCAGTTGGGTTTTTTAATTATAAATGGCGTGCCCTACTTTAGTTATAAAGACAACTACTTAGTACGAACGAATCGATGAATGAATAGAGCAAGCGCGCGGCAGCTATGTGTCATATTCACAGAAAATCATTTACTCAAGTGGGTTACACATGATTTCCTAAGAGACTGAGATACTCATCGGAGATTTATCGAAGTTATTGAGTTACACTTGAATTGATACACCACAACCAAACCGACAACAATCAAATTATAGACTACGTTATTTAGCGAAAAACAGTCGCTTCGGTTGAAAAGTTCATGTACTGACTATCCTACCTCTTCGCAGCACTAAGAAGACGGGCTTATTGAAACAGTTTCTTCTTGGTACTCACTCAAGTGTAGCGTAATGAAAGTCGAGAGAGTCTTTGCACACTATTTCTCAATCTATATCAACAATGTGTTTATCGATTCACCGCATCTTATTTTTAGCCAAGAAAACAAGTTCATATTGACAACCGTGCTTACTGGTTGCGACCACTACACCGTACTATACCATGAGCGTGCTATGAACGTATCAGTCGAAAAATATTCTTCGTATTGAAAAGTATGAGACTAGACCGCTGCCGCTGCTCCGTTATGAATGAGGCAGTATTTTACAAGTGAACATAAAGTTTATTTTCACGAGACTTGAATAGTGTCTAAATTGTCGCGATTCTCGTCGTATGCGAAATAGTGAAAGAATTAACAGGTAGACAAGAGAACAGCTGTGGAAAAATCCTTTTGTTGTTAAGTCCCAGAAAATCGTTTTATTTTGAACATGTTGTTGACGGTTTTATTGCAAAGAGTTACGACTGGTTACAATAGCATCGTAACAGTGGTTGTAAGTAAGGATCTGTCGGCATGATGACGTTTCGTGGCTGAGCTCTGCCAAACTTAGAGCGACTGTTTCTATTGATGTTAATGAATACAAATGAATATTTATACGTAGAAAATTGTTCATATAAAAAACGGTATACTACAGATTAAAAAGAAATGCGAAAGGTTCATAATTAGCTATCAACTACAAACTAATGAACAGACAGACTAATTATGAAGCAATAGAATATCTGCAATTATACTTACGACGCACGGTGGGCTGAAAATCGTCTTTCGTAGACTTAGGGATTTCAATTTGCAAGTGCCGGATTTTTTGCCGGATATCGTTTCTATTAGTCATTACTATATACAAATATGACACCCGAGTTGATTCTGCTCAAAAACGAAGGAATTATATATTTTTACGAAATATTTGTATGAAGCTAGCATGAAAAATCCAATTATCTCTTAAACGGAAAGTTAAACAGGAATATACTTGCAGGTGATTATAGTGCTGATTATTTATGTTTTTTTTGTCGCCGATTTGCCGAAATATTTTATGCCGTTTTATTAAAAAAAAAATCGTGGCCTATGCGGGATACAACTGCACTAAACAATACTGCATGATTAAATGAAGTACTCTCACTTTGTAGAAGAACAAACAAGTCTAAATTGGTGCTTAAACTTTCCATTCTAAGATTTTACAGTCGCAGATCAAAGATTTAGTGTTAGTAGTTACACAGTTCTGAACAATCTAAATTATAAATCAAAATTTTAGCCCTTTTATTGCAAAACGCCGATTATTAGTTAACTACCCTCATAAGTTTTACAAGATGTGCTAATGAAAATTTATAATCGTCAATAACATTTCTTAGAACTAATAGGACAACTAATCAACAAATTAGCTTACACTTACCAGAAAAAGGTGAATGTAGTCCATAGTTGGCATTGTTGTGAGATATTGCAAATCATTAAATCACCTATTAAGACTTATTAGGAGACCAAATCAGCGTGGTTACATAATTGCTTCTTTTTCAGAGTAATTAAAAGACAAAACAATTTGTAATTTGGTATTTGGGTTGTATGTAAAGTTTTAAAACTCATTTTGTGTTGATAAATATCTAGCTCAAACATAGTTGTCTACGTGTGGGTGTACTATAAACCTCTGCCTAGTCCTTCGGAAATATAGAGGTGATGCTATTTTATATTATGTGTTGTTAAAAGTCTGTGTTCTTCAACGTAAACACTAAAAGGAATCGTTTTATTTGCAAAAATAAAACGATTTTTTTTTTAAAAAAAAACGGCATAAAAAATTTCGGCAAATCGGCGACAAAAAAATCATAAATAATCAACACTATAATCACCTACAAGGATATTCCTGTTTAACTTTCCGTTTAAGAGATAATTAGATTTTTCATAGACCTTCATACAAATTTTTCGTAAAAAAAAAATATAATTCCTTCGTTTTTGAGCAGAATCAACTCGGGTGTCATTTTTGTATATAGTAATGACTAATAGAAGCGATATCCGGCGAAAAATCCAGCACATGTAAATTGAAATCCATAAGTCTATGAAAGCCGATTTCAGCCCACCGTTTTACATCCTCAAAATTTAATAATTACAACCTAGTTTCACTTCTCAATGTACTAAGCGTCGCACATATTTTTTAGAGCTTTGGAAATACAAACAAAATTGCAAAATTCCATTTGTTTGTGAAACGATATCCGTCGACTACAGCGCTCTTTCCGGTGTACTTCATTCCTTTTATATGTGCGGGCATCGCAACTTCGCGCGTTTCGAAAAAATAGATAAAAAAGTTTGAAAAAGCAGTGTTTGTGTAGTGAAAATGGAAAAAGGTAAAGGGAACGCAGTGATTCGAAAATTCGACGGAAAATAAAACGTTTGGACCGTAAACTTCGTGAACGTGACTCGTTAACGGATGAGGAAGGTCAGTACCTACTATAGTCATATATGTAATTACAAATCTGTATAATTAATAATATTGAGCAATTTGTTGATTTGCTATTTAATGGCGTATGTTCCAGTGAATTTGTCTAAGAAATACTTATTTTTCGGTATGCTGTTTGGCAATTTCTTTAATGGCCAAACGGCCGGCAGACCGCCTGTCGCCATTATAGATATTCGTAACATTTTTTATTTTGTTAAAGATGTTATTGTTGTTGTTTATGTTCGTACCTAGTAAGAATTAGGTTCGTACCTGTTTGTTACATTATTTATTAAGCAGGTTCTAGGTACTGCCGAACACAGCAGTATTGAGTGAGAGGTCATTGACATTGACACATTAAGTTCTCGCAACCAGCCTTGTGTGTAATCTCGATCAACATCGAAGGGTTCTCTCAGGATAAAGCAGAAATCCTCTCCGAACTATCTCGCAAGACGCATTGCGGCCTCCTATGTGTTCAAGAGACACATCGAGATTCCACCCAAAGCAGGCTCCACATTCCTGGCCTGTCACTTGTCGCCGAGATCTGTCACCCGAAGCACGGTAACGCAGTGTTTGTTGCTCCCGGCGTATCTGCTTACTGCATCAGTGAGCGGAGTTCGCGTGGCTAAGTTTTGGGCTAAACATAATATTTGAACTTATTTGCCATCGATACGCTAAGAAGAAGACTTATAAGTTGGAGGGTAGGCACATGAGTTATACTTCATGACGTGAGCACGGCTGATAACCAATTAGTCTAGTGTCGTAACATAAGTACGTATAACGGCTGAAAGACAAGATTATGTTCACTCCAGCAATTGTTCTCTTTTAACTTACAGAATATGACCATTACTAATCAAGGTCAAAAACCCCAGACTAACAGCGATTGTCTACGCATTCAGACGAGTCAGAAAATGATATTCCCGTCATAGCTGGTGCAGACTACTGCGCCAGATATGTATACCATGTGCTGATGCAGATGCATCCAAACTGGTGCCTCAGGATCCTGGTCCTAGCACAAATGAGGCCCCTGTGTCCGAGGTTTTACCACCTGAAATATTGGAGGCCTTGGGAGAGCCAATAGGCAAAGAAGAGGTTTTAGGGCTTCCTATCAATGATGAGATTTCTAAACGTTGGGCTAGGGTCCTTACAGAAGATCTGACTAAAGAGGTGAAGGAAGCTATCTTAAAGAAGACACCTGAAATTTTACTTTAGCGAAAGCGCCAAAAATCAACTTAGAAATATCTGCTCTAATAAGTGATAACATTAAACATCGGGACAAACTCCTGGAAAGAGCACAAAACCAACTCGGGTTCGGCATCGCAGGTCTTAGCAATCTAGCTTCATCACTGATAAAGGAACACCACACAAAGGTGGAAATCTTAAAAAGGCTATCAGAAGTCAGCCCGATTTTTCTAGACCTACACTATGTGAGAACACACAACATAGAAGAAAGTTGATAACTTCTTCATTGGACAATAAATTTTCCACGGCCATTAGTGATGTAAAAGGAGATTCATTTCTTTTTGGACCTAAATGATTAAAGCCACTAAAACAGCTGTTAAATCAGGACTTAAAATTAAGCGCAGGAATTTTAGCATTCCATCCACATCCAGACAACACGGAAACTGGAGGGGCCCAGATACCAACAAACCAAGGCTACCAAGCCGGGCGGGCCGTAGCAGAGGTACTCATTCGGTCATGGACACAGCACAGCAAGGTCGGAGGTAGCAAGCTGCGAATCCCTCCGCATCTGTCCGCAAGACGGATTACAGAACCCGCAGGGACCAATAGAAGTAAAACTTTATGCTGGTTGATTGCGCCACTTTGTTACCAATTGGAAAGTTGTAACTAAAAGCTAAAACAATAGTATTAAACTATGTTAAGTGTTTTAAAATTCCTTTTAATAAGGTTCCTTTTCAAAAGTTTGAGTCGTCTAACCCGAGGATCAGTAAAATAGAACTTAAGCTTAAACATCTAAAGCAGCTGTTCATTTCAAAACTAGTGACTTCAGGTGCTATTAAAAATGCAGTGATGTGTCTAATTAGTTTATATCTAATTTTTTTATATGATTCCCAAAAGTGACGGGTCTTTTAGGTTCATTTTAAATCTCTTATTAAATTTATTAGTCCGGAACATTTTAAAATGGAAGACACCCGTACTTCTACTAAGTTAATTAGTAAAGATTGTTTCATGACAGCTATGGATATACAGGAAGCATATTTTTTAGTGCCCATTCGCAATTTTAAGAAAAAATATTTGAGATTTCGATTTCAGGGTTCTACTTTTGAATGTCAATGCCTCCCTTTTGGCTTGTTTATAGCACCCTTTATTTTTACAAAATTAATGAATCCAGTAGTATCTCATCTTAGAAACCAGGGGTTGCTACTAGCATATTTAGATGATTTTTTGTGCATAAATAACTCTTTTAATAGTTGCCTTAAAAGTACAGGAACAGCAGTAGGCGTTTCTTGAAAGATTAGAATTCATCATAAATAAAGAAAATAGTAGCTTGGCACCCAAACAAATTCAAAAGTTTTTAGGTTTTGAAAGCTATACGCTTGTCTAGTGTGAAAGTATGAGTATAGATATCAACGTAGATGATTTAAACAAAATTTCGGTGCCAAATATGTAGATCGGGGTCCGATTGAATTCTACCTTTGACAACAAATCTGTCCTGCAAAGACATCGTTCTCATATATTGAGGCAAGCAAGATTTATAGGAGCTTACCACTGACTGATAGACTAATTCTTACTGCCAAAAAACCAATCCATAATGCTTGTGCTGCCACTATAAGTAGATGGATTAGAAACGTGTTGACTGAAAGTGGTATCGAAACTGGAGTTTTTTACAGCTCATAGCACCCGCCACGCGGCAACCTCGGCGGCTAGCCGTAAAGGGGTTCCAATAGATATAATGAAACGAACCGCGGGTTGGTCGGGCAATTCATTAACGTTTACCAAATTCTATAATCGTCCTATTACAGTCGACGAGGACAATGCATTTGCAGAGGCAATTTAGAATTGTTAGTTTAAAGTGAAGATAATTTATATGATTAGTAAACTTGTACATTATAATTTGTCACACTATACAGTGAATATAATTTTTGTTTGTTTGTCAAAATTGATGTGTTTTTTTATACTATAGTTCAGGTACCTAATAAACATATTTCTACTTGATTAATTTACGTACTTAATCGTTTTTTATTTTATCCTTAACAATTTCGATTGAATGAAAGCGCTGAACATCTACGTTGTAATCATTAAATCTTAAGGATGTTTGAGGTTTGATTGAGGAAGACCATGCGTACAAATGATATCATCAAACGAGATGAATGTCTCTGAAAAGAATGAAGTACACCGGAGAGGGCGCTGTAGTCGACGGGTATCGTTTCACAACTAATTAGAATTGGTAATATTTATTTTTATTTCCACAGCTCTAAAAATTATGTGCGACGCCTAGTAGGTATATTGAGAAGTGAAACTACGTTGCAATTATTAAATCTCTTCGGATGTAACGTCTCGTATAATTATGGTCGAAGATCACTTATGGTAAGTTCGTTTAACCATTAATTACCTACCTATATGATCTAGCAAAAAAACAAGTTAATATGCACTCTAATAACTGGGTTGTGGAGGTCAGATGGACAATCACTCCATGTAAAATACTGGTATTCAGCTGCATCCGGTCAGACTGGGAGCCGACCCCAACATAGTTGGGAAAAGGCTAGGCAGATGATGATTCACGTTCCTTTATAAGTATTGAATGCTTGCTATAATAATAGGTAATAATTTCATTGATCCGTTCATTTGCTATACCAATTAATTAACTTAACCTAATGTAATTTAATGTAACATTTGATCTAATTTACGAGTATTTAATTAAATTTGTTCTAACTTATGTACCTATTTTAATTATATTTTTTGTATGTCATTATTTAAATTTCCATGAGCTTAATTAATGTATTTTCTTCTATTTAATAATTAAGTTGACATCTTTATTATTTGTGATTCCATTCTCTTGTTGATATGTTTATAGGTATATATTTTGAATGTTTTAACTAACCTAATCTTAAGACCAAAAAACTAACCTAAACCACAATCAAAGAATATGTAATAATTAATTAATTTTGTATGTTTCATCCGTTTCCTGTGCGTGCGGTGTTAGCCTTTAAGTAATTGTTACACCTGCCAATGTATATCTATCAATCGCAATGCAATGTTACGTGTAAACAATTGTTGGCTAACCTTAAGTAAATAAATAAATAAAATGCTAAAACTTATTACATTAGTAAACATTAAGACTAGAAAAATAGGAGAGATACCTATTCACGGATGAGTATATGTTTGGACCCGTACCATCGGTACATAATCATTGAGACGCCACTCTTTCGTTATGCTCAATTTGTGTTAAAAAAAAAACAAGACTTATATCACTGATTGTTTTGATTACACAACAAGGTGTAATAAATATATATATATACACCTGAAAAGGGGTTACTGTACTCATCATTATGAACAACTATTACTATGTGACGACCGCTTAAATCGCACAGTCTTCCCATACATTTATGCTCGCATACTTAACTCGACGTTTCAGATATTCCGCTATTTAAATTACACACTGAGTATTGACTGGTTATTTAACTACACAGACTACACTGCTGTCGATATGTGCTGAATGCTTTAAAATTCAACAATACATCCAACATTACACCTTTTGTTACGGACTCCCTATTTAGGTACTAACTGAAAGCAGCGAAAAAAATTTGAAAGCTGCGTACGTGATTCCGGTAACAATGACGTGCCGTACGGACCGCAATGCTCCGCACAATACGGCTCACCGCCGGCCGCCGTAACCAAACATCGCGATCGATACCGTAGTGAATGAGAGCCTGCTGCCATCTGACATAATATCTACCTATAATAATTAATAATGGGTGTAAAAATACCAATACCGAAGCCTAATGGCATATGTACTACCCGTCGCGCGTCGCGTAGTTGCGATATTTTTTTGTTCGAGACCTGAGAACCTTCTAGTTACGGAATTATTGGGGGTCAAAGTTCCAACTTTTTCACAAGATTTTTTTTTGTTTAAATACAAGTTTTTAATGATATTACTTTACTTTAAATACTTCCACGACCCCTGTACTATTCAATTCATCCATCAGCACAATGTTTTGAGTGTGTTCCATTGAGTCCTAGGACCCAGGTCAGATAAGGAAACCCCTTATAGTGACATCATCACGTGTTCACTAGCCACTTCATTTTATTAGTAGTACAACAAAATCGACTTACTGTAAAACTCATCTAATAGAAGTAACGGATAATGCTCGCTGATTCACTGGATTTGTATTTAATAATGAATGTTTGCATTGGTGATTGTATTAATGAAGCTGTTCTACCGCCAGCCGTGTCGGCTTACGTTGGGGTGGATCCGGGGACCCGTGCAGCTCTAATCTGTTTGTCAGTTCGGCTTAATACTGTTACACTAATTTAATGCGATGCATCCATCAACTGTAGCAGTGAATTGGGTTCCCCTGTTAACATTGCACGCACACTGTACTTAGTTGTTTTAAAGGCCGGACTCAAACTTATATCCTAATTGAAGGTAATTTTGGCTCGGAAGTTTTGGAACCCAACGTTATCTATCAACAAAGGGATTTTGAACAGCGGTGGATTCCTCCGGTATGAGGAAAAAGCAAACTCATAATTGTATAAATAAAATACCTATTAATTACCCGTTCCCTTTTGTTCTCTCCTCTATATATACAGGTGAAAGGATATTGACGCACAAACGATTCTCACGGAAATTAAAACAAAAACTGCTGCAGCTATTTAGTGAGCTCGCGGAGTACGTGTACACGACTTGTCGCATGACCGGCCGCTATCTTGAACCAAAACTGGCCGGACGCCTTCTGGTTTCGAACAAAAGCTTCTGCGGAAAAAGTCGTGGTCGTGGCCTCGTAGTGCCCGACCGCCGTCTCAGTCATACGAGGCGACGATCTAAAAAGCCGGATATTGTCTCTAACTCCAATTTGCGGATTAACTTCTGTGTACCAGGCACTATCAATTTGTGTATCAAAGAACATCAATGCATCTGAGGACGTTGCTAACAACGTTACGAGGGGTTTTGATGTGCGGAAAGGAAAGGTTGAATGGCTTTAGTAAAGACATTTCCACGTATACTCGGCTTTCAGTTTCGCCTGCCCGACGCTAAGCCCCACATAGCCGAGTGCAATCAGAAAAAAAGGTGGAACGAAATGTATAGTGGACGGATTTGTAATTTTTTTTTTATTGCAGTTGCGTCAAGCTGGTCCTCGTCGGGTCTTAGATATCACAGGATCTGTTATATTATAATCACTGTAGCGGCTTAAAACTGTTTAAAGTAGTCGTAAAATTTTAACGTAATATCATATTCATAAAACGACGCGCGACGTTCAATAGAAGGGGGCAATAAGTGGCCTAAGGACAATCCAGCATAACAGAGGAGCAGTTTATTTAAAACGAACGTTCATTCAAATAAACGTAAACGTAAAAAAAAGCTATGATAATAATGCTTTGATAATGCCTTACGGTCAGTTGCGGTACGAGAAATAGCTGAAACCATGACACATAAATCCAAAAAAAATGTCTAAGTTTGAACCATCCGTAGTTTCGGGAGAGATTTTTGTAGGAAATTTGCTGGATTTGATCAGAACTTTGAAGTGTTTTTTTTTTCGTCCCGGACTACACCCATTCTACCCTTTTGAAGTATTTGCTGTGGATTTTTCATTTTGATAATTCTCTACCCGTTCTGCAACATTTTGCAAATTAAAGTCTTTTGATGTGCGTATTAATTCACTATATTTTTGTGATTATGGACACAATAAAACACAAACATGGGAACACTTAATAAAATCAAGTTAATGATACCGCAGATTTACAAATTGCAATTATGGTGTGGAATTCGATGATATGTAAAGCTATTAAGCGCATTATTATATGTAAAGCTATTAGCAATTTAATTATTTGATTGAAACATACAGGCTGTATTAATAAGTTTATTTCAATAAAGAAACTCTGTAGTTACGGTTCAGTACCGAACGTCTCATCTTCCGTGCATGCAGAATTTTCATCACATTCTCGATTCCGTTCGATTAATCGACCATCATTTTAAACATGTGAACTATTTAGATTACTTTGATGGCAATTGTTTAAAGAAATAAAATAAGTACTATTCTCCCGATAAAAATAACAGTCCTATTTACAATTATTTCAAGTGCATTATTATTATTCAAGTATAGTGTGTAGAATCGATGCTAGAATGGAATATTTATGTGTTGAAGTTTTCAGTTCTCCAGAAGATAACTTTTGTAATGCAAGACGCACCAAAACCTTAATAGGAAGAACGGGGAGCGTCCCTTCACAATCGTTATCCCTTCGCTTTACCTTCCTCAAGGGAAGAACCCGAAAAAGTGTGTAACCTTGACCGATATTCAGGAGTTTTCTACCAAGGTTAGGAGGGGTGCCTGACATTCCCTTTTTACTGTATGTTAAGTTATAATCAACGGTTTCGTTTAAAGTTGCGAAGCACACAATCATTAAACATCCTGTATAAGCGAAGACTACTCAATTTTCGAAAATAAAATATTCCAAACTTCGGATATTCATACGTGCATTCAAAAACTTAATTATAGGTTCAGTATACATAATTATGTGTATTTAAACCAATAAACCCGATCGTATTTCATGAGAGCTGTATTCCTGCCCGAGTACCCATGGTCATGGCATTTATTTAATAATAATTCAATTACAGTAGTACAGTCACGAGCACCAATATGTAAACACTTCTCAACGTTTAATAGTGATTATCGCCTACTGTTCTGTTTAAAATCTAATGTTGTTACGAACATAGTATTTTGGAACTCCTATTTTTATGAAATAGATCCTATAGGATCTTCTTATAATTTGGAGTTGATTGCTTTATTTACATAAGGTCTATCTGTGTCTACAAACCCTAAAATCGGGAAAAAAAATAAACTGATCCATACATTTTGACGAGTTATGCGATAATTGTAGGGAACAGCTGATTTTTTTTAGATTCAGGGTTGGTCACATAGTAGAAGTTGTTCATAATGATGAGTACATTGACCCTTTAAGAGATTTAGTGTATGAATAGATAGACCTCATATATTTTAACAAGTCATTAAACTGAAGAACCATTATATGTATGTAGGTATATTATCCAGCACTACAGTTAAATGGTGGCTTGAAATCTCGAAATATACTTTTTGGATCATGATTAAATTATTTTTTTAAATTAGTTAACGCTCAAATGGGAATTTTTACACTGAATTTTTTCAAGGCAACCCTGTAGACATGGCTGTCAAATGGCATGACATCTTTGGATAAAATTACACTTTATTAATTTAATTGTTTCTTTACAATATAGTTATTTAAAGTTTACCTACCGACGATAGGTAACTTTTTTAGTTGTTTTCAATCGCCATTTGTAATTCCTCCACACTTTTATATCGCAAATCGTCATTTTAATATGTCACTGAACGCGTGTTTACCATACAATGACAGTGACGTCACTGAGCGGGCGGAACGAGCCTATGATCCCACAGTTGCCTGATGTTACGGACTCCCTATATAATCTAAGCCTAATAAGTTAAACACCTTTCACTGGTCTCCACAAATGCAATCACTAATGATAAAGCTTTATGTCTTTTTTCCGAGGTAAGATGTGTCATACTACCTATGTATTTACTTTTAGTGAGTTTCTAAAAAAATCCGTGAGAATTTCCATTTTCTTATCGTCCAAGCTTTATGACCAAAATATGATATCATGGTGTGAATATTAGAAGCATCTTTTCCAAGAATTTTTAATAACTGAAAGTATTTAATGAAATATGCGAGTCCTAGGTATAAGGCTCTTGTGAGCTTTTTAATCGTTATTTTCATTTTATTAAGACCTACATGTAGGTCTCATATATTAGGTGATCAAGACAATAAGTCCAGAGGTGTATGAATAGTTATAGTAATATCTTTGCAATTAATACAGGACGGAAGGTATATCTCCCCCTCATGGAATTTTCTCATCGATATATTTTTTAAATCTGCTGTTATTAAACATTTTGACCTTGTAGGTATTGAACTTTTGTATGAAATAGCTGTTTTTTTTTTTAATACAGATGAAAAAGGGTTCGGAATGACATGATGTAGGTAATTTATACCTGGTAATCGTTGGGGGGTCGATGTTCCATTTAACCCGACCTTACCCGACCTTTTACAAACGTGGTAATTTACCAAAAGTTGTACTATAAGTAAGGGTAAACTATATTTATTTAAAGTTTATTCTAAAGTAAGTTTACAATTATTTACGCAGGTTAAGTTTTTATTTTTTAGACTAAAAAGGCTTGCGTTTGGATACAACTCGCCTGATGTGAAGCGTTGATGCGGCGCGGAATAAATGTGGAAGCCTTTTCTTCCACATTTCTTGTGAACCATATTCGGGTCCGTGGGACTTCAACCATATATCGGCGACGCCTCGCCGTATTTCTGCTGGTCCGATGATATAACGGAGATGTGGGAATTAAATTGTGTAATTTCAAAGCACACTCTCCGAAATGTAACCGATAGGCTGGCAACTTTGCGGCAATGTTCGATTCATTCGTAAACCTATGTCTAATCAATTTCATGAACGCAGAGGAAAGTTGATTAAGTTTGGCCGGGTCAACAAAGGCCGTACTGAATCTGCACGACATATTCGTCTGCCATCCGATTATTGACAATTTGTGGAGACGTTGCATTACGTCCGCCATTATAGTAAAAAAGGGGCTGTACCATGGGCGGAGCTTCAGGACAAACCTCCATTTTCCAAGAATTTCCGCTGGATGTAGAGCCTTGACTGTGCAATGGTATAATGTTTCTTATATCTATGGGCATAATATTTATTATGGTTCAAACACAAAGAAAAATGAAATACGAAAATAGAAAACTGCCTGCAGCTGTGGTTAAAAATCCACATGGAAAATTAATTATTGATTTCTAGATATATGTTTATTATTTCGAAAATGTATAATGCTTTTTTATTAATCTACGATTGGTTATGAAATATTAACATCGTTATCTATGAAAATAGATCTAACAAAGAAATTGAGGAAAGCAATAAAAAGTGGCATAAGTAGAGCAAACGTATCATTCAGATACGTGAGAGAAACTGTCGCGTCGTAGATCAGTCCGTGTCGTATCAAAGGGCAACGACCGAGCTGTGACAAATCTGAACAAAATCGTATCATCCGAAGGAACAAATTAGTTCTTAACAAATCATCTAAGTACGAACTCAGTGCTTCATTTTATGTTTAAGATGAAATAAATATTTTTGTATTTTTTTAACTGATTTCTTTACATCTAAAATTGTGTTATGTATTTTAATTTAGCGACGTTATGGAAAGGCTCGATCAATCTTTCGGCTAAAATAATGACGACGATGACTACTTAGCAAAATAATAGAGCGATCAGATTGTTTTTTACAAACGAAATTCGTTATTTATAATGTTATACATTTACAAAGTTGGTAGCGATATTTTAAATCTAAATAACTTTAAAAACCTAGTGACGATCGAGTTTTACTAAAAAAATATCAAGATTTGTTTGCATGAACTCTAGTCATTTCCCTATGGCTATATCATTTTATTGATTTTGCACTCTTGAAACTGACCCACTTATCGATCCCCTTCCCGTCGGGGACCTTGAACTCACCCTAAAGTAGTGTGCAATATTTGGGGGATGATATGAACAATAAGGGTGAAAGCTTGCTGATCGATAGGCATCGTTCACATGTAGCCATGTAAGTGGCTACTTGTTTTATTATCTTTTGCACTTTATTTAATACGATGTTAATCATATTTATAAGTTGAAATAGGTGATGCCTATGTTAATTAAAAATAAGACAATAATAGCGGTAACAGAATTTCTTAACAAGGCTTCTGCCATATATGTATTAGACAACTATTTCAGGGTCCTACTTGTCAACGGTTTTCGTCATGGAAAAATTGACCCTTAGAATTTCCTTTTTTATACAATTTATATGACCTAAACATTCCTCCGAGAGACAAATTATATTATTTTTATTTGGTTCAAGTGATTTTACACAATTAGATCAAGTGATTTACAATCAAATACTTACGTGCTGTAGAAGTGCACACCATTGTGAGATTTAACTTACCTGTAAAATAAAATAATTTTTTTTAATGCTTAGGACATACGATCACTTAAAACGGGAGTCTAGGTGCATAATGAAATGTTGAATTATTAATCATTTCATCAATGTAGTTAACGTGTAGCTGTGTACTGTGTTGTTGATGTTACCTTTACTTGGTCCGACGGGAAAAATCGACACGTTTGCTTTAAAAAGTTTAATTAATTTAAACTTCTTTAGTGAAAATTTCTGGCCCACTACTCTCATGCTCTGAGATTCCCATAACACATTATATTTACAAAATTCATCTCTAAAGACAATTTCTCATCGGGAGCATTCGCCTGTAATGTAACATTCCAAGAATCAATTTTGTACAGAGCGACGTAGAGGTAATATTTTTACTATGGAAGCTGGCAGCTATGTAAACAAACAAAATATTCTGATATGATGCTCTAAAATGTGTCATGCAGTGCCGAGGTGTAATTCAGAGCTAAAGATTACTAAACGACATCTCAATATTTCTTAACAGTAGTATTGATTTTTTTGGCTTGTAGAGGTCAGATAGCCAGTCGCTCCATCTAAAATACTGGTATTCAGCTGCATCCGGTTAGAATGGAAGCCGACCCGAACATGGTTGGGAAAAGGCTAGGCAGATGATTATGAGTAGTATTGATTTTAATTTGTTAATGTGTTTAGAACTCCGCTTAGGTACTGCAAATGTTCTGCTAATGACATGTTTCCACACACACACACTATTACGAAACGTCACATTTAGTATAGTGATCAATTTGTTCAAATAATATGGTGTGTTGAGTCTTCGCATCGAACGGGATGTGAGTCACATTGCTCGCTAAATATTTACCAAACGTGAGCATACAAGGTGACTAAATAAAACAAAAAGGGAAAAAATCATGACATGATGGTACAAATGAAAAGATTGTTATATCAAACTTTACAGAGAAAACTGGTGAGAAAATCTTTTGTCATAGCCAAGCCATTGCTTTTTTATAAGTCGCGTCTTGATTGACTTGAAGTAAAACAGCTGTTCCCTACAACATTGTGTGCGGGAAAATCGACAAAGCGTGGGATTGCTGATTTTTGATCGCGATTTCAGTGATAGTCCCATAGTTCTTCATAATGGTGAGCACAATGACCCCTTTTCAGGTTTAGCCTACGCTACAACTTGAAATCAATTAAAAGAGTGCCGACAATTCAGCAACCCTCGCTTTACGGACAATATATTTTTAGCTATAAGTAGAATTCCTATAGTTAAATTATGAAGTCGTATCTAAAAGGGCGGGTGGCACGAGTGGGGGAGGGGGTGTCAGTCTGCGCTGACCCCCGACCCCGCCGGCGTTTTAATGTCAATTACGTAATTGTTAACCGCAAAACTCCGCTGCATTCGCATTCCACAATCATGCATAATGAAAAGAGTCCGACCAAAATGTCCGTAGTGTCACAATTATTTCGAATTCCATAAAAAAAAAACAGTTGTGATCTAAATTAAATTGGTAGTATTTTTGCTTACTGAACAGACATACCCGCAAGCAGAACTACCAAGCACCATCTATCGAAGGTATTTCTCGGAGAAAGTCTAATCAATTAATAGGTTGGGGAAAAAGTTTCTTCGCATTTTTTAAGAAAATTCAAAACATTTTTTAATATAGTTTATTTACATTTAACTAAAGTATGTAGGTACCATTTTGTTCGATAACTTTTTGCCATCTTGTAGGTAGGGACATGATCCCATTGCTATAGAAATTCTGGGACTTCTGATCAAAATACCGTGACAAATGGTTTTGGCAGTCCTCTCGTGATGTTAACCTGACACTGCCTAAAGAATTCTGAAGAGACCGAAACAGGTGGAAATCTGAAGGTGCAAGGTCAGGACTATACGGCGGATGCATTAACACCTCCCAGCCAAACTCTCTTAATTTTTGCTGAGTGGCTAAAGATGTGTGAGGTCTAGCGTTAAAAACCACAACCCTTCTGTTGATTAATTCCGGCCGCTTTCTCTCAACTTCTTGCTTTAATCTCATCAGTTGTTCGCAGTAGAGTTCAGAATTGATGGTCCTGCCTGGTGGTAACAGCTCATAATGAATATGCCCTTCCAATCCCACCACACACACAGCATCACCTTGTTGCGAATTAACCCGGGTTTCGCCACAGTCTGTGAAGCCTGACCGGCCTTTGACCACGACCTTTTTCGCACGTTCTTGTCGTACGTGATCCACTTTTCATCACCAGTTATCAACTTCTTCAGAAATGGTTCGGTTTCATTACGTCGTAATAAAGAATCACAAATGAGTACACGGTTCATTAGGTTTCTTTCAGTGAGCTCGTGAGGTACCCAAATATCGAGCTTTTTTGTGTACCCAGTTTTTTTTTCAAATGCGCCAAAACTGTTTTATGGTCAATTCCCAGTTTTTCAGCTACGTCGTAACTACTGATATGCCGATCTTGCTCCACTTTTTCAAAAATGACATCCATTTTATCCGTAATAGGGCGACCAGAGCGACGTGCATCTTTGACATCAAAATTTCCGGATTGAAAACGCTTAAACCAAATATGTGCTACTCTCACAGACACTTTTTCGCGGCTTGCGTTGCATTTTTACCTTTTTTGTAGTAAAATTTTAAAATGTACCGAATTTCTTCATTAGATTCACTCATCTTGACGGTACGAAAAACAAATGAAAATCACACATTTTCCTAATTTGAATTTGGAATTATGTTCTTTAAAATTTAAACTTTCAATGATGCCAAAACCAGCCAGGTACAAATAGTATAGCCAAAGAGATTTTATTACAAGTTCATACATACTATAATGCGAAAAGACTGTTTCCCCAACCTAATATGTTCAACCCCTGACGAGACCGCCTTCCACAGAATAGACTTAGAAGTTGTACAAAACTAATCTTCCTACAATTTAATAATTCAGCCAGTAAATGACAGTGACATGAATTTTCACAGAAAGCTATTAATAGAGCCGGTCGATTTGATTGCAAAATGCAATATTATTCTCGTATAAATTAAATGAATTACATTTGACATTTTCTTTCATTTTGGTTTAGGTAATGTCGAACCGCTAGGTGATACAGATAACGTATTTTATTTATGTTGCTATTCAAAGTAGGTAAATCCTTAGCATGGATACTTACCTATTTTATCAGAGTAAAAATGGTTTGTCACTTTTCCATTATTTTGATTTAATTTCAGATTATTTACGCCAATTTTTGAGTTAATCGAAGCAATTAGTAAAATACTCCTTCATAAGGACTTGCCTAACTGGAAAGTTATATTTTCGAGGGCGAAGAGACTCAATTAATTTTATTGATGGCATTCATACGGTTCCCATAAAGATTGCCACTAACGTGTAAAGTCTAGAAGCCTATATCTAGTCCAAATTAATGAATCAAAGTTTTTTATAGCAAGTTTTAAAGACTTTTTGGATGGGCACTGTCCCCAGCACTGTCTAAAGTTTGGTATTCGTACCAGAATGCACACGATGCATAATGTACCTCAAATCTGCGAAAGCTTGAGTTTCCAATTGCTATTAAATCGTAATCGACTTTAACTTGAAAGAGTTTGACTTAAAACTATCACGTTGACAAGATATTCTTCAAGGAATTCGTCAACGTTAAACTAACTTTGCCATAAAAGAGCTCATTCGCCGTATTCAAAGCGGAAGAAGCCTTGTATACTACAGCATTATAGTTTCATTATGCTTCAGTCTTGTCAGGGCTTTTATGGTCTTATCGTGTATAAATAAGTGGTCTGTGGTAAAGTTGATATGAAAATACTGCTTGGTTTTGTTAAGCAGAATAACATCATATAAAATCTGTTTAGATTATCTTAAATACTAAATCATATTGTAATATGCGTTATGGTGTCTAATGAGATTGCAAGTAATAGAAAAGTGTGGAAGAAGGAGAAATGCTGCGCCGCCAGCAAATAAATTGGGATAAGGGTAGCAGAATGATATATGCGTAACTGTTATTAAAGCAGACCGCAATATCGGGCTAGTATTCAAAGCTATCGTTCAGGTGTTAAATGTTAGTAGTAAATTAGTAATATTGCCCGGTCACCTGCTAGCATCTTATGTAATTAGAATATTTTAATTTTAAGGTAGCATAAAATTAACATAATTGTCTTATTAATGCATTGAAAAAAGACAACATTTTCCTGTAGTTTTTAAGCCAAATAAACTTCACCCTATTGCATAACAATAGGATATCGAAGTAAATGTATTTAACCTATTTGTTGCATCTTCTGTTTGGAAAATTCATATGGGCACCAACGTAAATAACGTAATAATCGTATTAAAATTGACAAAATGAATGGTATTTATTGCCATTGTAAAAGTACCACAATGGTATCAACATCACGCACTGCCATAAGCTATAAAAGCAGTTCACAATAAAACACAATTTCCACTAAAATCGGAAAGCTATTCGACGGCAAATAAATAAATCTTGTTTATAACAATAAAACTGCCGTTGATATCACGTTGTATTACGAAAGATAACATTAGACGAAGCGCACATCTCGGAGACAGGTTTATTACCAGATTTATTTTGAATTGTATACGATACGGCTAGAGAGTAAGGCTTTTCGCACATGGGTCGTAAGCGTAGTTGTCTCGTGCGCGTATCGTAATTACGCTACGCGCACGAGACACGGAGTGTTCTACAAACGAATCGTCGCGTAGACGTATCGTTTTGTAATATCTCAGTTGAAATCATGGCGTCAAGCGTACCAGATGTGTTTGGGGAATTTATTGATGACCTTACCTTCTCTTCAGACGAAGAGGATTTCTTGTTATTTGATTTCGTTAGAAGTAGAAAGCGACGTGCTTATTGGATCCATCCATACATCGCAAATAATTACAAGAAAAGATTGTTTGTTGCTGCACGTGAACTGTCAGAAAATGATAATAAATTCCGCAGTTTTTATCGAATGAGGAAGGATACATTTACAATACTTCGAAATATTTTAGGACCACACCTATTGAAAAATGATACTAACATGAGAGAGGCTGTACCCCCAGAAGAACGAATCATGATAACTCTACGGTAAATAAAACTATAATATTTTTAATCTTTCCCAAGCTTTCTCCGTTACATCTTTCCTAGAGTAATCACTTAATGAATGATTATATAGGCAAGGAATGGTTTCGATTAGGCTCACAAATTCTATAACTTTTGCAGTATTCATTGTAATTTTTTTTGTCGCTTCCTTTTTTACGCCAGTACGCTACGACTATCGTAATGACAATGAACACCTCATACGATACGCTGCAACACCGCTTCGTGTGCGGACTTGTTTGAACATGTACCTGCTCATATTGCTCTCGTACTACGCGCGTTCTACGATACGCTTACGATACGACGCCATGTGCGAAGGGGCTTAATTGTATATTTAAAAAAAAAAACACGCAACTACAACCTTCGTACGTATTTTAGAAATATAGAAGCGAGGCACCTACGTTCTTAGTTAAAAATTTTGCAAGCTTTGTTTTTGTTTATCCTGAAACTCGCAAGGGGTCGTTGTCACTCATCATTATGAACATGTTTTAATAAGGAATAGAACAAAGCCGGATATCGCGAAATAAGCAATTGTTCAGTACATTTGTGTTCAAATGAGTCGTTAAAATGTGTGGAACAGACGATTTATGGTTGGTCTCATTATGAAAGTGGTTTATAATGATTTCGAATTTAATTATTTTCATTTGTGATGAGTGTATTAATGCTTGCTGACATTAAAGTATTGCTGAAATTACGTTGCATACGGTTTTCAGCGACACACTTCAAAAATAAAGCGCCGTATTTTGGCTTGTATCGAAAATTGGTTGTCCTATACACAAATTCCTCGTCTGATATTGAGAGACGCACACCCGAAACTAATTGAGTACCTACATATAATAATATGTACTCAAATATTATTTGTTATTTTCCTGTGTTGTTGACGGTACTTTAGTGCCAATGACGAATCGGAACTATGTAAACTAAACTATTTGGAATTTGAATCGTGATCTTTTGTTTTCCGATGACGAGAAGGAACAGTGCCTAATTGGGCATAAATCGTTAAAACCCCGCTTCCCTACCCAAAAAAGAGTTTCTCACGTCCTTCTCAAATCAGATGCTTTCGTAGATAGTGAAACCTCTACCTATGTTATCATTTGCGTAGGCCGCGCTGAACAATGTATAACATCACAAATTTTTATTCGGATTTTACTAAGATTTTTTTTGTTTGAATCTATAAATGGTTTAATATTCTGATATAACCATTTCTATTTAACTTTTTTAGTTTTTCTGGCAGGAAGTATCCGGTCTTTGACCCCAACTGCATCTATTGTCTGATGTTAGATAACCGTGCTAGCTTAGGTATGAATTATATATTCCGAATAGATATGCTGATATAAGAGCTGTACTTGAGTTCTAATTGATCCACCAAGGTGTGGTAATTAGGCAGTCCCAATTAGTGCTGTGCCTGATTATAGAGCAGTATTCTATGATGACTAGACTATGTAACCTAACCACAATATGTAGGAGAAACAGTAAACCAATTATTCCAAGAACAATTGAATACGTCAATTATTCCATGTATGTACTAGATCCATTGGTGCCTATACACACAATGTATCACTGATCACGCTAATTGATGGCGTGAGATGCATCTCTATGTAACCCAACATGCATTTCATGCAATCTGTCCGCTAGTCTCCTCTGAGACTAGCGGACAGTTTTTCCAGGAAAGGCCGATGGATATCGCTCAAAGCAAACAGCCGACACAGCTCTTACATACTGTGTATTTTTTATTGCAACTGTGTATTTCAATATGAGATTCCAACTATATTCGAACTCTAAAATACATTTTCAGCTACAAGCTTGTTTTTTTTTAAACTACATGCATATAATCCGAAATAGAATGCTTCAATGACCAACCAATATGTCCCGAGGGATTCGTTCGTTCACAGAAGTCTATTTTATTTTATTTTCAAAAAATTGGAACTCATTCCGTGTTTGTACGGTTCTGTGATTTAGTGTTTACGTTTCGTGGGAGCTGAATAAAAATAGCCGATGACAAAAAAGTCGGAACTGATCCATTTTTACAAAAAAGGATTTCGGCCAGTATTACAACTTTTCGCAGTGTGTAAACACACAAATGTTCCTGCTTCAAAATATTGGAAGTAGAACACCGCTTGTATAACGGTTGGGTAAATCTGAAAGCGATGTAACGCAATGCGAGCGCAGGGTAACAGATTACGTCAGGCGGAAAACAGGCAATGGCCACCTATCCTGCTCAAATATGTCGTTCAGGGTCAAAATTACCAATTCTTAAAACGCCCAATTCCCAAAATGTCCAACTTCCAAAATGTCCAATCTTTGAGATTGTGGTAAATTTGTTCAATAACTCATCAAAGCGCTTTTTTAATACTTACACAAACATATAAAATACTGAAAGAATCAAAATATGATTATTTATAAGTAACAAATTAAGACCAGAGATGACCACAATCTCAAGGATTTGGACATTTTGACACCCTTGGACATTTTGAGAATTGTACATTTTGACACTGAACGAAATTCGTATATTCGTAACGCGTAATTTCGATAAACTCTAGGGAGGCTACGTGTGCAATCTAAAATCAAGCTCCAAGTATAGGTAACGTTCGCGCTATGACTAATATTCTGTGTGATGAAACCGCAGCACCGCACATAGGGAGAAATGGAAACAATACCACAACTATGTTAGCCTAGGGGCCCGCCGGACGGTATTAAACTTTGCCTGATGAAGTCCTTGGTCGAGCGAGCCAATACCCAATATAAGTCCTACGTCGCGTTCAGAGGGCCTGGATAAACTTATTTATCAGTGATAACGATGACGGAAAAGTCAAGAATGTATGGGACTTACAAAGCTATCGAAAAACATATGTCAAACCTGTTGAATTGAAAGTCGTAAGCGATTTTGAATGCGATTACCACTTGTGTAGGCCCTTAGGATTTTAGATATCAGTACTACCTATTACACACATTTATAGACCTATACCGTACAGATACACGCACGCACACACCATACAGTTTTAATACTTACTAATAATTCGAGTCACTCTCTGCTGGTACTTTTTTTGTGTACTTCGTAATTGGGGTAGTTTTTAGTATGATAATTTATGTTTATTTACTGTCAGCTATAAAGCTACGGTTTATAAAAAAAAATGAATCCTGCTTGAAACAGACGCCAACGTGTTAGCGCCACAATCAATAAATTAAATTGGGTGCGTTGTTACATCGTGAATGATTGGATATTCCTTATTGGCTCTATTTGTTATCGTCACACCAATTTATTAACATGCTCCGGCGCGATACGTGGCTAGTTTGAAACAGTAGCTTATGAACTCAATAATTCGTCAATTTGTTTCCAATATATCTATGAGAGCCTCGAAAAATTGTTTCAAGTTTTATTGTATTCAAACTACAGGGAGCTTCATCAATTTTTTCGTCCTAATTATTATATTGAAAGCATACGACATTGAGATGCATAATAAAAAATAAACTTTTACTTAACAATCAGTTTTTTTTTTAAATCGTGCAGTGTCACGAGAACCAAACGTGTGTGCCAAATTTCAGCCAACCAGCTTCAGTGGAGGTGGGTAAAATATTGATTGCAAAATTCCGGGAAATACAAGTAAAGTTAAATAAAACATTTAATAATAATAGCTGTGCTTGTGCTGTTGCTGGATGTAGGTAGTTATGGAAGAGTGTGACCTTCCTGTTTCTACCTACGTCCAGCACAATATCTTGGGCAATCAGCCACACTTCATTTTGATAACGAGCTAACAAAGCATGACCTATCCCTCACATGGCTTGTTGATACAAGAGAAATACAGATAAGAGAAAAAAAAAATCAGCTGTACCATAAAAAAACTGCAATACCTACACGTCAAAATGTACTGAACAGTAGATTTTTTTTTTAATAACCGACGAAAAATTTCTATGTTCAGAATGGTGTACTGAACACTTTGTAACCGGCTTAGAGTCGCTGTACCTTCCACCCTGTATATGCAGCGCTACAATCTGTTGTAATAACATTTGATGAGCCACAACAAACAAATGGAGAAAACAAAGTTACTAACTACTCCATATTCGGATTTATCAACAGTTTCATCTAACAAAACAAAGCTACCTGTGCAAATGTTAGAGCACTGCCGATTCACCAGTTTGTGTCAGGGTTCGAAGTGATAATTATCTTGATAATAACAACACATATATTATCAACTAGCTAATTGTTGTAAAAAAGTATTACCTACTTCGCTTTTTGAAGTACCGTAATATATACTTTCATATTATGCAATTAGTAAAAAGCTGTTATTTTGAAATTACAAACACTTCAATTTTTGTTTTGGATAGATTTTAATTCACGTTTATCCAAACGCGATTTGGCGTTTCCGCGTGTATCCAAACGCGTTACGGCCACAAACAATGTGTTTGTTCAACAAACAGAATTTTTTGTAGTAATTTCGAACCCAGGTTTATGTACATCCGCGAATGTTCATATTTAATTAGTGACACAATTCTGAAACTATGTATATCCATCTACATTTGTGAATGGAGCAAAATAATCGCTGAAATTCAAAACAGTAAATATCACGAGTAAACTCCTGCTAAACCTGAGATGAGAGGATTGCAGTTCATTTGTCTGAATAATGGTGTTATTATATTTAATTGTTTTAATTAAATGCACTGAAGAAGTAACAAAACAAAATATTTGCGACAACGTTCTAACGTGCACTAACTACAAATGTACTCAATCTCTTGTCGTGATGATATAACATTTTTGCAAGCGAATTATCATTTTGCTTTTTTTCTAAGGGAGTCATTGTACCTACTTATGATTTTGATCAACTTTTAATGCAATGATTATTGTCAAGTGTCAAGGTAAATTTATTGTTTGTGCATTTTCAATGCAGTCCCTATCCACGTTGCAACCGAATTTCGATTGATTGAAGCCAATAGTGATTTTTTAATGTATTAACTAAGTGGGAATACGGGTACGCAAGGTAGTCAAGTGAGACTACACTAGGAATAGCGAATGTAGCCAAATATGGTTAGATTCAGCTTCCTGTCAAGCGAGATACGAGCCAACATCAGTACCTATGTATATAACACGGAGCGACTGCAATGCGATAGCAGGTAGAACGGCACGGGTGAACAATTACAGGTTATGTTCGAGACAATTTAGGTTTATAACACAAAAGCTAGTTCATCGTCGACTTGGCCGCTGCAAGCGGTAACTGCCCTTCAAATAACTACAGTTAATTCTAGCTCTGCGATACAGCTGGAAATAAACGGATTGATTGTAACCGAGTCTCGGTACTGGTTTAATTTATCATAATAATCGTAGTAGTAGTATTTTCTCGCATGTAAACCGGTTAAAAATCCATATACCTACCGCGACTTATTCTGCTTTATGAAAATAAAAGTCTTAACCGACTGTTCTTGTACCCTTTACGTTGCAGCTTTGACGATTCAGTTGGGATTTAGCTTTGTGAAGAATATCTCAGGAGTCTTACAGCCTCGTTCGTCCGTTCTTTAGTCCGTTCTTCATTGACTTACGAATCCAGTTGGTGTACTAGTAAACTTTAATTAATAGCGGCGTGAAAACTGAAACTTTCAGCGTGACTACGATGTATGCTGATATGCAGCGAGCAAATTTGCGTGCTAACTACTGGATCTATTACGAGAGCACGCTTGGACATAGACTAAATGCATTCATTATAAGTTCGGTATTACTCCCTCGGGTCACAGTACTCACAGCTTATCGGCTATACTTGGCATTAGTCGAACATTTGGAAAGATTATAGGGAAACAGACAGTCTTTGTTAGATACCGAGTAAAATGGGGTGGATGGGATTTTAACGTTTAATTCATATACGAACAAGTACTCTATTTTATTTACTTAATTATTCTTAGATATTTAGAGACCTTGTTGGCAACATAGGTAACGTACGAACTCAACGTTAAAATCTATTTCAAAGTTTTGTCTCTATTCACCCCTGCGATTAAAAAAGGGTTTCATCTTTTTACGTGCGTATGCAGATGTCCGTTTCTATATCCATAAAAGTTGTTAAAATCTCGAGAATTCGTCTAACAGAGTCGTGAACAGGAAGCCCGGCTCAAATGTAGAGCATATTGTAAAACCAATTATATTAACTTTAATCTCGTAAACTTTACATGAGCAGCCCCATTAATTACTTGCAAGAAGTTCATGTGTAGGTACTTTCTTGAACCTACCAGTTTGTAAATACAGGAGTAGCTCCATTAATTACTTGTAATTGCACTGGACTAGATGAACTTTTCATCTAGTCGATTGCAATGAGACAACTAAGTGGAACGAAGTTTATAGTGGTCGGATTTTCATGGGACTTTTTTGTTGAATTTCTAGAGGTGTGAAGAAGAAAGCTAAAAAAAAAATTCGCCGCTCGTGTTTTTTTTTATTTCCTTTGTATTTTTTTTGCGTTTATGAATAACTTGAAATTCGACGAATTAATATTGTGGCGTAATAGTGTGACCGGTGTGCATCCATTAAACGCCAATTTGTCTGTTTTTTATTTTTTCATTGTTTTCGATGAAATGCATATTTCAAGTTTTTTTTTTGAAATTTTCCTATTTTTCTCAATTATTCCTAAAATACCGATCTTTTAGACTAAGATTTCTTTTTTATTGGTAACTGATAGTTTTTCACGGATAACTGGAATTACAATGTTCAAGAAAATCACATTTATGAGTAAAGTGACTAAAAATTAATTCGCAAATATCGAGAAATCGCCAATGTAAAAGTTAAAGATGGCCATTTTTCTCAAACTTTTTCTATGACGGTCAACGTAAACTTATCTTGCAAAAATGCTTATTGTATTAGCTATTCACAGAGAACAAAAACTAAAAAAATATTCGGAGGTACTTATTGCTGACGAAGGTGGACTGGAATGGGGCCGCTGGTAAATTTACAAAAATATTTGTAATTATAACGTAACCATTACTCACAATTTCTATCTAGGATTATTTGCAAGCTTGGGGCTCTGCGCCCTATTGATACCAATACCGATACCACTCCCGATTTTTTGCGATAGATCCCTAACTAATATTTAACAAGTATACTTAAATATTTTTCTAGTTTTTATACCTCATTAGATAGCTACTTAAATGAGTATTTGATCAATAATTTATTGTAAATTGAGTTTCATAAAAACATAAAAAAATAGCCTTTATTAACATAGACGATTTTCTGATATTTGCGAATGAATTTTTAGTTACTATACTCATGAATGTGGTTTTCTTGAAAAATTTTATGCCCAGTTATCCGTGAAAAAATATCAATAATAATAATAACAGCCGCTCGGATCAATCTTCAGGTTAAGCTGCGCTTGCCTGGGTTGGTCCGTGGATCGGTGACCACCCATAACATACCGAGTTTCCTCCGTGCCTCGGAAAGCACGTTAAGCCGTTGGTCCCGGCGGTTATTTGTAGATCTTTGACAGTCGTTACAGCTAGTCAGTGGCCCGAAAGTTTGACAACCAGTCTTACCAAGGAGTATGTATTACCTAGTACGAGCTGGGTTGTGGAGGTCAGATAGGCAGTCGCTTCATGTAAAATACTGGTATTCAGCTGTCCGGTTAGACTGAAAGCCGACTCCAACATAATTGGGAAAAGGCTAGGCAGATGATGATATCCGTGAAAAAATATCAGTTACCAATTACAAAAGATGTCTTAGTCTTAAAATCCGGTAAGTATATTAAAAATAATTGAAGAAAATAGGAAATTAAAAAAAAAACTTTAGAATGGCATGCCATTAACAACAATGAGCAAATAAACGAACAAATTAGCGTTTTACTTTCTTCTTCACACCTCTAGGAACTCAACAAAAAAAGTCCCATGAAATCCGACCACTATAAACTTCGTTCCACCTCTTGAGTATTTTTTGTCTAATTACACTCGACTAATCTGTAGATTAGATACCTTCTTGAATCTACCGCAGTTTGTTAGTAAAATTGCGTGAGAGCATTCATATAAAACTCTTCGTAATAATGATCATGAATCATATTAAAGAATTAACTGGAGAAGTTTTTACGAATATCCACAGAGCCAATATAGGCGCAAAATTAATTTATTTACAAAATATTTATGCAGTTTATCAGCACTTCATATTGTCAAATAGGAAGCAGTGCATTAAATAATGATCAATCTGCAAAGCATTAAAATACCAGCACTGCACTTTGGAGTGGCGTCGCTTAGAAACTTATCGTTATCAGAAGCGGCGAAGCGTAATATTTACCCGGCGATATTGCAGACGGCACATCTAAAAGTGCCTGTTAAAGTACTAACTTCAGTCATGCGAGACAAGCTAAGTGTTGCCTGCAGAAAGGTGAAAATAAACATTTTTTTGACAGCTAATGAGCGTTTTTGGTAGATTGGAGTTGCGATGAAACTTTAGCGTAGTTTTAGCTATCTTACAAACTCGTATAGTAGGAACTTATCACATTGTCAAACACGTTTTTTATTTTGACTAAACGGAGGTTTAATTAAACTAGTTGTAATGTAACTGTAGTAACATTAGTTTACAATTTTTGATGTCGTGAAACACAGACTTAAATTAACCTAGATCGGGCTAGTCGCTTCATTACTTGAAGACAATATTTTTTTTGCAACTTTAATCTTATGTGTGTTTTACCCTAGTTTTAATCCAGTTAATTGTAAAACTATTTTAGAACTATAACTAATATCTACTGCTGAATTACCTCTACACTTTTTTGTAAACATAATATTTTAATAAAGGGGTTGGAAGATGTTTGTATGAAGCATGGCCTGCCTAATTTCCGCCACTTTTTTTCCATAATAGCGGCCACGCATAAATCTCGTATCAATCAATTTATTATTAAGCTATAGTCGATACTCAGTTACACAGAAACAGAAAATTCAAGTACTAGAAATTGGTGTTTGATTATGATATCCTCTTGTATCTACTTGTACCTATTTACATAGACTAGTTTTAGAGTATTTTGTACCAATTCGCTTGTTGTTTTTGCTGTTAATAGACAAATTTTACTGTTCTAATTAATTGTGCTATGTAAGGTGATGGCCTGAAAAACAGTTTTGAATAAGCCGTCATAAATCGAGCCACTTTATCATTTTTAAAGTTGTTATAACAAATATACAGTGCTGTAACTCAGAGCTAGATCGGCTTTTTGGGATATGCTTAATAATCACGACCAATATTGGACGTAGTGGTCAGTTATTGCAATTTCGCTCGTTATGAAGATAATTGATATGCACCAAGTCGTCGTGGTGTATGATAAAAAATACAATGGGCGGTTCGTTTGGACCATAGGCCAAGAGTTGTATCGAATGATTTACTGACACCTAAATTACCAGAGGCATCATTGATGTAGTTCCATGGAAGAAACTAAGCTAAAATGCCTCGTGGGCCTGAAATTTCACTGAAATACTCTTCCGAGTTACATGCGGAACACAGATTTCACGTACGTTTGAGTTGTGCCCGGTTGATAGCAATCGGCTCGCTGTGACATGGAACTTAAACATAACTGGCGAAATGTGTGTGTATTATATTAAGTACCCCTCTGTCTAACCCTTCGGGGCTTACAGGCGTAGTGTTATGATGATGTTACGTTTTAGCTTAAATAGGCTATATGAACTTACCTATAGTTTCATCGCAGGGTTGGCTTAACGGCCGACGTGACGGCGAGGTCTTCTGCTGCGGAAGGTGGTGGGGCTGCAGCTTGAGCACGTGCGCGGGAACGGCGCCTTCCATCGGTGGCTCGCCGGGCAAGCGCACCACCCACCAGTCAGCGCGCGCCTGCCACGGCTCCACCACTTCGACTTGCTGTCCTTTAGACACGGATAGTTCTCCCGCGCCTGAAGCGCTGTGTTCAGCTAACACCCACGTCATTTCTGGACCGGCCTAAACCAGGAAAAAAGATAGGTTAGTTACTTCTCCTTCTTTTTGTGTCGATGTACTCAAATTGGTTACTTAATTAATAGTATAGTTAATCAATAGATGTCAGATATCAATAAAACAATAATCTTCACGGTTTTGTTATTGAATAACACAGCAATGGATAAATATCTAATCATCTATGCATCAAGATTGTCTTCATGGTAATTCTCTTAGACTACAGGCTATTTTAATTATTGCAATGTTATACTGGAAGCCGACCCAAACCAGTTGGGAAGTGGCTAGGCTGATAAGCATGACGCAGTTTCAACCTAGAAGTGTAACGTGTTGAATTAGCTACAAGTTTTTAAGAGTTAAATGAGGATTTATTTTTAACTAAATATGTATATAACGGATGTTATTTGAAGTTTATCGATGATAACTTGTAATATCTTTAGAAAATATTTTAAAACGTTAGAAATGAAAAGTTTTTCTTTTAAGTTTTTATGTCAACTTCAAAGATTTCCTTATTGTAAGGACATGCCAGAAGCTATAAACTACACATATCAACACTGTCTAGGGATATTTTGGATTTACTCAATTTACTCAAAATTTATTGAAAATAACATACAACATGTTTATATTTTTATAAGGCCCATTTATCAGACATATCTACACTCCAGAATAAAATAAACTATTTTTTTTTTGCGTAAACAATTTTTTATTCAAATAAAAAAAAGAAATAATGGTAAAACTAACAATGAATGTGTCCCAAGAAAAATTGAAAAATAAGGAAAATTATCTGTTTTTAACAGTTGTGTGAAAAATCAGTAGTCAGTAAAACCACCCATGACGTTAATAACGGTCCTGCAACGGTTTTTCATGCTTTGGATTAAGTTGTCCAAGTCTTGCTGCGATATATTGTCCCAGGTCCGGCTAAGATGCAAAAAAGTTGCTCTTCCGTCGCAATGTTTGCAGGGAAATTCCTCAAAGCCCTTATTTGGAGCATGTCGCAAGCATGTTCTATGGGGTTTAGGTCAGTCGATTGACCGGGCCAGCCTAAGACCGATACGTCGTGCTCGTGCAACTAGCTCGTCACCACTCTCGCTCACGGGCGTTATCGCGCCTGAGCCTGAATTCTTGTTCGTGTTGTCGATGGGAGTAGATTATTGGTACTAGCACCTCGTTACAGTATTTTTCAGCCGTCATGGTGTGTCCAAACGAGGTCTGTTCTTCTACCAACACGAATTCCCGCCCAAACCATAATTGTCCCGCCGTGGTATGAATGGACTTCCTGAGGATGTTGCAGACGGCTCTCACGATTAGGAACTCGCCAAACACGTACTCTACGTGTATCGGGATGGAAACCGAACCGGGACTCATCGGTAAACAGCACCAGAGACCACTGGTTATCTTCCCAAGCAAATGTTCACGAGCCGACTCTAGTCGTCATCCAGGATTTCCTAGGCGTAGTGCTGGAGTACGAAGCGGTCTGCGAGCATGAAGGTTAGCTTCATGCAGCCTTCTCGTCACAGTTTGGTCACTCACTAGCAACTGGTGCTCTGACTGGAGCCTCTGCACCAACTGCATGGTCGTAACATTTGGTTGTCTTCTCGCGGTAACTTGCAAAAATCGGTCTTGTCGTTGAGTTGTTATGCGCTTCCCGCCTACGTGTCTTTCAGCCACTTCACCAGTAGCACGATAACGTGATCATAACCTTGATATCACGTTTTGTCTTGTTCCAATCTCCTCAGCAATACTCTGTTGAGAAGCCCCAGCTTGCTGCATTTCTACTGCCCTTAACATTTCCTCTCTCGTTAAATGGCGCCGCTGCATGATGCACACAATAACATTAATTCGAAATTAACCGATAACTTGTTATAAAACTTAAATTTGACACAAAAAAATAGCCAAAAACTACTGTAGGTAAATGAAACCTTCGGACTTCGCTACCATTATGCCGCGTAAATCTTTTGTTTTTAATTCATTTTTTCAAATTCAAATTTAGAATCGTTCAAAAAGGTTTACAAAATAAACTTTCTTCAAAAGAATTTATAACTGGCCAGTATTTTTTGAGTCTAAGAACTTTATACAAAATATCCCTAGACGGTGTTGATGTGTGTATATTAATTATGTACTCTGTATATTGCAACCACAAATACTTAGGAAGCTGAGTAATCCTAATCATAGAATCAAGTTATTGATTGAGTCCTGACCCCGAGATGGTAGTTACTGCACTTTCGTCATGCACCAAACTTAATTCTAAAGTGATCGAGAGCTCCTTAAGAGTGGCGTAGGTACTCGGGCAGGATCGATTTCGGCTCAATACGAGTTTACAGATAACAGAGTTCGCTGGATAGTAGATAACGTCCACTGTCGACAACAATACGGACATTGATAAGGCAATATATTTAGATAACGTTTCTAGTGGTTTTCAGTTACCGTCCTATATTATGTTCGAGTGAATTCGAGTTGGTGGTCATACACTCACTCGAATTACAAAACATAATAGAAGGAAAATATTGTTATGATACGAAGAAAATCTAGGTAAAATTTTGAGAGCGTCAGTCCATTTGAATGAGTCATACATTCCGAAACGTATTACGAAAGCGCTCGTCAGATAGGCAAATACACAAATTGATGTGTCGCTTCCGCGGCCGTCGCTCGCTTACTACATGGATGAGCTCAAGGTCGCGGAAATCTGCGGTTTATAACAAATTGCTTTCAATGTAATTAGCTTTGATATTGACCTCGGCCTCGTTTAGCGAATGGTAGACACTCTCCGTGGACCCCAGGTTTCATTATCCAAGCCTTTTAAAAAATTGACATGCGACAGCGGGTGTTTATGTATTGGACAGTCTAGAGTTCTGTCAGTAACGTTTTGCATAGTGGAAATCTTTGGAGTGATCTTTGTAACACACAAAACGAGCTTTTAAATTGAAGCAATTATTACTTGAGCCATGAATCCGCGCGGCATTGGTGAACGATGTGCTTGCTATAGGGAAACATTTTAATAAAAGTTGATCGATTTGTGGAGGCACGCCCTACAAAACCATTTGCCTACGATCACGTCATGGGCCCTCTTCCTTTTATTCAAGTTCGATAGCCGAAAATATCAGATTGGGAGTTTCGTGTTTCTTAACATTTATTTTTTCTTTGATTATAGAAGGGACGACTTTATATTTCCTTTTATTGATATAAGAAGCGAATACATAAAAAAGGAAACTGTACCTATGGAATTACTTTCTTTAATCATCTGGAGAGTTCATGTGCTATAATAACAACTACAAAATACGACTGTGTGGCTGATAAATGTAGGTGTGTTTATTTTAAAATATTATTGACAGCTAAAGTTCCAAAAATATCTTCACAATGTCCATTACTTGATTAAGGTAACGCAAGAAATAACTTATGAATATGGAAACGAGCAATCCTGAAGAGAGTAATAGACTTGAGTGTTTTACGATATAGAAAAATTATACTACTTAGGAAAGTTTGTTTTGCTTCAGAACCATCTCATGAACTTTGTATGTATTCACGAATAATAAAATCAATTTCGTGTAGAGTGGAGAAGACATAAAAATAAGAGTATTGCGACATATTTAAGACGTTATTCAAGATAGAATCTTATTACGATCGAGTACTGAAGTAATTTTGAGTAGTCACCTGTAATTGCAAATGTGTTTCCAAAACTTGAAGAAATAATACATACACACGAACAACACTTTTTTATTGGGACAAGCTCGCCATTCTATACCTACCAACCATTGCTATTCCTAAAAACTAGATCAACATAGGCGTTCCCGAAAATCAATTTAACTGCCTTGGATCACGGATCCTACAGTGAAATTATTCAAAAAAGAACAGCGGAGGAATAAGAAAAAAAAAACACACTAATCTACAATTCTTCAAACACAAATCCTTGTCAAGTACCTATCAATTTCGCAATTTCTTTTACTTGGAAGACATATTTTTTCCAGTTATTTTGATTTAAAAACCAAACTACTGAACCGATTTTGATGAAATTTCTATGGGACCAATCGGGAAGTATCGAATGACGAAGATAATTATATGGTAACAAACACAAAAAATACAACGGAATTGAGAATCTCTTTCTTTTTTAAGTCGGTTAAAAAACCATCCCTCCTAATACAGAGACACAGCAGACTGCAGCCCTTTCTGTAAAATCTTTCCTTTATAGCCGAAATGGCGGAATGTAAAAAGTGGAAATAAATTTTCCAGTCGGCCAAGCGACTTCAACAAAAGGGGATTCGTTGCTTTGTTAATTAACAAAATAATAAATACGGAGAGACTGTTGAGCGTTAAAGACGGCTCACTCAATTTTGGCCAGACCACTAGCCGACCTATTTAAACTGATTCTACAAAAATATGAAACACCTACATAATGGTCCGAATCTATATCTAATATCATTCTAATATATGTATAAGAAGGGCGACCTAAAGGGTATAAGTAACTATAGGCCGATAAGTTTGTTACCGAGCTTATGCAAGCTGTTCTCCGCTATTGTTAACGCAAGAATCAGCCCTGCAATAGAAGCTAGACCATCAGTAGAACAGGCAGGGTTCAGGAAGGGGTTTTCTACAGCGGACCATATACACACTTGAGTTAATTATAGAGAAGTATCAAGAACAACAGAGACCCCTTTATCTCGTATTTATTTACTACCAAAAGGCATTCGACACAGTAGCACACGCAAGCATATGGGAAAGCTTGAAGCAACAAGGAGTCAACGAGGTGTATGTAGAGGCCATCAGAAGCATATATAAGAACAATATGGGTAGAATAAAGTTAGAAAGTCTGGGACCAAGCTTCCCAATAAAGAGGGGTGTAAGACAAGGTGACCCACTATCTCCAAAATTATTTAAATCCATTCTTGAACCCATCATTAACAAGCTTGACTGGAGAAAACTAGGACTCTACATACAAGGCTCCTTCTTGAGTCATCTGAAATTTGCAGACGACATAGTGATACTTCCTGAAACAAGCTCACAGATACAACTCAAGATCGATTCTTTACAGCTAGCTAATAAAATGTGGGACTGGAAATCAATTTCACTAAGACTATGGCTATGACAAATAGTTGCAAAACTCCAATAAAAGTTTATGGGAATGCACTGGAATACACTGTAAAGTACATATATGTACTTGTGAAAAACAATAAGCAATTTGATAATAAGTACCAATACTATTGTTATGAAATCTTAGCCTCCTACCGGTCTTGACATACGGGTGCCAGACGTGGAAATTTACTGATATAAATAAATAAAACTAACAATTAATGTAAGTTAACTAACCAAACAATATACGAACTACGAGTAGAATTAAGAAAATCCTGTAAAAAAAAATTTAAATGCATGAAATAAAAAGCCTTTTTTTATTTTATTTATTTACATTATGCGCATACTTTACAAAGACGCCTATGAAGCGGATGAGCTTAATAGTTAAAAGGCTATGTGTAATACCTTGGATTTTTATAAAGATGTTAAGTTTTATTTTGTACGACTATCATGAATGTTTTCTTTGCTTAGGAGCGCAAGGCAACGCCTACAGTGCGCGTCGATGCCCCTTGCACCGTTTGTAAAAAAATCCGTGTCTAACAAACAAGCTAGACAAGTATAACACCTGATGAAGATGTAAAGCTTGAGTTGTGCACTGAAACTGACCAACTAACTAAGAATTATGTCTGTGCACAACATCGTGTACGTGACTGAAAACAACACGAGTTTTCGCCCCGAGGAAGTTTAAGCCGCGTAATAAATTTAAACTCGATAGACACTCATCACTCAATTGCTCCATGGGACCTGACACGTAACTTCCTACTTAGTTGCTTACATCTTGTTTGGCAGGTAAAATATAAAGTTATGTATAAGGGGGGAGCGGCAGGGTAGCCCGCGAAATTCAAATTTTCTTTGGTTTTTTGCAATTTGCAGGAGAATCAGGCTGTGTGTTAAACAAAATATGATTTGCGAGTACTAGTTTTAAGTAAAAATTATAATACCCATCCTGGTATTATAATTTTTACATACTACTCGTATGTTAAGAAAGTACCGGGGAACGATCAATACTCGTAATACATAAAATGTTAGTAAGTCATCCAAACTTATTTTATCGCCTTCAAAGTATGCTCCGTCAGAAACGATACACGTACGCCAACATATAATCCTAATCCTCATAATCAAAATATTTTTAACGCTTTTTCCGGAATTGAGTTCAGTTCTCGCCGCGAATTCTCCTTTATGTCTTCTACCGAATGAAAACGGGTGCCACGAAGTGGTAATTTGAGTATAGGAAAAAGAAAGAAGTCGGCTGGAGCCATATCTGGTGAATAAGGTGGTTGCTCGATGATATTTGTTGAGTTTTTGGTCAAAAATTCGTTCACTATGATGGCCTTGTGCGAAGGCGCATTACCGTGTTGCAAAATTCAAGAATTATAATTTCCAAATGCAAATGCAAAGGCAAATCTTCCATCACATCTCGACCGCTTTGTACCACTCATAAGCACGTATTTTTGATAAAGTTGATTCAGCGTAAGCCTTCTTTAACATTTTCAGGGACTCCGAACACGAAATTCTATTGGCGATGCCAAATTTAAGTCAAAGTCTTTGTTCGATGTTTTTGGCCATTACGAAATTTGCAATACACACGAGATAATGACCTAACTAAAAATAGCACTGTATTATTTTAATCTAAATAACAGATGCACCAAACTCATCGCAAAAATTTAAAAGTATTGTGCCAATCTAACAAAAAAAAAGGGAAAAAATGAATTTGGAACCATAAACAAATCATCCATTCCCGATACTTTGTTGACTGAATGTATAACTACTATTTATAAGTAACAAGAAGCCATTTGAGGGAGTTTTATGACTAGTCAAAGACGTATTTCTGATGATAATGATTATTTATGAAATATTATATTGCAGCGGTATTGTTAATGAATTCGGGTTAAAACTCGCAATACATAAAAGTTTCGTGCTGTGTTTGTAAAAACTGGCATTATACTCTTATGACGATCTAAACACGTGAAGTGTCAGTAAAAAGTTATTTCCCCATAAACGTATTACGTTGCGATTTGTGTTTCAATAAACTGACTTAATTTTACCTTATGCGATGTAAGAAAATGGTTTACAAAAGAGGTAGGTAATGGAGGAATAAGCTAGTTGAAAGTTTTTTTTTTTAAATTTTGTTTGTTCTTACAAAATCGCAGTCAACATTAGAACGATATTTAACCGTTTATTTAATTTAGAAAGGAGAAGGTTCACAAGTCGAAATGTATTTAAAAAAATTAATTACTCCCTTTTTATGCAAGTGAATTTCCGTTGCGCATCAATACTATGTCAATTTCAAGGGGGAAATGTAATAATAAATGTTTGCATTTCCTTCATTTTATTGAAGGAATTGAAAAGCAAGTCACCCAATGTTCCGTTCTGTGTGCGGCTATGTAACACTATAATATTTCTGGATTTTTTTAATACTACGTGCTGCATGATTCAACGTCAAGCCGAAAACGGGCAATAGGCCAAGTCGTGACAGTTATTAGAAAAATATGAAAAAATTTTGGTCACGTACTTTTCAAATTATAAGGATTCAAAAATAAATCTCAAAAAGTGCCACCCTGTGATGATCTTTCAAGTCCTGTGACTGCAAATATTAACTTTTCGTCAGCTCTTTTTCTGTGGTGTAACCATGAATAACCCTTCAGTAAATTACAGTTAAAACATAACTGCCTCAGTTTTAAATATAATGTTAGTTTTTTGCCCAAGATTGAATTCAAATAAAAACGTTTTTTCAAAAAAAATAAAAAGGACGGTTATTTTTTGCAAAAAGTTTTTATTTTACCCTTAGTTATCGTATCACACACAAAGCCTTGACAACTATTTATTTTGAAATTTCTTTTACTTGGATAAAATATTTTTACCAGATATTTTGATTTAAAAACCAAACTACAAAACCGATTTTGATAAAATTTCTATGGGACCAATCGGGCAGCATATCCTTTCAGACAAAAGAAGAATTTTTCAAATCGGTCCAGCCATCTTCGAGTAATCGGGGAACATACATTAAAAAAAGGTTGCGACGAATTGAGAACCTCCTCCTTTTTGAAGTCGGTTAAATATTTACATCACCCAACTTTAACCGACTGTACCGTAAAAAACTACTTCGTATTGTAAAAAAAAAGTTATTTATTAGTTTTAGGTGCAATTGAAATAAAATTCAGTTGTTGGATTTCTTTAGTAATGATTATTATTAAATCAGATTTACCAAGGTTTATAACGAATGTTCAAACTGTTTGCCTTTAGATGCAATGCAAACTCTACATCGCTATAAAAATGATCGCGTAATGAGACGGGCGGATTCTCTCGAGTTGATGTATTCAGCGGCTTCTGCTATTCAATTGGCGCAGCTCGTCTAAGTCTTGAATTGGTTGTACGTACGCTTTATCCTTTATCGTGCCCCAGTACATGAAATCTATGGGGTTTAAATCGGGTGAACGAGCAGGCTATGAAATTGTACTATCCCGTCCAATCCACCTATCGGGGTATTCTCGATTGAGAAATACTCGTACTGTGAGAACATAATACGCTGGGCAGCCATTTTGTTGATACCAAATGCTGCCGTAAATGTTCAGTGGCACTTCTTCCAATAATTTTATTAATTGGTTCTGTAAGACGTCCAAAAAACCCTGATCATTTAAGTTCTCCGACAACTGGATTGGACCAATAACTTTACCATTCAAAATTCCCGTAAACATGTTTACTTTAAACTGTTATTGCGATCTATTTTTAACCGACTTCAAAAAAAGGAGGAGGTTCTCAATTCGGTTGTATGTTTTTTTTTTTGTTTTTTTTTTTTTGTGTTTGTGACCTCATATCTCCGTCATTTATGAACCGATTTGAAAAATTCTTCTGTTATCTGAATGGATCTACTTCCCGATTGGTCCCATAGAAACTTCATCAAAATCGGTTCAGCAGTTTGGTTTTGAAATCAAAATAGCTGGAAAAAATGTCATCCAAGTAAAAGAAATTGCCGAAATTGATACTTGACAAGGATTTGTGTGTGATACGATAACAAAAAGGGTAAAATAAAAACTTTTTTGCAAAAAAAACCGACTTCCAAAAAAAAACACTAAAAAAGTGGAAAATAACTTTACTTTCGGAAGGCGGTGGCAAAAAAGTCAATGAAACAAACAATAGTCACCGACTTCCGAAAGTAAAGTTATTTTCCACTTTTTTAGTGTTTTTTTTTGGAAGTCGGTTTTTTTTGCAAAAAAGTTTTCTCGCATCAAATTTGGATTTTCCACGTGCCATTCATGCAAATTGAGGAGGTTCATCTTCTTCTTCTTTATCGTGTGGTTAGTGCCTAAACTGGTGTCAAAGTTTTTATGCCGCCCATGGGCCTCTGACTTGGCATTACATGCCGTCGAGAAATATGTCTCTGGCATGCTGGTTTTCTCACGATGTTTTCCTTCAACGAAGCAATTGATAAATATACAATTCGCACATGATTCCGAAAAATTAGAGGTCTTGGGTTCGAACTCGAGACCTATGACTTGGTAGTCAAACAGTCACATCTAGGGTTGCCAACCATACTTTATAATAACGTATCCTACTTTATTTTTGGTTAATATTGCATTTTACTTTTGCATAAAATAAAGTATGTGAAAATACTCTATTTCCAGTCAGTACAACTATCAGAAGTTTTAACATATTTTATTGATATGAATGTAATTTATTTAAAAAATTGGTTTGATTGCATATCTTTAAAAAAATGAGGTAGTATTTAAACATTTTGAAATGGTAATCTCAAAGGCCAATTAAGAGCGTTTACATCTATCGCGCGAAGTCAAGTTTAGGTAATTCAATGCATTTTTTACTCGCACAGAAGCGCGCGTGACTGTGTGCGTAGCGCTGGCGCGTTCTCTTGCGCTATAGTCAAACTAACCCACTTTGATCCGTTCGAGTGCAATTGTTGTAACAAAATTTTATTTGACTTTTAATTTGAACGTACACGGATGACTAAACTACGAGTGCATAAAATAAGTATATAATAATATATTACAAGTATAGCTATATTAATAATTAATTAAAGTAGTTTTTTATTTATTCAAAGGTGAAAGTGTTGATCTAAACTTTAGAAAGAAACCCAATTTCATTAATTATTATTGCTTTGTGGTTGATTAATAAATCTTTTTTATTCTATTCAAATAAATCACTTTATACGGATTTACTTATGTTTATTTTATAATATATTTTAACCTGACGTGATGTTCCTCTTAGTGACACCTGTTATGAGGGAAATACAACAGGTTGGCGTTAACTTTAAAAACAATTTATGTTCTTAATATTGTCAGTCATCAAAAATAATAATAAAAAATTTAATTACCGAAATACTAAGATTTTTTATCACACTATAAACGTCCCCAATCCTTTCACGTACGTCAAAGGTCAACACAGGTCAGGCAGAGCGCTGAGCGACATGTCTCTAGAAAGCCTCGCGGCGGACTGATTTGAAATTTCTCGCGCGCAGTGATTTATAGTAGTTTTCAAATATTTATAGAAAAATAATCACTGTAAATTAGTTGAAATTTTAAAGTAGATATTTTAAAGCATGTTCTTATATTATGCTATTATTATATTAAATTAAGTAAGATATATCGGTGAAAAAATCATTTTAATTCCTTAATATTTCACATTGTTTGAACTTTAATTTCTTATAGAAAGATACCTAAATCAAAAAACCTTCACATAAACTATTTTCCTTACAAAAAAACCAATTAGGTTTGCCAGTGGTTTCCTATAATAAGAGCTTCGAAACTGACGCTGAAAGGGAAATTAAGAAAACCTGTGTTGAGGTATCTTGATAGAATTTACCAATACTCTATTAATTGAAATATGTTTTTAAATAACTATTGAGACAACGAAATTTCCTAGAGTTATTAGTAATTATCATTTTTTGTAAGATAAAGGGTTGATGGTATTAAAAATGGGTTTGAAAAGTACTGTTTTGGAGTCAACGCTCTTAACGAGATAGATTAAATATTAATATGGATGATTTATATTCAGAGTCAATAAGAGTGAGAGATGATACAATTTAATTCTACTAATATTAATAAAGAATTTTCAGAGAAAAATACTGTTGACAAATGACAATATAATTATGCATCTGATAGCTTACCATGTGTAAAGAAAATTATTTCTTTTTTACTCTCTATTCCCGTCACGTTAGCTTTCACTGAAAGAGTTTTTCAGTAATGAATCTAAAATGGTAGGAAGAGAGGAACAGGACATCTATAAATTTATTAGAAATGATTTGCTTGTTTATTTAAATTGGGAATGTAAAAAAAAAGTAAAAAAAAATAAAACAAAACTTAACAAAAGTTGTGTTTTATTTTTTTAGTTGAAAAACTGTTAGTGTGTGTAGAGACACAAAAATATTAGGTCTTCAAGAGAAAATAAATAAAATTTTGAAAATTAAGTACTTTTTTTTTCTTCTAAACACTTATTTTTTTCCCTATTTAAAAATGTGATACGTTATTTGTCTAAAAAACAGTTGCCAACCCTAGTCACACTACTAGGCTATCACTGTTCAGCTGGAGGTTCATGTAACCGTCCTTTTTAAATGTTTATTCATCGGTCCATATATTTTTTTCATAGAACCGCGGGTCCTCTCGGTGCCTCTGCAACATCGTTCGACAAAATCGCACTCTCTCTGGGTAGTCTCGGAGTAGCAGACTTTGTACTCGTCGTACATGGTACGGGTGAAACTCGTTTTTTTTTTAATAAATACTATGTGTAGTACATACTTTTGTTCAATTCCACGTACTGAGATACTTTGGTCTTTTTCAACTGCTTGTTTGCTTCGGCCTCGTTCGGCATAACGGGTCTTCCCTAGCTAACCATTTGACTAGGGAAATGACCCTCTGATATTGACCGATGCACCTTAATAAAAACTCGATGATCGGGATGACGCTCAGCATTTTGGTATCTCTCTCGATACATTCTTGCTGCAGCATTGGCGTTGCATAAGCAGTTTTCCATAAATGAGATACGCGTTGGCGTATTCCTGTGTGGTGTATCGAGATGGCATGATAACACATTACACAAACACGGGATTACGATTAAAACAAGGCCGGGGTCGTCAAATCAAAATCACAATTCATATCAAGTGCAATAAACAAAACGGCGGTTGTAAGTACGAAGTCAATACGAATACATAAAGATGCGTAGTAAACGAAAATGCGTAACGAACTGCAGTATTGCACAATTTGCCTACGCATCTCTATTTCGCCAGAGTTGCGTCTCTATCCGTTTCACTCACAGAGACGAAATTATGTGTCAATCCGTCTCGCTCTTAGATAAAAGTAGCGTCACTATCTATCTCGCTCACACTTAACAAAGTAGCGTCACCATCTGTCTCGCTCACACTAGTCAAAATAACGTCACTCTACGTCATAATCGAACTTGTATGAAATCCGGCTTCATTAAAAAAAAAATGTTTTTCCTCAATTGAAGTAGCAATTAGTAAGTGTCATACCATTTTGAAATCCAGACTAAACACGCCATCTTTTAAAGCTTTTTGATAAAATAGTGTTGTACATTTTTTTTACAGTACAGTCGGTTAAAGTTCGGTTATGTAATTATTTTGAATTCAATCTGGGGTAAAAATCTAACATTTTATTTAAAACTAAGGCGTTTATGTTTTAACTGTAACTTACAGAAGGTTATTCATAGAACTTACATCACAGAAAAAAAGATGACGAAAAGTTAATATTTGTAGTCACAGGGCTTGATAGATTATCACAAGATGTCACTTTTAGAGATTTATTATTGATTCCTTATAATTTAAAAAGTACATGACCAGGATTTTTTTTTTCTAATAACTGTCACGACTTGGCCTAATGCCGTTTTCGGCTTGACGTTTTTTTCGGGGGCACGTTGTATAATTTGCAGGCTTCCTTTATCTAGTGGAGGTGGCTTCTCCACTAGTCAAACCTAGAGGCGGAGCCTGAAAGGGTGTTTTAAGATTTTTATTTGATCGGTAGAAAAGTAGCGTTATAATTTTACAGTAGCTAAAACCAATCACAATTGCATATTTGATTACATTCCAAAATTACCAATTATTAACGCTATTCATTGTTGTTTGTTGCTCTACATATGTACCCTACGGTCTATCTTATGTTACTACCCTAATACATTCGAAAGTTTATAGCCGTTTTTATTTAATTTCCTTTCAAGATCTAACTAACAGGTCATACAAAGTATACAAAAAATTATGTCAATAGTACAAACCGCGATACGTATTATAAGATAGTTGGCAGATAGTTTTAATGCCACGCGGCATTCTATTAGTGGTCAAACGGATTAAAAAATACAACATGAACCTATCGTTCTACAGAAACGTTTGATTATCTGTCTTTCCCTAGGGCGGTTATCAGAGCGTCAGTAATTGCTTATGATATTTAAGTATAGAGTCACAAATTGATATTCCCTGTCGCAAGTTTCCAAGTTGACTATGACTTGCTTTTCTAGACACGCAAAGCAGTGTAAATACACAGGTTAAATATTCAGGCTCCTAAGAGCTATGTGTATGGGATAACAGTGTGTGATATATGTCTATGTCATTGCTTATCAAACAACCGTATTTATTATTCAGTATTTGCTAAAGCTCTCACGTATGAAAGCTTTAGAGGAAATTAATAATAAATATCGCAAATGGATAAGCCAAATATGTACAGTTAAAAAAAATACACACCTTTGCAAAAAAACGGGCACCTAATAGTCATTGGCTTTTCTATGGATAATATTAATATTTTTAGTATGTCATTAGCATAAATGTCTAGATTTTTTTTTTAAATGATCATAATTTTTGACACTTTATGTCCTGGGATCGGTGTTTTAGTCACTGTAAACAGAGAGCCGTGTTAAAATGGACTTTTTTTATGGTATTTTAATAAAAAAAAGTCGTGAAAAAATACAAATTAATAACGAGTATGCCGTAATCGCTGCAAGGGGAGGTCCCCTTGCAGCGATTACGGCATGTTATGCCCTTGGCATGCTTTCCACCAGGCTTTTGATGGTGTCCTGTGGAATGTGTTCCCAGTCAGCCAAGATCACACGTTTAAGCTCGCACGTTCACACGTTTAATGGGGTTAAGGTCGGGGCTCCGCGCCAATCCAAACGACGAATACCGACCTCTTGCATATAAGCATCTACGTCGCCAGAACGGTGGGCCCGAGCATTATCGTCAATGTAAATGGCATCTTCACCAATTACAGTCAGTGCGGGTTGTTGACAAAGGATTTCTGTTATGTACCTTGGCGCATTTAGTGAGCTTTTCAATGAATACTATCTCCACGTTACGCCCGCCCAAATCATAACGGACCCTCCACCATAAGGGGTCATTTCTTCAAAACAGGCATAGCGTTCCCCTGGTCTTCGCAACACTCGCCGACGTCGGTACTCACCATTCAGACGAATTCGAGCCTCATCGGAGAAGAGTACGCTACTCCAGTTACCTAGTATCCAAGATAGGTTATTTCTAGCGAACCTCAATCGAGCAATCCGGTGCTCACGGGGTAACTTGGAGGCCCGCGCTGGTCATCGACTGCGTATATCAGCCATATATAAAAGCCTGCGTATATATAAAAGCCTCCTTCTCACTGTCCACAGGCTAACTTGTACTCCTCGTACCTCTTCAAGGTTTCTTTTGAGGTTTATGTAACTGCATTTGCGGTTCCTCAGCGCCTGAATCACTAAAAAGCGGTCGTCTCGTGGTTGTATGCATCGTTTTCTCCCGGAATTTTGCCTGAACGGAACCTGTCTCTTGGTATCGAGTCCAGGTTCTTTGGACGGTTGACCGACTCACGTTTAACCGCTGTGAGACGTAACATTGGCTGCACCCCTCTTGCAGCAGCGCTATAATTTTACTAGCTCTCATTGCTTTTTCTGCCATTACAATCGACATAAAGATAATTATCTGTTTTTAACTCACAAAAAGGCAGGATTATGCGACAAACATAAATTATTCTACTAAAAATAACGAGAAGTTAGTTTTAGCTGCCTGATAACCTTTTAACCGCAAACACGCGAAAAGTAAGTAAAAGTCACAAACTGAAAAAGGGATTATAATTTAAAAAAAAAATTGACATTAACCTTTTTCATACCCAGACTCCTTATTAAGTGCCAGTAATATAGTTTGGCTATTAAAACCTCTTTAGAACTAAATTATAACCAATAATGTAGAAAAATCAAAACAAAACTGCCGTTTTTTTTTTGCAAAGGAGTGTAATAATAGTTATGATACTAAGTACTTTTAAAAGGAAAAAAACCTGCCAAGTGCTAGTCGGACTCGTGCTCAAAGGGTTCTGTTGCACCAAACAATCTAATAACAATATTTTAACGCTCGTTGATAGGTCAATTTACAATCAACAGCAAACTAATTTTATTTTTCATAGTATTTTAATGAAAAACAAATTTACTGCTGCAGTTTCACGAAAGAGTCCCATATCTCAAAGCTAATTATCAAATCTCATTTATTCAAATCAATTTTCGTTGAAAGTTCTTTTTGCGGTTTAAAACATTTATTTCTCAAAAATAATACAATTTACTTAATATGAGAAATACAAGTTAATCTTAAAACTAAATACAAGAATTACTTATGAAGAAGGTAAGCTTTTTTGTAAATGCTATTTGAGAGTGTATATTTTTATTTAGTAGCTTTGTACTAATATGCATGTTTTATTTTACGTTCTACAAACCCATATCAGAATTTTCCTCCTCTTACTTTAATTGTAAACTTGATTTCTGAAATAAAGTGTTGTAGGAACCTCGATATCATATTTTTTAAGAGCTGTCAATAAACTCAGTTAGGTAAGTAGATTTTGTAAGTCCCATGTAACAGGGAGCGAGCCTTTTGCCATCAACCGGGCACAAATCCAGACTCCGTGGCTGGTGCTGAGAAAATGCATGATGGAAAAACCCAATAACATTTTCCCCGACCCGGGAATTGAATCCAGGACCTCACGCTAAGCAGTCGCATTTGCGACCACTCGACCGACGAGGTAGTCCGGTTACAGTAGTAAGTTTTTAAGTTCATTAACAATGTTAAACCGCTATATCTGTACTAGTCGAGATAAAAATAAATAAGCACCAGCATGGCATTGCCTTCACTTAATTATGCTAATAAAGTAGTACCATGTAACGTAAATAAAAAAACAACACTTGTCTTTGCAGATGAACTTACACTAACTGACGGTGCTAAGTGAATGCGATGCCGCAGAACTAGGTCGACCACTCACTCGTATAAGCATTAATATTTTTTTAAATGTTAACTCAATATTATTTTGTACTAAAACAATTTTACACGTAAACTTTATGCATTATATAACTATAAAACAAGCCCCATTTACTTTATATTGTACCTAATTAATCAAATTAATGTAGTTAAAATAACATAGTCATTCAAGCCATTTCGCTGAAGTTTTCAATAAAATAAACATACATTATACAATGATAAAATTTAATTAATATCAAACATAAATCTCATTTCAGCTACCCACGTTTAACAACGCCCACTCGTTATAAACTTTACGCTTAACTGAATTGAGTAAGCAGATTGGACGAGTAGAAAGTCAATCAACGCGAAAAGATGACAAGAATAACAAAAAATAACTTCACGCCTGTAATCCCCGAAGGGTTGGGCAGAAGTGTACTTAATAGTACAACCACATTTCGCCAGTTATGTTTAAGTCCCATTTAATATGGGGCGAGCCTATTGCCAAGAACAAGTGATCATTTTAACCATTCCCTACGGCGCGGTGCTTATAACATTAAAAAGCTACATTGTACATAGAGCCTTTAAAATTCATTTCAATTCATAGTAATTGTTCAGGTACAGTAAACTCACATACAACCAATACTGGTGTGTTCCGTTTGTTGTGTCAAAACTTGGAATTAGATTGAAATGGGCTAAATTCGAGGTACTACACTGGTCTGCAAAACTAAGTACTAAACTTTTAAAATTTCAATTTTTTCTAAACTATAGAATTTAGAGATTTTAAATTAAAAAAAAACGTTTTATAGCAATTTTTATCAGCTTTCTTTAAAACTGTAGTAAATTATACATTAGTAACATTTTTAAGTCTAAAAAAAGATAAAACAATAAAAATAGCCATTTTTAACTTAGTGTCATAAAACTCAATTAACATTCACAAGTTTGTTTTACATGTTATTTGTTTTTTTGGTATTGCTTCCTCGGTCTCTGCTTACAGCTTCGAGTCGATTTGGCATACTGAACACGAGGTTTCGGAGCCAATGTTGGGGAATATTCTCTCATTCTCCTACCAGGGCCTGTTTTAGTGCCCTGAGGGTTGTAGGTGGTGGTCTGCGGTTTCTGAATAGCCTCCCTAGCTCATCCCAGGCGTGCTCAATCGGGTTGAGATCAGGACTTCTTGATGGCCAAGCCATCACGTTGATACCAACCTCCTGAATATACTCTTGCACGACCCGAGCCGGCCGGGCATTATCATGCATCAGCATCGATCCATCACCCATATTTACTAAATACGGCCCTGCATACTCATTGAGAATCTCCTGGGCATATCTTTCCCCAGTCAGAGCGCCATTTTCTATGGCCACTAACTCTGTGCGACCTTCTGAAGATATGCCACCAGCCCATACATGTACACTGCCTCCACCGTACTGGACTCTTTCTGGGAAGCAGGCTTGAAGGTTTCGCTCACCAGGTCGCCTGTAGACACTTCGCCTTCCATTAAAAGTGTAAAGTGAGAATCCAGCCTCATCTGTAAACAAAATTCTTGACCATTCTTCTTGATCCCACTGTATGTGTTCACGGGCGTATCGCAATCTCTATATTCGATGCTCTCTCTCGGTGGTGATTTCTCTTTAGGTGGTGATTTCTCAACACAGTGGAAACAAAACAACGGTCTTCTCGGGCACTAATACACCTTCTGGACCTTTCGTAACGTCACACCCACTATTCTTGCAGTACGACGCATACTGATGCCTAGTTCCAGAAAAGTCATGATCCTAGAACATTCTTCATGTGAAAGAGGCATGATAAATAATTTATGTGCTGTTGTCTAACTTAGCTTTTGTAACAAGAATCATAGATCAAGAAAAAATTTGAAAACAAAAATAGAAACAAAAAAATGAATGGTAAAATTGTAATTCGAAAAGGATTATTTTTTATTTTAAAGTTTTTTTCAGCCATTTCTTAAAAGAAGGTTACCGACTATGAAGGTTTTATGTACAAAATTAAACTCTGTTATGGGTAATTTTTGTTTAGAAAGTATATCTTGTGTATCTAAAAAGTTATTGCAATTTTATGTGTGATACTTAGTTTTGCAGGCCAGTGTATGTATTTGAAAAGTTATGATTTATGTCAGCCTCACTACATTTTGATCCTCACGTGAACTCGGTCGATGTTCGATTCGCTCGTGTGGATTTTCCGACGTGTCAGAATGAAAATCTAACCTTTTTTTACTATTTTTAACCGAATTTGAAAAAAGAAGGAGTTATTAGTGCCGTACTAGAATGGTAAAAAAGAATATTTTCAGAATTAAAAAACCCAGATGCTTTTTTCAGGAAATTTGGCATAATTACAAATAATGCTTATACATACGAAGCCCGGTATACGCCAGATGCTTTTTAACCGACTTCAAAAAAAGGAGGAGGTTATTTTTTTTTCAGCCTGTTGTAACAAAGGTTGGAACTCTAAAAGTTGGCGTTAGAAAGAACTCTGTATGCCAAGCTCTTGCGACGTACGAAACCCTTGGTGAGAGAGACCAACTAGTACTTGACCTGTTTATTTCACGGAGTAGTGAAAAATAAGGCCTTAACTGTTTTGTAAAGTCAGGGCCCGATCTAGCTATTTAGCCGCTCCGGGAAAAAATAATATTAGCCGTCCTTTACAAGGCACACCTTATAAGTATTAAGCATGTTGCTCCAGAGATGAAGCATTAAGACTTAAACAAAAAAAATTGGACATACGATTGCATTCGAATTGATAACCAATTTTTATTACCCCTCTTTTTTAAATAGATGTAACACACATAAACATAGCAAAACATCACGCCTCTTTTCGCCATATTTGTTCAATAGTCACATTTCGCCAGTTGTTTCAGTTCATGTCATCAACTGCACACATATCTAGACTGCTACTGACAAATTCCTAATGGAAACATCTTGTCCACCCTGACAATCAAACCCAGGACCTCATTCTCAGCCATATCACTTGTGACAGACAACCAAGCCAGGCCGTATGAAAAGCCTATGAATGATAAGAACACAAGATACCTAAACGAGCTCGAAAATTTTGGCTGTTTTACCTAGGTGCTTCGTCGAATTATACAGAAAAGTTTCAAGCCAGCTAAGGTATCATAGATCATAAGACTCCTATTCTTGCATCCGCCCTTAATTTAGCCGCCATTCCTTTTTCCCGCTGTGGGCATTAGCTCGGCTTGCATCTCCCCCCCCCCCATTCCCTAGATCGGGCCCTGTGTAAGGTTTACATTAAAGCGGCGACGTGTAAAAAAAACTCAGTATAGTGCCATGCTCCTCACATTACAACACTTGCATGCAGTAAAATTTTACAAACAATTGCTTGTTTACGTGACGTGACGTCACGTCTCATCTCTCATTCTAGTTTCGCGAGTACAGGCTCTAACTCTTGACTATTTTCAAATTGATGTGGTGGCTAATTAAAAATTGTGTTTAGCCTGTTTATTGCTAAAAACGGCAAAACCCAAAATATATGGGTAAACATGAGACAGTTACATTGCATAAGTGGCATATTGATGAAATGTATACATAATAGTATAATATGAAATAGGTTACGAGTTGCCTGCCGAGAATCGTCTGGTGAAACGAGAGTTCTCGCTTGGGGATCTACTTATGTTAGGCACTAGCTAGCTAGACGTAAATTAACTCGACGTTAAGGAAAACGTCATGGAGCGGAGAAAGCAAAGCATGGAGTTACCGTATTGATTTTGTAAAGTAACCAAGTCAGGTCTTTCCAACCAATTAGCAATTTTAATCGTCCTGCAATCAATTGCTTCGTCAGGTCGTACATTACATAGTATACGTAGTCTGCATGACTTTACTAAGGTACAATCACACGGACTTATATGAAAAATGAAAAGTGACTATCCCGTGAAACAACGATTGCAACTTTGAGATAAGACCCTTTTCGTAACAGATGGATTCGAAAATACTATGATTAGAATTTCAATAGAAGAATTCATCATTTCAGAATTTTGCTAGGTGTATTATACATACTAGTGTTCGTGACTGCACCTGTGTCTACATAGTACCTGTAGTTATGGATTTTCTTACATATTCGATTAGTAGTGTTAAGTCTAACTAATTTCATATCGAGCATAATTATATATTACATGCAGCTCTCTCTCTCGGGGAAATTCCGATCGATATGTGATTAGAGTAGAAAATACCATTTCATTAGCCAAAATATTTATGGCCTGTGCCACTTGCTCCAGATATGTGCCGGTAAACGTACATATGTCGTACACGTTCGGTGTCCATTTGGTGGAAAATGCCTGACTGGAAGAACGTGGACGAGGCGAAAAGAGTATGTTAGGATCGTAGCAGGTGCGTTCTGCGTTTCTGCCTACCCCTATGGGCAAAAGGCGTGGGTTTATGCATGTATGTAAGACAGGCTCTTGGCTACTTTAAACTATGGCATAGCCCTTTTCGACTACTATAACTGCAAGTGATTGTATTTTTCAGCTATGTTACGTTCAAACTAAAATACACTACTTTGCAAAAAAAACGGGCGGTTTTGATTTTTCTACATTATTGGTAATCATTTAGTTCTAAAGATGTTATTGGCAATTAATAAAGAGTCAGGGTATGAAAAAAAGATAATTCTAAACTTTTGTTTTTAAAAATAATAATCCCTTTTTCAGTTTGTGATTTATTAACTACTTTTCGCGGGTTTGCGGTTAAAAGGTTATCAGGCAACTAAAACTAACTTCTCGTTATTTTTAGTAGAATAATTTATGTTTGTCGCATAATCCTGCCTTTTTGTGAATTAAAAACAGATAATTATCTTTATGTCGATTGTAATGGCAGAAAAAGCAATGAGAGCTAGTAAAATTATAGCGCTGCTGCAAGAGGGGTGCAGCCAATGTTACGTCTCACAGCGGTTAAACGTGAGTCGGTCAACCATCCAAAGAACCTGGACTCGATACCAAGAACCAGGTTCCGTTCAGAAAAGGCAAGTTCTGGGAGAAAACGCTGCACACAGCCACGAGACGACCGCTTTTTGTGACTGAGGTGCTGAGGAACCACAAATGTAGTTACATAGTCCTCAAAAAAAACCTTGAAGACGTACGAAGAGCACAAGTTAGCCTATGGGAAGTGAGGAGACTTTTAGCGGCTGATATACGCAGTCGAAGACCAGCGCGGGCCTTCAAGTTACTCCGTGAGCACCGGCTTTTTTTTTATTGAAATACCATAAAAATACTCATAGTCTTAATTTCATTATACCCATAAAAAAAGTCCATTTTAACACGGCTCTCTGTTTACAGTGACTAAAACACCGATCCCAGGACTTAAGTGTCAAAAAATTATGATCATTTAAAAAAAAAACTAGTCTTTTATGCTAATGACATACTAAAAATATTAATATTATCCATATAAAAGCCAATAACTGTAAGGTGCCTGTTTTTTTTTGCAAAGGAATTGGCTACACTAAGCTTCAAAACGTTTGCCTGAATAAATACGTGATTGGAACATGCTAAAATCCATATCTTTCAGATTTAACCTATTTGTTTTTACTCCAGCTCCAACAGAGCAATCAACTGTGTTTCAGGCGTTACGGCGTCATATTGTAACGGGGTTTGTTTGCTTTGAATATGTTACGGTTAAACAACGAAGGGAATCCGCTGAATGCGTGAACCACAGGATCGACCGACGAAGCGACTCTTGGGTGAGGCCTATGCCTCAACAGTCGACGTATTCCTTCTGATATGATGATGAAACAAAGAAGCGGGCTTCTTGGGTCCGCGTTGGCTTAGGTTTGAGATGGGTTTAGTTAGTCTAAAAAAACGAAAGGAAAAGCTTTCACACGTATCAGTGCCCTGATTTACTACCTTACGATTACTTATTTAAGGTTTAATTCCTAATCGTGCGAGCACCATTTTTTACGTCGTCATTTGCCATCTATAACTATAAAGTTTTGTATATGTTTAAGGTTTTCTTATGAATGGCTGAAAGACTGGAGTTTTGGCCTGTTTATCCGCTTACGGATTCATTCAGATTAACTCTTCTGTTTGATATTTATTATTATTTTCAAATTGTGTTCTATCTTTTAATGTAGCCTGGTATCTGGAGCCTTTGGGATACTGCTTAGAGAGGAAACTTTGGTTCCAGATACCTTCCTTTGGTATAGTCATAGCTTACCTATTCCATAAAACGTTTCATGTTCCGTAAACTCTTTTGGAACATTTTCATCATTATCAATTTTCTGGTATTATATAATTTTTGGTAGGTACGCTTTACGATGTCTTTTATTCTGAAAGGCAACCAAGGCAGCATCACTAGGTTGGTAGGATAGCGCCGTAAATATCATATCTCATGCGTATCGGTCCCAGGTACCCAGGTCATCAGGACTTGTCGCAGAAGACAAGACATATTGCGCCAGGTCAAATAAAGACACCAAAAACGTTTTATCGTGAGGGAATTGATCTTCCGACCCACATTGATCAACAGTCATACATCATACATAACGTAACTGAGAAGAAGTTCTTAACAAACCTAGCTTCATTTCGTTAAAGTTAGATTTCAATTCCATTCCTTGGAAGCTTTACTGCCACGACATAAGGAACAAAATTGAATAAAGGCGTATCGATTATAAGTTAGATAGTTGCGATCAGCATCAACCCTTTTGGGACAATCTCGACACTAGCACTCTTCTCTCTAGGGGTCCACTGGCCCTGTTTTACTACCCCGACGTACTCACCAGTAATCACTGATTTGTTTCACCTCGTAAAAGACGCCCACTTTCGGACCGACATACTGACGCAGCTCAATCGAAATCGATACTTATTTGAATTGTATTTTGGCAATTCTAGGCAACTGATGCGATGCGGATGCGAGAATTGCTATTTAATATCATAATGTACATGTTGTTTGTGGTGGAGAGGCTTTGCTCATCTAGCAACCCCAATTATGTACATATCTAGAAAGAAACACTAGAATAGTAATAATACAAATATAACTAGCGCTATTCTATTTCCCGACAGATAAATTAGGATAAGTGTTGTTGGCACAAATAGAATTGACATCACTATCGACGCCGACGATTGACTGACAAACATGAACTATTTCATATGTTGGTGACTGTCTCTGTCTGTCGATAAAACGACACTTCGTCGATCTCGTTTTCATCATGATCGCCTATCTCAAATCACTTGGGTTAAACGGATTATGTCTCTTCTTTGTCGATTTCACGAACTTGTTAATATTACGTCATCAAAAATCAAAACATTCCATGGATCCTTACCTAATGGTAATGACTGTAATTTATTGGGTTTCAGCCAACGTTGTAGGTCTTTTTATGAAAACAGAATACACCTGCTGTAAAGTTGGCAGCGTTACTGTTTGATAACAAGCGTAGAATGTTTTGGTTCAAACACGCATCGTATACATTATCCCTGAATTGACAGCAGCATTATCGTAGTGTGCTGTTTATTCCGTTTCTAACATCACGAGCGTGTGCCCAATGGCATCTCTCAACGGAGAACGTACTCCTATTCAAACTTTCATCTGCTAATTACCTCGTATACTCTATACGAGGTAATTTGGAGAATTTACACTCATTTGTTGAAAGTGAACCCTAAGGACGTCTTTTTGAAAATTAAAACCCCTTAATTTTCAAAAATCCTTCCTTGGGGCTCACTTTCGATAAATAAGTGTAAAATTATGCTTTCAGGCCCAGCGGGCTAGGCTGGTCGTTAGTGAATTTCGGTGTTTTACTAAATTAAATAGAATCTGCATCTTCTTCAGCAAAGTTAAATTTTCCGATTTGATATAATCAGTCCAATTTACGTTTTAGGTAGAGGCATTCAGCACACGGAGATCAAGACTCAAGTCCGAATAAAGAAAAGAAGCAATTAATGTTTTCCCAAAACTTCAGAATTGGCACTTTACGTTCATGGCTTTTATTAGCATTTGAACCGGAGGGTTCTGTTGTTGAGAGCCCTCAGGCAATAGCAATTATGGTATAACGGTGACAGTAATCAAACTTTAAACTTCGTTGGAAGTACAAGTCTTTCAATGATTGATCTCGTATCGTTGAAAGGTCAAACGGTCAAATGTGAGGAGGTGAGGTTCTTCATCGAGCATGAAGAACCTCACCTCCTCACGATGGAGGCTATGGAGCAAATACTTTTTAATGAACTGAAGTCTTCTTACAACGGTCGTTATGAAGCAAGCTCAGCTTTTTCTTGTCCACAGTGCCGAAAACCTCATTACGAGGTTTAAGAGCTTCATTCGGCATTATTTAAAAAATGTGCTCTGCTGAATACATTTGGCGGTTTAACAAAGCTTTTGATGGTATCGCCTTTGTTCGCATTATTTGAATACAGTCATAACAGTGTTCAAAGAAAAAGGTGTGTAGCGTTTTTATACTATTAATAACTGCAGTTGAACTACGTTTTGTGTTTTTGTATTAGTTGTTATATTCTGAACATTTTTCAGAGGACAAGTGCGCATCATAATTTTCCGCACATTTCTTTGGCTACATTCCGATCTACTCGTTTACATTATTTTAACGCTCCAATATCCCCGGAGTTTTTCCTAATGTTTTGAGATATAAGGTGGGTGGACCATGGAAGGCCATGCTCCTTCGAAGGCCAATTATTAAAATTTCGTAGTTATTGCCATGTGATGACAAATTCCTTCTATCTACATAAACATCCATCGAACTAGAAATCACAGACGCGGCGGTGAATCGCTCGCGCCACTATTTTGGCAGTACGGTCCCTTGCTTCATTGATATCGGAAATCGGCGACGTTAAAATAAGGTGGGTGTACCATAGAAGGCCACTCTAACAAATAAATAGTTATTATTCGTTTATTTACTGGATAAATGAAACTAACAAATATTTAAGTAATACTTTGTTTTATTACGTAATATATAAACCACTTCTTTTTATTGTAGATTTAATGGCTATTTATTAACTTTTAGTGTTAAATGACTGATTTATTATAATGGCCTTCTAAGGAGCCTTGTTCCTAGCAAGGCCATTTTTAAGAGTTCAATGAAACTTAAGTTTAATCGATATTGATCAAATCTGAAATTTAAAAAAGTGGTTGATATTTTACGGAATAAAACAAACTATTACTTAAATATTCGTTCGTTTCATTTATCCAGTATATGAACGAATAATAACTGTTTATTTATTAGAGTGGCCTTCCATGGTACACCCACCTTATATTATTACATAGAGAGTCGAACGTTTTCACCCGACACCTCACCCGGGAATCAATAAACTTACCCAGTCTACTAAGATTGACAGCCTGTCGAAATATTCGCGCAGGTATACAATGTTTTTTGACTTGAGTTATTAATTTCCGTTATTTTTAGTCCACAGTAATATTGAGTATTAGCACTTTTACGAGGCAACAGAGGGTATATTGCAAAATCAATCCAGCCAATAAATGCGGATAACTGATGTAACGAATATTCGCATCACCATTCGTGAATATTCGCATATTTCTTGACATTCGCATTCGCTAAATTTATGCGAACATAAACGCCAGAAAACCTAAGCACTAGTCTGTTTTTGTTTACGATCTTTCAAGAGTAACAACTCTGTACTAGTCTATCAACTGGACTTGAAGGAAGCCAAACAAACAACCATCAGGTTTCTTCGGATCAGCTCCACAATTCTCAATGCAATACGACAAATATGTGAGCGTTCGATACGCGCGACATTACATGATTTAAAAAAAAAATGTTTTTCGCGAAATATTCGCTAATGTCAATGCGAATATTTTATATGGACAACAGCGTAGAGCATCTTTAGCATCATATCAAATTATTTGAGTAGGATCAAATCGTGATAGGAGGCTTCCCTTTGACATCCTGGTCAAAGGGGTGCCTCCGATCACGATTTGTTTTTGCAGTGTATTAAACTACCTTAAACAATCTAATAGATAGCCAGTACTCTTATCTCTTATCTCTTTCTACAGCTAAAAGCTTTGACGTAAATGTATAAAGTTGAATGTCTTATAGCAACCATATCCATCATCTTAACCCATAAAGACAGCATCTTGTCAGATGCCACGAAATAATCTATATTTAATTTCAAGATGATGCTTCCATTCTTCGAACAAAAACCTTTTGAAGCCGAGTAGTACTCGTAAACAGCCGCATTATGGCTGAGCCATTAAACATAAATATTTGCATCTATAAATTATCACTTGTTCATTAGGAGCTAGTTAGCACTTCCACCACAGCAGCAGTTGCTACTTGTTTATATTTAGATTTTTCCGTTTTCCTTGTTGTCTTGAAAGCGCCGAAGGTCATAAATTCATAATGCATCCTTATTTGAACATATATAACTGATTACCCATTCTCATTTACTAGTCTTATTTGAGGCAGCGCTGTGAGATTGTTTATCGCTTTAGCGGCTGCCGTCGAATCTATTAGCTGGAGTGACAGATAAACGATTCGTTATCTCGGTCAATTGGCCAAGATTGCCACTATGTCAGACCACTTATGAACGTTTACTCTTTACCATCTGCTTTTAATTGTCAATACAAATGGTGAAATGAGCTTATTTCAGGTTGTTAGTGACTGGTTTCACTCAGGGGTAGCATGCGAGTGGAATATAATAACTAAAATACGAATAATTGTGCCAATTGGTAAAATAAAGGATGTAATTTTGATAACGGCAAAAATAATAGAAAAAGTAATAATAAATGTACACTAGACGACTATTTTTATTGTTTCTTTTTCTTTTGTATAAATGTCAAAAAATAAGTATATCTATTATATAAAAGGAATATACACCTTGTATGTACATTAACATTCATTTCCAAGTACAATATCATTATTGTTTAATTTTTAAATGTTTCTGAAAATATTATAAAATTAATACAAGAACAGACACAATTTTTCGTTACTATCTTTAAATTTAGTCATTGAAATTCTAATCACTGTACATATATTTATGATGAGGTGATATTATGAAAATGTAGCAAACAATATTATTCTATTTTCAATCAATTTGATTAACAAATAGTGTTTACGTCACAACATGGACTCACATACCAGGACTTAGTAGTTATTTTAGTAAAATTGTGCTTTGCTTTCAGCGGTTTGTTTGTTTTCTCGTAACCGAAACGCTGTCAATTCAGCAAGCAGTCCCAACACGGAATGCAGAAGCGCCGAGGATGTCATGTAGAGGATGTCGGTTAGTGGTGTTATGATCTGGGATGCGTGTGCAGGTGAGTGCAAGCGCGGGAGTGGTTTGCGGTGCGTCGGACGCTGCAGTGGGGCGGCGGGGTGCGTCGGGAGGCGGCGGGGTGCGTCGGGAGGCGGCGGGGGGCGGGTGCATCACTTTGACTGCGTTCGGCGGCTGGGAGGCGGTGTATCACCTGGCGTTGACGGTTGCCCTTCAGCAGGCGCGCGTGGAAAGAGCTCGGCGTGTCGATGGTGTGCTGGCGGGAGAGCATCGCGTGGGGCGCGCTGACCGAGCTCTGGCGGAACCATGGCAGGGAGATTTTCCGCCTGCTCTTGTGTTGTTTAGCGGCGGCTGGCGGCGGGGTGGACCCCATCGCGCCGCCGACACGTGCCGGCGCGGTCTGCGGTCGCGACGCCTCCGTCCGTCACGGCGCGCGACTCTGTCGCCACTGCCGCCACCGCGCGTCTCACCCGCGCCGCCCGTTCCATCTCGTACGCCTGGCTCGTCTACTCACTACGCAGCCTCCGTATCGAGCTACATTGCCCGAATTTATTCCACAAAGGCACACGCCGCAGCGTCGTGCGAAGGACGAGCCTAATCCGTTCGTAGCGTTAGGTGAAGCGGTTGTCGCCGTGAGCGACAGCGCAGCCCGCCCCGCATGCGGCTAGTGGCCGACGAAAGCAATGAAACACAACTTTTGAGTGACGTCTTCGACGCGGATTTAATGATGATACAATCATTTAATTTGCGGAAGACGAATTTAAACTTCAGGTTGTTTCCCCAGGAGGTAAGGGTAAGGGTCCCTTCGCTATGAGTTAAAAAGTGAAATGTCCAGAATTTGGAAATACCAAAAACGTTATAATTATGTATGATGGAAGTTCAACAATCCGGGCGGAGCTATCCGAGCGGAGCTATCCAAGCGCGGTGTTATCGTTATTGTCGCCCGTTACGACGAGATCGGCGGTCTCAGTACTTAAGCCTCACGCGAGCAAATCCTTCAAGGTGGAGTCGCTGCCACTTGTCACCGCAAAGGTATTGGGTACACGGCGCTAATTGCGATCTCTACATCAATCAAAAGAATTTTCAACAAAACAAAGAGAAGGACATCTTGTCAGGTGTCTTTGTAATCCATAGACCACAAGATAATATTGAGGGTCAGGTCTTTTTACTGACATTATAACCACTATAAAATTAACTTGACCCTTAAAGTTCAATAACAGCATTTGGGAAACGCCTACGCCAAAAATTCATGTCTCTTATCTGTCAGCGACCTTTGAGACCATAATTATTTACTAATAACAAATAGTATCACCAAGCTGAATATTAAGCGAAAGTGCAAATAGGGGCCAATTCTACTGCTTTTTTGTTTTATTTTAGTTTTTCTTCTTCTAGTCGTATCGGTATTACTTGCATTTTATGGTAGCTGTAAGAAATTATAATACTCAGATTATTACCTTGTAAAGTTTACAGTTCTGCATAAGTTACCTAGAGTTACAAAAGAATAATTATTTTCGATGACACGAACTGAAAGGCGACTTGTATAAAATTTGTACGTGAAATTACAAGTAATGTTGTCTGCTTATGTTAATTGGTTGATTCAAAGTGCTGAGATAAATTTATTGTGGACCTATGTATGTTTTCGCGTCAAAACATTCACGCGCTAGGAAAATAATCAAGCCAAAAAAATACAAAATAATAAATTCGATAAGATAGTGTATTTTTTTTTTCATAAAAAAATCAAGTCATAGACATTAGGGCGCAGTGCTCTTTATTTAAGCTGATAATCATGATATGGCTGTATATATTGACAAATATTCGTAATTGTGCGTATTTTTTCGTAAATGTGGAAAATTTGCTAAAAAGCCTAAATACATTTGGAGAGCGTTGTATGTTTTATATCTGTACTAAGTATGTTTTGGATTCTATTATACAGAAAAAAGTACAAAAAAAGACGTTTACACAGCCTAAGTAACCAGCTTGAACTGTCACAAAATACATAATGCTGTTTAGCAGAGTTGTAATATTATCTTATAAAAACGAAAGCTTCGGTTACACTCTTACAAGTTCCTTAAAACTAAGCTCTAAATAAGCTGTTCTATAGATGTTTCCAACGTTTGCGTGCTACTTAGGACGTATGTTACCGGTGAAATAGAAGAGAAAATTGGGTAAATTCAAGGTTTCTTGTTCTTAGATGCTAGTATATAGATACAAGGTTATAGCCGCGCTATTCGCGGTCGGGTCTGAGCTGGCCATGAACGGTACTAGACTACTAGTACATCGCAGAACCGTTTGGCGCTTTGCACAGCAATTTAGGACGGTAAGTAGTTGTGTCGTGTCATACGATACCGATTTCTTACCTGCATGTTTTGGCGTTAGCCTAGAAGCCAAAAAAGTGTATTCGACTTTTATGTTTTGATTCTCTTAATTGGTTTGCAGAGGTAAATCGTTCCTCGTGAAGAACTTTTGAAACCGCCTGGGCGAGGCTGGGTTGGTTAGAAGGTTCCGAAACCACTCCAGGTTGAAATATAGAGTCTTTTTGCTGAGAAGACGCCGTTGCCTACGTAACAGGAAAGTTAAATACCTGCTATTAATAGCAAAACTAGCGCATGACGATGGCTGAAAGATTCCGTGGATCTAGAGATGGAGAAGGCGTTGATTTTACTGGACAAAGTTGCAGGCAAACGGTAGGTATCTTAGTTTGTGTAAGAAGAAATTGTACTGACTTTCATCTAAAAGCTAGCTATGATAACAAAAAGGAATGAAAAACTGTAGGGTTTTAAAATTTTACTTCCATACAGGTAAAACGATAGACACCTACTTCCTATCCTACTCTGATTCTCGACGGAATGTACTCATTATTTTCACAGTACGTTTGTGCTTTACAATAAATCGCAGGATGTGAAGAAAGGGAAAGACACAAATTAACGATATTGTTTCCCATCAATTGTACACTTACTCTGTTTCAGATTTTGACTTGAATGCATTTGGATACCGAAAGAAAGAAAGAAAAAGTATTTATTAGTCTCGCACTGGACAAAACAAAATGGTAACTTAACAATAAAACAAGATAAAAAAGTAAACTTAAGAACAAATTAAAATAAGACTAACTAAACTGGTCCTGTACGAGGCCAAAAGGCCCCCTATCTCAGTATGGTGCTGTAACATTTAAAAAAGTCACAGCGCTGGTATTCTGATAGGGCCCAAAGTGATGCCACGGTCAGTTAATAATAATAATGACTATGCCATGAGTGTCAATGGCAACACAGAGAGAGACGCGAGCGCAGACATATTTGTCTATGGAACATTATAGTGATTAAGTCAGCGAAGATTCTCGATTTTTGGATGGTGTAACAGACCCGGGGTGTGTGTGGGATCAAGTGTAAGATCCTATGTAAGAAATCATACAAGAGCAAAAAAAGAATGTGTGTGTGTGTGTTCTCCTATTAAAAATTAAAAAAAAGATGTATGTGTAACAATAAAAGAATTTCGGGCGCCTTGGGAACGCACACTACATTTAAAAAATACTTGCCAGATAGAACAGTCCGGAGAGTCGGACCTCTAATCTTCCGGGGGTGACTAAACTAGGATAATAGAAACAATTGAAATACCTTTGTTAATACCCTGTTTAATATATCAGTAGCTTCCTTTTACTTTAAATATTAAATTACTAATTTGAGATTATCCTTATTGTTGCATCTTTATATGAAGAAAGTAAATTAAGTTTGGGCCAGATGTCTGGCTAAAAAAATGTTAAATTAGACCTCAAGATTTCGGCGTCGAAGATGAGAGAATCCAGAATCCATGAAATGGAAAATTATAATCAGACGAGAGAAAAAGAAAAAGTAGAAGAAAAACGCCACAGCAGGGCTGTAACAAAATTTTAAAAGGTTAATACACAAGTCTATTAGAATTTCAACACGTGGGGAGCATGGCGTCCCAAGAAGGAACTTACCGTTTTTCCGTTAATAAATGACTTTTCCCGTGTGCACCGATAAATCCAAATTAGGTGAAAATCACACTAGAGCATCGTCCAATATTGAAATCCTGAAACATCAATTCGACTTAAAACACGAACCTAAAATGATGACCACATATTGGTCTGGTAGAAACAAATCTTACCGAAGAAATTAAGGATCCCTCCTTCTGAACACCTCGTCCTGGGTGTTTAAGGCAGCGATTATGGCATCGTTTGGCCTAAAAATATCCGTGATTATACCGGATTTTTAAAATTAAATTGGCGAGATAAATGCCTCGATGACGAAATCAGGTCGTAAAGTGAAACGTCAAAAAATGACAGTTGCCGAACTGAACCATAGACAATAAAAGACAGTATAAAAATCGTTCCGAAATCGACTAAAATATGAAAAGCATGTAACAGTTTAAAAAACACGTTACATTACATCCCTCCCCGAAAAAATAAAAGAAAGCAATTTCTTTTATGCTAAAAACAAACAAGGTAAAAAAAAAACTTTTTTTTTTTTTTTAAAAAAAAGACAGGAAATATAAATTCCAATAAAACGTTTCCAAAAAGATACTGGAAAAGAAACAAAACACAAAAAAAAACAATAAGTGCAGCCAAGCTACATGCACAACCGACCTATAATACAAAAAGAACCACATGAGTACAGTTAAGCACCTTCGCCACTGACTAACAAGTTAAATCCAAGAAATATTACAAGTACAGTTAAGCGTAGTAGTCGCTGAACAATATGTATAAGAATACAACAAAAATACTAATATGAGTTCGGTTAGGCACCATAGCCACCGACTAACAAGTATATAATAGGAAAAATATTAAATTAAAAGTACAGTTAGGCGCAATTGCCGCTGTCTAACAAGAATAATCCAAAAATGTCTATATGAGTACAGTTAGGCACCATCGCCACTGACTAGCAAGAACGAATTACAACTGTGAGACACAGTTTAAAATCTCCACATCTCTAAAGATGCAAAAAAATAAAGAAGAATGTTGTGATCGGCACAACTCCACCAATCTTCCGAGCACAAACACCTTCGAAAATTAACGCATATTGTGATCGGCTCAACACTACCAACTTCCCGAGCACAATAGCGGAAAAAGAAATGCATTCTGTGATCGGCACAACACCACCAATCTTCCGAGCACAGAAGCAAAAAAAAGACATGCATTCTGTGATCGGCATAACACCACCAATCTTCCGAGCACAGAAGCAAAAAAAGACATGCATTCTGTGATCGGTACAACACCACCAATCTTCCGAGCACAGAAGCAAAAAAAACAACGAAATCAAGGAAAAAATTATACCGAGATCCGTAAAAAAAGAAAGATAGGTAAACCTCTACAAGCGAGAACAGAGTGTACAAAAGTAGTAGGTACCAATGCAGAAATTGTATACAAGAATGTACAAAAAAAATTGCATACAAGACTGCATAAAAAATAATAATACTTAGAAATAATAATAAGATCTTTCGATATGAAAAATGTAGTCGTGTGGGTAGAACAGGTTATTAAAAGGTCCTAAGTTGTGTTTTAGAATGTTAAGGTCTCAAATTCAATAAATTTATAAGAAGTTACCTAACATACATCTTCATTTAAAGTGCCATTAACCTATCATCCATCCCACCGTACATCACACTAACAAAAGCACCCTTCAAACAAAATCATTAAAATCAAGACCAACACTTTGAAACCAAATTAAAATTTTATTATATCCTTAACATGATAACGACCAGCGGTACCCTTATTAAGGTCTTTCAGAATATAAACATTATCAGAGATCTTTTCAACAATTTTACATTTAATAAACTTAGGAGCAAGTTTTGCCGAAAAATAAGTAGGTGCATGAGATTGAACAAAACTCCTTCTCCACACGACATTCCCCACATCAAAAGAAATGACTTTACGACCCTTATTATAATAGCGTGCATTACGCTGATAAGCTTTTAATAAATGAGTTTGAACTTTAACAAAAATATCACTAAGTGAATTAAGAGAATCAGCATAGTGAGTTCTATTGGATACTTCCAGTTCACTCAAATTATCAATAGAGTCACTTAAACGATGTAAAGAAGCATCAAAAATAAGTTCTCTACCAAACATCAAAAAATTAGGGGTGAAATCTGTAGCTAGATTAACACTATTATTCAAAGCTAATTGAACATTAGATAAATACTTAGACCAAGTTCTATGATCTTCTTTAACAAAACAAGCTATGCAAGTTTCAACAGTTTTATTGTATCTCTCAACTGTATTGTTTTGAGGCGTGTATAAAGTATTATAAAATATTTTAGTGATATTAAAACCTTTCAAAAATTCTACGAAATGTTTAGAAGTAAATTGTGTACCATTATCACAAACAATTATCTTGGGACAACCAAATTTAAGAAATATTTCTTTTTCAAAAAGTTTATTTATTACTCTAGTAGTAGCATTTATCATTGGAAAAATCCAGCAGTATTTAGTGAAAACATCAACGACCGAGAGAATATACTTATGTCCAGAATAAGCTTTAGGTAAAATACCAATAATATCCACCGAAAGCATCATCATAGGTCGATCAACCTTTTTAGGGTTAATCATAATACCAAAAGGAGGTTGTGTTGTATGTTTATAAGCTTTACAAGTATCACAAGCTAGAATATATTTTTGAACATCATTAAACATCCCTTTCCAAAAATAGTGTTGTTTTAATTTATTTAAAGTTTTATGAATACCGAGATGGCCAGAATTAATGTCATCATGATTAGAACGAATTGTGTCTAAAATATGTTCTTTAGGGATAACTATTTTCCAATTAAGATTACTATTAGGATCATACTTACTTTTACAAAATTTATATAAGATTTTATTTTCTACTCTAAAGTTCTTGTATCTACAAGGAGACTTTTGACAATTAATAAATACTTTTTTATACCAAGGATCATAAATATCATCATCTGGCAAAACTAAATTATTTTGAGAGATTCCTATTGCAGCAACTTCGATACGAGATAAAGCATCGGGAACTAAATGTAAAGATCCTTTTTTATGAACTATATCAAAAGTAAATTGAGAGATTCTAGCAGCCCAACGTGCTAAGCGTCCACTAGGATTGCTAAGACCTAAAAGCCACTTTAAACTAGCATGATCAGTTATTACTGTAAACTTCATTCCTTCAATATAAGGTCTGAAATGTTCTATTGAAGCTAAAATAGCAAGTAATTCACGTTCTGTGGTACTATAATTGCGTTCACATTTATTGAGTGATCTAGAATAGAACGCAATAGGATGTTGATCACCATTATCATCCTCTTGACTCAAAACACTACCGATGCCAACAGAACTAGCATCACAATGTAAAAAGAAAGGTTTTTCAAAATTAGGGCATTGCAAAACAGGAGCAGTAATCAAAGTTTGCTTCAACTCGACAAATGCATTCTCAGCTTTATCGTTCCAACAAAGTGATCTTTTAGAATTCTTACTTCCAGCTGTTAATTTAGTTAAAGGAGAGGCAATATCAGCAAATTTACTAATGAATCTACGATAATATGAGCATAAACCAAGAAAACTACGAAGTTGTCTAACAGATTCAGGACGTGGAAAACATTTAATTGTATCTAATTTAGAAGGATCGGTATGCAAACCATTACTATCAACTATATAACCAAGATAACGGAGTCTATCTTTACAAAAATTACATTTTTTCAAATTAACTGTCAAACCAGCATCTTTCAGTATATTGTAAATTTTGTGTAAATACTCTATATGTAAATTAAAATCTGAATTTACACAAATTAAATCATCTAAATAACAAAACACAGTATTATCGAATTCAGGACCAAAAAGTTTATCTACAAGTCTCTGTAACTCGGCAGGTGCATTGGTGAGACCGAATGGCATACGAACAAATTCGAAAAGTCCTTTTCCCGGAACTACAAAAGCAGTCTTTTCTCGAGAAGATTCTTCAAGAGCAATTTGCAAAAATGCTTTAGAAAGGTCAATTGTACTAATATATTTAGCTCCCCCAAGGTTATCTAATATTCTAGAGGTATAAGGAAGAGGGTAAGAATCCTTTATAGTAACTGAATTCAAACGTCTTGAATCCAAACATAATCTAGTACTACCATCCTTCTTTTCTACAGCTAAGACAGGTGAACACCAAGGTGATTTAGAAGGTTGAATAATTCCTTCCTTTAATAAGACTTCCACTTCATCAAACAGTTCCTTTTGCTTTGCAGGACTTAGAGGCCAATATCTTTGTTTAAAAGGTTCGCTAGTGACATTAATTTTATGTTGAACGAGATGAGTAAGACCTAAGCCTCTCTTTTCATAAGAAATATCTTCAAAGAGTGAAACAGTATCATTTAATTTATATTTCTCAGAAGGAGAAAGTTCACTAGCAGCAGTGACTGTACAAACTTGAACTGTATTGCTTCGAATATAAGTTATATTTTTCCATAAATCTTTAGCCAAATCAAATTTCAACCAAAAATCAAAACCTAAAATGAAATCAGGTTGAAAAGAAGGTATAATTAGAAAATTAATTTTTTTAGTTAAATTATCACAAGTAACAGGTAATTCAATGGTACCAATAATTTTCTGTGAAGAACCATCAGCTGTATAAGCAGCACTAGAAACAGAATTTATTTTATAACCTAACTGTGAAAACTTTTCATGACTATTTGAACCCAGAATACAACTATTTGAACCACTATCTAATAAACCAGAAAAAGTATGGTTACCTACGGAGAATTGTAAATACGGTCTAGTATCATTATCTTTAACAAATAAAACAGGAGCTGATCTATAAATTTTAAAAAATGTTTTTAAGTAGTCTAACCAATTTGCAAATTCTTTGTTACGAGTAGCATCATCAGGTTTGTGACATTCAGCAAAATTTTCTTTCATCGAGACACTCGCGGTTATATCAATAACAACAGGGGCTCGATGCGACCTAATCAGTTTTTTGACTCACTAGAGCTCTTTTTCTCTGTGTTACAAACATCACAATTCTTAGATGTGACTCCAACCTTTTGACATTTGAAACAAATCACGCCAGGTATGGATGTACAATGTTTAAAATGATGTCCCGGTTTTTTGCACTTTAGGCAAGTTAGAACTGCATTAGACTTTACGGTAGATTTTTCAGCTTTAACGAATTTATGACTGACGAAAACTTCAAGTTCTTTAGCAAGAATAAGAAATTGTTCTACAGAATCAATAGGCTTACCAAATATAAAAGGTGTGTAAATAGGTAACATGTTATGTTTAATAATGTTAATCAAAACCGCATCAAACAATGGCAAAGAAAGACGACTAGCCGTGTCCATTATTTCTGTAATGAAATCTGGAAGAGATTCAGAACTCTTCTGTTTCCTCGTACGAAGGTCATGTTCCAGAAAATAGTCAAAATCCGGCCTGTCAAAACGTTTAAGTAAAGCAAGTTTAAGCTCGTGCCAGGATGGAATACGAAAGCGAACTGTGCGAAACCATTTCAGAGCAATACCACTAAGCAAGTCCGTAAATGAACCAACCAACAAAATTTCATCAAAATTTTTGTATAAAAAATATTCTTCAACTTCAGTAATAAATTCTCTAACACAAGATTTCCCATCGAATTTAATTTTACTCTTTTTTAAATCGGGCAACTTAATTGCAGAAGGAAAATTCTTTTTAATATGTTCACTAACCAAAACATTCATTGAATTAAATGAAGGCAAAGCGTTCGTCGCAAAGGCTGAGGAAGAGTGTGCAATCCTGTCATTATGATCAAAAGAATGTGGTACATCTGTCAAATTAATCATGTCAGGAACAAAAGGTGCAACATTAGGAACTGTGCATGCACCATCAGTTTCTATGTTATCTTTAGCAAGAGGCAGAGAAGACTGAACTTCTTTATCCATTTTGAACAAACAATATGATTATAATTGATGAGCAAAGCAAAATGCAAGACTTCAAAAGTTATAAAATATTTGAGGTTAAGTTGAAATATTTTTAAAGTTACAAGTTGTTTTTTATGAAAATATCAAAGTGTTTAGCAATGAAAAGATGCAGCAATAATTTACAATATAAGTTCAAGTCACATAAAGTATGATTATTAAGTTAAACCAAAGTTCACTTAAAATTAAATATGAAATCAAATTATACCGCACTTAGTTTTACAATGTTGAGTTACTTATACAAAACAAAACTGTCTTACCATACAAATGTTGGTTTTGCAAGAGTAAATGGGTAATGCTGTAACCATAAAAGTTAAACATACACAATAGTACAATAATGTTACTAGGAAATATTGTTTACTTACAAGGAAACATCAAAAAAAAATTCAAGTTGTGAATTACAACAATAAACAATAATGTTTTACAGAAACTATATAATGTGTTCTGTAAACAATACTACAAATTATAAGATGCAACAATAACTAACAAGATCAGGAAGCTACTTCAAGTCCCTGTTCGCAGAGCGACAAACTGTAACAGACCCGGGGTGTGTGTGGGATCAAGTGTAAGATCCTATGTAAGAAATCATACAAGAGCAAAAAAAAGAATGTGTGTGTGTGTGTTCTCCTATTAAAAATTAAAAAAAAGATGTATGTGTAACAATAAAAGAATTTCGGGCGCCTTGGGAACGCACACTACATTTAAAAAATACTTGCCAGATAGAACAGTCCGGAGAGTCGGACCTCTAATCTTCCGGGGGTGACTAAACTAGGATAATAGAAACAATTGAAATACCTTTGTTAATACCCTGTTTAATATATCAGTAGCTTCCTTTTACTTTAAATATTAAATTACTAATTTGAGATTATCCTTATTGTTGCATCTTTATATGAAGAAAGTAAATTAAGTTTGGGCCAGATGTCTGGCTAAAAAAATGTTAAATTAGACCTCAAGATTTCGGCGTCGAAGATGAGAGAATCCAGAATCCATGAAATGGAAAATTATAATCAGACGAGAGAAAAAGAAAAAGTAGAAGAAAAACGCCACAGCAGGGCTGTAACAAAATTTTAAAAGGTTAATACACAAGTCTATTAGAATTTCAACACGTGGGGAGCATGGCGTCCCAAGAAGGAACTTACCGTTTTTCCGTTAATAAATGACTTTTCCCGTGTGCACCGATAAATCCAAATTAGGTGAAAATCACACTAGAGCATCGTCCAATATTGAAATCCTGAAACATCAATTCGACTTAAAACACGAACCTAAAATGATGACCACATATTGGTCTGGTAGAAACAAATCTTACCGAAGAAATTAAGGATCCCTCCTTCTGAACACCTCGTCCTGGGTGTTTAAGGCAGCGATTATGGCATCGTTTGGCCTAAAAATATCCGTGATTATACCGGATTTTTAAAATTAAATTGGCGAGATAAATGCCTCGATGACGAAATCAGGTCGTAAAGTGAAACGTCAAAAAATGACAGTTGCCGAACTGAACCATAGACAATAAAAGACAGTATAAAAATCGTTCCGAAATCGACTAAAATATGAAAAGCATGTAACAGTTTAAAAAACACGTTACAATGGCCACACTAATCCCTGCATGCCTCTCGATGAACTAGGAATTGAGCTCTCGCAAGGGAGACTCTTGGAATGTACAGTCACAGTCACGGTCCTCACAGTCTAAAAAGATGCTTACTTCGATTCGGTTTTCATATAACCATATAGACAGAATAGTTTAAAAGTTAACTGTGCCATTTCCGAAACAAAAAGCAAAGGATGGGCAACCCCTTCCCATGGTATGAAAACTAGTGTAGTAGGTAGTAATGGGGTAAACATACCATTGATTTATTTAAAACTAGCCAATTGCCCGACCTTCCTCTTGTTATGGTTATTTCCCTGGGGCGTGGTTATTTTTGTTGGAATTTAAGTAACCGAGGATAAGTGCTTTTGTGCGTTATCTAACCAAATTTTCGTATTTATGTGCATATCAATCGCGGGATGTTATTTTAGTACATTTTACAGGACTTTAGTAGATTTTAATAATGTACTTTCAATTTTCTTTTTGGTTGAAACCTATCGTTTCTATCTTTACCAAAGACAAATAAATAGAAATAAGATATTTCTTCTTCTTTGGTGTCACACTGGCATGATTTTCTATACCGAAGATAAAATGGAAAAGTTTAGATTTAAACGTACGGTTGATCAATCACCTTCGAAACGTCAAAGTACTAACTTTTGATAGATATTTATTGGGGAATTGATAGTATGTGCCCATCTCAGGGTCGCGGCATTACGCGAGTGCCATCCTGTGAAGTATTTCAGTCTACGCGAACATTTCAATACGATTTTGTAGCGCTGGATTAAATTATCAATAAGCATTGGCAGAGTGCAAACATTTACGCTTATCGTTAGTTCGTATTCATCCTATTTCTTCTATGCAATAAGAAGGGTAAACAAGCAAACCCAATATTTTTAACGGCAAATACGTGTTTACTACGCTTTCCATAACTTTGACGTAAGTCAGAGGTTTTCCGTTTTTTGTTTGCAATTGATTGGAGTAGAATCAATAAATAAAAAGTTTGAACGATAATTCTGAATCAAAGAAGCCTAACAATGCCCTAAAAACAATAGCTACTCGCTAGACCTTGACTATGAACCGTAGGTACCTAAGTATAGTCTTTCCACTGCCAGCAGCATTAAAAAATAAAAAAGCCGTAAGCTTTACACTTCGCCGCTTGGCGCAAGCGGCTGGATAAAATTGATGGCTTACGGTATGCACGTCTATGTAAACATCCATATAAGATGGCCGGCAATCGTTTCACCCGCGCCTTATTCCGCACTTGTATTTTGTCTAACGAGCGGCCTTTTGTGTACGTACGTAGGTATACTTAACGAAACGTTTCGGTTTCAGGGTAGCTCCCCCCAACCCTGACGTCCCACGCTTACGGCGCTACTCACCAACTAGATTCGTTTAAATACGTTTTAGGTGCTTGTATCATAAATAAATATTGGTGACTTAAAAATCTAGTCTGAAGTTGTCTTCAGAACTTTCTCAATGACATGAACTGACCTTTGGTTTATTTTATTTATCTGCCTTTGGTTTAGCGAAATCAGCTGTATATCGGCAGTGGAAAGGTAAAATTATATATGTATATTTAGAACTCAATATCGACCAAAATGGCGCTTTAGCCATAAGAAATAGATAATATGGAATTATCCTGAAATAGAGCTAACTCTTATTTTGTTGAATGACCCTTTCGATAACTTTAATTAGAAAAAGACACTGACTGTTACATCCATATCATTGTTGAAATCTAAAACCCCTGTGGCCCGTGACTTTTTAGTTTTATATTGTACCTTTTTTTGCTTGTATCTCCTTAGCATATCGCAAATTCTTTCTTTTATATAAAAAATCATTATTCCACACGTACCGAAATAGAATTAACTTATTTTGCCGACGATGTAAATGTTAGTGCTAGTCTTCAACTACTCGAATTTTAAACAATAAACTTCGGATATACATATAATGGTTTGGTATTGTAACTAGATAGTAAACAAAGCAATTTGTGGCGCAAGATTGTTTGTAGCAAGGTGCTTACAAACAGAAGTAGATGTCACCTATTAACTTATAATACAGATATCTGTAAGACACGAAATGGCGAACCTCTCAAATAACAAGTGCCCGACATTTAATAGTTACGCGATACTTAACTATACATCCCATGGGAAAAAAGTATCAATTACGCACCTACCTATGCATGTACATATGTACTTAATTCTCAAACAGCACCCTAATTGCCCCCTAAAACACTTTTTCTATTGCATTCAGAAGGATTTCGATGGAATTCTTAATACATCGTTAACTATGTCAGCAAAAATCGCCTGCGTCCGGGATGCGAGCGTGTTACACATTTATTTTATCCCGCGCGCTACTGGGAGGGGTTCACGATCACACGATATAGCGGACCTCTCCGATCGCGAGTTAGCGACTTATATTAGCTACGCGATACTTAAACGTTTCTCGAGTAGAGTACCGTAATCACCTCCTCCCACATCCACGGTATTTGCCCTTGCTCTCACCCCTGGCGTGTTTGCAAATAAAGTTAGATACATAATAGATTCTCGTGAAAGGTTACCCGGTGAGCAACAACTCGCCAATCAATAAAGGAGATTGCTTTCCTACCCAGTAATTAACCTGTTGGTTCCAAACACTTTCATTGCTAAAGAGTGCGTTGTGGTGTGTATGAATTTTCTAATCAAGCTCAGTATTCGGTGTCCGGAACCGTGTCCGCAGTATGTCCGAACATTATCGATCGAAAATAAACAGGAAACTGATATAAATTAAATTGACAGCCAGCAAAGCGCTCACAGCCCACAGAATTAGTAATTTGAAATATAGGCGGATCACCGCTTTTCGTTACTGAATATGATGAACACCTTCAGCAAGATTACTCTGAAATTCGTTTAAAACCTACACACAGAGGAACTCGATTACCCCTAAATATTGCGCGTACTCGGTGTATCGATTCTGTGGAGTTTAAGTATGAAATTGCCGATTTATACTGCAAAATTAAAACTCGTTTTTTAACTTTCAAGCCATATCATATGGAAGACTTCTTTAAATTCAGGTTATCGACCATGCGCCATTTACCACATACTCAGTACATAATTCTGAACCCCCCCACGTAGAAATTTCGTCGGTTATTAAAAAAAATCAGCTGTTTCCTACAAAAGTGCAATACCTACACTCTCGAAATTTATGGAACAGGTGACTTTTTTTTTAAATAACCGACGAAGAAATTCTATGTGGGGGGGGGGGGGGTTGAATGATGTACTGAGTTTGTAGTTTTCGTTTTCGCATCGGTGTCCCTTCCACCCCGTATAACGCCTTTCACAAATTGTGATCTAATCACTCGATCCACACCAAAAAATATTCTTGGTAAACTTCACGCGACAAATATCGAGCGTGGAGCATACGTAATTGTACTTGTGCCCCTCTCCTCCACCGCGCAAGACAACCATAAACAAGTGTGTAGTACTGCTTCCCTTATTATTAAATCTTGTCTACGAGTAAATCAGAAATCCTCAGGGAGAACAAACAATTTAATTAATAAACTTGCATTGCAATCATCCTAACATTCTACTCGTATTTATGGAGTGAAACAGGTTCAGTCACGACGACATAGCGATATACTCGTGGAAAAAACTATTCCAACTTTGATAAAGGAACCGTTTCAAAATACTACGTGTTCGAAAACAAAAATTGCAATCAATCAACATTTCTTCAAAATAACTTTTACAGTAGGTAGTATGAAAGCTGAAAGCTGTACCTACTCATGTTTATCATTACCTACGCATACGACCGTTCCTGAATTCAAGTAAATATTTCGTGTAAATAAAATAGCAATTGTCTGCCACTCTCAAATCATCAATCAAGGAAAACTACAGGTTGCGGAACCAATATTGGTATTTCGTAATTAGTCTGCCTGTTTTGCGGTGAAATATTCACAAACACTCCTCTGTCGGGGAATGCGATGAATGTAGACAATGGAAATAGCGTGAAGTGGAATACAATTGTTTGGCTTTGTCCATATTATGTGCGAGTCAATTGTAAAAAAAGAGTACGAAAAAATATAGACCATATTTTGGTTAGATATCCGAAGAGCCGGTTTTTTTTCTTTAACGGAGTTCTTAGAACTTCAAAGAGTAGAGAAGAAGAGTATTGTTACCATTTCTCCTTTTTAACCAAACTCAAACTCAAACTCAAAGCATTTATTTCAATTAAACCATTACAGGCACTTTTGAATGTCAAAACACAAAAAATAAACTAAGCTACAGTCCCAGTCACAGGGCATAATAACTTGTGAAAGTACTGTAGTTGCTCATTCGAAAGCGTAGATCTCTATGGAGAAGAATGGGCAAGAAACTCCATGGACACTCTTTTAAATCATTATGTTGTTACAAAGTCTCGGTTACATCATTCATGTCGAGATTAAACATACATGTGAGAACGATGTAGAAAGACGTGCGAGTAAGAGCGTCCAGAATAAAAAGATAAAATTAAAAATTCAAAAATACAATAATCCATGGCAGCTGCGAGATGACCAGTCACAACTGACAGCGCCCGTTCACGAACATGACGCATGGATCAGCCATCATTCAACTCAACCATTTTGGAGGGAACTAAACGACCCGACACACGCGCCACCATCAGCGAGACATTTGAGTGAGCATGACATTCTCTCAACCGCCAGGGCAAATTCGAGTCAGTAAAAGATGTAAATGGTAGCTTTATCGTACATAGAACTCACACATGTGCTATGCAATTATATAATACTACCCGGCTTCTAAATCAGGAGGAGGTAATATATTCCACCATAATCTTCTTTTTTTTTTCATGTATGCTCATCGATTTCTCCGTGATACCTTCTGGTCCGATTTAAATGATTATTTTTCACTTGGTAGATGAAGCTCGCGCGGCCATATAAATTTTATTGACTATGCTTCGCTAGTTTATAAGTTATCTTCTATAATATGCATTTTTTCTTCTTCGTCTATGTGGATGATGTGCATGGTTTTGCTACGGGATCAACACCCGGGCTTCGATTCCTTAAGCCCGGTGTTGATCCCGTTGTAAAACCCGGGATTTGAACTAAAAGTTATTAGTTGTTACTATTGATACCGGTTTGTGTGATACCGGTGTGTTTTTTTGGAAAAAATATTAGAACTTGATGCGTCAGGGCCAAAGCAAATGGCGTAATCCATGAGAAAGTCATCGTTGGGAGATTGACGTCATCTACAGTCATGACTAACGGAAGTCGTCATCTACAGTCATGACTAGCGGAAGTGACAGTAACAATCCAATTGATTGAACCGATAATTTACGGTTTTTTTTTTTTCAAGGAAAATTCTGTTCTGAAAAGTGTAACCCAGGAGCTTGTTTCCGCCCGGGTGTTTCCACTGCGAGGATCGACCGGAGGACACGGTGGAGCATACGGTGGAGGTCTGCCCCGCTTGGGCGGAGCAACGCCGTGTCCTCATAGCGGCGATCGGCGGCGGCGACCTCTCGCGTACGGCCCTGGTTCGAGCCATGGTCCGGAGCGAGACGGAATGGGAAGCCGTCACCTCCTTTTGCGAAGCAGTCATGCTAGCAAAGGAGGAGGCGGAACGTGAGAGAGAGCGTTCCTCCTCACGTCCCAGCCGCCGCGGGAGACGCACCGGGCGTCGGGGGCCACACGTGGCCCCCGGCCACCGTAGACGCGGGCCTGTGGACGGTGAGCTAAGGGCTAGCTCGCCGTCCCTCCGTTTTAGGACGACAGGCCGTGTCGACGGCGCGTTCGTGTTCCACGCGCGCCTCAAAGAGATGTCAGCATAGGGAAGGGGCCCGCAAGGGCCGATGCCTGCCGGGTGCTGCGGGTTGTTCGAAAGAGATACCGCGGCCCCGGAACATAAAGGGCGATGAAGGAACATGGGTGGGTTTTAGTCAGTAAAAGTCTGACACTCCCTCCCGCTCAGCCCAGAGCGGGAGAAGTCATTTGATGATTTCCCATTCGAAAAAAAAAAGGAGCTTGTTTCCGACAGACGTTTCATAAGTATCCATATACCATAATGTAATATTAATAAGAAATATTTTTTTCTCAATTTCGGATGTAAAAGTCCAAAATAAAGAGACATTATTTATAACCTGTTACGATGAAAGTGAAAACGAAGACAATCTTGAGAGAAAGCTAAGCTGCCACATATATTTTATGTATGTGTGTATATGTAATACATACATAAACTCACGGCTTTTTCCCATGAGGCTTGCTAGAAACCACAGAACGGCATCTGCTAAGATCTGTACATACTCCTTAGTAGCCGCCAATACATCTCCAGTATTAACCCACAGAGAACTTACCTTGTCGGAATCGGTGGTGTTGCCACTGCCGAAAGACGCGAGCGAGTTTCGATCGAGATTTTCCGTCGTATCGTCAAGTATTGTGTCGTCCAGATCTCTGTGAACAAACTCGGAGTTAAGTGTTGTTAAAGATAACTCCGGTTGGCGATGATCTAGCTCAGGGGGGAAGAAGTTGGCGTACTTTTACTAAGACTTGTAAAACAGGTAGATTTCTTATTATTGGTTCTGGCCTCGAAAGGGTTTTTATAGTGCAAGTGTGATTGCAACGAAAGCCCGAAAGGAGGTTAGGCATCGTTTGAAAAACAGCGCTCAAGAAACTGGTGTTAGAGCTCTTTTTATAGTAGACATAGTTGATAGATCCCACTCCAACTTCATCATTCTTTTACAGAATCAACCAGCAGCCTTATATCGATATCCCCAATATTTCTCAAAGTATTGCTGATTGCAGGGCGCTTTTACTTGAATTATTCTCAAAAATAGTCAGTAGGACAAATTAAAATAATGTGACTTACCTGCTAGATCGTTGAGAGCTAGTGGGTCTCACTCGAGCAGGGCTCCTAGGCGGCTGTTGCAAAGCACCGCTGAAGTACGTTTCCTGTTGAATGACAAAAACAGATTAGGCTATTGGAAACAATGACCAATTTATTCATTTATTGGTGACTTACGTGATTACCTAAAACTGTAGCTACTTTAATATAAAATAGGTCAAGGCAAATTATTTGAGAGTTGTTCAAAAAAGCACGACAAATTAAGTTGTCAGTTTCTCTGAAGGTATATTATGTTTTCATACTGCTTTGTTATTATTATAACTTTTAAATTTGATTATTGTGTAATGAAACTGACTATCTATGTTTTCTATGACAATGTAATTTAGTAAGAAAACTTGTATAAAGTTAATTGTGTCATAAGGTTCCTAATATAATAAGTATATTTGCACACTTCACGTGGTTATATTACAGTGTACCTTATCGACCTTTTATAACATCCTCTGATCCTGTGTTATGCAAATTAATGATTTGTGTTGCATTTGTAATAATAATTTTAAAAAAAAATATTTGGCCAATACCATCTTGAATAGAAATAATTTAAAACACAAAAACAATGTGTAAAGTTGTGTAGGTACCTGTATAACTTCTCTGAGCCGTCGCACCCAGGTCTGCTTGACTTCGAGCGACGGAGCCTTGAGTACGATGCGGCAGTCACTGGCCATGGGCTCGCGGCCGGTCCACACCGAGAACTTGCATTCGTCTCCTTCGATGTGCTCTGTCACACCGAGCTCGGAGGTCTACGTGATAAACAAGACAGTTAAAATCTAGTGTCTATATATGTACATACATGTTTTTTTCGATAGGCTAAAACTACAAAACGCCACATGCTATGAACCTTACATACTTCTTTTGCTTCGTTCACGTTTATACATTTAGCTAAGTAACCATTTTAGTGGAAAACAAAAGTGGAATGTCATTGTTCATCATGATTTTGTGTTGCAGGAAACATTGCTGGCAACCAAGTTAGTGTTAACGATGTTGCTACAACAATGTTGCGAATGTTTTGTTTACCATGAACAAGGTCTTTAAGGGGTTCAGTAATAAGATCTATGAAGCCCAAGATATATATGAAAAATGGGCCCTACTTGAAGACGAAAAGATACTAATAGTACCCAGTTATAAACTCACCATAAACTTAGTCTTGTAAATGTATTTAGCTTTTCCATGCGAGTCCTTGACCTCTTTAGCGAGTAAGAGATGGAGATCGAAGAGGAACACGCGTCGCTCTCGTCCTTTCTTGATGATCTGGCGAAGGTCCCACACGTGGAACGAGTCCTGTAGGACCACTTCGCCGAGGCTGTCCGTGGGCACGTCGCAACCCTCGAGAAGGGACAGATGCATGGCGTCGTTGGCTTTCTTCGGCACTGATAGCATAACCTCGAGACCGTCCTAGGGGACAATAAAGAAGCGTTTATATATTTTGAGATTTGACTAAAACATAAGCAAGCGCAGTCGCTGAGCTTAAAACTTAAAGATTTCGACTTGCGAATTTATTACGATGACATATTATGATGATGATAGTAAGTATGCCATCAGTTTGTCTGGCTCAGGTCAATGATGGCATACATCATTATTGAACAGTGCGAGTTGGAAAATCAATAGGAAATATTGACCTAGTAAATGTGAGACGGGTTGATTCATTCCCTCATCATCTACATAGTGAGATTTTTCTGCAGAAATTAGGTGTCTTTAACAGCGTAACTAGCCGAGGACTACCATAAATAACTATTTCAAAATGAATCATTCGCAACATCAATAGTAAATAAGAATATTTTAGCTAAAATCTGAATATTGCGCATTTTTTGGACATATTAATTCCTTTATCTGAACTGTATCTGATTGGAAATAAGTGGCCAGAAGTGACCCGCAAAAATAAGCACCTAATTCAAATAGTGCCCATTGCATTGCCCTAGTGAATGTAGAACGATCGTTTTCAAGTTATACAATATTTTAATTAACAGAAGGATCAATCGTACTAGGTACCTACTAATAATTTGTAGTAAGTACTTATTTCAATTTTGAACTAGCTGACCGGCGCAACTTCGTCTGGGTAACATTTTTGATTAATGCTACGCTCTTATTGGTCGCAGCGTGATGTTTTATAGCCTATAGCTTTCCTCGAAAAATGGGCTATCCAACGCTAAAAGAATTCTTCCATTCGAAACCAGTAGTTCCTGAGATTAGCGCGTTCAACCAAACAAACTCTTCAGCTTTATAATATTAGTATAGATTACTAGTTAAGGCTACCATGTTGTTGGAACCAAACGAGGTATTTCCAAATATTAAAAATGTTCAGCTGTTTATTACGAGTTTGAAGCAATTCTAGAATTAAAAAAAAATCTTAGAACTGGTACTCTTCGAAAACGCAAAACGTATCAATTAAGTTTTGCGTTTTCGAAAAATTGCCTAATGACCATGTACATAAATTTTATTGCAGTCGCGAGACTAAACACAAATAGGTACATATAGCAAAAGGCTGTTTACAAAGTTTTAAGGGTTCTGTACAAAAAGTAGGTATGTCAATCCTATTACTAAGCCAGTCTGTCTGTCCCAGGACTGTATTTTTTAAGTTCTACTCGAAAGAAATAAACCTCGGTATAGGTACTTAGTAAATAGTTTTTGTTAGACTATACAGTTGATGGAACTGTGAATACATTATACGTAAGCGTAACGTTTATAAATAGGTATGTGGGTGAAGAAACAATTGATACTAGCCGCGGAAGATGAGACAATAAAATGAGTTTGTTATTAAGTTCAAGTTCATACCATACCCAATATTGTTGTAGGTAACTAAGCCACATTATTCAACGGCTTATCAATTTTAATAAACAAACAGAAACAATATTAGCAAAGTTGGTATTTAAATGTAGGTAAACGACAGCCAGACGGGCAATAATGTAGAATAAAATACAAAACAAATCGTAAATTATAAGCATTCGCATTGCCGCCATTTTGTCTAGTTGATGACTTATGTTTGACGTAAACGTAGGCACTGAAATCATCCTACACACTTGACGCGAAGCTTTACCAAATATAGTAAAATTACATTTGGTACTAAACGGATATCATTGTTCTATCGTCATCTACAAACCGGAATGCACATATCTACCTACCTATATACAAACTAATGCAGAAACACAAGCTTAACGATGTCATCATTACATAAATGAATATCATCGCTTCACATAGTACAATATTACTGACATCAACAGAAATTATACATACATGTTTAATAGCTAGCGGGCCGATCCTGTTTGCTCTCGAATTCGTTCTAAACTTCAACATGATCGATGTTAACACTTCCACTCCGAAGAAAACCATTACATTTTACGGATTTTTTAAATGAATAAACACAAAACATTAACGCGACGTGCGAATAAGTCCGAAGGGAACCAACTGTGCCACATGGGCGTAAGGTGGATGAATCACGAGGAAAATATTGAACTAAATCTATTGTTAATTACCACTAAGTGAACTAGTTGTTTAATCTCAAACAAATCCAACGTCCACTGAGTTTGAACTTTACTAAAAATGTCTGATACAACGTAATGGGTCCACGCCATTACCATTGCCTCATTGCATAGTGATAATACAGTCTGCCGGTTTATTCGGAATATTTAATGTGCATTGTCCTGAATCATCGAGGACAATGCGAACCAGATTACTAAACAAACGTTTCAGGGGAATATTCCTCACCTCAGCTTCCTAACAATTGAAGAAGTGGAATAACAAACTGAGCTTAACAAACAGGGAAAGCGTAACTAGCGATGCCGTTTTTTTTTCTGAAGCTCATGTTCACGTCGGGTCGTGTTGCTACGGATTTAATTAAAACTCTAGAAACAAGTTTAAATTGCTTCTGTATACTTGTTTCTCTAGAAACTATTTTGTAATTGATTCCGTATAGGTAAAAATATCGAGAGAACAAAAATAGAAAATTGGTTCATATTGTAAAAATACCTTTCGAAATCATTCGGGGCTGCATCCAGAGTTCGTCAGTACGAACCAGGGTTCAATAATTATCATGATAATGATCAAAGTAAATAATTATCTTGATGATTTCTGGTTCGAAACCCCATAGCTCAAAAGAAAAAAAATCTTGGGCGTATAGCTTGAGGCGTCGTCCTAATTGGCTAACGATCGTACGAGCTAACCAAGCGATTTCATCGCGCGATGAAAATGATCGTGCAATGGTCTAACAGGTGTCCTAATAGCTCGCGCGATGACCAACGCGCGATGCAGATCATGCGATGCCGCCGCGCCGCACAGTGGGTTGAAAATCAACTTTCATAGACATATAATACTTTTTTCCCAAATGTCCACTTTTATGACTTGAAAATGTTTTTGGAGACTAAATCCATGCCTAAAATTATCACCATTATGGAATAGCATTGTAAACAACGCAAAAAAAAAATCTTTATAAATTACTATGGAGCTGGCATGAAGAAGTCTTATACCTCCGCCATCGTTCAACTGGCTCTAACTCCCTTGCAGGTGATTAAACCTTGAATTATTTAGAATTTTTTGACATACTCCCCGAAGCGGCCACTAGCTCGACCTTTTTTTAAAAAATCGCTTTCAATTTAATATTTTCAAAAAATATTTTTAATCAAATGTTTAACTTAATTTAAGCTTAAAATCTACACGGACTACTTAAACGATGCACCCGACCACTACTTTGTATTAACACGCCACATGATCATAAAAAACCGGTCAAGTGCGAGTTGGACTCGCGCACCGAGGGTTCCGTACAAACCTGTGGGTATATAACTTTTTTTTTATATGACGAAACTAAAAATTTACGGTTTTCGTAATTTTTCCTATATCTGTACTATAAGACGTGACTTCGTACAAAATTTCAAGATTCTAAGTTCACGGGAAGTACCCTGTAGGTTTTGATTCCCGTGCGAGTTTCGATAATTTGCGGAAATTTGCGGCCTAAGTGGCTGTATCTTTTGATTGCGTTGACTTAGAAGGTTGATTTTTCTACAGCTTCCAGGGACAGTAGAACTAAGTATCATATAGAAATTTCAGTTTGATACCTCCACGCGTTCCTGAGAAAAACGGTCTTGACAGACGGACGGACGGACGGACGGACAACAAAGTGATCTTATAAGGGTTCCGTTTTTTCCTTTTGAGGTACGGAACCCTAAAAATAAGGTCTAAAGACCTAATAATGTAACGATCCTAATTATGGTCATTATTTTATGAGTTTAAGTAATATGGTTATTCATATCTATTCTATGATTTACTTAATGAGGGTAGTGAGTAACTTAGTTTACTGATCACACTAATTTAATTTCTAAGTACACAGTGGGGAAGGCTTGAGGTAAATAGAATGAAATAATTTATATATTTAAATGAGCAATTCTAATTAAAAAAGTACATATATACAAAATAAAGATAAAAAAACAAAAGAAGAACCATGGTAAAAGTAAACTAAAGCAACAATTTTGAATGATAAAAACATTGAACTTTACGAAACAAAACCTAATACATAATTATAAATATTCACAATAATAAAGGAAAAAAAAGAACTAACTAAACCTATTCTGAATCACTATCTGAGTCTAACTCAGAGTCGGAGTCTAACTGAGAAACGTCCCTAAACTCGAATTCAGGTTCTTGAAGTTTTAACAATGTCAACGTTTCCTCAAAGAAAGTTTTCTTTTTTTTTGCGTCCAAAATGGGTCTTGTTGATGAAACAAGTGGATTTGACGAAAGAAGAAGGAAATTAAAAATATCCTCATTAGAACTCACTGTACTCTTTTTACGGGAGTGGTGTTCCCTGAATCTTCTAAAATCCTTGTTCCGGGCTTCCGATGCCTCTTCCGAAAAACTCCCAATTGGGACAATTGCGTTGGAAGCAATGATATCAGCTCCGTGAAGAAGAACTTTGTGGACTGTTGCAGACATATAGTACCAGTTATATAATCCCACGTATCTCTCAGCAGTCTTGTACGCATAGTCTTTGAATTATTCAATGTTTACATGTTCTTCTGACATTATTGTTTGTAAAATTACAGCAAATCTTCGGATTAGTTCTTCATCTAACCCTGTGATAGCAGCGGTTTTTTCTGGAAATTCAAAGAATCTTCTGGCCGTGTTGCCATCGTTGGTAGTTCCATGACCCTGCTTCACCATGTCAATTAGCAAACCGAGTTCTGTTTTGAAGCTATCTTGAATTAATTTCTTCCTTGCGTCTTTTTTATCTTGATCAGCTTTTCCTTTAACAGCCCATTTTTTAATATCCAATCTGTAGGATATGTGTAAAAGGCATTCATCATATTAATACGCGCATGAAGTGAAGAAATCCCAAACTCCATCATGTCAGCCGATGTTGCCAGTTTTGACACTGCTTCCAAATTGTTTAGCGTCTGGTTTCGCTAGGCAAGCGTTCGATCTAGCTGCTGAAAGGTATGTGCATATCTTGGCATCGATCATCGTCATCAAGGATTTGTGGCTAATTGTATTGCTGTTGCACTCAGTTGGTCGGAGAGCAGATATTTCATCCTTCATTATCTGTTCTTCTGCCTTCACGACTGCTTCACTTTCTTTAATAAAAGTAAACTGCACCGGACGACAAAACAATGCAGAACAAGGTTTCGGGTTTTGCCATACTGTATTTTCTTGACATGTCAGTTTTAATGGCACCAATGATGTCATAAAAATACTGGAGTCATCTTGAATAGAATCCAGTTTTTGTTTATATTTACTCTGGCTAGATGCTCCATCAAAACCCCATTTAGAAATTAAAATCAGTTCTTTTTGCTTTATATCTTCTGGTAAAGATTTAAATATTCTATTCACTGTTAGGTCCAAGAGAGCCTGCAGAGAAATTCTGGCTGAGCTATCTGTAACCGTGATGGAATTTTCGGGTTCAGGTGGATAACACTCTTTTTTTGCTTGTTGCACCCTGTAATAGGAAGGATATACATAAGTATCTAATACCTTCTCGAATTGCTGATTCTCTCAAAGTTATATATTGCCATTTTGATAATTTAAGAGATAGCATTAATCCAAGCGACTTTAGGGGTGTAAAGGTTTCCTTGCCAGCCGGTTTTTATCAAGTCTTGGAAGCTATTAACTGCTTCTGGATTTTTCAATAAGTATTCAATTACAGAAGCAATATTGTCTCTTCCATCTTCCTTCAACTTGGTACAAGCTGCATAAACAACCTCACTCTGCAATCACTGTTCAAATAATCACCACTCCGTCTCTTCTTTTGCTTCGTTCCCAACTCTTCAAAAGGTTTTCTAGGGAGTTTCCGTTTGGTCATAGTACCAACTGATGATGTTGATGGCTCTTCTTCCTCATGAGCTACAGATGTTGAAGCTTCCTGAACATTTTCTTTGATGCAGCTAGGCCAGTCGACATTTTTCTCAAGCCAGTTTCCATATTCCTTTCGGAATAACTCCATTTTTCGGCTTGCAGAATGCCAACGCTTCTCTACTAATCTCGTAAATTTCCTGCAAAATTCTTTAAACGTCACACGATCATCCTCAGATAAACTAAATCTCAATCGAGATAACACTGTCTCAAATAAAAACTGATAATCGTTTTTTTTTGGCTGAACCTTTTAAAATAACGAACATATCAAGATTTGTTACGATGCTTTCCATGTTTACGGTGATGTTATTACTGTTTGTACTTTCAATGCGTAAGGCGAAATTAATTGATTTTATTTTGAGTTCCCCTATTTATTGCAACGACGTTATTTAGTGTAATCATTAAACTAATTTACTTACTACCCTCATTAGCTAACTCATAGAATAGATATGAATAACCATATTACTTAAACTCATAAAATAATGACCATAATTAGGATCGTTACATTATTAGGTCTTTAGACCTTATTTTTTTATGATCATGTGGCGTGTTAATACAAAGTAGTGGTCTGGTGCATCGTTTAAGTAGTCCGTGTAGATATTAAGCTTAAATTAAGTTAAACATTTGATTAAAAATATTTTTTGAAAATATTAAATTGAAAGCGATTTTTTAAAAAAAGGTTGAGCCAGTGGCCGCTTCGGGGAGTATGTTAAAAAATTCTAAATAATTCAAGGTTTAATCACCTGCTAGGGAGTTAGGGCCAGTTGAACGATAGCGGAGGTATAAGACTTTTTCATGCCAGCTCCATAGTAATTTTTAAAGTTTTTTTTTTGCGTTGTTTACAATGCTATTCCATAATGTTGATATTTTTAGGCATGGATTTAGTCTCCCAAAACATTTTCAAGTCATAAAAGTGGACATTTGGGAAAAAAGTATTATATGTCTATGAAAGTCGATTTTCAGCCCACTGTGCGCCGTCGCGTTCTTGATTTTTTGCCCGATCTTAGGTCTATAACCCTTTCCTACCCGAGTTAAACAGATCGTGAGTTTCGACTTAACAAAATTCTAAGCAAAAATGTAAACAATCTCGACGACGTCGATTCTCTGGTGCCGCCCCTCGCCCCTCTCGTTCCTGTGCTCGCGCGATGACGCGTGGTCAAATAGGACTCTAAAACGAGATTCGTAGCTTTGATTGCACGAATGTACGATCAAACGCATCGTACGATCCTTATTAACATTTCCAGTGCTCGCGCGATGATTTGTGTAACCTTCAATGAGGACAGTCTAAAAAAAAGTGTGTGTTTAATCTCGTCGTTTGCTCGTACGATCGTAGCCAATCGAGACAGCGGCGCCTGACTCGTAGAGCCAAGCTCTACGCGCACAAAATTTTGAATACCTAACTACTTAAAGCTACCTTGTTGTTTCGTCCGTAAGTAACAGTTTTGTGTGTGTTGTTTTGATACGGATGAGTAAACACCATTGCAACGCGGGCTGTATGGCACTATTACTAGAAAAGTCCCTGTTTACTGAACGGAGTCGTACCTAAGCACAAACGAACGGAACATGCAGCGGACTGAGTAATCAAACGCAAATAAGACTACGACGTTTCAAATAAAAATAGGAACGTCAATGATGTCGATCTGTCAACTTTCACTTGAAAAGTATAGTTAGCAAATAAATTGTAAGTAATATCTATTAAATTTAATGTTCTTAATCTTATCTTCAAATTATATCGTTTATTTAAAAGTGCGGAAGTGTTGAATCAAACACTATCTAGCGAAAATGAATGTATTATAAATTAATTCCCAATCTATACCCTCGTATCCTGGTAATGATATTCATTAAATAACTCAAAGTACACCTTTCCTATAATAAACGGTATCTTATTTGACAATTAGTTACCTGATACTGACGCAACTTGTTTGCGAAAATGTCGCCGAGTGTAAACGATGCTCAATTAGTAGATTCAAACTTACACTCGCGGACCAAAAATACGGTTCAGTACGGAAAACTAAAATAATACAGCTAGCGGCATGAATGAAACTGTTTGTTGTAGATAATTTACCAGTTAATGAATCAACACCAAATGTTGGAAACATTATAAGTTTATATGTCAAAATTACATTTAAAAAAAATATATCACACTTATAACACGAAAACAAACTATAAAACAAAATTAATACTTTGTATTGCCTCCACGGGCTCTTCTCACGGCTACCAGGTGATTGGGCATGCAGTTTAAGTTTCTTATGCGATGTTGCGGGATAATGGTCCATTCTTCCACTAACGCATGTTTCAGGTCTCAAAGTGTAGCTGGGGCGGGGTTTCGATTTCTTACACACCTCCCAAGCTCGTCCCAAGCGTTTTCAATTGATATTCGCTGTTTTTAAAAATGTTGCTCTTTTTAATTACATTGTAGATCATTTAAGGTTTTATTTCATACGATATTAAATCTCTTTGTAAATTAAAGTTAAGTTCATGCATGTACCATTATTAATTTGCATGTTTAAGATATTTTCGTTATCGACCCGTATTATTTGATCGCGAGTGTTAACATAAATGCTGGCTAAACACACCATTTCCGAAAACCTTTGGACTGAAAACAATACTCTAATTACTTATCGATTGTTTCTTACCTGTCAGGTATTTGATGAATAAACACAACAATTGGAAGATGTTATCTGCCAGTTATAAAGTTGTCACTAATCAAGATTGTAAGAACAGATAAAATAGTTCGTAGCCGCGGTAACCTCGGTTTTTATTATATTTTTTCACGCAAATTGTTTGTAATATATTGTCGCGGTAACGTCTAGTGTCAGACTTGATTTTTCCTGTCGTCTTTATCTTATCATTTACCCGTAATCTTTAAGCGTAGGTGCGTTTTCCTATAATTTGTTACTTACGTTAAACCTATTACGTGTACAAAACGTAAAAATTGAGTGTTCGTTGTAGAGATATTCGGGTGTTAAGCATATGATGAGTGCAGTTGACCCTGAATAAAAGATATTGTGGGTTATATTGAACCACTTTACGCATCCATGTGATAAACGACGCAGTTTCTTACGAATAATGCATATTTATGTGGAACATCAATTAGCCTTGTATTATGGGAGCCGAAAATCCACTAACACCCAAATTGAGTGAAAATGGGCGTAATACGCTATCTAAATTTATATTAGGGGAAGATTAAGGGTTTAGTTGACAGAAAAGGTTGACCCGCACTGGTCCAAAGGGATCCTTATATGATGAAAATTGCTTGACAAGCACGTGATTTTTTTATGCTTGACGAGCAAATTTGGCCGTTTAGAACGAAGCTTGATGTGCTTGACAAGCAAACTGCGTGCTTAATAATAAGTATGTACATTCATAAAAAAATAATATTTTTGCAATGCTTGTCGGGTCACCCTGTGACAACTAAATGAACAAAGATACACATTCAGTAGAACATTCCATCTAACAGACAAACAGGATAATTTAGTTTTTTTGCAATGAAACGCAGGCGTATTTTCCTAGTAGTGATTAATAACACCGTTCTCAAAAATAAGGATATTAAAATATAATAAGGAGCCCGTGTCATTTGTACGATGTTTATATTCTGATTAAGACGACGGACTCCAGAAATCTATTTAGCTAATCTTGCACGTGCGGACTACTTCTAATGGCGACCGCAACTTCATTTTATCAAAGCATACTATTTAAATTATACAATAGAATTTGGCATCAGTCCTATGTTTTGAATACAGTCGTAATCCGCACAGACAAGAGAAAGCATGCAGTGTTATAAATATTTCTCGATACTTCATTTCGTACAGAAATTACTAAAAATAAAAATGTTTCGAGTACCTACGTCAAATATTTGTTCTAAAACTGTACAAGTATGAATCAGAAATCACAGTTGTACTGAGTGCCGTGTTTAAAAAATGGTTTTATATTCTTACAATGAGAATAAAAAGACGTATTTTTGTGTCAATATTTGACATCTTTACGGTAAATCAATGGTCTAGGAGTAAACTATACAACGGAGAATAAATTCTCGAAGCATTTGAAAAGCGTTGTAAACATTGCATAATGTGAGACATAACACTGTGAATTACGTCTGACTACAGGAATATTAAATACTGACCTTAATCTCGCCTTGCCCTTCGGCGCAGCACGCCTGTAGATCTTTGAGCAGCAGCTGATATTTGGTGATCCGTTGCACTGGCTTGATCAAGTAAGCAGCGAGCGGATGCTCCAATTTCTTCTTACGTTGCACCCTGCATCACAAAAGACAATCATGCACAAACTAAAGCACAGTCCACAGTCCGAACGAAATGACGACAATTATCTATACTGCTTAGTTAATGATTTTGATAACAGAATCTTTTAGTGGAATAACTATTGTTGTTGTGTACGCAATGCGATATCCTGCATCTGTACGTCCAGGACTAAATGCACAACGAAAACTAACATTTCTCAGTTCAAAGAACGAATGGTGATGACGCTTGTTAAACGATAAGTGCCTATTGTTCGGGACGTGCAACGGTTTCTATGGAGCCATCCTTTAAAAGGATGATAAGATGATAACAAACCATTTAATCGTCCAGTCTTCAAGTCAATGGTCACTACCAAATAGGAGTTAATGAGTCTCTCAGTTGGAATGTTTCGTCTTTGCAGCTATTTTGCGGAAACTACATTTATCAAACTATTATCATGTCTTACATTGCCGCATGGTCCGAGTACAACACTAAACAAGACTCGTTGATTCGATAAGGGAGCTAAATGTGAACTAGTTTATCGGTGGCCACAAATAAACATAACTGTGAGTAAGTGCAGTATTTCGATCTAATACTCACTAACACAGATATAACTTGCGGACCTTAAGTTAAAGTTTCTAAATATTGCAGCCGCTCTCCAATTTTTCTGAAGGCGCATTCGAAGCCATGGCAATTATTGATAAATGAAATAGATATTTATTATTTACATTTATTATCTATCACCATATTTGTTTGTTGCGCTTGCGCTAACTTGCACTAACAAGTGGAAAAAATAATATTTTTCAATTCGACTAATAAAATTAGGCCATAAATACGATAAATATGATTTATATATTGGTACTTATATTGAAGTTGCTTTTATTTGTAACAAACAGTGAAGCATTCTCAGATGTCAAGGTCGCTATCAAAGTCCAGATATATGACGCAGGAGGCCCTACCTAACTCTTGCTCATCTAAATTGTAATTGTTACAATGACTTAGTTTTCTATAACAATATTTGCATGCTGAATTCTAGTAAACGGAATATTTGTATGTACCTAGGTATTACCTTTAACACCTCAATGTACTATATGTCATGAAAATAAAGATTATCCTATTCTATTGTAAAAGAGCGACTGCAATGTAGGGTAACTTTCGGAATAGCATTATGACGAAACAGCTGTTGCTGCTGCGACCTAACAGTTAAGGTGGAAGTGCCAGGGTAGCCCGCGAAATTCATCATCAATCATTAAAATCTTCAATACACTGAATTTTTCATGAAATACACTGACATTTTATGGCTAGAAAGGAGGTAACTGCTGAGATGACGAGTAATAGAGAAATATGGAAGAAGAAGACATGCTGTGCCGACCCCAAATAAATTGGGATAAGGACAGGAGAATGATGGTCATGACACTGACATTTCCCCAAACGTATATGTACCTACCTATTGGATTTTGCCTCCCGTAATGCAGTTATTCTTATAGGAGGAGCTCGTGGTTAAATATTAGGTCTTTATCTACGAAATTGCCGTTTAGTATACAGAAAGAAAAAGTCATTTTTATATATTTTTTTTTATTTCTATCAATCAAAATATGCACCCATGCTATCGATGTATCTCTGCCAGCACAGTGGTAATTTTTCAATGCCCTTCTTGAAGAAGTCAAGTGTACGGGAGCGAACAAACTCTTCAAAGGCATTTTGTACTGTCTCCCTGCCAAAAAATTGTCCAAATTTTGGAAAAATATAAGTCTGTCGGCGCAAGGTCTGGTGAGTATGGTGGATGACGCAAAACTTCCAACCCTAGCTCTTGCAGCCGTCTGTTGTGCCGTATGAAGTCGAGCGTTGTCGTGTAGGAGCAGCGGGGACGAACGATTAACCAAGGCTGGCCGGAGATTTGCGAGCTTCTCCATCAATGTGTCCTCACAGTACACATCCGCAGTAATGCTACTGCCATTTGGTAAGAAGCTATGATGAATTATACCGCCACTAGACCACCAAGCAGTGACCATGACTTTTTAGGGGTAAGTTTTCGTTTGGGGCATTGCCTAGGTGCTGAACCAGGCACTAACCAACATGATGACCGCTTACAATTATCAAAAAGAATCCATTTTTCATCGCAAGTGACAATGCGGTTCAAAATTCCTTCGTTTCTGTGACTGTTAAGCAACGCAAGGCATACCTCAACGCTTTCGTCGCGCTGGCGATCGTCTAGTTCATGCGGCACCTATTTATCAAGTTTTTTTACCTTGCCAATTTGACGCAAATGGATCAATATTGTTTTGATGCTAAAGTTGAAAGCTGCTGCTAACTCAGCCGTAGATTGAGTATCGTCAGCTTACACTATTGCCTTTAATTCCTCGTTGTTGACTTTAGTTTTTGGGCGACGGGGTTCATTTTTAGAACCAATAACTAGTCGTTCAAACCAATAACGAGTCGTGCGTCCGTTTGTAGTGTTCACTCTGTACACATAATTAATGTTGCGAGCCGTTTGCGCGGTATTGCTACCGCGACGGAACTCATATTCCATAATTACTCGTATTTTTATCGTGTCCATATTGATGAAAAAGATAGAAATGTAGTGAAAACGAAACACTAATCAATAAACAAATGACTGAATTTGAAAATAGAAATCGATATTTTTTAAAGAAAATTCATTTGAATTTAGAATTTATTGCCAGCCACAAATACTTTACGTTTCAAATGGTATTGTAAAACGGCAACTTCATAAGTAAAACCTATTAATAACAGTCGCTCGGGTCAATCTTTAGGTTAAGCCGTGCTTACCTAGGTTAGTCCGTGGATGGGTGACCACCCATTACTTTAAGCCGTTGGTCCCGGCTGTCAGTCGTTACAGTAAGTCAATGGCCCGAAAGTCTGACAACTAGTCTTACCAATGGGGTATCGTATTACCCCGTACCAGCTGGGTTGTGCAAGTCAGATAGGCAGTTGCTCCATGTAAAATACCGGTATTTAGCTGCACCCGGTTAGAGTGGAAGCCGACCCCAATATAGTTGGGAAAAGACTAGTCATATGATTTCATTACTTCAGCTCTACAACTTGGTATAAGCCTCTTCTTTCTTCTACTATATTTCGCGATTTCGGTTATTTGTATTAATAAAGTGTCTCCTACCGCTCAAAGTAATCGCCGGCATGCTGCACGACGGCGGCATTGCTATCGGGCTTGTTGCGGCAATACGACACATACATGTCGAACTCGCGCGCCCACGTCACGAAGCAATGGCCGATGTCCTCCGGCATCGTCTCGTACTTGTCCAGCTCCCTGAGGAACACCCGCTCGTGGAATCGGTGGATCTCTTCGATGTTGCCGAATATTATTTCCTCCTGTTCACAAACAAAAGCAAAGCTGTATTGTCTACTTACACAAATACATTGTATTGTGCAGTCTGTCTCGAAAAATTTTAACACGACAAAATTCATTTGGTTGTCTACAATTTGTGTTCCATAATTAATATTGTAACAATGAAGTATCCAGTGTGTATTATGTTTTCTAGTTACAAGTTGATACAATATTACGGCACAAAGATTGCAGACAGTGAAATTAATTCTTGTCTTTGTAGGTGAGTCTGACTGTACATCGGCCTGCTATCCGTAATAGGGTTGTTGCTGATGCGGGTTTTTACTTTATCCGCGGAAACAACCCTGATCCGTAAATCTACGTCCAACGAAAGTATTTTGCGTTAACACACGCCTTTACTCACAGAAGAGGACAAAAACTACAGGACGCCTGCTACAATCGTTACACTTTACTATTCTTTTCAAAATGTTAAGAAGATCATCAAAGGGAGCGGTTTCATTACTGTGTGCTTGAGCTGACATAACGGTTTTTGAAGTTTACTGCTTGACTTCAAGCATTGAACTTTAAAAACCGGTATGATATTAAGGTGCTTTCAAAGTCAAATTGTCACTATTGAAGAGCTCTACTTAGGATATAATATTTCACACACCCACAAGCGATAATGAACAGTCACAATCAAGTGGAGTGAGCATAATTAAAAGTATGTTCCTTCTACTGGCACAGAGACCTCCCCTTTATACGAGGGATTGGATTATAATAGACCATTCGAGCCCGGTGCGGGTTGGTGAAGAAGTCACTTCTTGAATTTTTAGTTTTAGGAGATGTCGGTTACCACACGTTTTCCTTCACCGCAATTTGGTGGGATATCTGTTAATTTCTCACTTAATTCAATACACAAAGAGCAGGGAAACTGTACCTGTGTACTAGGTGTAGCCACACATACCTGTGCCTTACTCTTCGGAGAAAAACAGGCGTTATATCATGGTTTTTCAAACAAAAACAATAGTGAATTGAACCAACCTTCCCCTGTAACGCCTGTGGCACGGCGCCGGGGTCGGTGCGCATCTCACGCAGGTAGCACGTGATGCACGTCTCCAAATCTTTCACGTACGCGCGCTCCGTCTGCAGCAACTCCGCCATTATGAACCTAAATGACCAAGAAATAAGTATATTATGTTTATAGTATTCAGTTTTCAAACGTGTGAACGTTTCATTTAATATTCTTTTTTTAGATGGGCATAAATGACAATTAATTATTAGAAAACGGGGCCAGTTAAGCAGGGTTACAAATAAAAACACATTTATTTGTAACCCTCTATCAAGAAATGATTCTTCAATAGTAAATAAGGCGTACTCTTTGCGCCTGGCGCTGCGTCGTTTGTCGTCCCCGACGGCGGTGGGCTGCGGCTCCGCACGCGTGTCGTTGTCGGCTGACTGCGACGACGCTAGCGACGGCGCCACGCCCGAGTCGCTCTCTGGCTCGCTCTCGCCGCCCTCCATCGAACCGCTAAACTCTGCATATCTGGGTACAATACACACCAAGTATAAATTATTACACTTAATCAACTGATTTAATTTACTCATTTGGCAAGCTTTATCAGACATCGCTCCGAATAATGCGTGCTATCAATAAAAGTAACGAAAGTAGACTCGTGTGTTAGTTGACATTAGGCCAAAAACAAAATATCTAGACATATGGCTATGAATGGAATAATTTGGCTAGTAATTACCTGGCATCAACAGCGGCGACCCACTCCTTGATCTGTACGGCATGCGGGTGTCCCTTCTCGACGAGTCCGTCGGCTAGCTGTGCGAGCAAGCGCACTCGCTCGCGGGACTCTCTCGCCACGCCACCGGCAGCCGCCGCAGCCGCTGCGCCGCAACGCTCCTGCGTCTCCTTGATCCATTCGACAGCAGCACGGGCCGATCGCTCAAACAAAGCGAACTGCTGGCACTGCTCTAAACGCTTCTTGCGGACTGTCCAGTGTTCCAAAACCTATTGGGAAAAAAGCGGCTTACAATGGGTGTCAAAGGAACAGTGCTTACTTACTACTTTGTTGTTTACGGATATTTTAATTGAAAATGTGAAGCAATTCCATAAATCATATTTTTGTGATCACTTATTATTTGCACACATTTCCTGGCTCTACACACTTGCAAGAAACTTTGATGGCATGAAAATATACCGGTTGTAATATCACCATAACAAAACTCTTTATCATGTTCACACAGAACGCGCGCTTGAACTAGACACATGGTATATGAGAGAGTTACCGGCCGGGGATCATGGTAGTCTGTCCTCGAGATACCATCGCGCGCCATTCAACAAAACCTTTTTGTTTCCGACTCCATTCTGACGCGACGGCACTGACACTGGTCATGCCAATGCCACACACACAACTACTAACTACTAATAATAACTCTCCAATAAATCCGAAGTTATGCATAAATGTTTTCATGTCACGTAATTGGAATGGTCAATTCTTGTGTAAACAAACAAACAGTTTCGGGGATCGTAGCGAAGAAAATGTATATTTGTTTAAAAACACCGACGCGCAAAAATAGCTTTACTATGAAAACATCCGATCTATATCTCTGAAGGGTTTTCCATTCATGATTATTTTTTAATTTCCTGCGAACAATGTAATTCTATAAACCAGTTCACCTGCCGACCTTGCAAAGCTAAAGTACCGTAAATGTTTTATTTTTATCAAGTGCCTTTGAAATTAAATTCTTATTCGTGACATTACTTAGTTGAAACTACTTATCATCGTTGAGTGCGTATTATGAGTCCGTATGTAATCACGTCTCTCACGCAAGTCTCCACACGATGGTGGCCGGAAGACGGACGGCGCCGAAACCGGCCAAGAAAAAGGTGGCGAGACGATCTGGACGCGTAACGCAAGGGCTGGTTCGAGGAGAAATGGGAAAAGAGCACAAGTAAGGAATTGGGCGAGGCCATTGCCCAGCAGTGGGAAAGTACAGACAGGCTATTAAAAAAAAAATTAATCACGATTACGACTGATGAATTATTCGCAACGAATGCATCTTTTACGAGAGCAAGAAACCACCACCTATCTCAGTGATAAATATCAAATCTTATTCAAACCAATTGTCGTTGAAAGTTCTTTTTCCTCCTCTTACTTTAGAAATTAGAGGAGAGTAAGTTATAATAAAGGGTAGAAGGGACATCGACCCACAAACTACTACGAGTACCACGTGTTTACTAACATAGTTACTCCATACAATTTAACCGTGTTGGTATTGCAGTTTTGTAGAAAACAGCATTTTTTTTTTCAATTAGCGGTTAAAAATTCCCATGGTAAACGTTTGGGCGTTAATGTCCCTTAAACCCTGTAGAAGACACTCTAACGATATGTCCGTATGGTATTGATTCAAATGCCTACACATCTCAGTTTTGTCAGTGTTCGATCGCACACATAAATAATTACGTATTCTCAATCATTTCAGCCTAGCGCAGTTCACTACTGGGCAGTCTTCTCGCAAACTGCGCTACAATACCTTGTCTACCACCTTCCTCATCCAGTATGTTCCAGCCACCTTTATAAGGTCGTCGGTCCACCCAGCTGGTAGGCGTCCTAGATTACACGATCCAAAGATTCTAAAGTTTTCACTCCAGCCCCCGTATTCACAACGCTTCGATTCGATAGTCGTATGTCTAGCTTTTTTTTGGCATTACGAAAACGAGCGAGATAGACATACGACCTTTCTAAAATCAAATCTTTGGACAGACTTGGCCGGCCGTACCACTTCAGGTTTTTACTAGATTATATATTTAGATCTATATATATAAATCTACATACTTATGTATATAAAACACAAAAATTATTTCTACCAATATCTGTTATAGACTTTGAAACCATTCAACCGATGTGCGGTTTCATCAGAAAGGCAATAATGCGAAGATAGTTTTAGACCACTAAAACAATGCATTAGGCACTATAGCGTAGTAGCACACGCCGGGTATCCGCTAGTAATAAATAAAATAGGATGAAGGTTTCTTGCAATTATACTAGTTTATTTAAACACTAACTACACAACAAGTTTCTCACCTTGTTCTCTTGCGCCAACAGAGTGTCAAGTATAGCCCTGGTCTGTTCATGGTGAGCCTTGCTGGCCGCGGCGGTCTGACCGTGAACTTGAGCCGACCGTGCCGCATACTTGAGGAAAGTCTCGGCAGTACGCCGCGCCAACGTACAGGCTTTCAGGAAAGCCTCTTTCTGTTCACCATGCTTTACTATCAATGCAGCCACCTGGAAGGAAACGTATCTTTAAGATCAAGATTCAAGCCTGTAATCCCTGAAGGGTTAGACAGAGGTGTCGATTGAACGACGATTGCCTTATATTTGCGAATGTTTTTTTAGTAACTACATTAATCAATTTGTTTTTTTAACATTGGTATGCCTAGTTGTCTATGACCATATATGAGTTACCAGTAGCAACAGAAACCTAAATCTTTAAATTCGTTGGTGGGTGCGCACAGGTCACATTACTACACCACAATATAAATCCGTCCAATAATATTTTCTTCAGAAACAAAAAAAAAAGTCGTGGGACACAACAAAAAACGTCCAATTGCACTCGATTAGGCTGGCTTTACTCACAATTAATGACTTTACTACAATTACTGTTAATTATTTAGGTCTGTGAACATAGTAAAACAAGGAAATAGTTACAATAACAAAAAAAAAAAAATTAAACGCAGCATCTCAACCTCGGTTTGAGTCCTGACGCCTTGGATTGCGAGGACGGTTTGGTGGATTATTAGCTGGACGACGTGGTTTCGGTGGGTCGTCATACAAATTTATGTAAGAATATGAGATACAGTCGGCACAGGAAGGTAAGAAGATAAAAGGTGCAATTTAACAACATCTTCAATATTCAAGAAAAAATAATCTTGAAGACAAATAATCTCGATATCCGAATATTTAAATTGCAGGACTCACCTCACGAGAACCAGTCACTAATAAAATAATCGATGCTTCCATCGATTACCCCGGGCCCTAGGTGTTCACCTATGCAAATCGCCCTAGGGTGGGGAAAAACTGTTGGTCATCGATAAAACAAAGAGTTGTCCCACGTGGGCTGTTGGACACGAGACCGTTTTCGGAATTAATGAACAACACTCGAGCTCTGTAGGTGGTCGTAACGAAATCCTCAGATTTTCGCTTACCATACATCAATCCACAGTGGTTCTGTGTGGATTATGGCCCACTGCCTGTACACCTCTTATGCAGAGGGAACGATATAGGCTGATTATGATAAACGTTTCCAGCTTGCAAATTGTTTAAAAAAGAAGCGCAGTTATGATATTGTTACCTGAGCGGCCTTGTCAATGTTGAGCTGCAGCGTCTGTTCGTCAGCTGGTGGCGCGGCCGCGGACCCGCACCAGTCCTCGTCGCGCCGGTATTCTCGCTCCAGAGAATCCAGCACCGAACACACTTGCTCAGCAGTCTTGTAAAAGTTCAGCGATGCCGTCACTAACTTGTGACGCTCTTCGGCGCATGTCACAAGCCGCTGCCATCGTTCTGTTACTTCTTCTGATATTTCTCTGTAATCAATATTTTTTATTGAACTAAATGATATGAGATGGTTACTAACAGAGAAGTATGAAAGAAAAAGGCAAATTGGGATAAGGGCAGATGAAGAATGATGATGATGGTGAGTGAATGGTACATTTGATACAAGTGAGGAAACTTTGTTACCGCAAACGAGGCGTAATTCATGGCCGAGCCGCAGGCGAGGGTGTTATGGAGTCGAAAACTGCAGTAATAAAGTAATAGAACAAAAAGTATTTTTGTCATGAAATATTAAGAGACTGTAATTTAATTTTTTGTTTTTTTCCGTGCTTGGCATTCGCAGGTGGAAGGAAAAATATTGTATGAAGAAACAGGGTTATATGGTGGCACATCACTAGTATCATTTCTACTAGGCAATAAGTAGGTAGGATGCAGGCAGTAGGTTCACGCCATCTAGTAGTTCTAGCGCATGCATACAAAGGCGAATCGTATTAACTTTTAATCGGTGATTTATCACAAGACGCTTTTTTATTCTTTGTGGCGACGTTCAGCTGCGGTACACGCATGGTTCTATTTAATCTAGGTCAAACATGCTTGCGGGCCAAGCATGGCCAATGATAGCAAAACAGAGATAATAAGGAACGAGAGCTGAATATTTTCCTGCGTCTAATAAGGTGATCCAAACAATCGTCCTATAAGGTTTTAGCGCGGTATGAAACTACTTTTCTTTTTTGATATGCTGTAGTTTGGATTGACCATGTACATATGCGGCAGCTGAGTTTCATTTGAATGATCAGCGAATATGAAACAACTGCTAGAAATGAATTTCGTTAGGAATAACATTGGCCACAAAAATTGCAGATTAATATTAGTGGATAAAACTCTGTCTCACACGAGAGTTTGAGGGCCGCCATGTTTGATTTTCATATTGTCGTTTTTGGTTTTCGGCATAAGTACTCCCAAAAACTATGAAAATGACATGACAATAGTGTCAATGAAAAAAAAGAAACATGCTTGCATCGCTAGTCTGTAAAACATGATGTGTGTGAATAAGCCATTTATTTAACAAACTTGGGCAGGTATCGTAATTTACTTTAGCGAAAATATCCGCGGTTTGCAGCTGCTAAAGCTCCCACGAAGCAAATGTTAATAGTTGCATTAGCATTTGTTTTACAAACCTATTTGCCGGTTTACAAGGAAAACGAAGTTCAAAGTATTATGCAATTGCTTTACTGGAATTGTCGGTCAGGATGATAAATCAATAATAGTAGAATCGAAATGTTAGATTAAAACAGGCAATCAGATCAGCTGTCAGCTATTATATTTTTTACTTTTTTTGCGCGTATTTATTAGTAGTTATTAGTCTCACTTGTAACTAACTAACAACGTAATCAAATCTTGGAAGTCAATTTTAACCTACTTCTTATTATAGTTTCGAAATGAAACCTTTTATACATATGTAGTTCGGATGACATTAATACAAGTTGGTATTTTGGAGCTGATCCTATGATAGAGCCAGGAGGTGGATAGCGGAATACTTCAGTGGCTACCAGTAAACTCATCGAGTTTGAGTTCATATCATTCGTTTAACCAGTCCAATAGATTGGGCTTGGAGCCAGGAGGTGTATAGTGAAATTCTTCAGTGGCTATTAGTAAACCTCTTGAGTTTGTGGTCAAATGATAAGTTTTGATGAGTCTAATATATTGCTCTTGGTGTCGAGGGTCTGATGATGCGCAACCGCTCGAGTTTGGGTTTTGTTTTAGTGCTGAAGAGGTTGAATATCCCACCTAAGCTAACGCCAGAGAAGTGCTGAATATAAGACCAAGCTCTGATTTTTTTTTAATGTACCATAAAAGCTATGTGTTTTTTTAGCTATATGTGCCAGCTGATACTGATGAAGTGTCTCTTAGCATTAAGAAAGCAAGATACTTTGTGTAAGAGAAATCAGGCGTATTATACGCTCGAAGGTGTAGGTTGATAGAGCCATGTTGAAATCTCTGGAGCATGGGCTGCGTTCGATCACACAGGATTGAATGCAGTAAAACTCTTACCCCCACTATTAATAAGCGCAGAGTTAAGCTAATACCAGTATCAACTTTAAATAAATAACTTTTTTTTTGGGTTTTCGCAAAACTTAACTCTGTGTTATAAGGGGGTGAGTGATTCAGAGTGCACTGTTCAAATCCAGTGTTTGATTTTTTTCATGACACCTAATTATATAGTACAATACTCACCGAATCGTATGAGGGTCATAATGATTGGCTGCCCTCAGCGCATCAGCCCTGTACTTGACTTGCACAGCGCTCGCGTGGGTTTTCTCCACAGCCACTTGAAATTGATCGTGTTCTCGTTTCAGCTGCTCAGCTTCTGATAGCGTACCAGGAATCGAGAACGAAGCAGCCAACATCGCTTCGCCGTTTCGTATCCAGCTAACGACCTGAGCAGCGTCCTTTTGGAATTGACCTGTAATAAAAATTAGATAGTTTAGTACATTTTGATCATTGTTTGTCTTCATACCAACACGTTTAGATCATGAAAAGATGGCTGGGAAATCCCAGCCATCTTTTCTTCCTTTTTCTGCATTTGGCAGGCGGAGGGTAGGGTTAGGTACCAGAGAACTATATTAGGCTGTGTTGATAGACCCCAATGATTACCATCGCACTTGAAGCTGCCGTTAGGGTATTGAAATGTCAATTGTCACTAAACACTCACTATGTTTATGGGCTTTTTGGAAACGGACGGATAAGGGACGCACAGAACAGAGAAGACAGGGGAGGCCTATACCCAACAGTGGGTGATTCCGGGCTGAAATGATGATGGGCTCTTTACGGATTTTTAACTATTTATTTATGATAGTAGTAAATATATTGCCATTAGAGACGTGTTTTCAGGACATTACTTTTTCAGATTTGAGAAACACTGATCCAATATACAAGGTGTAAACGGAAATTTCACGAAGCCGCCAACCAAGCATTCCGTACATCAAACTAAAACTCTGTGCAAAAAAAAATTTGGCGGGAATCCACTTTTTGGGCGAAAAATCACATTTTATGGTAGGACTCAATGTAACGCACTCAAAACATCGTGCTGATGGATGCATTGAATGGTACGGGGGTCGTGAAAGTATTTCAAGTAAAGTTATAAAATTGAATAAAAAATCTTGGAACTTTGACCGCCAATATCTCCGTAATTAGAAGGCTCCCAGGTATGGAGAACAAAACAATAATCGAAATGACAGGAAGAACAAGTGCTTTTCGGCTTCGTTAATGCTATTTTTAAATCCATTAAGTGATATTTTCTAAATTATAATTATTTTTCTGGACATGACTGGGTTTTAATATGCAATTTAGCACGTGCTAGCGCTAGCGGGGGCACTGACACTGCTAGTTCCTGCACGTTACAAACGCAACGTAACTTTGTCTGTTAATTATTTAAAGCAAGAACTATAAGCACAATAAAGAATGGGCATTTGTAATTTTACCTTCTTCTCCCAGTGGAGTATATAAAATGTGTATACCACTGTGTCTTAATATCCAAAAAAACTGATCCATTGTTCAGAAAATAACACATACTCAGACTCTGTCAAACGTAAACTAACTTATGAATATGTTTACAATAATAATAGATTTCCTTGTAACTATTAATTACTTAGTACTATGCAACAGTATTAATAGATACGACGTTAAACATTATATTAGATTTTACCTAGTTAACACAGACATTGGTTTATTGAATTTAAATAAATCAGTTTCCGGTAGGGAAAATGAAGATGTGGGTTTAATACTGGCCTATCCTGATAATGAGTTTACTACCAGTGATTATTATAAAAAAAAATATCATTAAACATTATTTGACTCATTGACACACTGTTATGAATTGTCTATTTATTTCGAAAGGTATTCGTGACTTTGAAACAGTTGCTTCATACAGGTAGAGCAAACGGACGAAATAGAGCGTCAGTTTCATTAGCCCAGGATTCGTATATAGGGCACACAGGACAGAAAGGGAAGAGAGTAAGTACGAGATGGACGCGCGACGGAGCCAGAGACGACGCGAATCTTTTTTTAGGTTTCCGTTATTGTATTTAGTTTGATCTGTTTGAATCCTGAGGCCCAGATAATATAATACTACGTACAGATACCCAATATCCCATACAAAGACAATAACACTTCCCTAAGCCGGGCTTTTGAGCTGGCTATTTTTCATCATCGCTTTTTTTTAAACAGATGGCAGCATTAACGAATCACTAATTGCTAGTGACTAGTTTTACAACGCCATCTAGGAGTCGGTCTGGATACTAGGTGACATTTAGAGATGTTGTAATTGAATTGCTGATGCATAAGTTTTCAATCGTTTAATAATTCTGATAAGCTGTAATAGCATTTAGCTAAAAGATTTTTTTAAGCTGTATTTCATAGAGGTTGGTGGTTGGTAATTGTTTAATAAGTTTGGGAATCTCTACATAGTATAAAACAATGTATTTTTTCGCCGTCTACGCGTCTGTAAGCTTACATCTTTTAAACTACGCGACGGATTTTAATGTGGTATCAATAGAAAGAGTGCAATAGGGAGGAGGAAGCTTTATAAATGTATAGAAAATAAAGTTTCACAGAAAATTCAAACCCCATCATTTCTCTTAGGGGTAGAAATTCGAAAACCCTTTCTTAGTGGATACCTACTCTTCACAAAGAATACACCCTCCAAATCTCATGTCTCTAGGACCAGCGGTTTGGGCTGTGCGTTGACATATCAGTCAGTCAGTCAGGACATTGAATTTTATATGTATAAATATTGAGTAAAACGCCATCTATTGCAAAGAGCTCTAAACAAAATGATTAACAGATGGCTACTTCTATGGGATCGAATTGATGTAGAGCTTCATTTATCTTTTTTGTTGAAATTACGTGATTTCTGAGTGTAAACAGATAAATCAGCATTAGACAAGAAAGTTTTGGTTTTTACTAATCTTACATGAGCTAAAATCTTCCGTTTAACGTATTTTAGTGATTGTTCATTTCATAATTGTTACCTATGTTGCCATTTATGATTTGTTTTACATGACTAATTATAATTTGTTTGTAGCGGAGATGAGAATATTGAGAAGGATGTGTGGAGTAACAAGAATGGATAAAGTAAGGAATAAGTATATTAAAGGTAGTTTGAAAGTGACGCCTGTTACAAAAAAATTGAAAGGAAGTCGTCTGTCTTGGTATGGAAATGTAATGAGGAGGGATGAAACGCATGTTACTAAAAGAGTGATGGATGTAAATGTTGATTGATGGAGAGGGAGAGGAAGGCCAAAGAATAGATGGATGGATTTTGTGAGAAATGATTTGAAAGAGAAAGGGGTAAATGATGCCGTGACGACTGACAGGGGAGAATGGAAGAAGAAAACGTGTTGCGCCGACCCCAAATAGAAAGGGACAAGTGTATGAACATGATAATAATTTGTTCGAGTTGAGACCCCATACCTGAGGCTAGCACGAGCGCACGGTGTAAACGTAACGTAAACACGTTTATTTTAAAATTAAAAAACTAGTTTCACATATTTGTTAGTTTGTTTTCATAATTTTAAGAATTTATTCATATCTATGGATGATACTGATTGTGCTTGTTGCAATCAATTTAACTAAGTGCTATAGGATAATTGTATTTTCGATTCAAACATCGACGTATTTGTCTTACATTTACACCGCGAGCTCGTGCTAGGGACTTTGAATATAACAATCAATTTATTTTGTTTTTTGTTTGGTGCTGACTCTGTTTCCTTTCTTTCATTCTTTCTTTGGTTATGGTAAAATTATTAATGTCAACGCCTAAGTCCTAACAGTAAGAGCGGATATACTGGTTTTGACTGAGCGTCCACGGAACCTCACCTAACTGCACGCACTGCTCGAACCTCGCGCGCCTCTCTTCAGCCAGTTCCTCCAGGTCGAGTTGTCTGTCGTGCAAGAACTCGAGTAACAGCTGCACGCGCGCTTGTGCATCCAGGGGCGCTGCTTCAGAGCCGTCGGAACCACTCGATGCCATTACATCGGAAGCCTCCGCGATAGCCGCCGCGAGCTCCTGACCTTGCTGGACCACCTGGATACAGACAAAAAGTTGTTAAACCCTTATTTTATACATACATATTACTAAATGGTTCGAACCCGGGCAGGCACGTTACTTAGTCGTTTTTTTTTAAATCGTTACTGATCAAAAAACGGCGAAGGAAAACATCGTTAGTATACCCACCCACGTAACCCAGAATAACAAACCCTAGGACACGGGATATCTACCAACCCGAATTGGACCCTCATGGTAGATTATAGCCTCTCATAGAGACTAAGCCTGTGTCCTAAAATAGTTAAGGCTAATTATGCTGCTGACTGGTCCGGGACCTACCACATCTTTCAATGTGGGAAAGAGATGGAGCTATGCAGAGTATTTAGTCTCTATTTCGTTCACCCGTAATAACATTGACAGTGTACACTACAGACTCTGCTCTTGACCTCGATTTCGCTTGTTGGGAAGTCTATGATAGAACGAATGCACTCCGGTGACATTATGGTGGTAAGCGATTTTGAACCATGTGTAGTGCAACTATGCAGTATCAGTTTCCTTGAATTGTCCTGCTCTTAAATTGCTCTGAAAATGATTAAGGATATGGGCTCCGTTCAGCCTTGCATTGGAATAAGACCGGATAGAATTATATCACTGCGATATGTTCGTCTATTACTGGTGGCAATGATGGTTTAGTGTTGTGACCGTTGGACTGCAAAGTCTCAAGTTAAGTCTCGAGCTCGAACCCGAGACACGCACCTCTAACTTTTCGGATTCATGTGCGTATTTATAATAATCACTTGTTTCGGTGACGAAAATCATAGTGAGGAAACGAAACCACCATGCCTGAGAGATATTTCTCGTCGGCATGTAAAGCCAAGTCAGAGGGGTCGGCATAAAACTCTCGCTCCAGGTTAGGCACTAACCACACGTGAAGGCTAAAGTACCCTTACTTGTTGTAATGTCTAAAATGTCCCTATGCCACACATTTGAGAACGTAGAGAATGTTACTGAGGCTGCGATCATTTTGGACATCTACTGGACCATAATAATCTAGAAAACTAGACACACTATCGGCTGAAGTTAAAAAGGAACTCCCCGAAATGTATGTGGCAATATTACAGGCATCCTTGAAAATTACTTTACAAGGACAACGTTTTCGAATCTGTAGTTGGTTGCCAACAAGGTGCCCCTCTCGGGCCTGTCATTTTCAGTTTTGCTATTCATCCCATATACAACAACTAAATCGAAAATTTCAAGGAGTGGTATTTAGGTGATGGAACGCTAGGAGATAATGTTGACACCGTTTTGAAAGACCTACGGGTAGGTCTCCTCAAGCAGCAATTTAAATCTATTAGCCTGGAAATAGTGATGCGGACGAATTCTTTTCTGCTTTTGATATATGTACAGATTTTTATAATAGGTTTGTATAAATAGTAAATAATGTAAATAAGAAAATGAAGAATTAAATATGTAAACTAGACGAATATCAACGATTCGCTAAGAAAACAAAATGACAATTACATCGATCGTCGGTTCTCGACGATTGATCGAAATATTTAAGAGGTAATTTCTATTACATTTAAAAATATTTTTTATCAACAGACAAACAAGTATTAAATGCGTGTTTTGTGTGACAATTAATGAATACATTGCGTCAAATTGGTTCGAACAAACATTACAATGTCAATAGCAACCGGGGACGGTCACAGTCAAGTGAGACACTCGAGTGAATCTTTCAATTCAAACCATTAAGATGTTGTTTCAACACGTCTTGATATTTTATCTATTGAGATGTCAGTACGTTCGTTACACTTTTATACCAATAGCATCTAGTAGCTTTGTGATTCTGAGATAGATAATGGTAACCAAAATGAAAAGACCGTTTTAAAAAAGTTAGATTGCGACCTGAAGGCTAGACTAGTGGCATTCGCTTTCACAGCGTTTTGTTTTACTGAAACGACTTTACTGATTTACTGTCATCAGGATTGAAACAATTTTCTGTGGCTTATGTCAAACCATTACATTTCTGGCTTTACCATCATTGTTAGGTATTGCTGGCAAAATGCCTAGCCCTCTACTAGTCGATAGGTACTATCTTACCTACAAGTACCTACAAGTTTGGAAAAAACTACCATCAAGCTTTGTCATATAAAACGCATAGCAAAGCATTAAACGTAAACACACTTGTCCGCGCCGAAAAAACCGTCAGCGCCGAACGAAAAAGTTCTATCGTACGTAATAGGGGTTAAAGTGTGAAATTGCCGTTTTATAGTAATGGATACTTTGGATTGACATAAAACCTTCATAGTGTAGTAAGATATTCGAGTGAAACTTTATTTACATTATAGCTATGAGATTTTTCTTTTAATAATGTGCAACTTACGATTTTCGAATTTCAACTGTTTTTTTATTCAGCTTAGACGGAAAAGATGGATACTTCGAAAATCCGAGTAATTTTTAAATACGAGTCCCGACGCAGAACTAACGCAGCAGAAACGGCTCGCAATATCAATGCTGCGTTTGGAGAGGACACTGCTAATGAACGCACCGTGCGTTTTTGGTTTAAACACTTTCGTAATGGAACCTTCGACTTGAAGAACGAACCATGTGGAAGACCGCATAGGTGAATAACGCTGAATTGAAAGAATTAGCAGCATGGTTTAACGTTACCTTATCTACAGTATTGATCCATTTGCATCAAATCAATAAGATAAAAAAATATGAAAAATGGGTGCCTCATGATTTGACTGATCTGCAGAAAGAAACGCGTGTTGAAACTTGCGCTGCCTTGTGGAATCGGTGCAGAAATGAAGGAATATTGGATCGAATTGTGACATGTGACGAAAAGTGGTTTCTTTACGATGACCTTAACCGAAAAATACAATGGTTGATCCCAGGTCAAACGCCACAACAGTGCCCTAAAGCAAAGCTTACCAATAAAAAGGTAATGATAACTGTTTGGTGGTCTCTTCATGGTGTTATTTACTATAGCTTTCTCAGGTCTGGGCAAGCAATATCAGCAGATGTTTACTGTGCCGAACTTCGAACAATGATGGCGAAACTGGTAGTGAAACAGCCCCGACTCGTGAAAAGATCTTCACCATTATTGCTCCATGATAACGCACGACCTCACACTGCACGGGACACCGTTGTAACTCTACAGGTACTGCAGTTAGAAACCATACGTCATCCTCCCTACTCGCCCGACATTGCTCCAACTGACTACTATTTTTTTCGTGATTTGGACAATTTTCTACGTGGTAAAAAACTTTCTTCCCAGGAGGCAGTACAAAATGTTTTCACAAAGTTTGTCGAATCTAGATACCCAGAGTTTTATCGCAAAGGCATAAATGAACTTCCGATTAGATGGCATCAATGTACAGATAACTAGCTGACCGCGCGACTTCGTCTGCGTAACATTTTTGATTAATGCTCCGCTCCTATTGGTCGCAGCGTGATGTTTTATAGCCGCCTTCATTGATAAATGAGCTATCGGACACTAAAATAATTTTTCAATTCGAACCAGTGGTTCCTGAGATTAGCGCGTTCCACCAAACAAACTCTTTAGCTTTATAATATTAGTATAGATGAGGGTAAACATATTGATTAAATAAAAAATAATTACATCTTGAAAAAAAAAACGAGTTTAAATTTTGCCGTATAAATCGGCAATTTCATACATTAACCCCTAATACACTGCATCCTCGATATAACAAATCGGAAGAAAACAAGTAAATATTCGTTATATCAAGTAATTCGTTGAACTGAGGTTTTTTATGTTGAGGTTAGGTTTGTCTAAAATTTGATATAAAAAGGTAAAAAAATGATAAGGAACACCTTTTACTTTTCTAAGCCATTGCAACTTGAATCTTTAACAATAGTGACGAGCAGTAGTGTTTACATTACTTTCCATCAAACAACAATGATTGTTTTACGAAAAAAAAGCGTGTCGCGACATGAATCACATACTAGGGGATTAAGGGTCATACATTGGTGGGAACGTTATATTCGTATAAAGGTTTTGGGTTGACAAAATTCGTTATTTAGGGGTAATTACACTTTTTCTTGATAGTTGAAAATTCGTTATAAAGAGTTCGCAAAAAATGTTCGCAATGTAAAGGTATATTTTACATTGACTCTTATGGACAATGAGGGATTTTCTTTTTAAACTCTTCCCTAGTCGCTGGATAGATGGCGCTGAACTTGCTAAGTTACTGCAAGGAACGGTACGTCACATCATTTCACTTGGATGTAATTTAAATTATAAACGAAAGTGTCAGTCAACGAGCGTATATAAAACGCTAGGAAAAAAAACATGTTTGCTTTTTTCTTTGGCTTTGGCACCTAGTAACGTAGTCAGTTCAACGCCATCTACAGAGGTCTTGGAAACTATGTTTTTTTTTAATACTCAAAAAGAAAACCTCTCATTCAAGGGGATTACGAAGAATTTGAAAAATCGAGGAAGTCGTTATATTGAGGTACGTTATATTGAGGTTGGACTGTATAACGTTATCCATTCGTCCGATTCGGCGCGGATAAGTTAGTGTGTGTTAGGTTCCATAGGTTTTTAAACTGACATGGTCACTAACACTATTCGGCTATATTTCGGCTCCTTCGGCCCTGATAAGTGTGCGTTAACCTTAATTGTCAATTGACGTCGCTAAAACGTCATCTTTGACGTCTTCATTTGCATCGCAAAACATGTCAATGTTCTAAGTATGGACAAGGTCTTATATGCAGACTAAATATTGACCGATGAATGACAAGTCATACTAACCGGAAAGTATTGAATGTGGATGGGTTTATGAATAGGAGAAATCTTCCATATGATATGGCGTGAAAGGGGGTGCCTTCAGATGTCTAATGGCGAAAGCAATATGGAAGGACTTAATGCTCAATTAAATTGAGATAAGGACATGAGGAGGACCATAGGCCGACGGAGCAATCAATTCCTGGAGTGGACACCGCGTATCAGCAAGCGTAAAGGGCCCCCAGCTAGATGAACCGACGACCTTAAAAGTGGGTGGGACAGACTTCGACGTTTCATAAGTGCTAATGTGAAATAAAATATTTTGATTGACAGGATGTGAAAGGCGGAGAACACGGTGCTGTGGCTCAGCTTTGGAGATGCCTATGTCCAGCGGTGGATTTCGAAATGCTCAGTTGAAGGACAACGGAACCATGACGATGACCAACCTGAAAGGTAGCATGTTGCATTCTAGCCACACTTTCGTTGTGAGCAGCAAGCGCCTGTTCAGCTTGCTGCGGGTCCCGAGGAGGCTCGGTGCGCTGGAGCTCGTCTCCCCACAGCTCCAGTCGAGACGATACCTGGAAACAACACCGTCTGCGTTAATACGTGGGAAACAGACTTTCTAGGATTAGAAATTGATCAATGCATTGAAATTGTGTCATTCACACACTAATGAACACTTCTAAATCAAGTACCAATTAGAAATACGATTTTTAATTGAAATGTTACATTACAGTTGATTTTTGAATGCCGGTGAGGGAGCGTCTTTAGGCGTGCTAAAACGTGTTCAGGCCGACATCATTCGAAAAGGCCTGGCAGTTAGATGCCGAATAGTGCTGAATCAGGCCGACCGGAACATACTTAGGTGTAGCTACTGCACTAAAAGTGTTCCAGTCCAACGGAATGAATTAAGCAAAACAACTGGCGCGTTTGGTATTTATTTTCATCACGTTACTATATGAAAAATAAAACGAGCATCCATTTCCAATAACATATCAATTAAAATAAAAAGGATAAGCTTCACATTTAAAAGAAAAACGATACGAAAAAAATTTCAAAATCAGTCATGTCTGAAAGCCTATCAATTCAGCTTGAGTAATCAAAAACTTCACAGTATTGTAATGGCACCTATGATAATCCATAACATTTGTAACAATTTGTAAGGGTTCCAAGCAAGGATTTCTTTAATATAAGGTCACGGTCATTTTATAACTAAGGAGCGCGTTTGAAAGGTTTATAACCTTTTGATTACGTTTTTGCCTGTTATATACGTGTGTTCATTGTTTTCTCATATATGTATGCATGATGTAAGCAATAGTACTTCCATTGTTTATGGTTAACACTGTTTATTATACAGATAGTGCACTCAAACAATCTGAAAAAGTGACGTACTTAAACAAGTTATAAAAGTGTCTTATAATAACTGTTGTTTGTTTACATAAATACTTCATTTACGAGCCTATTGTTTTATAGCTCGATTGATTGTGGAATAATAAGCGATTTAATGTGGGAAACTAAATGCATTGAGATGTATTTTATTGTTAGGGCATTGTTATGACGGGCTATGCTTAAGTTCTTATCATATGCCTTCATGGTTGTATGTAAAGCCGATGGCAATCAGCGTTTCGATTGTGCACCGCCTAGCGTGGCGTGGTGTGCAGTGGCCTAAGCTGATGTCATTGGATCGTTGCCAATAAATTGTTTTAAATTAACCACTGGGTACCTACGTATTTTTATAAACCTCAAACAATTTGAACGAAAGTTTGACATGATTCGAATCCTCGAAAGTTCTCCGGGCTTTATTTAGTTGCTGTTATATTGGGAGGCAAGAGTCAAAGGATGTCGAAAACAATCAGTAACTTGTCCAGCCGGCTGTCCGAGAGCTGGAGTTATTTTTGAAAACGAGCTGTCTGAATAGGCGAATTCACACTTGCGGGTAACATCACCTAGGTATACTGCGTGTATCAGAAATGGGACCAATATACATTAATAACCAGCTGTCCTACCTTTTGGTCGAGAAGGTATTAAAAGAACCGCACAGCTAATTATTTTTTGGCGAATTCGATATTGTTCCCATGAAGAAAGTTGTTCAATTTTACTGCCTGTATTACACCTCTAAATATAACTTCACATTTCTGATACACGCTGTTTATAGAATAGAATATACTTTATAGTACAACAAAATTGTAACAACGGTTTTACAATATGTATTGTTAATTTTATGGTTACAATGGCGGTTTTATCGCTAATAGCGATATCTTCCAGACAACTTTTGGCTGTTTATCTCTACCCTTTAAATGGCTTTCCATACATTTTAACCTTGTAGGTACTGGAATTTTACATGAAACAACAGATTTTGTTCTAGAATCATGTACTGATGTCCCTTACACTCACTTATAAAAAATTCCAATTATCTGAAATATCATTGAGTGCGTTCTCAATTCAAGGCCAGTCCAGATTAATTAAATGAATACATTTTGGATCCTATTATGTTTGTAACCCTGCAACCGACCGCCCCTGTACAACGCCCCGCACTCCTTTGATCACCCTACATCGTTCCACCCTCATAATATGTCCAACCCACCTGCAAGTAACAATTACTCATAAAACAATATCCATTAACATGTGTAAGCCTTTATAAGCCGTTCAACTCATTGTGAAAGTTCTGAATCCATCATCTAATGCAAAATTTCAGTCAAATAGGCAGTTTAATATCACCCTGTGTGTTTCTAATGCTATCGGTAACCAGCGTGGTGTTCAGAAAGAGTGTCCATCATCCTAGTTAAGTCGGGAAGCTTCGTCATAGTATCTGTTAGTTTCCTACGTAATTTATTTTGCAATACGCGTACTTTTTGTAAAAAAAAAACTACGCCTTTCACCATGTTAAGTAGGTACAACATACAAACTTACCTCATAAATAATAATTTGAGTATGATTTTGAAAAATCCCACCTTTGTTTTCTAAGGAAGTCGTTAGTAAAATTGAATTTAGTAGTTACAACTAAACAAAGATCATTTTACCTCTAAAGCGTCTCGTTCAAAATGCCGGAGCTGTAGAGTAAGTTCGAGTCTTCTTTCCCGATCGGACCACAGCTCTTCGAGTGCGCCGCGAGTGCCTCTCAGTCGTTCCAAGGTCGTTTCTACGGCGGCAGTACTCGCCGCATCGGAATCCCCCGATGATCTGCAAAAGATAAAACGATACTTAACATGCATAACTCGCTCAATGGGTCCTTATCTCTCGACGCTTTTCTTTTTTAAAGATCCATGATCGATATACTTGAAACTGTGCTTTGAACTATGGTAAGGGTGCTTCGTTTTATATTTGGGTCATAACATTTTTGACAGATATTTAAATAATTATTTCCTAGAAAGATGTGAAAACTTAAATTAAACACACGACAGGCTTCTCCAAAATAGAAACACAAGAAATAGTCACATTCATCACACGATTATATTTCGATTTCCGAATTGACTGTTCGAAGTTGAGAACTTGATAAAATTTACTTCAGCAGTATTTAAGTGAAGTTAAGTGATTCCTTGTAGGTAATCAATTTAGAAGCCGAATATATTAGCCTGTCTAATTTAATGAATTGAATTGTATTTAAAGTTTTACGATATAAAAATTGACAAGTAAAAGTATATTAAAAATGTGTTGTCTGCGGAATTGTGATGCTTCAAGTCACATTCCAGGTTTAACGAACTGTCACATAACAAGGTGTAATTACACAATTACCGGCAATGTTATAGCTAGCACATTGCCCACTGCAATTGAAAATCTTGATATGAGAACAAAGGCTTGTAATACGGATAACAGCACATTTTAATGACTGACTTGCTCTGTCAATGAGTTAGTTGTCTCTGATAATTCCCTCCCAGAAAATTCTGTGCGATAAAAACACTATTAGAGAAGCCATACTCTACGTAGCTACTGTAGCGGCAAATGCTCCTATGTTTTCAGTTTCACCAGATTGTTAAGTTGTTATGAAAATAGAATGTAACGTAAATTATTTACTTTTGGTCATGGAATAAAATAATAATAAAAAATAAAAAGTTTTTATTGTTTCTCATACAATTGTTCTACAGCACAAAATTGAGACAGCCCCGTTAAGTTATAAGCATAGGCATATAATCATTGGCACTTAGTCCTGATGGTCAAGAATAGGTACCGGCCTAATAACTGATTTTTGAATTGAGATCCAGTTGAGAACGGTCAAGATGTACTTTAGGATACTAAAATCAGGGTAGATTCTTTGTAATACATTATATGCTGAAGTAAAGTTTGACGAGTTCTCAAACCACAAACCGGGTGTCTGTGTAGCAATAAACTGTCACAAGTTACAAGATGTATGGGAAAACATGAAAAATCTACAAAAAAAAACATGCACTGTCGCTTTCGATCAGTTTATTAGGTTACTCTACAAAGCATAATAATAACTGAGTAACGCTGTATTACTGTCTCAAATAAATCAACTTTCTTTTAATCGGTAAGTTGTCCGTACAAAAAAAAACTTAATTACCTACAGCTATAATATTGCAACAATAAAACTTCCATTCATTAATCAATTAGAGCGAATTTTACAAAAAAAATCTAAGACTGTAATTCCATAGTGAAAATTTAGACATAAAGAAGAATATTTATGAGACGTTTGATGAATTATCATTTCCGTATCGTGCAAAATAAAGTAGCAATTTGTTGAGAGCTCTTTCACGATATAGACAACGATATAATTGGTAGACGGAGTATTTCGTGCAGTTCACAACAAACAAGTAAATGTTAAGCTATATTCGGGACTGCCTAATGATGTTGCATGTTCGACCCTCGACGGCTTTGCGCTGAATTTCATGATCATCATGATCTCGTTATAATGCCAGGTTTACATTAAATCATGCACTGAACATTTGCATTGATGTTGGGATTTACCATTTATTTAGGGACAACCAACAGCATACACAAAATACATGTAAAAGTCTTCGTCGTCATTATTTTTACATTTTATAGTGTAGCCTTAATTAAAGGCTGCCACGGCATGCATTAACCTTTTGAGCGCCACAGTCTCATATACGTGACAAGCAAGCGCGTACCCTGTACGCCAACGACACAAATATGTGACAAAAATACGATGCACTATAACGCGAAATAAACAATTAAATCATTACTTTTGTGTTTTTATTTGTATTTTATACCTTAAATATTTAGGCTCCTGTCTTGTCTCTTTAATAATATTGTTTATTAATAAAGTTTTGGAATACGTATTCATTTTGGAGGTATTTTTTTGTGTGCGGTTAAATTGTGGCTTGGCGTGGAGGGCACGCGCGTGCGTTTATGCTCTGGCGTTCAAAAGGTTAAATAAACACAGGAGTAGGAAATGAAGTTACAAAGCAGATTTTACTTATTTAGATAGCTTGGTACACAAAAAATATAGTTAAAAAAAGTTACTTAATTGTTATATAAATCCGACATACAAATACAAATGAAAACTAAGTAATTAATTAATGCTGGATTTGTTCGATAAATCCAGTCAATTTTCTTCGACGTCGGTAGCCAACCAATTAAAGAAAAAAAATCAAACACTTTTTAAATACTAATGTAAGTGAAGAAGACATACAAACTACAATATTCCTTTTACATTTCCATACCTATAGAGCGGAGGGAGGGGGGAAGTGGGGCTACCCCCCTGTCCCATCCCCACCCCGCGGAGCACCATGGTTATGGAGATATCCATGGTTAAAGTTTTGAGGTTAAGTTAGGTTAAAACACTAATTTCCATCAATTTGAACTTTCATTTCAAATTTCCATAGATTTATGGGGCGGGGAGGGCGAGGGTGAGAGGTGCCTACCCCCCTGTACCAACCCCACCCAGCGGAACCTCATGGTTACGGAGATATCCGTGGTTAAAATTTTGAGGTTAGGTTATTTTTCGGATAGTTAGAATAAAACGCAAAGAATATAGATAGCTTCCGCGGGGCTCCTACTTCTGGGTGGTTTTAAAAAAAATAACCTCGAAGGAGGTGGCGGGGTCTGTGTTCGCTCACTTCGACCCCGCCACCTCCTTCTAACCTAACCTATCCGAGTCGGGGTGCCCTAAAATTCCGAGCTCGCTTCGCTCGCTCTTGGACTGACAATCCTAATCGTTATTTTTTATCTAAAAAAGTCAATGTACAACATAACAATAACAATGTCAATGTAACATAGTACAACGCGTTTTTAGTGCACATTAATTACGTAATTTTAATTTACTATGTGAAAATATAATTATATTTAAAGACATAATATGATAAAATTGAATGAAACACACTTCCTGCGTCAACGGAACGTGAAACGTCAAATTTGACATCTAACATGACAATATATCTCTATAAATTGAGTGTTATTTTACAATTTATATGGAAAATTTAAAAAATTATATCTCGTAAACCGTGAGTCTCTGCTACTTAAATTTTTTTAAAAGCCTTCTGTTTATGAGTACTATTTACAAAAAAAAATGAACTCTCAACTCGACGGCCCATAATGGAAAGTTTATCCATAAAGTGTTGCAATTGGTGTTCATTTCCTCTTTTTGTGGCCTGTAATATCACCTCAAAAAAGAGGCCATCTTGGATGTCGTGGTTCTATACGCTGGTTACGGAGCATAAGCTAGAAGAAAGATTTAGAGAAATATTCGCAAGGATAGTTAAGCTCGGTCTTTCTATCTTCCCAAAATTGCGTTGAGTGAATGTGGTTCCCAGCCCTGATAAGCTGCTTGAGTTAGGGTTGTGACTCATCTATTGATTTGCTGAGCAAGAAACAGAGAGTGCTACCGAACTCATCGTCACAATGCTGCCGCGTGCGATAGCACTTCCATCCTGTTTCTTGCTCTAGCAAATGACGGTTATGTGCGTCGAAAAAGGATAGCAGCATGAAAAAATGTGATTCCGTGCGTGTTGTTCAGCTGAGGCGCAACCCTTAAGCAGCACAAAAGGACGTTATGATCTTGCATGGCTACCATAACAAGTCATGACGAACTTAAGCACCCATGGAGTAAGGTTCTGTACGTTACGTAAGGATAATTTATGTGGTGTAAATATGATTGCACCTCGTTATTGGATGCAATTGCATTGAAAATAATAGAAAAGTAAAGAGATATTAGGATTCTGCTTCTCAAGCCAAGGCAAGGCAAACACGTAGGTACGGTTGGTAGAGAAAACCATAACAAAATCACCCCAATGTGAGCGGTATCCCTGAGACGTAGTAATAAAGTGCTAGATATATATAGCATACACTGTTACATTATGGTGTAAAAGAATTATTATGAAAATTGGAAAGTGCCAACAGTTTAATTTAGAAACACAAAAAAAATCATACCTCCATCGTAAACACTGTACTGGCGATTTATGCCTGTGAGAGCGCCGATGATATTTGAGCATTTTGCACAAAAATGTTCATTTCACCGGCGCAATCAGATACGATAACACTAAACCGTCGCTAATCGTCGTAGAAATCACTGCACTGACACTGCGAATACTAATTGCCAGCATTTAAATCAACAGTTATATTTTAAGCACGTAATAAGGTTGTTATGGGTAGCAATTACTTGAACAAAGTTATTAAAACCAGACGGTGACCCACAATGCGTGTGCGCCTACTGTTATGTTACGGTTGGATAGTGAATTTCTTACTACAATCTGCTGCTCTTGGTTGTTATCTCACAATTAATTCAATAGGTGCGATTCAAGACTGCTCACTCTATTACATTTATAAATACATGACCTCATAATAGGGATTGAAATTCGTAACACAATAATTGTAAAAGTGCTATTATGAAAATTAGACAAAACTATTTTATTCCGTCCGGAGCATGTGTAAACACGCACGGAACGCGAGGGAAACACCTCTGCGCTGAGCTGATTACTAGTTAACTGGACTATGTGTCAGCGTCGGATACAAAACACATGTAAAGCTGAGACGGAACATTCGCAAGCATAAATTAGTATTTAAACTGTAAAGGTCATGATGTGTTTACTAACAAATCTTGTCCACCCCTAACCACACATTTGTATCACAGTTTTAAGAACTCTACAAAACAATAATGATACATACCTACCATCACATACGTTATGCAAATTTCAAATATGTCGACATGTTCAAACCCAGTCTTTTAAAAGCAGACTAAAAAAAATAAGAAGTAAGAAGTAATATTAAGTAGTACAGAGCATCACCGTTTTTGGACTACCTAGTACTGAAATTATGGTTTTGGAAATAATTGTATAAACTTGTTATGTTATTAAGAATTTGTGCACCACATAGCCATGTAGTTCACATGGAAAACATAAAAATGAATTTCAGTAAGTATATGATTTTCAAGTTTTCGCAGAAATACGACAGTTCGCTATAAATTCACCACTTTATTGTTTTGCCGGGACGTGGTTTCCAATCTATAACTTGTGAGCTCCATCGCTGCATCGGCTATGCTTCTACAAAAACGGCCGGCGCACTAACCATTTTAGTTTGCTACCCTACAGCTCTGTCGACGGTTATTCCCGATAATCACATTTCGGATTCAATAAACCGAACAAAGCCTGAGTGGAGACGTGTAATAGGCGCAGCACGCTAATGGATGTCATAGACCAACCCTACTCTTTTATTCCATGTTCCGGGACCGAATGTCATAACCGGCAGGACGCACTGGTTGAACACCATAAGTCTCCAAAAATTACGGTATAGTAGGCGATACGACTTGATGAAATTTCCCAAATGCTGACTATTCCAACTGCATCCTGCTGTCGTTTTTTTACCCCAAAGTTGTGTCTACCGTGTAGGATGACTTGAGACAACTTCAAATAACGTAGTGTGTCAACTTGGCAAACAATTTATTTCTTCGAATATACAGACCTAAGTATTTAATTTCTAATTATTGTTTAATGCGTAGTAGGTGCCTACAGGGACGTCGAGTTTCGCAAAGCGCGCGGGCAACATCCCGTCATTGTATTCGAGTGCCGTCCAACTAGGCTACGACAAATTACCTTAATTTTAATGATTAGCGTATTTGCAAGGCTTCGTGACAGACTTCGCAATCAAGTCAGCGCTGTAACGGTACCAGTTTTAACACTGTCTTAGAAGCTGCCATTTGCCACTACAAACACACGACACATGAAACCAACTTCTAAACAATTATACTTCGTCAGAGCATAATTTTATTAAGTAACCCTTTAACCAGCGGTGTTCTCAATATCTAATATTTGCGGAAAACTTAAATGCGAATAAGGTTCTACAAGAGAGAATTTTGTAATTTAATATGCTACTCTACTACACACTTAGCTTTTCACAAGCATTTCCATCTATGATAAATGCATAAAATGAGTTATGTATATTCTGTCTATTGCAGCATCTTCAGTTAATACTTGTTTCGCTGAATAGCTTATACAACTTGAACCAACATACGCCGAAACCAAAACGAGGAGCATAATTGACTCTTCAACACGGAGTATTATTATAATTATCTTAATGCTGCTTAATGCTGGAAACAGCAGCTCAGAATAAATACGAGTACTAACAGCAGCCAGGATTTGAAGTAAGGTATTGTTTCAAGGAACAGGAGAAAACAGGAACAGGAAACAACAAAAATTAATAAAATTCCAATAACGTCTATAATCTGCAGTAGTTCGTGCAATTTGTTTCAAGCCTTTCTAAGAAAAACATTGAAGTTGTAGAGATTTTTTTTAGTCTGCCGGGATCCTGACCACCTATCCCCAGACTCCATCACAATCCTGTACTGTCTACACCCAAGTTCGTTCGACATGCGGTCGACACGGTTTTGCGGTACCTTTTAAAATTTGCGGCGTATTGAGCTACGTCAGTGATTTGCGTTTTAAGTATAGGTAGGCAAGGACTTAAATTTTCATTGAACCACATACTGTGCTCTATACTCAATTTTCGCTGTATTTCCTAAGTATTAGTAAAGGTCTGACGGTGCATCAGAATGTCTGGAATACAAAATCTTCGGAACCAATATACAAGGTTAATATTTTTTTTTACCCTATACTTCGGGTCATTGTACTCATTTATAAACAAATTTTACAGGATAAACCCTGGGGTCATTAAAAATACGTATTTGCTTATAAAAAAATGTAACGAGCAGCTGTTTTTTCTTTCGTGATTTCAGGATTGTCCCTAAGTCAAAGGACCATGGGCATTTTTCTATGAACTCTGGGCGTAAGACCAACAAAATTGAAATATAATATTTCAAATAGTAGCTTACAATTAGAACATTACTCTATACCAAAACGTCAAGTAGGTACCTAAGTCACCGGAGAACAGAAATAGAGCCACTTGAAATATGTTGCCTTTTTTCTGTATTTTGCCAAAGATTTGACCAATTCAAACTATAAAATAAACCTAGTTTACCGAGGGGGTTCCGTAACACAGCCTCTGCAGTCCTTAGGCTATTCTAGGACCTCGCCGGCTTAGCTCGGATTAATTATGATGTGCTTAGCTGTGCCACAATGTTTTCAACATGATCGAGTTTAAAAAAACCAATGACTGTTTTAGTTAAATTTTCCGCCTAAAGAAAGGGAAAGGCAACATTTTCAACTGGCCTTAGCTCCGGTCTCCGGTGACTTTGGTACTTGTAGCAACAGCTGGCCTCCTTCACTCGAACCTACGGCTCGCGATCACCCGGGCGAACAAAATACAGTCGGTTACCACGCAGTCACGCACCCGCTCGAGTGATCCTAGTTCCTACACACATACCGCACCCGCTCGCTTTTAATAATGGCTAAATCTCATGCAAATTGCAATGTCGACCGTCAAAATAAAACTAATATTTTTTTATATTTTAAATAACCTTAACACATTAACATTAATTCATTATTTATTAAATCATTTTGAAAAAACATTAACTAGCCGGCCAGGAACCATGCCAAAGGAAGTGAAATTTACACATTTATGTACATGTTTTCCTAAGCAGTAATTTTTAAAATTATTTGTTACATTTAGAATATTTGCGACCGTTAGATTTAATAATCAAAATTTACGGGAGGGTACAACGTTCATTAACCAGTATACTCGTATGTATTAAAGTGAGGCATTTATGATTTTCAATAAATAAAATGAAAATATTGTTTTAAATGTGAAAATTGGTTTTAGTCACCCATTCTTTTGTGTAATAATTTCTTAGTATAGGCAGCCCTAGCGTTGCGTTCAATGACGCACATAATCGCCCGACACCACAGCAGACTACGTAGTAGAAACTCTCGGGCGGGCGCGTAAGGTACATTTTAGCGCGCACGAAGGCTTGTAATATTTTTGTAGGTAATTATAGCGTTAGGTATCAATCTTTTCCTACAGAGTGAAGTATCTGTTCCGTAAGGAACTACTAATTAATCTGTGACAATATTATGAATTGGAGAACTCACTCAGGGCTTTGATTTGAGATATATTTCAATTCTGTTCGCCTTACACCTATTTTGACCAATACTTTTTGTTAATAATGATGAGTCAGATGAGTGAGGTTTAAGGTAAACAAAAAACAAAAATTGTGGAATCGCTCTATCATAAAAGCTTAAAACAGCAGTTATTTAGCAGCATCCGGAGGCACACATTTAAATGAGGGTCCATTAAAAACAAACAATAGATCCAACAAGCCAGTCTTACTGGCCGCGTGAGGAGCACTTATTGCTCTGACACGAGTAACCGACCAACAACCACGATATTATGTGCGCGCACGCCGATTGTAAATGTTGATAATGTTAGCCACCAGCAAGACGCGAGCTGCGTGCCTAATTCGAAGAAAGTTCCCGCAATTCCTATATTTTGCCAACATAACACTATCTACTTGTCACACAAAACCAGTTGACTCGGTGCAATCGTGCTACCATCTCTGACAATGATCACGACATGTTTTAAAAATGTGCGCTTAGTTCTATAATACGCCATGTGTCGTACGGGCACAATGAAAGCATTGTATTTACAATGATTTTATTCCAATGTGACTGCACAATCATAGTAAACCGTTTTCCATTGTTATTAGGTAGATACCACTACAGAAGTTTGTTCTTAAGCTCGGTCATTGTCTTGTATACGTAAGTAGTGGCATTCAGATCTTAGGTTCAACGTTTTCAGTATTTATACTCTTATGTTAGTATGGAAAACAAGCTTACTTAAAAGAGCTTGAGAGGTGAGAGCTTCGAAAACACGAGAAACTAACAGCTAAAGCTCGCAACATTCGCAACCACATCATTTAGGTTTTCATTTCAAGTTCCGTTATGAAATTGCGAAAAAGTATTTTTATAAAACCAAAAAGCCAATGTAAGGAAACTATGTGCTAATTATGGAACTATTAATCATGTACAGACAAGGAGATGCGAACATTCCGGCGCACAAGACGGTTTCTAGTGTCGTCGGAGCGAGCCGCATTCCACACGCGTCGGCGGCCAATCGGAACCGTCAGATTTCCACCACATTCGTGCCAGCCTCGTTCTTATGCACTATTCATTTATGATAAACTAGTTTTGTCACAACACTGCCACGGTTTGGGGAGAAAATGTGTCTGTATTAGAAGTCAGGATGATGCCACAGAAACTTGTGAGAATTCGGCGGGCGCGGGTTCTGATCTTTCCAAGCGCCCGCGCGTGTCCAGTCGGGCTCGATCACAACTGTTAGACGTGTTAATCCTGTTTTCTTTTCCGAATTGCAATTTCTTTAATTGTTGTTTTAGTTTTAGGACCAACAATAGCATGGAGCCCTTCGCCTGATTGTCCAATCAATTAGGACATTTTCCTTTACAATCCTTCATCTTTCAGTGCTCTCTCACCGCGAGCATTGGCCTGTAATGTAACAATCCAAGATTATATCTTATATAGAAACAAGTGAATATGAACAGGGGGTCTACTGTTACCAATGCTACCAAAAGCGAAGTTGCAGCCGAAACGTCGCACGTTTCTTACCGGGGTTCCAGTCGTTTCAAAATTTCGGACATTCGAAGTCCTACCTACTCCCTCCCTTTCCTTTCTCGTTTAAGTATTTGACTTATCTTCTTCCTGCGCCTACTTAGGTTGGTTTTCTATCCGTTTACAGCCTACATATTTTAGTAGAAGGCGAACGTATTCTAAGCTTTCGGGATACTAGATTATCGCAGTAGGTTTAAGTCACCTACGTGATCAGATACAAACAGGTAACATCAAATATCTTTAATAATGTACCTATCAAAACATAAATCATCTCCATCAGGGATCTGACAACTATCCACATGTTGTCAGGCTAAAAAGTCAATCTTTATCCGTTCGAATTCCCCTACCAAGAGCTTATTAACTGTACTGAAAGTATATTTTAATAAAATAATGTTAAAATCACTGATATCCTTTAAAAATAACTTATTCAATTCATAAAACTGCAAAGAATGAATAACCGGTGGAAATACGATTTAAATTTTTTTTCATGTCGCGTAGACCTACACTATAAAACATACGAAATTTTTCTATGAATTCGAACTTCCTGTCCGTGTCCGAAAATGATATAAGTAAGGTAGGATCGTAAGCGTAACTAGAACTACGTTTAATTTGCGTTCGTTTATGAAGTTATTTTTCGGAGAAACAGAGTAGCAGTAGACCGCCTGTTACATTACAGGCGAATGCTCCCGGTGAAGGAGCGAATTTAAAATCCTTGTACAAAAGCACTGTTCAAATATTATCTTGTAATACTCGAGTCGAACACTCGTTAAATAAATACTCACGTCGCGTAATACTTGCAAACCATCTATTTCCTACAAAAATATTACTTTTGATCCATAAAACCTGCGTGGGAGCTTTGACAAAAAGTTAAATGAAGCAGAAAGCTTAGCCCGTGCCCGCTAAGCTTTTAAAAGTTGAGTTTTTAAAAACTCTCCTAGAGACACGAACACTAGTAGTACGCCGTTATAAAACCGTCACATTTAAAGAGATTTCCTGTCCTTGCACCTCGACACAATTTTAAATGTAATATGAATTTCCTACGAGTACGAGTAATATTATTTTGACAAAATGAAACTGAGCTCTTCCTTTGAAAAATAATTGAAACTAACTGGATTCAATAATATACTAGTCTTAATAATAGTAATTCTCAATGCAAATTAAATTACTGTTTTATTTTTATCATACTATGGGTACTTAGATCTTAGGCTTGAACGTGGTAAAGACAATACAGCTAGAACATTAACATAACTAACCCTTTTTCCTTTTACTTTCTACGTGACATTCGTGCACTTTGGCCTTCGAAGTTAGTATTTGCATTGCGGTGCAAAGTGGTCAGATAACATCAGAAAGTTGGCAGTAACTTACTTTCATCAAAATCATGGTAAGAAAACAATGATATCACAATAAAGGAAGACATCAACTTAACGCTCGTTAAAGGAGTGTGAAGCAAAGGGCGATAACTGTTAAATATAGTTGTAAACTTAAATTATGTACGCAAGGGGTTCGACGAAGATGTGGTCCGGTTGTGTGTGTTTAATTTAATGTCCATTGAACCTCGTAAAAATTCTGCTCATGATGCGAACAGAAGCCCTCAAGAAGGGACTCCTAGCTACCCGACAATTAGGGCTCAGTGGTAGTTTTATGGGCAGTTAAAACGCATCCATCGACGGTCATTTTATATCCGGTTTTAATGGCGCTAACCAACGACGCATAGGGATTAAAAAGTAAGCATTGCCCGCGCCATCCTGCCCTGACGGAGCACACACGCCGCACGCCCTCCTCGCCAACTATTACTCTGCATACTCATTGTAACGCCGCGCACCGTACCGTTGTAATTTGTATTACCAACGTTGTCTTTCGCTACAGGGTATTGTATATTTTGTGGACCTCAATGCTGTAATTCACAAATTTCACAATACCAGTCAACCATAAAACAGTAATAAAATACAACGGGGAACAACAATGAACATGGAAATGTTAAACCCATTTGTGCATAGAACTGCAATATTGAAACGGTGTAAGTCGGAGATCACTTGTATACGGGTTAGTAGTAACTTAGTAAATTGAGCGGTGCGTGTACTCTCACACAAATGCCAAATGCCAGACTAAACACAGGTAGGTAACGGATATGTGACTTAAGAGGAGTCTAAGATCAGTTATAGGTAACATGATATTATAGTTGGTTCGCGGATTTAAAAATATTATAATTACGAATTGTTTGGGTGGTCGTACGAGGTTTTTTGATAAACACATTCCGCACTTGCATTCTTGCAGTATCGGTTACGTCAACGAGCCAAGGGCATCAGATATCAATTGTAACAAAGCGACATACCAAATTAATAACAATCGGCCGCTACTCAACTATGGAACAGATCCTCCAGGCAGTAAAGCCGCTTTTTATAGCCGAGTCAGCTGCCTACATCGTGTCCTAGCGGAACGAGTTTCAGGATGTTCTATACTTTTTATCTCGTTTATGTCAAGAACCCATCATGCTATAAATAGTTTAACTTAACTTTCAAAGTGTTTTCTCTAAATCGAAGGTAACATTTTTGCAATCATCATCTCTCTGTGCGATCCCACTGCTGGAGATGGGCTGGATGATCTATTTACGGATGACTGTCTTTAATAAATTATGCATAGGTCCTCTGACGCTGAATGAGAGTAAGATGCAAAAAGTCAAGTAGTCAAGAACGTATTCTACATTCAGTCAAAAGGTATCGGGAATGTATGATTTGTTTATGGCTCCAAAATCATTTTTTTGTTTCTTTTTTTGTTGTTAGATTAGCACAGCTGTTTTCCTATTTGGCGCGGAGTTTGAGTTTTTAGTTAGACCATATCTAGTGTGTATTGCGTATTTCATAATGGAATCTCGTGTTCGGAGCCCCTGAAAATGTTACGAGGGTTACGGTGAATCGACTTTATCAAAATCACGTGCTTAGAGTGGTACAAAGCTTTCAAAAGCGGTCGAGATGTGATGGATGATTTGCCTCGCTCTGGCTGGTAGGCCATCAACGTCTTCAACTGAAGTTAACATCGCAAAAGTGAAGAAAATAGTGACTGAAAATCCTCATTCAAGTTCGAGAGGGATAGCCGCTGAACTTTCTATGTCTCACGAGTCGGTCCGTACCATTTAAATAATCACTTGGGTATGAAACATGTTTCCGCTCGGCTAGTCTCAAAAGACCTAAAGACCTGAGTCAACTCCGACCCAACATTCATGAAATGCATTGTTACTGGTGACACAGATTAATAAATAGTTCCTTACGGAACAGATACTTCACTCCATAGGAAAAGGATACCTAACGCTTATTATAATTACCTACGAAAATATTTTCGTAGGTAAACGAAAATATTACAGGCCATCGTGCGCGCTAAAATGTACCTTACGCGCCCGCTCGAGAGTATCTACTACGTCGTCTACCGTGGTGTCGGGCGATCACGAGCGTCATTGAACGCAACGCTAGGGCTGTCTATGAGTACTGTTTATTACACAAAAGAATGGGTGATCAAAACCGTTTTTAACCGACTTCAAAAAAAGGAGGAGGTTCTCAATAGAGAACCTCCTCCTTTTTTTCGGTTGTATGTTTTTTTTGTGTGTTTGTTACCTCATATCTCCGTCATTTATGAACCGATTTGAATTTTTTTTTCTTTTATCTGAATGGATCTACTTCTCGATTGGTCCCATAGAAATTTCATCAAAATCGGTTCAGCAGTTTGGTTTTGAAATCAAAATAGCAGGAAAAATGTCATCCAAGTAAAAGAAATTGCGAAATTGATATTTGACAAGGATTTGTGTGTGATACGATAACTAAAAAGGGTAAAATAAAAACTACGATGACTATTTTTTGTTTCATTGACTTTTTTGCCACCGACTTCCGACAGCAAAGTTATTTTCCATTTTTTTAGTGTTTTTTTTTGGAAGTCGGTTTTTTTTGCAAAAAAAGTTTTTTTTTACATTAAGACAATATTTTAATTTTATTTATTGAAAATCACAAATGCCTCACTTTAATATAATGGTTAATGAACTTTGTACCCTCCCGTAAATTTCGATTATTAAATGTTATCGTCGCAAAAATTTTAAATGTAACAACAACTTTAAAAAGTACTGCTTATGAAAAGATGTACTTGAAATTTCACTTCCTTTGGCATGGTTCCTGGCCGGCTAGTTAATGTTTTTTCAAAACTATTAAATAAATAATTAGGTAATGTGTTAAGGTAATTAAAAAAAGATAAGCTTTTGTTAAAAAAAATACCATCAAATACCATCGAGCAACACCCTTATTCACCAGATATGACTCCAGCCGACTTTTATCTTTTTCTTAAACTCAAATTACCACTTCGTGGCACCCGTTTAGATTCGGTAGAAGACATAAAGGAGAATTCGCTGCGAAACTGAACTCAATTCCGGAATAAACGTTTAAAAAATGTTTTGATGATTGGATTAACCGTCGGCGCAAGTGTATCGTTTCTGAAGGAGCATACTTTGAAGGCGATAAAATAAAATTGGATGAATAAATAACATTTTGTTAATTATTGATTGTTTCTCGGTGCTTTCTTGACAGAGTAGTATGTAAGTTCTCCGCTTCATAATTTGCAAAACATTTTTCGATCAGTTGTTGGTATTCGATTGAGCTACAAAGCAATGCGTTGAAACTGTTTTTCCTTAATATTGAATACATAAAAGGTAAAATAAATTTTATTTCAGGCACACTGCATTGCACAGTGCATTATATTTCATATTGCCCAAGCTGTTTAACTTTTTCATTTCCAGAAAGCCGACTATTCGATAAAATTTTGGCAGAATTCAGTGTAGTATACAACATTAGTTTTAGTATTGCGAAACCCGAAACACGTGTCTAGTTTTTTTATGTAAAGAATCTATGTACAAAGTTTCAAACTGTATCATGAAAAATCACAAAGTTATAAGGTTGTTATGCTACCTGGTTGTCCGCACAAAAACATGCTCACCACCGCGCCGCCCGCGGCTCCAGCGTCGTCGTGCGCTCATTGATAATAATTTGTAATCAACTGGTGATAACATTTTCCATCACTTTTGCAGGCTTTTGACTGTCGTAATGGTCAAGTGTAGGTAGATAATATTGTGTACTTTATTCGAAAATGCAGCTGTAAGTGATAAAATAATTGAATTTCTTTGGATAAAATGTAGTCAATGTGATTTGTTACACCTGATGCTAATCACTTAAAGTTCAAAGTGAGTGAAAAGTGTTAAACATCGCATTACTTAATTAACTACAGCAGGCTGTAGGTTCACCGGGACCCTAGTCCCTACATCTTTGTGTGGCGGTAAGCAATGTGTTCCACGATACTTTGATGCCGAATTTCTCCTCGTGCCGCCGCACTGCCGTTACCACCACACGTTATCACCACAAATCGCTAGTGTACGTACAATTTCATCTGTGTACTGAACGTTTGTGTATGAGAAAGACATGAGTTCACTCTTAACATACGATCAACCGAAACAACTGTTAGGCCCACGGTGGGCGTGCGCTTGCGATTTCCGACGTGCGTGACGTCTGCGCGTCAACTTGTAGCATCCGGGCGACTGAAGGGGTTGTTATACCCCCGCCCCGCTGTGCGCCCGCGCCGCGCGTTTTGCGCGTATTTAGTGTCCAACTCGTAACCTTTTTTAAATATTTTTGGGACAAAATATAACAAGTTGTAAAAATTATTGGAATCGATTCCGTTACTTATTTTGAACAAACTATATTCAGGTTTCGCATATACTAAAAATAATGTTGTATATACTAATAAATAAAGAGGATTTCAAAAGGTAACAAAACTAATATTTCATTCATTCAAAACTAGTATTCCTTTTCAAGTAGGATAATAACAGGCAACATAAAACAATACCAGAGCTACACAACATGACGACATTCCAACAGCTTTTCTATAAAAACAAGGTTTCGATTCACATATTTCTTGACCACAAACAACGCTAGTTAGTAACATGAGCCCTCTCCCCATATGAACCCCGCAACACAATAATTATTATGTGCGACACAATGGTTACGCATCGGTAATTAGATGATTTAATGTTAGGTCAATCCCATCCACACATATGAGAACACAAACAGAGCGCGGGGTGGGTTAGCTACGGACATACCTTGGAACGGGACACGATAAACAAGCTCAAAAACCAAGGAATTCTATTTGAACAGTATTAGGAAACTTTTAGACCGCTGAGCATGCCTGAATGCATTTTGAGGATGTTTGTTCTTACTCGTATATTAGTTCAGATTAGTCGAATTACTTCCTCTACGTCGACTCCTAGTGCATTCTGCCGAACTTCATGTTAGACGATATTAATTATTTAAATCAACGAAGAGCAAGTAATAACACAAGAATAACGAAGATATTCTACAATACTAAAACTTCCACGTAATGTTCCTTAAAATGCATGCGAGCAGAAGGAAAGTGAAATGCTTACGGTTGAATGAGGGCGGGGGAGGCTGCACTGCTCTTAGCGCGGCGACGAAGCCAGAAACAATCCAGTGAATAATGATTACCTCCCGTGCGAATCTCTTTGTGATTCCCTCAAGAGAACTAACAACTACTTATTGATGAACTCGTCTATCGACAGTTCAACTTCTGAGAATGAAATAATTGATATTTCGATCGATTGCACGACTAATTCCATCATTAGCTACTCCGAGTACGTAAATAGGCTGCTGTGAGGAAAATTTGTGTCGGTTCTAATAAGACCTAAGTAATTAAGAGTATTTCATTGGCAGGAAAACATGGCAACATACATACCATTACAATTGCAATAAAACAAAACCGTGAGAAGGAGCATGGCTACATAATATTAAAACAAATCAGACGGCAAGATTAACGATGCAATCGATTATAAACAAAGATAATTATTTGTACTTTCGAATTGTATTAGTGAGAGAATTTTTCCCATATCGTTGGGAAATACAATGATTTTCATAACGTAATTTAATAACAGCAGCCGCGTGGCAGTTTCGAGTCGGGAACAATCGAAACTATTTGTCGAGAGGGTATTTGTATCAGTACAATCGAAGTGCACGTAGGTGGGGTCAGGTTGTGCCCGCCCCTGTGCCAGCGGGGGTCTTCGCGTCCTTAGCGGTAGGAGCGACCGGAAGAGGCGATTGTGAGACAATTTAAATCACTCTCCGCGACCCGTCACCCATTGTTGCCGACTTCCCGACTACAATCACTACACCGTCTATTACGGAGCAAAAATATGAATGACTGGATACACCGTTTATTGTATTAGTAGACCGACTTCGGAAAACAGTGATTGTGTCATGTCCAGGACGCGGGATTGGGCAATTGTATTTCTTGCAGTTCTTTAGTAACTGTTTTCAAATCGTATTTTCACAGTTTTCTTCTTTTTTATGACTTGGCACAAGCTATACCTGGGTATATCGACCGAATCCAGTCTGATTCAGTCATACTAATAGGCTTCTGATTTCTTCTTTTAGGCGAACTAATCCCGCGTCACGTAGAATCAGCCTTTGTGACGTTTGTGGATACGCTCTAAGTACTTTGCAGTTATGTCAATTTAATGAGTATCCACCATGTTTCAAGCCGTATTATTACGTTTACAAAATAAATGATTTACTTTTTACTTAACAAAGATTTTAACGATTGCATAACAAAGCATGAAATTCGGTTGTCGTTACTTTCGTCAAGCGGCATTAATCGATTACTGCTAAAAGAATGGTTATGCCTGCTAGCGAGGGAAAAATCGTTGGCAACGATGTATATTAGAATCTAGACTTTCTTTTATAACAATGCGTTATGAGGGAAGTTAAAGTAACAAGCATGGAGCTTTCTCGTGCCAATATTGACCGAAGCTGGTTAGTGCAGTCTAATAAAAGGGACAACGTAGACCGAGAGACAAGTGCAAACAGAATCCACATCTGTTCAATATTCTGCAGGATATAAGGACCGAGGTCTTTGTGAAAAGAGCATTGCAAAAAGTTTCGATGAACTGTATTATAAAATAAAAAAGTAATTCCGCCCCTCAGGGCCTCGTATTCGCAGACATTTCCCAAGCATAGATGAGAACATAATATTTATTCCTCCCTCTAAAATTATTTGATAAATTCATACCTTTAGTTAAACTTAATGAACTTCATTGAAAAGATAAGAAAAGACAAGACCTACTTGGGTATTTCATTTGAAAAAGTTTTATCTCAAAAGCAAGCGAAGCATAGATTAAAAGCCTTTTGATACGTTTAGTAAGGTACACAGAAAATTTGCCTGAAGACAAGTACGTCTTTATCAAGTGCATATTTTAATAATTATGCCCGTATGGATTGAGGAGCCACTTTTCGTATCTTAATAAAATTGATATAGTTATTTAGATACAAAAAACCAAAAAAAAAAAAACAAAACAGGCAACAAAATTACAAAATTTACTTTTGATTTCCTTTTTTTTTATAAAATTTTTAAACTTACTACTAAAGAACTATTTATATTTCATTAAGATACGAAATGTGGCTCCTCAATCCTTACGGACATTAATAATTTACAAAGATATTTAAGTTTACTTTGGGACGAGATTAAAAGTCGTAGCTAAAGTAGGTACTCTGCACACTTCTAGACTACTTTCAAACAAAGAGATTCAAGGAACTATTAGTTCAATTCTTGTTCACGTCTAAGAAATATTGATAAAGGAAATTAGTTTAATATCAGTTGTGTGGGTGGAGGAAACTATTGTTTGGTTCAAGATGGTATCAGTTCGCGGTGACAGTTGATGGGAATCTAGTTTACCGCCCGACGCGTGGCGCTATCTCAGCTGTTAGCCTGGCAATCTTCATTATTCTCAGCAATCAGTGTACGGATATCCGGGAACGTCAATACTCATGTTATAGACATGAGTGTGCGCTAAGACACCAATATATAATATTTACATATAGAATTTAATACTTCGCACATGTGTCGCAAAACATAAGAAATGTAAATAAGACATATCGGATAGCAACGTCGACGTGTAGTACATATTCACTTCATTGAACTCTGGCTACATCATACCAAATAGGAATATCTTCTACCGAGATTCACGCCCAGAAAACTACTGACGTTTTGGACGTACCTAGTAAAAATGTCTTCAGATAATCTAAGATATATCCGAGTTATTGCTGTAAACTTTTAAGTTTAGTGATATGATTCAAGAAGGTCGAGAGGGTTTTTGAGTAAGTATATGTTGGCGAAAAGTTAATAGATGAGTAGGTACGGCGTGGTTGGATAACACCAAAAATATACATACATATTTGTCATGATTCAGACAGGACCCTCGCTGTCAGGACTTCACTTTTAGATTTCTAAATAGAACCAAAAATAACGCCGTGACATTCAGGGCAGATCATATCTGGGATCCCTATGTAGGAGAAATACATTTTTTTTTTATTTTAAACCTTTTATATGCAAGCACAGTACTAAATGTTAGCGCTATTAAATTCTCACAATGGTCCCATAAGGTACTCACTCAATGTAATGGGGTGCCATTCACTAAAGTGCTTTCGAGTAGTTTTTTGATAATAACTAGCTTCTAGCATTACTAGCAATTAGCCTTTGTTCTGGACCTAGCAGAACTAGGGCCATTACCTTTTACCTTATTGGACAAACATCTGGACTTAAATAAAGGAGTATTTAAGTCCATGTTTGTCCAATGGTTTGGTTTGGTATACAATGCCAAACTTCTTCCAACCGATCACAAAGACTTTTTTGTTTATGATATTATATTATTTGCAGTGATATTACGTTGGTAAGGGTAGACGTCCATTGTATGCATATTATTTATTTTTTCTGATAAATATAATTGTTGCGTCAAGTATCACTTAAGTGGTGCATTCAATTCAGTATAGTATGTAGTAGTTCATTTAATATATATTATTATAGACGCTTCTCGTGACCCAAGGGCTGGCTTTTACCTTGGACAGAGGCTAAGTGTTGCCATACAACGTGGCAACGCCACCAGTCTGTTGGGCACATTACCAGCTGACAGCGTTGAGGAGCAGTTTTTTGATGCCCTTTTATAGTTTGTAGTTAGTTTAATTTATTTAATTTAAATTATTTTAGTTTATTTAATCGTTTTAATTGTTATGATGTTTAAAGTTAATTTACTATTATTCAGCTTTTCATGCATGTAAAATTATGTAAATAGGTTAGTCGTGTCGAGCGAAATGTCTTCGAAACTACTTTTGCCCCACCCCCAGGGAAGTTGGATTTTTTTTTGTAAAGAGCCTTAACCATGATTACTATTTTAGAGGCTTTTCGCTTTTAAAGTGTACTGCCATTATATAGAAAGAAGTTAAAAACACAACCAGTATTAAATTCGATGCTTTTCGTTTGTATTGCACAGAATGGCAGTTGGCGCGACCACACCTCGTAACTCTGGAGTTAGTGAAGTTTACCGCCTTGACTGTCAATGTGCACAAATATCGAACATTTTGACGCTACTAAAGTCGTGGGATCAGATTTCATTGGGTGTGGGTTTATAGGTAGCAAATTCATTATTTTAAACATTATGGACTAATTAATTGCATACATAACGTTTATTTATACCTTTCTACAATTAGATAGTTGTTGTATAAACTTGAGTATACCCACAATAACTATCATTCCTTTATTTTTTCTTTTAAATATATTTTTCATTTTTAAATATTCCTATATAAAATCAGTACAAAAAGTTTTATGTAGTTAGTTAACTATCATAATTATTATAACACCGCTTTTACACCTATTAACATGGGGTGATACTTGTTTATGCGTCTTTCAACATGTAGAGATTTCGCAGATACTTTCAACTATTATAATCACTCTTTTTCTTTGACAAGTATATTCAAGTATAACCTAGTCCTTCGTACCTTGTTTTAGGTGTAAACGTTACGTTAATAAGCATGGCCAGTAGACACAACATAAATACATTTTTAATACTTTGGTGATCTGTGTATAGACACTAGATAAGATCAGCCTGTGTCAAATACACATGCGTTTTTGATACACAAAGGAGCCTGCATGAAGACAAGACGATGTAGCACTAGCTCGGTTAGTCTTGTTTGTTTACGGGGTATAGCCCTGCCCACATACCCTTATCCTGCTGGTTCCTTACATAAGCTATACGTGTCTGCAGGAAACTACTTATTTGTTGCTGTTATGTAAAGAGTTTTGAGAGGCTATCAAATAGTAGATGTAGTAGATACTAAATGTTATTTCTGTAGGTCTCAGATCCAAGACTTGGTCCCTCCAAAATGTCTGTCTGTCACATGGAAAAATTACATAAAAAAACAAGTGCAACGTTTAGAAAGCAACCAGATAGTTATTGCAAGTGCTAAGATAACGATTATTTTTGCTTTGTTCCGTCATTCGTTAGTATATTTAAATGGGCTCTCTGTAACGACATTTACAAGATATTGTGCGCCGTGCGGCCACGGAGTTGGCTATCTGCAAACGTTTGTTAGTTTAAAAATGGTGAAAACGAAGGTGTGTAAAATATTATGGAAGTTTAATTATGCCCGCAGTTAACATACGGAATGTTCGCGCTAATACGTACACACATATCATGGCTGTTTAAATAGAGTTAGAGAAGTTTTTCAGTATTTTATAAGTCTAAACCTTCGCGAAGTCCAGGAATTCAATTAATCGTAATAATAATAATACATTCCCGGTTTCGAACCCGTAACCTTAAGATTAAGCTTAACACAGAGCCCCATAGGCCTCTGAACCATCACGAGCAATGTTATGCGACATCACCAAATGGTTATAAAAAAAACAGTTTCGGCTTCGAACCCGTAACCCATTGCATAAATTAAAACAGAGGTCTTGTTATGTTAGTATTTGGATCTTCCGTGAGTATGTGAACTATTTTTATTAAGATTGATGCAATTATTCGGTATCAAGTGGAGGTTTGAAGCCAGACAGATATCCAGCACCTCACCACAGAAGCGTATTACATGGCGTTTGTTATTTAGTCTCAGACTGTGAAACAACGGTCGGGCTCGTAAGGAAGAAAATTTGCTGTAATGAAAACCTTAGTATTGCTAAATCAGTTTGAAAGTTGCAATCAACCCTAGAGCGGTATTCCGGACGGGGTAAAAATAACTACAGATAGGGTTACCATTCGTGGATTTTACCGAACATCACCCGGTTTTTTGACCCCTGTGCAGGCTTGCTTCGGACTTTTCATTTATCCGCACTTATCGATTAATAAGTCCGGCTAGCAGTGATAGCCTATGCTATTGGTGTGACAGTCGGACTGCGAAGCCATAGTTCTCGAGTTCGAATCCAAGACGCGCACAACTGATTTTTCGGATTCACGTGCGTATTGGATAAATACCACTTGCTTCGGCGAAGGAAAACATCCTAAGGAAACCAAACCAGCATGCCTAAGAGATATTTGTCAAGGGCAAAGCTAAGGCCCATGGGCGGCATAAAAACTCTGGCACCAGGTTAGACAGACTAACCTAACCACACGAGACAAAACAAAGAAGAAGATCGATTAGTGAGATTTTTATTAGTAATCAATTGAATACTTGAAAGATTAAAGCTAATATATCCCGGGATCTTTTCTGGATATGTAAGGCTAGCTATGATTGTATGTAAAGTGATATTTTGGTTTATGAGCGCGTTCAAGCGAAGAAAATGGTCACGGATAAAGAGCGCAGTGTTTGATGAAATATTTAATCTGAAGAAACAGCAGCTACCTTAATTTCCGAACGCATTATTAATCATTGGATAAAACCGTATTGTTTCTAAACATCTTTTCAAGCAGTTTTTTGATATATGGGTGTACCTATACTGTATGTTGCTTTTAAATATTTTTATTTGTTTGGATATGTAGGTATGTTTGTTGCACCCTAGTAGTGTAACTGTCTTATTTGACGACCCGAATGGCGCAGCGGTAGTGAGGCTGCCTTACGTTCATAGGGTTCCGGGTTCGAATCCCGGTAGGAGCAAGTGTTTGTGTGATAACATGGACATTTGTTACCGAGTCATGGATGTTTATATGTATAATAAGTATGTATTTACAAACAAAAAGTATCTATGTATTATATCAACTATCTAGTGTCCACGACACAAGCCTCGTTGCTTAGTGTGGCACTAGATGGCGCTGTGTGCAATGTCCAGCGATATTTATTTATTTATTTTATTTTATTTATTTAATTGTTTATTATAATAAATTATGTTTCTCAAAACATTAGTTATTAGTTTATTACGTTTCTCAAAACTTAAGTTTCTATATCGAAAGTTAGTTTGAATATTAAGATTATTTTAACTACTAATTAAATATTTTTCACAACATCAACTACCAGTAATTAAACTAAATTACCTTATTACTGTTAACTCGAGGCCATTTTGTTAGAACCACCTTATTTTCATTTTGTTTTTACACTTAAAATAAAATCATAAATAATAGCCACTTGAGACAAAAAAAAAAACGTTTGTTCAAATAAAAACATGCCAAAACACAAAAGAAGAATAGCTCTAAACTCTTTTGATTCCCCCTCGCATACGTTTGTCGTGGCGTGCAGTTTAATACAGCTAAAAGGCCGAATCAACCTCCACCCAAACATCGATAGCTAGCATCTTTGATGGATGTCAGTGAGATATAAATTAGTCAGATCAGATCTAGCCAATGTTTACAATCTATCCCTGTTTTTTGTTCAATGAAGGATGATTTTTGAACTGATAAAGTGGTGCCAAGGTTAATTTAGTCCTGGAGAATTCAATTCGTACTTATAGTTTAGTTAGTCAAGTTACAAATAACAGTTACTACGTTGTACCCAGCCCTTCATACGCCAGACTAACTTAAGCCCCTCTGCGGAAATTCAATCATAACCAGCAGTGTTATCGATATAATTAAAAGGGGACCGTTAGAACTGACCATCGATAGCAAGCCCGGTAGTCACATAATCACACCGATAAAATTATTACACATCAAAACATTGTGTTATAGTCTAAACAATCTTTCCTGTTAATTCAAGGCCGATGGATAGTAAAAAAGTTTTGCCGTATTAAATAATTTCATGTAGAATAATGTATTAACATCCCATCGGAGAAAATTCGCAAGGCGATGAGTTTCTGCCACGCCGTAATTAAATAATGAACTTTAACGCTAAGTATCCTCGTCCAAAACAAACAAAAGAAAATGTGGAAACAATAATTGCACTATTCACACAAATAAATGATACACAGAACAAGCACCCTCTTAAAATGCTGGCAGTTAATATTGAGCAAATAATTAAAAACATAGAGGAATAAAAAAACATGTACATTTTAGAATATTAAAAACGAGTGCCGCGAAAACGCGTAGCGTTTAGAGCGCGAGGTGTACGTCACACCGCGCTCTTACCCGAATGAGGACTGCTACTGCGAGATGCAGCCGCCCGCCAGCCGTCGAGCCTGTAACGCGGCTATGGTCGACAAAATACACTCAAGAAAATGCTCACGGTGAAAATTCTCAACAACAGCTCAAAAGAAAATTTGGAATTTTCCAATGTTCTTAACGCTGTTAAGATTATAATATTTTTTTTGAGTATAAAAAACACTGTACAAAGGCGGACTTAACGCCTTGGGCATTTTCTACCAGTCTACCTTAGGGTGATGCAGAGAGAAAACATAGTAGGTGCAGCATAAAAGAAAATGTGAAGCAAACATTTATAAATATAACGATACATACAATACATATAATTATCCAGGACATGCAAATAATCTGCAACGTTCATTGAATATTTGTCTAGAAATTTATGACTAAAATATTCTGCAACATTTATTAAGTTATTTTACCTGTGAATTTCCTTCACACACGATCACTACTTCACAACACAAAATTAATATCCTATAGGTAGTTAATTACATAATTTTAGAATTTACATGTATTTTTACTTAATTTACTATCTCATGTCAAGATGATTTATGATTGAGTTTGAAAGAAAACGATTGAAATAAATTTCGGTTGCAATGATTGAATACAAATTACTTGAGATTCAGCATATTAATTATTCACACAGTGAGTATATAATGTTCAATCGATTACCAGCACCAACAATGTACAACAATGTCAAAACGAAACTGAGCTGATCCAAAACTTTACGTGGTATACATTCGCAAAGAACGCACATGAAATATTTTTATTTATATGAATTGTATTGTCGTCGCGATGGACGCCTTAATTATTCGGCTATGGCTGTTAATACCGGCGACACAACGTACACTAAAATCAGTCCACAATAACCGCATTGTTTTAAAAGAACTCAATGTTGCATGTATAAATTAGTAAGCTCATTCTTTATGACTCACTAGCTTTAACCTACTACTTCGCCCGCGTGAAGGTCGGAAACTATCTCACGGGAACCTAAGGTAGGATAAAAAGTATCCTATGTCCTAAACCAAGTCCATGCTTATGCCAAAGGACCACGGGCCTTTTTCTATGATCTCTGGGCGTAAGATCAACAGAATTGAAATACTTAATAATATTTCACAAGTAGTAGCTTAAAATTAGGACTTCGCTTAATTCTAAAACAACAAGTCAAAGTCGTCGGAGAACTGAAATAGAGCCACTTGAAATATGTTACCTTTTTCTGTATTTTGCCAAATATTTGACCAATTATTTAAACTAATAATAATAAACCGAACCTAATGTAAAAAATAAGATAGAAAAATAAATTAAGGAAATAAACCTAGTTAAAACAAGGGGTTCCGTTACACCTAGGACCTCGCCGACATAACACGGATTAACTACTGTTTGCTTAGCTTTAGCAAAATGTATTTGAAATGATCCACTTTAAAAGCAAATGACTGTTGTCGTAAAAATCTTCTACAAATTACAGGAAATAACTATATTTTCAATTGGCCGTAGATCTAGTCTCCGGCGACATTGGTACTTGTCGCAATAAGTACTATGAATTGGAGCTATGATTTGTGATAATTAAAATCCAATTCTGTTGGATTTACGCCTACTATGACCCTTTCATCCTAATCCTTTCCATTATTATATTAATAAGTATGAATTAGACAACACAATAGTATTTTAAAACGGTACTACAAGTTTGGAACAACAAATGATACCGTCAGAAAACATGTTGTTTGAGCACAAGGACTGTCTTCGTTATTTTGTCGTTTAATATCCACTGCAACTGCATACTATTATATACGTCTGTCAAAGGATGGCAGAGCGTGATTTGAACTTACAAACAATTTAACATGAGAGTAATCATCATCATCGTCTTTCTGCCCTAGTCCCATTCTACCTGGGGACGTCACCACGGCATCATTTACTCCTTTCTCTTTCATATCATTCCTAACACAATTTATCCATCTAGTATTAAGCTGTAAGGTGTTAATCATCAAAGCTAGTAGTTATTTTGATATAAAATGTAATTTTCCCAAAGATCGAACTAAAAGAAGGAAAATAATATTGGTTATAATATCAAATATGGAATGGAGGGAGGCCTTTGCCAAGCAGTGGGACAGTACGGGCTAACTATGATAATAATAGGTCTTTATTTATGAAGTTGCCGTTTTATAACACTGGCTATTTGAAACGTAATGTATGTATGGCTGGCAACAAATTCTAAATTCGAATGAATTTTCTTTAAAAATATGGAATTCTATTTGCAAATTCAGTGATTTGTTCATTGATTAGTGTTTTGTTTTCATAACATTTGTATCTTTTTCATCAATATGCACACGATAAAAATACGAGTACGAGTTCCGTCGCGGTAGCAATGCCGCAGAAACGTCTCGCAACATTAACTATGTGTACGGAGTGAACACTACAAACGAACGTACATACAACTCGTTATTGGTTTGAACGCTTCCGACATGGAAATTTTGATCTAAAAAATGAAGCCCGTGGTCGCCGAACACTAAAGTCAACACGACGAATTAAAGGCGATAGTGGAAGCTGACGATACTCAATCTACGGCTGAGTTAGCAGCAGCTTTCAACGTTAGCATCAAAACAATATTGGTCCATTTGCGTCAGATTGGCAAGGTAAAAAATCTTGATAAATGGGTGCCGCACGAACTAGACGATCGCCAGCGCGATGAACGCGTTGAGGTATGCTTTGCGTTGCATAACAGACACAGAAACGAAGGGATTTTGAACCGCAGTGTCACTTGCGATGAAAATAGATTCTTTTTGATAATCGTAAGCGGTCACCATGTTGGTTAGACCCTGATTCAGCACCTAGGCAATGACCCAAACGAAAAATTACCCCTAAAAAGTCATGGTCACTGCTTGGTGGTCTAGTGGCGGTATAATTCATCATAGCTTCTTACCAAATGGCAGTAGCATTACTGCGGATGTGTACTGTGAGGAGCTGGAGCTGAAGTAAAAACAAAAACTATTTTTTCCTAATCTTTTCATTTCTAAATATGGTAAGTAATACAAAGTACGTAAGTATATTAGATCTCTAATCGCGCGTGCGTATGTCCGAAGATAACAATGACTGCCGAAGCGCGTACTTTTTCTGGGACATCCGTATTCACAATCCTTTCAATAAAATTTATTAAAAGATGGCCATCGCATACGAGCATAAATAGTAATAGTGATAGCATAATAGTGTAGCGGATGAAGTACAGGGCAAATAAAGCGGGAGGCAAATGCTTTTGTATAACACGTCCCCCCGGGTTCGAGGTGTAAACAAACTTTACCTCGGTACCGGTGCTAATATTTGCGGGAGAATCACAAAAGATGTTTAGTGCACAGCTGACAGAAATATCAGTCACAGAATATATAGTATAACACAGTATTCGTTACATTGTATTTTAGAAAAATTAAGTATTCTTATTAGTCGAATGTAATTTGACAAAAATGTGAAAAGTCAGCTGATTCCTACAAAAGTGTAATATCTACACGGCCAAATTTTTGGAACAGCATTTTTTTTTTTTTTATTACCGACGTTAAATTTCTATGTGGGGTTCAGAATGAGTATGTGGTTTCCGTTTTCGCGTCGGTGTCCCTTTCACCCCGTATAGTGGTAGGATTTTTAAGGTATTTTTTTGTTTAATTTTTTATATTTCCAAATGAATTTTTTGTCACTATACTCATGAGTTTTGTTGAACATTTTTATATCCAGTTATCTGTGTAAAGTATCAGTTACCAATGGCAAAATAAATATTAATCTTTAAATTCCGTATTTTAGAAATAATTGAAGAAAATAGGAAATTTTCAGAAAATACTTGATTTATTTCATCGACAACAATGAACAAATAAACAGACCAAATTGGCGTTTAATGGATGCACACAGGTCACATTATTATGCCACAATATAAATTGGTCTATGATCACGACATTTTTTTTGTGACATGTTTCTCCACAGCTCTAGGAACTCAATAAAAAAGTCCTATAAAAAATCCGACCACTATAAACTTTGTTCCACCCTTTGAGTATTTTTTGGCTAATTGCATTCGGCTATATGGTGGGTCCACTCTGTGAAAATATCACTATGAGAGTGTATCTTGCTTTGTGATGTTCGATGTCCGAAACGTGGAAATACCTTTTGTCCGAAACATTTTCGTCAATATTCCCGTAGAGGGAATAAATTGGGAATCCTGTTTGTTCTATCTGTTTTATTTTTTATTCCCACCATGCCATTTTGTCAAGACAGTACCGGGAAACGATCAATAATACAAAAAATGTTAGTTATTCATCCAAAGTTATTTTACTACCTTCAAAGTATGCTCCTTCAGAAACGATACACTTACGACAACGAATAACCAATCATCAAAAAAAAATTAAACGCTTTTTCCGGAATTGAGTTCAGTTCTCGCCGCGAATTCTCCTTCATGTCTTTATGTCGAATGAAAACGGGTGCCACGAAGTGGTAATTTGAGTTTAGGAAAATGAAAAAAGTCGGCTGGAGCCATAACTGGTGAATAAGGTTGCTCGATGGTATTTGTTGAGTTTTTGGTGAAAAATTCGTTCACTATGATCGCCTCGTGCAAACGCGCATTATCGTGGTGCAAAATCCAAGAATTGTCTTTCCACAAAGGAGATCGGGAAAACGTCTATACACTGTGGTCCAAGAAGCTTTGTTGATTTTAGGATACTCAAATCACTTTTTGTGTTTCATGCTTGTTCAATTAGCAAAGCTCATGGAAAAAGGTTAAAATAAGGTCATTTGTAAATCGAATTCGTCCTTTTATTTAAGAGCAGTACAAGGTGGATTATACAAGTGATATTGACCAATAAAGGTATTATCAAGCCTTCATCACTGGTAAACATAAGCATAACCTTCCTAAAATTATGTATACTTCAATCACCGACGCTCCTAGTATCTTTTGAATTAGAAGATTTTGTTGTCTGTAATAACATGAAGGCGTTTAACTTTTACTCCCGGCCCCCGCCGATTAGCTTATGTCCTTACAAAATAAAAACCGTCCTTTAACAAGCTTTAAAATGATATATGTCTCATTCACCGACGCTCCTTATATCTCTTGAATTAGAAGATTTTTTTTATCAGTAATTTTACATTGTGGCGTTTAAGTTTTTTCTTGCGGCGCCGAATTGCTTAAGTCCTTAACAATGAAATACCCCCTTCTGACCAGCTTTAAAATGATGTATGCAGGGCCGTCGTAAGTCTATTCTGCGCCGGGGTGCGGGACTCAGCCTGCGCCCTCGTTTTTTTTTACACTGCAGCGTGGCACGCGACCGACGACACACTGCAGTATGAAAGGGCTCCTAGTCAACCAAGAAAACACAATACACGTAATTTTGATAATTTATTTATTTATTACTCTAAAAAACAAAATTAAACTTAAAACTTCGATTACTAAATATCTATTTATTACATGTACATACACATACATCAAACAAACTCAATTTTTCTTGCTTTTGAGTTGGCAAAGATTTTAATTAAATCATTTATTTTTATGTCAATTTTGGATTCTATACTTACAATGGCTAAGTTTGTCAGTCTGTCTTGGGTCATGGCTGAACGAAGATATTATTTTATTAATTTTACTTTTGAAAAGGATCTTTCACCTTCTGCTACTGTAACAGGCAATGTTAAATATATACGCAGAACTGTTGAGATATTGGGAAATGAGGAAATTCAATTATTAGAATATATATAGCTTAAAATATCAGTGGGAGTACTTTTTCAGCATTGGGAAAAGAGATTGGCAACAATTCTAATTCATTTTATAAATCCTCCCCGTCAATATCAAATCTATGTTTAAATGTTAGTTTTTCTTGGAGCCGATAACACTGAGATTTTTTTTCATGCATCTCTAATTTATTCCAGCATTCAATGTTTTGGAAGAGTGAAAAAACTGAATTGTGTTCCGTCAGCAAATCGAATCTCTCATTTAATTTGGAAATAGCAGTGTCCAGTAGAAAAAAATAAAAACATACTTTAAATTTGTTGGTTGGGTCTAAAATGGGCTCATCTGCAGCCTCGTAATCAAAATGTCTTTTTCGGGGACGTGGACGAGCTGTTTCTTTAAATTCACGATTCACAAACAGTAAGAAATTAAAATACTTTAGTTGCGATTGGCTGATCTCGCCTGCGTCTATTTCACGAAAATACATAATTCATAATCCCCAAAAACAAATCACAAACACACAAGCCATATAAGTACAGATATAAGTACAGACAGTCCAGTCCACTGTTAGACATGAGCCTCCAAAACTATGGGGTTATTTATTGCCATAATCTCAGCGATTGGAACGCGTGTTGGACATATCACACAATACAAAAATTTAACACAAGGTCTGAGAAGGTATGTATTTAAATAAATATTGAACCGGCCGGGATTCGAACCCGAGACCTTTGGCACAAGATAGAGTGTTAGTTACTAACCATTGCGCCTTCCGGTGCGCAATCTGCAATTAATTAGTTCAATTAATTAATTCATAATCATAAAAACCTACTTTATTTAAGACTCATAAGTAGGTAGGAACTTAAGGATCGAACCCAGGCAGGATACACCAGCGACTTCTGTCACTGATTTATGCCACTTCAGATGTTTTATTTATGGTACCAACTGACTGAACTTACCAGGTCGAAAGAAAGAGTCAATCGGAGAAGTTAGCTTTTCAATTTTTTCTTCTTTCTCCAGTTTTCTTTTTCTATTTTGAGCACCCGATGGTTTCTTTATATCCCCTAATTCGGCCATCTACAATAAAATCAAATTTCAATTTAGTATTTAATTTTTCTATCTTTATTCTAAATAAAGTAAGTAGTTTTTTATCAATCACTAACATTAATCAAATCAAATCATTAAGAATTTGTATTTTTGCAATTATAAACAAAAAACAAAACAGTCTCTCTCATAAACAAATGATGTGATGATAATGATTGTAATGTACCTAACACTAACACTTAAAAAATAAAATTGACTTACCTTTATATTTTTTCTCTAAGAACTTCCGTGCTAATTTACCGGTTGTCGCAAATGAAATGAGCTAACGAATTCAATTACTTAAAAGAAGAAATCAGATCAATCACTGACCAACACTTACATAGGCGCCCCGCGCCGCGCTGTAAATTCAAATGAACTTACACCTAATTGTAGTGATTTAGAGATCATTTCTCTTTAAGTGCGAGCACCCGGACGGCTATGTCAAAGGACGCAACAGACATACAGGTGCCGCGCCGCGCGCCCATTTCAAATGAATAAACGTACACTTTATTGACTTAGACTTTAGAGATCATTTTGCTCCAAGTGCGGGCGACCGGGCGTCAATGTCAAAGAGCGCAATTACTCGCCTATGACAGACGCACAGGTGCCGCGCCGCGCGCCCGTTTCAAATGAACTTACACTCTATTGACTTAGAGATCATTTTGCTTCAAGTGCAGGCGACCGGGCGGCAACGTGTCAAACGTACATACATACACTCTTTGGATTAGAGATTTTGCCGCGCGCGTGTTGTATTAAATAAAATTGTTATTTGTGTAGTGTAGTAATGCGGTATGACAAGCGCCGAAAGCGTAGGTAATAAAAGTAAAAAAAAATATTATTGTTGATGACTATTTTTTTTTTTTTGCTTGCACATACATATTTGGCGTAAGTAACAAGTATATAAAACTGTGCAATGGCGTTAAGTTCAATGAAATATCCAAAAATTCAGCGGTCGACAGGCGCCCCCGGGCGCTCCGCGCCCGGGTGCACCGCACCCCTTGCACCCCCTGGTAAAGACGGCCCTGGATGTATGCCTCAATCACTGCCGCTCCTTGTATCTTTGAATCAGAAGATTTTGTTGTCAGTAATTGTACATAATGGCGTTTAACTTTTTACTCCCGGCGCTGATTTGCTTATGTTCTTAAAAAAGAAAAACCCTCTTTTAAGAAGCTTTAAAATGACGCATGTCTTAATCACTTAAGCTACTTGTAGTTAATGCAATCGTTAATTACATAGTTCATTTTTAGTGATGAACAACTTTTTTTACCATAGAGCAATCTTTTTGGCGCCATAACAAAAATGCTCTTTCCATCAGCTTCAAGAAAATATAGGCCTCGTTCACCGATGCCACTTGGACCGCTTTCGCCCGATCTCCTTTGGCCTTTTTCGTCGAATTTGCGATCTTAACCGCCGCATCACGCTCAATTAATATTTTTTGTTTACTGTTTGACCTTCCGGCAAGATTTCCGAGTGCACAACACCGCGATAGTCAAAGAAAACGGTCAACATGGGTTTGACTTTTGATGGGCTTTGGCGTGGTTTCGGTTCAGTTTGAAGGCGCCACTCCGAAGCTTGTTGATTAGTCTGCATGTCAAACACATAAACGCACGTCTCGTCACCGGTAACAATGCGTTTCATGAATGTTAGGTCGCAATTAACTCGTTCTAGTATGTCCTCAGCGACTCCTATTTTGGATTTTGGTGTTTGGGGACTAACTGATCGGCAACATGTTTCATACCCAAGTGATTAATTAAAATGGTACGGATCGACTCATGAGACACAGAAAGTTCAGCAGCTATGTCTCTAAAACTTGAATGAGAATTTTCTGTCACTATTTCCTTCACATTTCCGATGTTAACTTCAGTTGAAGACGTTGATGGCCTACCAAAGCGAGGCAAATCTTCCATCACTTCTCGACCGCTTTTGAACGCTTTTTACCACTAATTAGCACGTGTTTTTGATAATGTCGATTCACTGTAAGCCTTCTGTAACATTGTCAGGGAGTCCGAACACGAAATTCTATTGGCGATGCAAAATTTAATACAAACTCTTTGCTCGATATTTTTGTCCATTATGAAATTCGTAATACACACTAGATATGAGCTAACTAAAAACACCACTGTATTTAATCTAAATAACAGATGCAACTCAAACTCTGCGCCAAAATGGTAAACAGTTGTGCCAATCTAAAAAAAAAAAAAAATTTGGAACCATAAACAAATCATCCATTCCCGATATATTTTTGACTAAATCTAAATATTGAACCGTAAAAATTTGTCGTGGTTTCATTTACTGCGTGGTTAATTTATTTTGAATAACGAGTTTTTTTGCACAAGGTGCATCGCGGTAAATCGAAACACTACATTCCTCGTAAATGCCGATCTGCACTCTCTACGATTGTTTAATGGAAAATTGTTTGTGTTTGTATTTTCACATACCAATGATGTGTTACGATAGAAATGTTTACTTAACAAGACTATAACAGCATAAACAAACGAAGTGAACGAGTTGCTGTGTAATAATTTTATGCAATTATATAGTAATTGGGCATTATGTTATCTTTATTTACGACCATAGATACGTCACGGCAGATTCACACAGGCTTAATAAAACCTAGCTCATCAATAACAGACACAGTTGAATAGGCACAGTAACACCAGTAGCAGTTATTATTACATCTACAGTAAGTAACAAAAACCCTGTTGTTCCTTTCAGGTACGTATACATTTACCTACAAGCACAACATTGATGAAGTTATAATTAAAAAAAATTAAGCATTGGCCAGTTGAGAGGTCAACATGAAATAACTATTAAAATCGACACATTCAAAAAAATGTTTAGAGTATCTGATTTTACAAGTACACCTTTATTTCGCTAAATAGCCTACGAGTTCGGCGGCTTCTTTGACGCGACAGAAGATGCCGCCAAAAACTACCGCGGCGCTCGCGCTCGCCGCGCCCCTTTGTCCCGCCTCCCGCCGCTCTGCGAATTACTTCCTTAGTCTCCCGCGCAACTTTCTTCCGAACGGATGTTATTGTTGACCTACGTAGTGAGTGACTTGTGTTTTGTTTACGTACACGTTGACCCTGTCGTATTCTAACGTAGAATATTTTAATATGTTGATGTGTCTTGGGAAATGTGACTGCAATTATGCAGAAGCACGCAGACTCTACCAAGAACGTTTCGCGAGTCTACCATTACCGTCGGCGATGGCATTCCAACGTTTGCACATACGTACGTACAATACCGGCAGTGTGCACGGACGAGACCAACAACGAGCTGACGCAGGCAGACCGAGGACTCGAGACAGTGAAATCGAGGATCAAGTCTTGGACTTGTTTGAGCACGATCCAACGCGAAGTACGCGCTCAGTGGGACACGAACTCGGAGTAAACCATATGCGCGTTTGGAGAGTACTCAAAGAAGATGGCCAGCATCCATTTCACTATCGTCGCGTCCAATCACTACTTCCCTCTGACTATGAGCCAAGAATCGAATACAGTAGATGGGTACTCGACAAGATCGAACAAGATGGTGATTTCTTGAATTGGATACTGTTCACCGACGAGTGCTCATTTGTTAGAACAGGTGTATTTAATTCGCACAATGAGCACGTGTGGTCGATCACAAACCCGCATTCTATTAAAGCAAGTAACTTTCAGCATCGGTGGAGGATTAATGTTTGGGCTGGAATTATTGGTGACAAAATTATTGGACCTTGTTTTTTAGACCAAACAATGAATGGCGCCAACTATCTTCGTTTCCTGCAAGAACAGCTGAGTGAAGAACTTGATGAACTAGGCCTCCATATCGTGCGACGTATGTGGTTCCAACATCACGGCGCGCCGCCACACTTCTCCCGCCCTGTGAGAAGCTATTTAAATGCTGAGTACGGAGAGAGATGGATTGGTCGCGGTGGACCCATTAATTGGCCCGCGAGATCACCCGACTTGACGCCTTTAGATTTTTTCCTCTGGGGCGCCGTTAAGCAACAGGTGTTCAAAAAAACATGCGATACGGAGGTCGAAATGCGTTCACGCATAGTAGCAGCATTTGACCATATCAAGTCCGATACCTCCGTTCTGCGAAGCGTACGTGAGAACATGTTTAGGCGTTGCAACAAATGTGTAGAGGTACAAGGTGGTCATATTGAACAGCATCTCCGCGGCCGTCAAGTAGACATCTTAATAAACTAACTAAAACTAATACCGCACATTCGTTCGGTAGTGCGAGGTTATCGTGTTCGGATAGACAGACTTTGTTTTTTTTTTTAATGTAGTGAAGTGTTAAATCTAGTTTAAACAATTATCAATTGTGCATAAAAATACCGTGTAAACTAACATTTTCAAAATTCTTAACATTCATTCGTTAAAGTGATAAACAACAGCTGAAAAGGTCACGAACTTGTGTAGAACAAAATAGGTAACGGCACGCGCAGTGGGCGGCATCGATCAAAGAAAGTGGCGGCATGGTTTATACTGTTGTTCCGGGAACGTTCTATCTCTTTCTAGTTTCGCGTCATCGCTTCATGCAGCAGAATTGCAGAGGTAAGAAATCCGTTAAACCTTACAAATATTAATAATTAAATATTTATTTTAATTATTTTTGTTGAACAGTTTTTATAAATGACTTGCTTTATTACGTGTGTATACCGATTCTTAAAACGTAGGTAGAAGGAACAACAGGGTTTTTGTTACTTACTGTATACAACATGAAATAAGAGCAACTATATTAACCGTTCGTAGTACGTCAATATCGAAGGTAGTGTTGTGAGTTACATAATAAGTGCAACAAAAACTAGTAATAACTGTGCTAGCTGCCTATGTATACAGGTGGTTTTTGTGTGTAGCTGGTGGCGCTGCAGTCTTATTCACCATTGTTTTAAGGGTCCCTGTCATCCCATACGAATCCGCCGCCACGCGCCGATGCCGTGTCCACTTTTCCTCTTACGCTAAACAAGTTAGACAGGGGCTGATTCATTTTGTATCGCGAACCAATTATTTATAATCCTTAGAAACAAGTACCACTTTAAAAGGATACCAACAAGATGCTACTATAAGCTACACATATTTTGTAATAAAAAGTCGTTTCGACCTAATTTAGACGATTCAGTAGAACATTATGTTCCGTCGATTTAGAATACTCGTAGTAATCTTTTTAGTTTGTTTTGTCCCAGTATTTGACTTTTTATTTTCTCATTACAAGTGGAATCTTGTGTGATAATCAGGAATATTGAAACTAAGGGCTAGCACTTAGTCATAAGAGCAATTACGTATTGCAAACTCGCTTGAGTCAACGAAACGGCAAGTTTTTAACGCGTTGAGTAAGAGGCGAGCGTGCGACGGAAGCTCGCGGAGTTCTCCGACCTTTTAGTTGGGGCACATGTCTCGATATATTAGTCCACAGAGGATATAACGAAATTGATTACAATTATTTATGTATGTGATCGATTTTTTGTTTAGTTTGCCCATTTATCTCACGCGTTTTTTGAATTAAGAGTGATTTATAAACGTGGCAATGTTTTATTTTATTACCCTAAAAATTACCCTTATTGTAAATTTATTTTCTTACAAACGATAATTTCGTTACTAAATAAACTACTCAAAACAAAATAGGCCCCACTTCGAATCAGTCACTATTTTGGTGTAAATAAAGTTATCTACGTAGTCTTTGACAAAGTTATGCATTGAACCGTCAAGCTTACATAACGTGTTTAGGAGCCCTTATCAATGTATGTATATTCCGACAACATTCATATTGGTTTCAAGAGGGTAGCTAAAAAACTTTATTGCTAAAAAATAACCGACTTCCAAAAAAAAACACAAAAAAAGTGAAAAATAACTTTACTTTCGGAAGTCGGTGACTATTGCTTGTTTCATTTACTTTTTTGGCACCGACTTCCGAAAGTAAAGTTATTTTTCACTTTTTTAGTATATTTTTTTAGAAGTACCAATCGGGAAGTATATCCTTTCAGATAAAAGAATTTTTCAAATCGGTTCATAAATGACGAAGATATGAGGTAACAAACACAAAAAAAACATACAACCGAATTCAGAACCTCCTCCTTTTTTTGAAGTCGGTTAAAAAGTGAAGTACTCGAAAAATACATCAAATGCACAAATTCTCAGTCACTTAAGTTTTCAGTCTATACTAAACGCTGTTGTGGAACACTCATGTTTTTAACCATTTTGTTTGGTTCCTGTGTGATCACTGATCACTGTGCCTGGTTCTCGCCGACATATGGACATGGAAACCGCTGCAAGAGCAGTATATTTGCTTCAAGAGGGAGTCTCAGAGATCTGTAGCTATAAACCTCGGTGTATCGCGACGAGCGATCCGAAACGTTTGGGAACGGTATCAGAAGACCGGAAGTGTACCTAGGAGGCCTAGCACAGAAATGTTAGGGCTACAACTGCCCAGGAAGACCGATACCTAAGGTTAATCGCACGTCGGGAGCGTACTGTAACCGCTCGGACATTACAAACTCGACTACGGCAATCCACAGGGACGAGAGTCAGCGATCATACTATTCGGAATCGGCTTCACGAAGATAGACAACGCTCCAGAGTACGAGCTATTCGACTGAAACTGTCGAGGGCTCATCGTGCAGCACGCTTAAAGTACGCCCGGGAACATTTGGAATCGACCATTGATAACTGGAGGAATGTGCTTAGACGGATACGTGTGTGGAGAAGAGAAGGGGAACGTTTTTCTGAACCATGCGTCCATGGAACATACCGATTTGGGGGTCCCAGTATTATGGTATGGGGTGGAATTAGCTTACACCGCAAAACACTGCTGGTAATTCTGAATAAAGGTACCGTAACCGCCCCCAGTTACATCGAACAAGTAATCTAGCTATATGTCATCCAATTTTCGTAAAGAGTGGGCAATAACTTTTTCTATATGCATGACAATGCTCGCGCACACACAGCCCGCACTACACAAAGAGCACTCTCTGACGCCAATATCACCGTTTTGCCGTGGCCAGCCATGAGTCCCGACCTCAACCCCATCGAACATTTATGGGATCAGCTCAAAAGACGCCTGAAAGAACATTACAGTGATGTGAACAGCCAGCAGGAGCACATTAACGCCTTAAAAGTCTGTTGGGAACAAATTAATACCGGAAATAAACGCGACTCACTTGATTGAAAGTGTCCCAGATAGGCTCAGAGAGCACATACGGAGCAGAGGACCCACTCGTTATTATAAACAAATGTTTATATTTTTATTTATTTTTTTAGGTTAAATATTAAGTTGCAGATAAAAAACATGGCGGGCCCTATATAAACGTAGTTTTGAGTTGTTTAAAATGAAATGAAAAGAAAGACATTCATAATTACTAAGTATTTTATTCTTTTGTTTTAACACAAATATACTTAAAAAATCTGTTAGCTGATTAATTAAACACCACGTTTGTGACCGTTATTTTTGAAGTTGACATTTAACGCGTTTGGATACACGTGAAGTGTTTCAAATGTTTTATGATTTTTGTTATTAATGAAAATTATCACATCGAACCCTGTTTTAAATAGCGTACGTACCTCATCCAGTTCATTAAAGACGGTTTTATAGTTCATCAAAGTTCCCTAGACCGTAGAGATTTCGTACTGCAATAGTACATTTTAATATAAGTGAGGAAAGTTTGTTATTGCGGCCGAGGCGAAATACACACACGAGCCGCAGGCGAGGGAGTTATGAAACCGAGAACTGCAGTAACAAATACCCACGTGTATCAAACGACGTTTTTCAATACACTTTTAGTTTTTTGGTAGTCCAAATTTGTTCAAAGTCTAAATTGATTCAATGGAATAGAAAAAAAAAAAAAAATTACTGTGGGGGCGAACCACCTGGCTGTGGAATTTTTATTTCCGCACTATAATGCGGGAATATAAGAAGAAAACCACGAAGGTGAAATCCATAGCATGTTGAACCTAATCGTACTGCGATAAGAGCCAGTTTTCGAAGAAGTGTATTGAAAATAAATTATCGGCCGTCGAGTCAATTTCATACCAATAAAAATTGAGAGTAGACCAGGTACAGTTAGTTTTATATCAGTTAGTTTTATGTGGACGGAATATTTTTTATAAGTAACTAAGCGTGGCACATGCTACTTACTAATGTATGAAAGGGATTTCAATTGGAGAAGAAAATGAAAGTAAATCAAATGAAAATTGTTAGTAGGCTGAAAACAATCTAACCGTTTTTTGACTTTATGGTAAGCTGTCATCCCAATACAAAATTGAACTAAGATCACGACATCACATGATTACATACAAAAATAGACTGTCCTTGGATTTAAAAAGCTTAATTTTCTTCACAGATCATTTTGAGGACAAAGACTAAGCACAGATTTTTCAAAATACCTACAGGATATCCCAACAGGGTGGACTAGGCTGGCTAGGTAACCATGTTCCCGCCTTTGTTCCATGTTAATTAGGCTCTTCGAAACTCGTTTTCTTCTTTCATTCCTCACACCGCTCATTCATCTTTACTTTGGTCTAGTTCTTACTCTCTATTCAACAACATTATACAGAGTGTAAGGTACGTCGGGGCACAAACGGTTACCACAAGTTCAGTACATCATCATACCGAACCCGGGAAATTTCTATGTGGACATAGAAATTTTTCATAAGTATTTTTTATACCGATGAAAAATTTGGGGGGTTTTCATGCCCTCAACATCATGTTCATGCCCTCAACCCAATTTATTGGGCACAGCATGTGTTCTTCCATACTTCTCTATTAGCTGCAATCTCGTTCGTTGCTGACTAGCCATATCATCATTCACACAGTGGATCCAAGCGTTTAAACTACTCGCTTGTTTTGATTCAAGAAAAGGACGATGTTTAATTTCTATAACAGGCTATTATATTGGAGCTTTTTGGCATATTTGTATAGTAGAAAGGAAAATATGTCACAATACGTCGATGTTGCTAAACCTCTGACGTAAATGAAAGCCCGCGAGAGGCGATACTAATTAGGGTTCCCTTAGGTAATGACTTCCGCTAGAGTGAGCCGTGCCGATTCCGTACTAAATGTATAGTCAGCCCCAAAAATATATTAACACGAACAACAAACCATTACATTGTCCACAACCATAGTAACATAAAATTGTGTAAGTATATGTTAGGCTCAAAGACCAAAAAGTCAAAAACACTCATTTGGCGAAAAAATCAACCACACCGTGTGGCATTTTCAAAACGACCACGAAGCGAAATTTTGTGTCGTGGCTGTTGATTTTCGGCCACAGCGCGTTCTGGCAATGAGGAAATGTCACAAGTGTCACAACATGTTCTGAACCTTTTTCAAACAGCCACGACACGACGCGGTAGACGTAAGTAAATGGAACTTCTCAACGATGTCGGATGTAGTCGAGGGTGATGATGCCTAAATGAAAATCCAAGATGGCGGATGTGAAGACTCTTCAGTTTACTTTGCCCATTTTGAGCTTTAAAACTTTGATTATTAACTTGATTTATAAAATGTATATTAACAATCACTCCTGGCACGAACTCCTATCTACATCAGGTGATTATAATTAACTTATATGAATTGGGCCTCGCCTCAACTTCAACAATAAGGAGATACATAGTAGTAGGTAAGTTATTAGTGATGGATGAATTGTTCTCGAGTTATAGTATATTACCTAAATTATGGCAACAATAAGTTCATTGTGCGCCTTGTAATGCTGCTATGCAAAGGTATCACGTGTATCACGTCAATGTTTAACCACGTACCTAGTAAACGTATTGACAGGCCACACAAAAGAGCATCCCGCTTTTATGCACAGGGTTTTTGTTCCACAGTCTCAACTCACAAAAGCATTGTGTTAGCAAACCATAACATAGTAGGTATTCAAGTTCCGGCGTCGATAGACGAGAGTCTGTTTAAAAATAAATTATCCATTTACGTCACATTTTTCTCGTACATACCTCAATGATGTACTGGGTACGTAAAAGATAGTCTCGGAACGGAATAAGACAATAATTACGCACAGGCAGCCGTCAATCTCATTCGGTAAAACGCTAAGATAAATTATACATTGTTCGAGCCAGATATCTGCATCGCGTGTCCGTCCACACTTGAATTTTCACTGAAGACAGAGTAACGCTCCGGCAATGTGCGTCCGTCTTAGAAATTGGGTCGCATACCGTTGTGTAACGTCCCGAGAGCGTTGCGACTACCACGGCTATTGTTTTCGAATTTTTAATATCGAAAAAATACAAATCACCACGCAACGTTACAAAGATTTTGTATCAATATAAAATGGGACCCGGAGGATACTCGTACAATCATAAACAAAAATACACATGGAACCCTGGGCATAAATTTAAAAAGACGTGAAAAGTAATATTTTAATTAAAACTCAGAAATGATGAATACCGGACTATTCCTACAATTTTTGCGCAAGCGAAAATGACTGCATTAAAAATCTAATTTAATTACGATCGTCCTTAGTTTTCCGTAGCAAGTTTACTTGGCGGTTTTATTCCGTGCCCGTGGTCGACCTCAAAGAAATATCAGTGAGCGTAATTGAACGGCGCGTCGGTGCCCGTAGGCGCTACTTACTTGCCAATCTAAGAAAGGTCATCCGACGTCTGTTGACGGTCAATCAGACAGGATTTAGCAACATCTGGAAGGGATACCTTAGGTCACCGAACATACAATCCGACGCGCGCCTCTTTGGCGCAAGACTCTTCAGTTCGCGAGGTGAAGCACGTATTTTAATATTCGAGACTGCCGCTTCCAGGTCGTGCATTTGCAACTATTTATATGCTCACGATCGTTAGTACGGTAACGGCCACGATGTCACAGGAATAATACTCAAGTATTTTTATAGTGATTGTCGTTGAGTTGACGAAGTCGCGGGAACACTTGGGTATGGGTCTTACAGCACTGAGAAGTATAGCAGAAGAAAGGGGAAGCAACACGTCGTATTCAAAGTAAGCGCCACAGAATATGTCTGAATGGGGCACATTTCACAAAAAAAAACTATTATCTCTTCATAGTCGAGTGCAATAAGAAAAAAAAGGTGGAACGAAGTATGTAGTGGTCGGATTTTCAAGTTCCTAGAGGTGTAGAGAAGAAAGTAAAAAAATATCCTTTTGCTTTTATTTTTAAGATTATGAATAACTCGAAAGAACAATGCCCACCTTCCATACATTTAAAAACCTGATAATGAAAGTATATGTATAGTTATAAGATATAGTAGAAATACTTCTTATAAGTTTAGAAAATAATGTGTTATAGTCATTTTGGCGATTTAAACTCCACGAAGTCCAAAAAATATTAATGTTTCTTTTTAGGTTAGGATTTGCCGTTACCAAAAATAGTGAAACAAACGTGCATGAACTAATTAACCTTTTCACCGCCAACGCACACAGAAGGCGATGCCTCGCCAGCGTCAAGCTTTAATGTATAATATGATCTAATGAAGTCGTGGCGCTGGTGGCACGAAAACTTGGAACTTCTATTGAAGTCCGTGGCGGTGAAAAGGTTAATTACGCTCGAAGTTTTGTCTAAAATAGGAGTATTTACCTAAGTATGGTCTAAAACATCCTTTTTACTTTGTTAATTCGTTGAAACTAACTGCCCCTAAGTCAATGCTAAGACTTCATGATTGTCACTATAAAATGTTTTAAATTAGTTTTAAATAATTTACTTTATCCCATGACTAATAAAGAAATAGTTACTGATCAAATTAAACGTAAAATAAGTATAAAACTAAGAAAAAAAGTTAAATATGGTCAACCAGTAACATGTCAAATGGAACGTTTTTAAAAAAGAATGATTGGATGCGTTCAAAATATGTCAATACGATAAGTCATGACGTAGAATTAACTTAAATAAATGTTAAAAAATCTTTTTTTCCTGCGTTTCTTTTAACATTGTGATAAACGTAATCAATATACAATTCAATAAGCTATATTTTAAGATTTATTTCATTTCTATACATAGTCAGGTCAAAAATAAGCATTCTTCTTTGACGAATTTATATAACGTGTACGTTGTGGATTAAAAAATAAAAAAAAAAACAATAAAATTTCTCATCTTGTTGTGATTTAGTGTCATAATCAAAGTAATAAACACTTAAATAAAGGCCCGCGTGATATACAGTTTGGTTTTCATAGAGGCCTGTGTATCAGTGGTTGGAACTTTACTTGCTGATGTATACTATTATTATTACTTGCTGATGTATGCTACACAAGAACAATGGTGGCGTCCACTGACACATTTAACTTGCGAGGAAAGTGTTCAGGAATAGATTCTCTAGTAGCGGCCGCCGGAGGCGTCTAATTTCTCTGTGGTCCAACTCGACCAGTTTCCGCTGTCAAGAGCAACTCAAGTCCGACAAGTATAGCCGTCGGCGATACATATCGACCAAGTACATAGGCAAGACCTACCAACTTTGCCTTCTACAGCGGCTTTTATAAACACCCACTGCTTCGTCGGGCTAATTGTTTTTATTATCAGTGGAGATCACTGACAAAAACAACTGAGTAGTAGTTCGAAGTCTGGAACTTAAACGATACTGACAAAATGTGTATATGATGCACAAAGAGCCAATCGTTCAGTCACCACAGAAACGATGAGACCAACTAAATTAAGACAAGTGAAGCCTCTATACATACCAAATACATACACACCAGTTTTGTGTTTCTTCTCTTTGTCTCCTACCATTAATTTAATATTATTGATGTTTGTTTTCATTTTATTAGTAATCTTTCGGTAGCAGCCCGATATCTAGATTAGAGCTTGGTAAAGCCTAGAAAGCTCGCTCCCATTTACATTTGACTTGAACAAAACTGACGAAATGTGGTCTATCCCTTCGGGGAGCATTTGCATGTTTTGTATCATTTCAAGTTTAAAATATTTTAAACTGACATGTGCAAAACAAGGTTCATCCAGCCCTTGTTTTGCACATGTCTAATATGAAGGTTTTAATCGTTCCCGAAATAAAACGAAATACAAAAAAATATTACAAACATTCCAAAAGCAATTAAAATTTTTGGAAAAATGGTTTACAAATGTTTCGTTTTTGGCATTTGGCTATGGAACCCTAACAAGAGGCGCTCGTTCTTTTTCTGTTGTTCTTCTCACTTTTACTATTATTCCATTTAACTCGATTCCTGGACTGCCAAATTCTACCAAATTGTCAATGAGGGCATGTAATTTTATGACTTGCCTTCGTTCTATCACCATCAATGGCTACTGATAACAACAAGAGGTCGTCGTCATCTGGTGAAGAAGCCATTAGGACTTTGGACCTCAGACACAGAATTGTCTGTGAGCGCACGTATCGACGTGTGCATAGAAAATAAGGGTGCGGTGACATGGCATGGGAACCTGCCTGTGCCCACAGCCATGTTTTTACGTCATAAGTACAGGGTTCCTAAATCGAGTGTCTGACTTTTCAGTCTTTTTTCCCCAAAATTATACATTTCAACTTTTTTCACCATCGTACCTCCAAAAGCGCGTTGATAGGGCATCGAAACGGGTTTTCGGTCCTATAGCAAAACCCGGGTTGTACTATGGGACCGAAAACACGTTTCGATGACCTACACATTAAGCCGCTGGTCCCGGCTGTCATTTGTAGAAAGAACATTGACAGTCGTTAGGTAGTCAGTGGCCCGATGCTGGGCAACGACCTTTGTGGTGAAAAATCACGGTTTACGTTAGGACTGTGCTGATGGATGGATTGAATAGTACAGGGGCCACGGAAATATTTTAAGTAAAATTAAACATAAAAATTGTATTTAAAAAAAAAGTTGTGCAACAAGTTGGAACTTTGACCCCGAATATCTCCATAACTAGAAGGTTCCCAGGTATTCAAAATCAAATTGTCCATTGTATTGTCCAGAACAGAAAAAAAATCGCAATGACGAGGAGAATAATTGCAAGGTTCTAACCCTCGTATCTATAAACAAGTCAAAGTGTTTACTTGAGTAAATGTAATTTTTTAGATACGATTTTTATTATGTAGTTTAGTAATTATTATTGGTTGAATCTAAAACTGTAAAAAGTTAGAATTGTTAGCTTTGTTTTCTTTGACAGTTCTTACTTCTTTTAAATTCTTGTGTATTGTATAAAAATTTTGCACAAGTAATTGCTTAAGCTAAAGTAATTACTATAACTTGACTATAGATACGGGTGTTAGTAGCTGGCACACGTTTCTCGATCTTGATCGAGATCTATGGTGTCGATCTTGTTTGCATCGATGTATGTCAGTGATGTACGACTTGTGTCAACAAATACGGACGCAGACATGTCAACAAAATACAGACCTATGTCAGGGCCACATCAACGCACTGTCGTGAACAAGTGCGAGTATAAGCACGTAACGCATTTACGCTTCTGCAATAAATAAAGAGTCAGCAAGCTCGTCGGTGTCAGGGCACCTGATGTGGAGCAAGATAGAACACCCGCCCGTCCTGCCGATGAAATAGTATTTTATCTATGGTTTCTTGAGACATTAGCGTATGTATAGGTGTCGCCGACACAAGAAGAAATTACCCAGAGAAGATACTGTAGATTATTGTTGGTAGGCCCTGTCGTTATTGCCCAGAGATGCCTCGCCTCTTATACACGAGGTTCAAATCCGGGCGATTACCAATGTGACTTTTTCAAATCATATGTACTACGTACAATACACTCCAAGACAGGCACCGCCGATGTTGGCGATAAGTATGCAAGGTTAAAATAGGACAGGGCTGGTCACATTTCCAGGTTGGGTCAGGACATATGGACCAGAATCGTCACACAGTGGGTGTCTGAAGACGGCCGTCGTCACCGGGGCAGGCCCAAGAAACTCTCGCGTGACTATTTGGAATCGTTCCAGAGTGATTGGCCAGAGAAGGCAAAACACCTGCAGAGTTGGAAAGGAATGGGGGAAGTCTCTCCAGCAGTGGGACAGAATAGGCTAACAAAATAAAAGTACCATCTCCAAAAGTCGAGCCTACTCATTTTTTAAACAAAATCCCGAGCACACTATGACCACATCTGTTTACCGTGGAGACCAATAGTGGTAAAACAAAAAAGCATCCTTTAAGTGCGGACCAGTAGTAGATTTAAAATAAAATCTCAGGCTCTGTTAATGATCACAAATGTGACCACCCTTTTTCGACTTATAGGAATGAAACAAAAAAAAAACACCAAGGAAGTGGGAGTTTTGAGTTTATAGCGGCCTGGCGCTGCAAGCAGAAATGGTCCTCCCGGTGGTCAGACGCAAGTTTTGGTGGCTGTTCTTTCTCGTCGTAAGGAAACCTGGATTTATAATTAATTTAGAAGAGGCTTTTGCACTACTTTGGGATAGGTTATAGGCTAAGATCTTGGATTTAGTACAGTTAGTTACGTTACTTGAATCATCTAAGATAGGTCAGGTAATGCAGGGCAATGCCTGTAAAGTGCGTTTTGTTTCTGCAGGAAAACAACTATTTTTGATTTTCTTATTTCTCTCTTCATTACATTTCTATACACCAAATATCAATTCAGTTAATTCCGAGAAGGAGGAGAAATTTATGGCAAGAGTTGATGATGGTAAGAAGATTAGCTGCTGAATTCTGTTTCTTGTTAGAACATTGTGCATCGCTTGGCTGCAATCTCATTTGCCATTTCCGCTATGAACGTTATGGTGCTTCTGTGATGATTATAATTATGACCGTAAGCTTATTCAATAGTAGTATGGTGTTTGTACGATATTTTTGAAATGGTAATAACATGCGTTCGAAATTAGATCGAAATGGTAGCGCAGTCATGGCTTTCAGGCCCTGGTACATAGCTTATTTCACTCTTCAGCCCATATATGTATATATATGTACGTCTCTCGGTCTGACTCTAGCATAATGTAAATTCGAACGTCTTATAAATCGAAAATACAACTGTTCTAATGTGTTTTGGTTTACGAGTAGATCTTTAGGTTAAGCCGCGCTAACCTAAAGGTTGTTCCGTGGATGGATGACGATATCACTTCCCAGTACTATGTGCAAAACCAGTATTTTCAATTATAAAATCATTCGTATCTGCATTACGTTTACTCCGCGCGCTTTAGTGCTAGACCCACAAGCCGACTCGAATATGTACGGAGCTCCATTTACTCTGTTGCTCCGTTTCTTCTGGTGCCTCACCAATTACTGAAGTTTATCCATCAACTATGAATATTTCTCCTTGTCTTTTGCGAGGCGGAACAGCTCAGCAGCACTCGTTGCTCCGTTTAAAGAAGAACAAACTTTCGCATCAGTAATATGACTTACCTTAGGTCTTGCAGCAATGCTTCCCCCTGCGCGATAGTGGCTGCGCACGCGTCGAGGCTGGCGGCTCGATGCTGCGCGCATTGGTCGAGCGCTCGTCTCGCAGCCTCCGGCGTGTCGTCCGATGCGCAAACGCCGCCGCCACTCCGCAGCGTTTCGAGCCATTGCAGCAGCTAAACACAAAAGATATTACTTTATATTTTTATTTAGTACATTACATAACATCACGCCTGCATTTCCCAGAGGAGTAACACAGAGGTATAGCTATAGAATACCCATATTTTGACAGTTATGTCTAATATCCATGTACTCGCGGGCGAGCCTATTCTCAACCACTGGGATTGGAGTCCAGACTCCGGGCTGTTACTAAGTGTCATTTTTTGCCATCTGCTGTCTTTGTCCATCCGTGCCAGAAATGGGACGAGCATTTTGCCCAGTGTGCATTCCAGTCATGGTTATCTATACGGAGACGAAAAATTAAACGACAGGTGAAATTGCTATCTATCATAGATTCCACTGGTTTTATGACTAACGTCACGCCAGGGAAATATTAATTACAAATCAACTGGAGAAGAAAAACTAAATAAATACTTAAATGAAAAGCGAAGCGTCGTTAAAGGTGGCGAGTTCTGTGGTTTTTGCCTACCCCCCATGGGAAAAAAAGCATGAGTTTTATTTATCTATGTGTGTATGGAAAGCGAAATCAATGGTTAATAAATAGAGATTCTTGGCTGTTGTTAGAATACAAATGTTAGTGAAAGTCGAGGGTAAGGGCACACGGACAGGTGGCTTGCTTAGCGGCTAGGACCTGGCGTTCACCCAGGTAAAGCAGGCACGTACATACGCACACCCATCGACCTACGTGAGTGTTGTGCAAGGCGATGAGATTATAAGAAAATATCAATCGGCGTTCACCGTTCTAAGTAGCTCGCTACTAGCACGCATTGGGCTATGGTTAGCCCTGCCTGTGGACCAGCTGCTCCTTGCATTTTTACATAAATAAACTCAGACTTATAGTAGACAGAAACTACAAAACGCATCTGTCTAACTCGTTACTTGCAATCGACCAATTTAGTCGACTGTTCCAGTCAAACAATCAAATTGCATATACATATACAAAATAGAGTATGACCATCCCAGTGTTCTTCGCCTTTTCTCCCACATACCATAGACACTGTACGCCTGAGACTTAGACCGCTGCTAGACCAGTATTGGTTTATTCTACTGAAAACCGCCCAACAAACCTCTTTTTCGTGCGTATACAAGAGCACCGCGAGGTCGAGTCTTCGTCTTCTCCTGTCGACACGAGCTGCGAACGCCGCGACATGAGCCTCCAACTCTCGTGCCACGCCCAGCACTTCTTCAGGATCGCACTCGCCGGACCGAGCTAACTCTTCGGCACCAGCAAGAAGCTTTTCTGCGTTCGTGTATGTGTTCTATTGGGAAATCATGAAGGAGATATGTTATCACGATATAATGAGGTAATGCGATTGCACTGGATTATCAACTCTTTTGAGAACCCAACAGAATGCACTCCAACGTGTTAAAAAAATAGGGCACTGTTGGATTTTCATCTCTCGTCGCTAAGCAGTGCGTTGATAATCTAGTGCGCAATAAAAATTCGCCCGTGCAATCAAGAGACAACTTTGGGCAACACTGTATAATTTCATAATTGCTTGAACACTAGGGTTGAATGTCACTTGAATGTCATGAAACTGCAACTTATTCAAAAAGTCTTTGTGATAGTTTCAATGTTACTGTCATTCAACGAAACAATTGTTATCATCGCCTTGGTAATTCTGAACCAGACTTTAAGATCCAATGCCTAGCTAGCGAAAGAAAAAGACGTGTCAGTGCCTGGCATTACCTGATCCGGGATCCTTCAAGTCAGGTAAAGCAGGGCACTGACTTGCTACATACTTTTATTTGTACTTACTTGCGCTACATTTTCAAAGTGTTCATGAGATTTCTGATAAACTCTAGCTTTATGGAGATTCCTTCCTATTCCAGTATTCTTCTGTAAAAACACTTCGCCATGATTTGCCAACCAATCGAGGACCTGTAACAAAATCAATTTTTATAGTCATATTAGCTTTTTCCAGCATCCTCACACGGATGAAGATCGAAAATTATCAAGTGCTAGTGTACTAAAAAGTACCTCATGTCCCACGTTTCCGAGAAAACACAGTTATTTTCGTATCTATAATATTTGTGATGAATCATAAATGTTATTTTATTTTAATAATGCTTGCTTATCTTCCTATACATAATACCTCATTCGGTAATCTATGTATTCCAATCTATCATGTGGTTATACCCAATAAGCTTATGTAGGTTTATTACTTCTACGTATTTTTTATTATTGGAGATAACATTACAACTCTTTTGAAGTCCAGACTAACGCTCGGTAGTTCGGAATAATTTGCATTGCTATAAAACATCAGCTTCATATAATAACCTCGTAAGTAGTAGAGAAGGTGTAAACGGACCTTCACGAAGCCGTCAATCAAGCATTCAATACATCAAACTAACTAACCCTACGCAAAAATGATTACTAGGAAACGACTTTTTTTGGGGAGCAAAATCACGTTTTACGGTAAAACTCAATACATGCACTCAAAACATTGTAGATGCTTTGAACAGTAAACGTGTCAGGGAGATATTTAAAGTATAGTTATAAACTTTGACTCCAACATCTCCGTAACTAGAAGTTTCACAGGTATGGCCCAGAACAAAAAAAAATACAGCAATGACGGGGAGAACAAGTGGTTTTCGGTTTCATTAAGGGTCCATTCACACCCTGGCTTAGCTAGGGGCAAGCTCATATTCTTCACACATAAAAGTGACGTCCACTAAGGCTGGAACTCCCAAAGTTTTTGCAAAAGACCTATGTTACAACACGTTACTTTCGAGTAGCGACGTGGACAATAGGCCGCTCGGATCCTTTGACGACCTGAGACCTTTATCAGGTCATGTTATCATCTGGCGAGGAGTTTGTCTGCCACATTTAACGGGCTAGCGTACTTCAATTCTCATACATACACAAACTCACGCCTTTTACCCATGGCGGTAAGCAGAAACAACAGAATTCCACCCGCTACGCGTATGCGTCCGTCTAGTCCACATTCATACATCTGGTCATAAATGCAAGCGGTTTGCGAGCACTACACACCTGACGTTTTTGAATATTCTTATCATTGAGTGGAAATGAATGTTGCTATACCACTCACCTGCCTGCAGTCTTCTTTATACAACAGCAAAGCGAGCCTCTGATGCAGCTTGAGCCTGGCCTGATGGTACCTCGCCTCCAAAGCTCTATGGTGTCCCAGTATCTGATGGATGACGGCTAGTACGTGGTTCGCGCCGGAGCTGTAGTCAGCTGCCGGGTCGCCGCCGCTGCTGCCTGCGCTGCTTACCGTGCCGTCGTTCTGTAGGGGTAAAATTTTGTTAATGCGGTCTTGAAGGTGGGAGATGTGAGCCTAATGCGAGACTTCCATGAGGAAAAGAAATGTCTTCTGGCTTCTACAAGCCAATCATAAACTCCAACCGTGAGGAATAATTCTGAGAATTTGGATTTTTCCGGCGCTGATAAGCGCATTTTGTAACCTCATATTGACCAGTTAGGATTCCAAAACCGTTCTGGACGAACAACATCACCATAAACCGCACTAAGGCACCGTTCAGGACCTCGGGTGGTGCGACTTGGGACGCGTGGCACTTGTATCCTTCGCGTGAGTACCGTCGCTCCAAAAGTCACGTCGCCATCGCGGTAACTTTTCTAACTTTTATTTATTTTCCCCGCAAGATGTGTCCATGTTGCTTGGGCGTTGGATCGTGCTCGTGGGCAAGGCCGTCGATTCAGTACCAGATTGGGGAGGCAGTCCCAATCATTTAACGAGGAACGTGAAACTGCAGTGTATTTAAAAAAACATTCTTACCATATCAGCAGGGTCAGTTTGATGGCACACTTGAACAAGATGATCCAGCTGGTATAACAGCTTTTTACTTGTAGAATGGACCTGTAACGATACAAACAAGGTCCTTTTTATTGTTCAACTACAAGCGATTGCATCAAATAATCCTATTTGGGTAGAGAAGAGCTTCATTACATTTCTGAAACTAATTACATTTTTTTTTTACTTTATTCGTCCGGCTGCTCCTTTATTTACCAATTAGTTTAGGATAGGCACAGTGCGCCTTTTCTTCCATATAACTGTGTCTATTAGCAATTTATTAGTAATCTTAGAACAAACTCTTAAACTTCCTAGTAATATCTTATTCCAAGTGTAAAGATGATTGCCAGGAAGAATGAAAATACCGTCTTTTAATTCTTCCATAAACTAAAACCCAAAGCATTTATTTCAAACTAGCTGTTTCCCGCGACTTCGTCCGCATGGTTATGAAAATATGAAGTAGTATGAAGTTTAATGATGTTTAACGTAAACTATTTTTATATTTCAGTCAACAGAAAATGCCAATCAGACGAAGCAACTTTTTTTAAGGCACCAAATAGAATTAGCCCTGACGCAAAATCTGTTCTTAGCGGACGTCTACTAACTAAAACTACCTCCCTGCCAAATATAAAGATTGTAGCAAAAAAAGTGAAGGACTTGCATACAAACTTGCGAGAGCTCTTAGACCTCCTAAATCCGACCCTGTCGCAAAATACGTTCTTAGCGGTCGTCTACTAACTAAACTACCTCCCTGCCAAATTTCATCTTTATACGTTAAGCAGTTTTCGATATTTAGTGATGAGTGAGTCAGTGACCTTTCGCTTTTATATATTTAAAAGATAGATTAGATAGACCCCGTTACAGGCACATTTGAATACTCATTAACTAAACTGTTTAATACAGTCTAGCCACAGGCATAATAACTGTGTTAAGACTGTAGTTGCCCATTCCTAAGCGTAGATCTCATAGAAAAGAGAGGGCAAGAAATTGCATGGACGTAAAAAGACTAGAGGTATTGTGGAAACATGTTTTCTTACGTCCGCATCTTTTTTGATAACTTAAGGGATAGCAATAGTTTCTGTTTAATCGTATCATGGCTATTTATTTAAGAACTAACCTCAGTATAAGCTTGGCACATGTGCTCGTACAACTGCCGATGTCTCTGCGCATGTTGTTCGAGCGCTCTGGGATCGTTACAGGGTGCTCCACCCTGCCCCGTGGCCAGTTGCAGAGCCACCGCGCACTGGGCGCCCCAGCCACCGACCGCTGATACGTAGGCCTCTGCTTTATGGTGGAATACAACGGAGAGAGACAGAACTGCTGAACGTTCCTCTAGACCTGTCAAAAGAAAAACCAAGAATGTTAGGAGTTAATAGAACTTTACAGTGGCTTATAAAAATTGGCTTCATAGATGGCTTTGTTCAACATAATTATTTCAAACATAAAACTAATAACGGGGTGCACTGAAAAATAATAATTCCAGGGAGTGACACAATGATTGCATGGTTAGAATATCAACACACTAAACACTATGAGTTAATTTCGGTATAGCTACATATTATGTTGGTGAAAACGGACAGTAGGATGTTCTCCAATAGTCAGTCAGTTATGTGCAAGAGTAATTAAGAAACTTAAGTATATTGTAAAACAGAATATCGACCAAGTTCAGACAAGTTACTCCCTATTTATACAACATGTAACATAATTAACGCACAACCTCTTATGGGGTAATTGTACTCATAATTATGAACAACTTTTACTATGGGACCAAACCAAAAATCGCGAAAAAAAAAACAGCTGTTCCCTACATTTATGTTCGCTTAATTCGTCAAAATGTATGGAACAGCTGATTTTTTTTTCGCGATTTCAGGTTTGGTCCCATAGTAAAAGTTGTTCGTTATAATGAGTACAATGACCCCTTAAGAAGGTGTGCGTTAATTATGTTACATGTTGTATATTACTATTTATATTACTCCCTATTTATTTATTATATACGAAGCCGGTTTAATAATCCTGAGGCATCTTGGTTTATCCCGAAACTTTTTAAAGTGTGATGAAGTGGGCAAAAGCAAAGTTCCTGATCCTCCATTGAAAAGGTAGGATCCTACGACCTGACAGATGCAGCTTCTGGCGGGCTACCGCCCAACGGTTGTTATCAGGTTCTCGTATAACTAGCTTCTAACATTTGTCGGTCGGTAAATACTCACCAGCCGACAGTTGTTTGTAGGCCCGTTCGAGGCGGTGCGCAAGCGCAGAGATCTCGGACTCGGCGTAGTGGCGCTTGTCGGCGAGGCGTCGAGCGGCCGTGGTGACGCGCGCCACGCTAGGTCGACCGCCACCCGTACAGGCAGCTGCGAACCTAAATAAAGTAAAGGAAAAGTAGTAAATAATTATTCTGTTACACCCTGTACAAATAGATAGATTCTATAGAACCTCTCTTGCTAAAATCTAAGCAAGCTAGCTAGCTAGCCCGCAAGGAGGACGGAAATTAACCTACAGAAACGTGCTCGTATAATAGAGTACAAAAATTATCGCTATCTCCTAACCTAGGCCATGGTCTAATGGTTTGCCAAATTATCCGAACTAATATTATAAACGCGAAAGTTTGTATGTATGGATGTTTGTTACTCTTTCACGCAAAACCTACGGAACGGATTTGGATGAAACTTGGCACACAGATAGTTCTTAACCTGGATTAAGAGCGTGTTAGCATTTTTCAACCGTAAATCGAGATCTTGGGAGATTTTGAAGTGATTTTGGTCATATAATTTATTGTTTTAGCTTCTTTTGACTTCAAACATCGTAATTATCATAGATTTTTGTTTAAAATCTATTAACAAAATCTCGTTCAAATTGGATTATTGACTATGAAAATAGCGGATTTCGAAGGTGCGATTTCCAGATGACGCGCGAGGGCACAACTTTGAAGTAATCTTACACCAAATATTATTACTAAGTAAGAAGGTAAAAGGTATTCATTCGAAGAGGCATACCCTGAAATTTAAATTGCATTGAGAAAAAATCGATTTTTAATTCATGAACTTGTAGTTTTATCACGTCAAAAAAAATTAAAAATCGAGAAATCGACTACAAAAAAACACGTCATATCTCATAATCTAAAAGTCATTTGGCAACATAAATAATTTTATACGTAAGAAGAAAGATTGCACCATAAATGTGTAAAAAAGAAAAAATATATGTCTTCAATCATTTATGAAAATAATTTTTCAAAGTAAGTATAAAATCGGTTGTATCTTACGGCCTAAATCAGTCGCGCTCTGGCGCTCGTCGACGTAGGATCTATGTCGGTTTACCTCCCGCCGCTGCGCAAGCGCCACGCGTGATATATACGTAAATTATAGTGCGACCAAGTATTTTTGATCCGTAAGTATTATTTATTTTATTTGTGAATCTGAATGAGGTTGTTCATTTAAGTAATATTTTAATAAGTAGGTAAAGTGGAACTATGTACATAAAACTATTTTCTCTACAAACTTGTTATTATTTTACTTACAGAACAGGGGTAGAATAAACAAAACATATTATTTTGGATCAAAGAAATCTATTAAGTCACGAAAAAGTAAAATGATTAATAATTTGTAGAAGGCAAGAGAAGCTGCGTAAGTACCTATTTAATTTTTTAACAGGGGGTCAATACATTTGTGTAAATTATTGTTTTTCTACCAACACAACACTCGTAGTCAGGTAAATGGCAAATCCACTAGCGGTGACCCATCAACCGTAACCGTTTCTTTTGAACACACTTATGTATACACGTATAACCTTCACTTCTAACTAACTATGAAAGCAAATCTTAGAAGTAAAATTTGACCCACTTCTCGGTTTTCTATTAAGTTGAAATGTTGCGTACTGACATGTTTAGTTTGGATGAAAATGTATGGTAAGCTATGTGAAGTAATTCTGAATCCAATATGGCAGACTCCCAAAGATGGCAGACTAGTTATTTTGTATGCATTCCCATGATATGGGTATCAAATGAAGGGTTTTGCTAAGAAGAACACGAAAAATAAAAATTAAAGTGTGTTTTTAACCGACTTCAAAAAAAGGAGGAGGTTTTCAATTCGGTTGTGTTTTTTTTTTGTGTTTGTTACCTCATATCTCCGTCATTTATGAACCGATTTGAAAAATTCTTCTTTTATCTGAATGGATCTACTTCCCGGTTGGTCCCATAGAAATTTCATCAAAATCGGTTCAGCAGTTTGGTTTGAAATCAAAATAGCTGGAAAAAAAATCATCCAAGTAAAAGAAATTGTGAAATTGATACTTGGCAAGGATTTGTGTGTGATACTATAACTAAGTCGGTTTTTTTTTGCAAAAAAGTTGTTTTATTTATGCATCGTCAACTGCAACTGCTGTCTCCCTTCCTACTGTATCACCAGTAAATTTAACTTCTGGCTCATTCAAAAATGTAGCTTCCGACTCGCTCCCAACTTTTGACTCATCCACGGATATAATAGAAGAACCTGATATCAGTTATGTTAATGATCAAATATCGTAAGTTGAAACTAGTTTGTTTTTATTCTAGTAGATGAACTTTTGTTTTGTTTTCTTTAATATCAGCAATTTTATATGTAGGACTGAAAACATGGACCTTAGTTTAATTGAAGGACGAAACCCAAACGTGACTTTTGATTTACCCAGAAAAACACCTAGTACCAATAACTTCAATAATCAAACATCGTAGGTAGAAAATTGTTATTATTATTTCAGTGATTTCAGTACAGATATTTCAGTGTGTTTGTTTGCTGTGTAGACTGGCTGTAAATTTAACATAAAAGTCGTCAAAGTTTTCAGAGATGATAATTTCTGGGAACAAAAGATGGCTCAACGATTAACAACATTTTATTTTGATTGTGTTCTCCCAGAAATTATAGATCCAAGGAAAAGTCGAGCTATGCCCATTAGACAAATAGTTTTAAAAACTTCAATTAAGTAGGTACTTATACATACTTATGTAGGTTATTATAAGTAGCTATATAATGTTATTTTCTTCATCCATATTTGTATACATTTAATTAAAATACAATAATAATCTATTGTGGACAGTCTTTTTATTTTCTTCGAAAACCTCTAGCTTTTTACTTCAATAAAATATAGGTACGCTATAGCTACAGATCAAGACCGTTTAGTCGTCGCAGCGTCGCAACTGTGTGCCGTGCATGAGGAAAAACGCACACTAAGCCGTCTCGAGCGATAGAAACCTAAAACCCGAGCGCGTAGATTTGGAACAACGCTCTTAACAAATGGGGTACTTTTTTTCCCGCTTTTTTTTATCGCGGGCGAAGTGGCGGGCATAAGCTTAGTATAGTAATATATCTAGTAGTATCTTGTCACACAAACTAGTACACTATGTGCGTCTATAATAAAGTTAGAGCAGGAACATGGTCATAATATTATTACTTTCATACAAAATAATAATCATTTTATATATTACTAATGAAGTCTAAATAACCTTGTTTTGACTACCCTATCTGCTAACCTATCATCTTGTAGTAGCATAGTAGGCAGTAGCATAAAATACGACCTTCACGTCTAAGGTCAGAACGTCAAGTATGTGCGTATCATGAACAGAGACTTGAAACCAAAACAAACACAGCTGGGCGTTAGTATGACACATTTAGTTTTGAGACTGTCACACAAGTACAGATCAACCGGAAAGATATGCTCGGTGATCTTCGTGTCCCCAGGAACCCCCCACGAAGCCGAAGCTTCTAAGTTTTATACCTACTGTCGCCATTTTTATGCATCCATTTTTATTACTTCACCTATAACAGTGTGTTTGTGTGATGTCTCCCAACTTATCTACTTCGGTCGCACATCGATAACAAGCTTTGAGTTTTATTTTGGAAGCACGATCATTTAAAATAGACAAGTACTTCCGTAGATGCATCACGCTTTCGTACTTTCGAGGATCTACCATGGTGACAATACAATCTAAACTGCCTCTCTCAATCTCGACTGTTTGTGTAGTGATGGTAAGCACTATTGTTGAGCCTCATGCTCAACAATAGTGCTTGCCATCCTTGTCACCACAGGGTTTAATTCCCAGGTTCGCAGTGTAATTTGGTTTTTGTGCCGGGGTTTATGGCAATAAGTTCATCACTATTACATAACGTATTTAGCTGGCGAAATGTGGGTGTACTTTAACTACAAATGTGATTAAAACTTCGGATAGAACAGCCGAGATGATACGTTTCTGTAACAATGGTAATAAATGCGGCATATTAACGGCCTTGTAGGTACTATAGTTACCTGGCGTGTTCTTCCTGCAACCGCTTAGCGGCGGCACAAGACCGGCCGATCTCCACGTACGTCGCTAGGAATGCGGTGCGGTGATTCACGATCCACTCCAACATCTGGGGAAGGTACGAGTATGTTTATTAGACATTAGTGACGCTCACTTTTGTTCAAGATGTCTCTATTGCGTTCGAAGGTACGATGGTCACTGAATATTTCCAAGTTGGACACTGGAGTATTTAGATTGATAATGTAAATCTTAAGTATGTACAAGGTATAAACGGACCCTTCGCGAAGTCGTCAGTCAAGCATTCTGTACAACAAACTAAATAACTGTACGCAAAAAATATTATTATTAGTATAAAAAGACCAGAATAAAGCCAACGATTAAGAATCGACTCAAATAAATAGTTTTTCTTTTGAAATAATCACTCTGATCTTCAATATCTAATGAAAATGAATAAAGAAACCAACCTTTTCGCAGTCCTGTTCAAACAAGCGCAGCTGGAAACACTGATCGAGCTGCATCTTCTTGTGCTGCCAGAGCTTGTGCGCATGCGCGTGAGCCGAGCGCACGGCCGACAGTTGCGCGCGCACGGCGCCCGACGAGCCGCAGTGGAACGCGGCCTCGCCACCGCTACCGCTAGCCTCGGAGCACACCGCTTCCGCTGCTTCTAAGCGTTGTAGGACACGTTCGCCTGGGGAAATTATTTATTTTTTATTATTAAGGTCGTTAGCATTTAGATTTTCCTGCCTAAACCTTTCACTACTAACTTGAAGACTAACGCTTCGTTGACGACCTCAGGTCACTACGCGGTGGCAAGCTCAAAACTATTTTTTTAATTTGTTTTCTTGCGGTCGCTGCCGCATACGCGTGTCGTTGAGGCTCTTGATCAAATGGTTACAACCGCAAGTTGAAGAACGATTTGCTCTGTATATCTTCAAGTCCAGTCTAAAGCAGGATAGCGAACAGTTTGTTCACGCGATAAGCTTGACCTGGCAGTAGCTTGATCAAGCCTCTCGAGTCTTGCGCTTACTATTTTACACTAGCCAGTTAACTCGTAGCCTAACATAGACATAAGACAACGCTATCGGCTACATTATACTGTGGTGTAAAAGTAAAACATTAAGTCGGTCAATGCAGATCAAGCAAACGTAAATCAAGCAGAAACTTATTATGGCGGATGGTTTAAAACCGCATCTAGTTCGAAGCGGCAACCATAAACGACTGAAAGTTGCAGATTTCGTATTATTGTACTAGTTTAATATCTTTCATCAGTACGCTTAAACATTTCTACCTAAGAATGGCATAGTAAATGTGTTTTTAAATGTATATGCGGCAATAATGCACATAATAATGTCTTGTGCAAATGCAACTTTCTGTAATCGAACGAAATACAGGCGGAAGGCATTATAAGTCATTACACATGTAAATGACTATGGTTTAGTGTTAGAACAATATTTCTACATCAAATATTTAGCAACGAATCTATTACTTAAATGAAATAGTTTTGCAATAAGTATACTGAAGATGAAAATTAATCTGTTTAGCGGTACTTTTGTATTCGGAATGACGAAGGAGGCCGTGAGAGCAAACGCTATCTCTTGCCTATTAGGGGATGAATTTTCAAAAATCCTTCCTTAGTGCTCACCTTCTTTATATAAGAAACTCTTGTGCAAAATCTCATGCTTCTCTGCCGTACCAGGCTGTTCAGAGCACCACAAACAATCGAAACACATCACTAACACTAATTTTCATAACACGACACCCTTCAGTGTTCCACTACAGCGAGTGCGTGCGCAGACAAGCTGCTGAAACCTGAGGTTATACAACAACCGCTTGACCACCTGCCTACCTGCCCGCCGTTCAACCGTAACACCACGTTATATGAATCAAAAATAAATAGACAAGCAATTCCGCAATTTAACGTTTTCTAATACACTTTATCATTGATTATGTGCATACTTTATACGTATATGGATACGTAATTATGCGATCGTTGATTATAAACGCATTTAACACTTCTAACTAATTGATTATCGAGTTTAATTACCCCTTTAAAATTACGTCTGCAGCTGAAAATTGAGCAGGTAATTGAGAATGGTTACGGCAGATCTTGAGGATTTTTCAAAGCCGTGTTTCTACATAATTATGAGTTTTCAAGTACCTTGCCCCTCCAGTTCGTCAACGGGGACCTTAGCGAGTCGTTTGCTGATGTCTGCGTGTGCGTCGATCGCTCTCCTTGCGCCCGTGACGTCATCGGCGAAATCTGCCCTCGCGACATCTTCTTGCAAGTCATCAAGCCTGTCTAGCAGCTCACCAGCTTGCCACATTAGCTCTTCCAAAGCCTATAAACAACAGCCCATGTAAAATATATTCACAATAAACAATAACTTCTGGAGTTCGCCGTACATGTAACCTGAACTTAATAAAGGACCGACACAAACGTCCGTTCCACTTTTTAGGTATGACTTCTTCACTCTCTGAATAAGGGTATCGAACTAACAATTGTCAGACAGTGCATTATTTACGTCCCGCTTACTAAGTTACGAGGAGTGGTGGCGAGTGGAATGGATAGCAGAAACAATTCACCAAATCGACGCCAGATTGCTTTGCACTTTTCTACGAAACGTTATATATTCACTGTTTCTATCATTACAATAGTTAGCGCATTCATTATACAGCTCCGCTAAACGTCGGTATGTGGAGAAGTAGGTACTGTTTTAAGTGTTACTTATTTTTCCAGGTTGTGTGCCTCGTAAATCGAGGAAACATATTAATTTGTGTATTTATACACGCGCTCCAAAACAGTTTCACCAACGCGATGATGATGACGTCATTGGTGTCTGAGTGTGCGTCAGCGCACGTATGGCGCATACCGAGAGGTGTGGGCTATATGGGAAGCACGATAGCATTACTCACAATCTTCAACAACAAATTCCTGTAATTGTAAAATTTAGGCGACTGAATAATGTATGAAAATGCTTACCAATCTAAGGTCTATCCATTGCGCGTGATCATACTGCAGTGTACCTTCTAAATCGGGTGTAAGTTGCGAAATATCTATCACTTTAGGCAGTGCTTCTAGGCTAATCATGGTCGTCTGAAAAAGAAGTCATATTATAAAATAACAATATTCTATAAAAAATGCATCACTATTTTTATTTTATTATAATGCTTCATATAAAACTTACTTCAAACTTGTACTTATGTGCTCCTATGGTTGTGCGTTGCTTTTGCCAAAAATTGTCAGGTTTTACTACCAGTGCCTGATGGACGGATGAAGGGAAGTGTTCTTGCAGAACTTTTAGGATTGGTTTTATAGCTGCCCATGCTGAACCTCTCATATCAATCAATATTGTGAATCCATGTGTTCTCACCGAATCACTAAAACAAAAGAAAATAATAACATCACGACTAATTTCCCGAAGGTTTAGGCAGAGATGTACGCATTTCGCCAGTTACGTTTTTTAAGTCTCATGTAATAGGGGGCAAGCTTATTGCCACCAACCAGGCACGCTAAAAACCTGGGAATTTAACCCAAACTTACTTACTTAGTGCACCGTAAGTAAATAACAATAATATCAATCACGTAATTTTCGATGAAATTTATGAGGATAGGACATAAGCGTCAACTAATACATATATTATTCCGAATATAGCAGTCATCTTTACAAATATGATGTCTATTACTTATAACATTTTGTTTGTAAGCAGAGTATGGTAACTTACTTACTTACGTCTTGTCACAATAGTACTCATTAAGACAAATTCAGCTGAATGGAATATTTACTAACCACAGGAAAGCTACCATATTGTACAGTTACTTTGAAGTAGACAAGTATGTTGAGCCTTGAGGCCTATTGTTCGAGTTTCATGTTAGTGTATGAAATTACCCATTATTCGCCCTCTACTTGGAAACATTTGTGACAGTGTCGAGATTCACCTAAGTAATAAATCAATAGCTCATATTTCGGTCCTAGATGTAACCTTCTGAACTCTTAACAAAAATAGAATTTATTAGACCTTGCTTCTTAGCACTGTGTGCTCTTATTGCCTAAATCAAAATAGGTAGACTGGTTCCATGTTTTTAACATAAATTTTAGTACAAAATTGTCAAGCTTATTTAGGTCAAAAGCTAAGACTTGAAAGGTGGTCAAAGAGAACACACATTCGTCACAAAAATAAACATAAAGGTATAAGGTTTGAGTCTGCTTGGAAAACATAAGTGACATCTGGGATCAGTGGAGTTATTTTTAAGCTGTAGTAAGCATTTTAAAGAGCGCTTGTCAACCAACTTGACACGGCATATAGTTACGATTATAAGATATTAGGGTACCTAACAATAACAATTTAATACTTAGCGCTCACTTACACTTTTGTTAATTTAAATAGCACTGTAATTTATTTGGTAACAAATACATTATTATAAAATTAAAAGATTTACCTCGGAATACTGATCAAATAGTGCAGCAGGCGCCTATAGTCATCTGGCGCGACTCGGTCTCGCCTGGAATTCGCCGGGAACCATATAATCGGCCCCCCGCGACGGTCGCGACCTCCGGTCAGGGCCGCTACCCGCTCCTGGAGTAGCGGGAGCACGTCCAGGGCGCGCGCCCCAGCCTCCATCGCTGCCCCTACTCAGTGACCACTTTGAAGATGCCTGTGTAATGAAAATTTATGTCAGTTTTGCACTAAATTGAGTGCTATATTGAAGTCGATATTTTGATGTTGGCTTGTAGTAAGAAGTACATAGGCTAGTGAGAGGTATATGGGTAATTAGATATTATGAACAACAAGCACATTAAAAAATTTACTTACTACATTATGACATACAATAAAAATACATAAATAAGGTACCTAACATAATACACAAATAATTATAAAATTAAAAAAACATGAACCAGCACCGACACCATTATGTCTACGTTTTTATTTATGTTTTAAACATTAAATAACATAGTCACAAACTACTGGATTAGCTCAAGAACACAAACTCAATGCTTACTTGAAAGGAGTACTTGCTGCAATGTTTGTTAGTCTCAAACAAAACACATTTCCAAGTTATGATTGACTGCCATTGCTCATGCGAGGAATACAAATAATATCTGTTTGCTACCTATTGCATTCATTCACAATGTACTGCCCTTTATTTTTAGTACTTTGGCAACACCATTTCTTGTACTGTTTACTAAAAACCTTGGACCTTGATTTTTTTCTCTTTTCTCATTAGTTTTCATAGATTATTAAAAATTATAAATAAAATAATTTATGAAGTTTCTTGACAGGTCACGGTCAAGATTATATTTTAACTCTTACATCTTCACATTATTACGACATACAATGCATAAAACTGAATATAGATAGACCCATTTCAGTGTTGTATTAGAAACAGAAAGCATGATAATTTATGATATAAATAATAACAATGAAAAAAAAAACGATGCACATCCATTCTATTGGCCTTACTACCAGGAAGGAGCTATGGATTCCTAACAATTAATGTTTGTAAAATTCTAATTGGCTTGATTACCCAACAAGCTTATCAAATTAATTAGTAAATTTAAATAGTTGACCTACAATGACTCATGGCCATATTTTGTTGATAAGTGTACCAAAATAATTGGTTACTTCCACTGCTAGAACAAGTTGCCTTGGGGAATATTCAATGTTTGCACAAACAGATGTAAGGAAAATGCTCAAATAAATAACATTTAGGTTCAATATTATTATCACCATGCCTGCACTTTTAAATATTCTTAGCCTCATATGTAGCATGTTCTCCTAATCTATTATATTCTATCAATGTTCTTATTTCTTGAAATAGAATGATTTAGTAATCAATTGACCCCAATTTATTTAGAAATATTTAAGTTGATTCAACTAGAAACAACACACACAATTTAGATATTTTGTATAGACATCCTGGAAATAACATATAGAAACAAACACTTGTTAATATAAAAGGGAACCTGTTGTGCAGTGTTTACCTGTAGTAAACAAAACTTCAAACTATGATTGGTACAAAGACTTTTTGAAGATACATAACATTCTCTATGTACAATGAGTTAATAATTATTATAAACATGACCATATGATTGTGATGGTTAATGTATTCAAATAGCACTCTATTACCAACCAGGGCCAATTGTTTCAACAACCTGAAATAAATAAAAAATATCAAGCATCTAAATAAAACAGTATAAAACAACTGACATGCAAAGTAATACAAATAAATAAAAGTGCACTCTTATCACTTAGACATATAAGCAGCATATCACTTACAGTCAACACAGCATCTATTAAAATGAATACTGTAATCAAACTATGTTTTAATATCAATGTTTCTTTCAACTACTAATATTGATGACACTTAGATGTATCAGATTTCTTTTAGGTTCTTTCTTACTTGTACACAAAGTTCTATCAGAACTTATTGAACTTAAGACATAATTTGTTGAGTACACACTGTGATACAAAATATTCACTGAATAAAGAGTATCTCAAATTGCAGTAACACAAGTGACTAAAGAAAAAAAACTTAAGTTCTTTGTAAAGCTTACGTCCAACGCCAAGAGTCGCGATGCTTGTATTGTGTAAAATTATGAAAGAACATGCTCAAATTTTCAATGAACTGATCATAATAGTCTCACTAGTAAATAAATGCTGCATTACCGTGTGTCTCCAAACATTTATACGATAATTTTATTAAACGCTGATGACAAATTGTTGCAGATATATAGCTAGCTATGTCACAACAAATAACCTCAGGCATCAATTTGAACTAACCGTGGTGACTCAAAGCTGTTCGTTAGTCAGGTATAATAGGTTCGGCACGCATTATTGTCACTGTTGTTGTTTGCAGTATAACATTCGTAAAAAATATACTCATTACTGTCCCTAATCTTATTAAAAACACACAAGCTGTAATAAAATGACAAACCGAGGAACACCGACCACCACAATGGCGCGCCAGGGTTGTTCAAACTTCAAAAAACCGGTACAATGTAACGGACTTGTGTTAAAACGAGTCTCGATTTAAATAATTATCGAATAAAATTAATCGAGACTCGATTTTTTTAATATTATTTTTACCTCACATCATATTTTATTGTATTACTTGAAAAAATAACAAATTGGAATAGAATCGATATGACACTCTTATTCATCAATTTATGCAGATGACCTTACAGTTACAATGTTTAGGTACAAAATTATGTAAAAAAATTATGTTCGTTTAGCGGCAGATCTTCATCTCTTCGTTTCGGCTACTACAAAATTTTGTGTGACCTTTAGACAGTTTTTGTTACCTAAAAAGATTTATCAATCAACACGTTCAAAACCTATACAACCGTGCACCGCGCGCAACCGTGAGGTTGCACGTGATGGATTGGTATTCAATGAAAAAGGTAAGATAATATGCTGTTTATAAGAATGATCGAAGTTACCGTAATCTGCTAAAAGATTTCCAGATCACATTCAGTGGCGGTGGGCGTTGGTTCTGTCTATGTGAAGTGAGAAAAAGTGAGGAATGTGTTCTTCCACAATTCAGATCTCTCGATTACTGCTCTGTCTGCCAAGAATGTCGTTTTAATTCATGCGCAATAAGTTAAATTTAAACGTTAAGAACCCCCGACACAAAGAAAGAAATCTAATCTATCGTTTAACACTTTCTGTGCGTGTCTCCTCTGCTTGTAATAAGCGTTCTACTTAGCGGCCCCCTGAAGCAACGACGCTTGGATTAAATAAAATATTCTATTTCTATTAAACCGTTGGAAGGAATGGAGGGAGGCCTTTGCCCAGCTGTGGGACAGTACGGGCTAGCTATAATAAAAAAAAATATATATTAAACGTCTCAATGCTTAGTACAAACTAAGCGTTGAGCTTTAATATATTATTTAAAAATGTTTACATTAAGGGTAACCTGTAGAACATGATGACCATAACAGCCCAGCTTGTATTAGCACATATGCTCGACAAAACGAATCGTATGAGCCCAAACACAAGGTCGATCCCAACCCTACACCATTGAGGATTTCTTCTGACAGGTTGACTAACCTGCATGATCCTGGTGATGCCTGCTGCGCTTCAGGTCAAGGTTATCATACTTTTGTAATATAATTTACAAGTGACAAGATTTCAAATTTCGAATCGATCAGACCTGTGGAAGTTGTTTTTATATCTCTTCATCAACTAGAAAAGAGGTCATGATCTTCAACTTGCTGAGCAGATTTTCTTGAAACAAAAGAACACTCTAGATTAAGAGACCTTAACGTTCATTCGTTCAGGAGGTATCATGCCACATACAGACACACATACACACTTCGAACTTATCACCCTCTTTTTTGGTCGGGGGTTAAAAACAGTTGATAAAGTTCATATATTTTAACTATAGCTTTAATATTTACATTGTTGTTACAATTTACGGTTACAAGTTATCTTGGTTGGAATTTTGCAGTGGGGTAGGGTATCTTCAAAGAGCATTATCAGTCTTTCAATAAAATTGCAACACAATGAAGCTCATCGATAAATAATACAAGTTTCATTGTGACTTTATCACCTGATTTAGTTCAATATAATGTAAACTAAATTTTTCGACAAATAATAGAAATAAACATGTTTCAATGGGGCTATCGCGCATGGATTCACCGCTAGAGGCGTTCGTGCGTAGTAAGGTCTTCAAAAATGTCAACTGCATTCCCGCGTTGTGCAGTCTTTTATTATCAAGTATTTTTACTAATATTTACGATTGTGGTGAAGATTCTATTCCTGAACTGAAGATTTTAAGTAGCTAGTTTGCATCTAATTTGTCAGTACTTGTAGGAATGCTGATTTTTAAATGTTTCATGCTTGCTAATTATAGGCTCAATATTGTAAATATGTATCTTAAAGTTATCGGTACTTTATAAGTATAAAATAGAATGGTTTACAGGACCTTACTCACCAGTGTCGTAATCTGGTGAGTTCTACAACTATAGCTCTCATTGGCTCTCAGTGAGTACCCCTTATTTGTATTTAAGAGTCTTCCCTGAATATACACTGTGCTATTTAAGAATATTGTTCTATTTTTGCTGTATCCCCCATAAACCAGATTCATTTCTGAATTTTCCCTTTGCAAACTTCGCAGAACGAAGGGGGACGGGGGTATGTTATTGATGTTTTTCTTCATAACGTAAAAAATACCTTTACCTTCAAATTTTAATCCTTCCCCGCCTCTCCCTCATTTTGGCTATGTAATGAAAAATATTATTTTGAAGGTGACAACATTAATAATTACTCAATAATTATGCGAGTGTCTCTGGCAGACAGACAAATAGCCAGATCAAATCGCACTATCACTTTAAAGTTCATTCTACCTTGCTTTACTTATTGTTACAATTTCTTCATTCTTCATCAGCACCATTCACCTGGGAATTGCTCGGCCGAACATTGTCTCTTGAAAATACTGGTGGTTCCACTTTAAGAGGCAGGGTTATTTATATTATTGTACAGATTTCGCAACATTTGTATGTTGATGATAATTTTGCAAATTAATAAATGTGTAAAATTAGTTGGTCAAAAAAAAAATATTATTATTAATATTGAATAAAAGCCATTTTTTTTAAATTAAACCATTACGTTCGGAAGTAACGGTTTTCGTTTAAATACCGCTACATTACCCCCATCACTAGCTGCTAGTGTTTATTGATTTTTTGACATTACTGCTAACTACGTTTGAATCCGTTTGTACCTGGAATTCTTAACGATTTGGATAAAAATACCTTCATTTTACTGAATATGTGTAAAATAATCATAATGCCGTTACAAGTGCGTCAGGTATATTATTGAAAATGTTAATAAATCGTGGAAAAATAAGTAAATACAGTTGCATTACACATATAGCTATGTACTTTCAATAATATACTGCAATATACACAGTGAAAACCTATTTGCGAAAAAGGTGTATTAAAACTTTGTTAAAATCTGCTCAGAATATTGCGTTTAGGTATTAGGTTTGTCGACAGCCTTTGCGAATTAGTGAATTAACAAAATATTGCTTGCTGCTGTTCTAGATCAGATTTTTCATTAGTCCGTGACCACATCAATTTAATTAAATACTGCTTTTAAACTTAATCTGGAAGTCAGACTTGAAATAAAACAGTTTGATTCAACACATTATGAAAAAGACCAATTTTTAATCTGTAATTTATTGTCAATAAGAATTACAAAAAATATGAATTCGAAGCCAAGCCTATTAAGGCTAAACTTGGATGTTTTATTCTTAAAAATGATTGGTTGTCTGTTACGATTGTCAAAAACCGCATAGTACAATTAGGGGCATGCGGAACATGGTTTCGGTTCCATTGTAAAACCCCAGGTTTTACTATGGAACCAAAAATGGGTTCTGCATGCCCTAACTTCAATATTCGAAGCTGGCTTTACAAATTTTTATGCTCTGCAAAATTGCTATTGCAATAAAGGTGTAATGCGACTGTGTGACATTTTGCATGTAATAAAAATGAACATTCCTCAACCTAGCTATTGATTTCAACATGACGCACAATTGTAATATTGCAGAAGTAAAAAGATACCACCATGGCTCTAAGGATGCAAGTGCCGGAGTTAAGATGTATGGAACCTGAGAACTATAAGAAATATTTTCGGGCTATATGTTGGAGTGGCACCAAGTAAGTGTGTTTTATTTTGTATTCTAGAGAAATCAATCTACAGACCAAACTTACCAACTCTCACTGGGCCCGGGTGGTGTATTACAGCCGATGCTCTCCCTGGCCGAGGCCCGCAACCCAGCCAGCCAGATGAGAGAGAATTCCAGTATGACAGTGGCAAAGTACTGAATAAGACACAGCAGCCAGGCCTATACAATCAATACAAGCCAATAGCATATTGGTGTGTCTAATTCCATGTTATTGAAAAAAACTAATATTTAAATGGGTGTTAGGCATTATTTTATTGATATAGCAGCACACTGGAAAAACATTAATTTCATCTATTGCTGTCCATTCATCCTGTGTTTGGTGGACATTGAATGGGTTCACAACCACTACATTATTATGATGTTCACACACATTCTTGTTCTCTCATCAGTTTATTCTTGACTTTAGACTATAATTTGTATTTTTAGATATTGTTTGTCACCCAAAACAGGAAACAGTATGTTGATTGATGATTTGTTGTAATGAACAATTATTGTCCAGTATTCAGACGTAATAAAATTGGGCTGTAGACATCAAACAAGCAAAAATGCATGAATTCATATTCAGCCCACAATTTGCCGGTAATATGATACAAGCTAGCAATGAAAACTGACGCAAACAGTTTCATCCTACTTATAACTGTACTTTTATTCTACAATGCCTACCCTAGTTTTTAACTTTACAAGCGCAAGCTGGCTCATCCACAAAATTTAACATTACAGGATGAGGAGAAAATCGTTGTAAAATCACTTGCTGAAACTGACCTTCTGAAATTCAGTCAACTTGTTAGTTGAAAGTTCTAACTGAAGATTGAAGTTGACCTGATTTCTGACTTGAATTTTTTGTTCCATCTTTTTATCTTTACGTCTAAATTGAGTAATGGCTAGTCAGAGGTCTTATATAATGAGAAGCGAGCCTATTGCCATCAATGGAGCATCAATATAGATTGAGGCTGCAACTGAGAAATTTATAAAATTCCTAAAGAAAAATTAAAAAGCCAATAACACTTTGCCCAATATGGGAATCAAATCCAAGATGTGAAAGAAGTATTTTACTAATAGAAGTTCATATAATATTTTTAAGAATATTATGACCGACATTCCAATGTTCCAATGTGTCTTAAGTTCTATTTTTCGATACTGTTCATCTGAAAAGATGAAACAAGTTCAATTCATGAAAACATTCAATTCGAATTATTTCTCGTACTGCAACATTGTTCACAGAAAAGGGAATGGAAAGAAAATTCAGTGAAGCGATATTATAGTAAAAGCTACTTTTATCGAAACGAATTTTTCGGTACCTCGAATTTTTTGTCGAAAATTGTTAAAGAAGACAATTTTCAATTTATATGGACCCCGGGCCCAGTGTTGTAACACTTTCTAACCTATCTTCAAAGTGAAGGTCTAATCAAAAGCAACATTTTATTAGAAGATACCATGATGCTAATCAATTAAATAAACAAGATACAGCACTTCTAAAATACCAATTATTACCACTATTGCCTGAACTTAATCATTTTATTTACCATATAGACACATTTATATACAAGTTCAGATTTCATATGAATTGATTATGACGGACCGAATGACTGTAATAACTCGGTGGCGTTAACAGGATCGCCTCCGCACTTGGGAACTCCTGAACGGTTTATTGCACTGAGGTGCCATTTTGTATACACATTCAGAGCTCACAAAAAAACATTATCTGCAAACAAAACAAACATTATCCGCATTACAAATCCGCAACTCAGTGCTATTAACCGTTGAAGAGTTCCTTAGTAAGCAGACAATCCTGGTTGCAGCACCAAATCTTGGTTTTACATACTGTTTTGTTATAAGCTATTAACGTGTATACCAACTCGCAAGTCAGTGCTATTGAACATTGAGGAGTGCTTCATGTTGAAGTGATCTTGGATGCTTTATTTTTGCAGTGGTCATAATTATTACTAAGGAATGTCCATACATAAAACAAAATAATTCTCACCAAAATGCGAAAGTTGAATACAATTAAATTAACGCATTACAAATAATAATTTTGAATGTTCGAACTGCTGTAACTTTTTTGTTTGATTAATTAGCGACATGTTGTCATAAAATGTTAGGATTGATCAGATCTTCATTTTGATTTAGGTTAGAAAGTGCTACACTGCTGGGCCCATTCTGCCCCATCTTCTTTGTGTATGATTTAGAGTAGACTAATGAAGTATCTTTAGAAGATGTATCTTTTGGCTATCTCATATTATTTAGTTTTTGTATATTGTATTTAAAAACTCAATTGTTTGATTGTTACTTACACCATTTCTGAAATAAGAAAAACTATTTTAGGAAAGAAAGGCGATCCCACAAGAGGATCGGTAAGAAAGAAAAACTCCGGCGACTAAAAGTGGCGAACGCCCTAGCGGTTTGCTATGCACCTGCACTCCTGGCCAACCCATCACAATTTGCGGTGTACGCCAGCGTTCGGAAGTCTATACTCGCTCGCTGGCGGCATCTACATAACAACGCTGACTGGTCAGATGACAGCGACGGTGAAGAGCTGTCGACAACACCAATTAGCAAACTACCAAAGGTAAGGATACTTGAGAAGCCGTTCATCATAGTCGTGCTTTTTCCGGTATTGAGTTCAGTTCCCGCCGCGAATTATCCTTTATGTCTGCTACCGAATGAAAACGGGTGCCACGAAGTGGTAATTTGAGTTTAGGAAAAAGAAAGAAGTCGGCTGGAGCCATATCTGGTGAAGGCGCATTATCGTGGTGCGTTTCAGCAAATCTACCGTTTTCGTCGAATTTGCTCTCTTAAACGCCGCATCACGCTCAAATAATATTCTTTATTTATGTTAAACGGTCTACATGACGTTGACTATTGATCGACTTTGGCGTGGGTTTCGGTTCAGATGGAAGGCACCACACCGATGCTTGTTGACTAGTTTGCATGTCAAACTCGTTAACCCACGTCTCGTCACCAGTAACAATGCGTTTCATGAATGTTGGATCGGAATTGACTCGTTCTACATATCCACAGCGACTCTTCTGCGATTGAGTTTTTGGAGATAATTCAGGTCTTTTGGGGCTATTTAAAATGGTACGGATCGACTCGTGAGAAACAGAAAGTTCAGCGGCTATCTCTCTCAAACTTGAATGAAGATTTTCAGTCACAATTTTCTTCACTTTTGCGATGATAACTTCAGTTGAAGACGTTGATGGCCTACCAGAGCGAGGCAAATCTTCCATCACATCTCGACCGCTTTTGAACGCTTTGTATCACTCATAAGCAAGTGTTTTTGATAAAGTCGATTCACCGTAAGCCTTCTGTATCATTTTCAGGGACTCCGAACACGAAATTCTATTGGCGATGCAAAATTTAAGACCAACTCTATGTGTGATGTTTTTGTCCATTATGAAATTCGCAATACACACTAGATATGATCTAACTAAAAACAGCACTGTATTTAATCTAAATAACAGATGCAACTCAAACTCAGCGCCAAAATGGAAAACAGTTGTGCCAATCTAACAAAATAAAAACGAATTTGGAACTGTAAACAAATCATCCATTCCCGAGACTTTTTGCCTGAATATATATGGAGCGACTGCCTATCTGATAACCACAACCAGTTACTGGGTAATACGATACCCCTTAGTAAGACTGGTGGTCACACTTTCAGGCTTCAGACTGGCCATAACGACTGTCAGAGGTCTAGAAATGACAGCCGGGTGGAACGTCTTAACATGTTTAACGCTAAGGAGCTCTGTATTTATGTAATTAATGGTCACTCATCCACAAACCCACCTCGGCAAGCATCGAATGATCCGATTCCTAATATTATGTTTTGTTCATGTGTTCACAGATTACAGGAATAGGCCTTAAATCCGTCTTCTCCCTGATATCGCAAGCGCGGTTCAGCAATGCACAATTCTGTGAACAGGCTCTTATTGCTTTACTGGACATACTGCAGGGTCATGCTCCTGAAGAACTTTCACAAGAACCTACAGATGTAAGTATATATTTGGAGGTACTCTTTGCCTCTTGGCCACGAGGCCAAGTGACCACTCCTTGCGAAAGCGACTTCGCAGAAAACAAAAAAAAGAAGCGTAGGCCAAGAGTCACAAATGGTGATGACACAGGTGGCTCACGCGCATGTTGCTTCGCCACAGGCCTTGAACGGGAGATTTACAACGAAACAAAAAAAAATGTTGTTCAAAGATACTACTAAAGTCTAAAGAATTCATAAATTTCCAGATCATAATTAATCTCCATACCATGCTCGTGGAAGTCGCCAGTGGCAGCGGCCCTAGTGGTACAATGGAACGACCGAGCAATCTGACTGCTCTCAGTAGCTCATGCCTCATAGCCCTCTCAGTTGCCCGCGGCGAAGCAGAACTCATCCTCAACGCTGTGGCGTCCCTGACTATGTCCGCACCTGCACTCTCCGAACAAGACCTACAGGTGAGTGAGTAGAACTAACGAAACAAGGAAAATTATGTGTTGTTTTCTTTGAAAGTGCCGAAAATCTACCATTGTTACCGACGGGAACCACCTTTAGGGCCAGCATAGATAGAGCTGCAAGATGCTCGAGCGGTTTTATTGATGAATTCATAATTAACTTAAATTCAACTGAAACACAGTTATTAGTAATAAAAGTAATAGCGTGTATGATAACATAAAGACATACAGATAAAGACTCATGGATGAAAATTTCTAAAGAAAGATTTCATATTGTCATAGGTACTTGATTAATCTGTAATATAGTTACAACATAATTATAGACGCTATCAATGCTAGACTGTGCGTTACCGAGTGATAGCTGTCCACGGTGCACCGGGCCTTTTGAATCGCATAGCCACCTACTGGGCCCAAGAAATGTAATAAGTAGTACCATCAATACTACAGAAGAAGACTGACCCCTCAAAGCGATAATTACAGGTCCAAAAATTCTTTACAGATACCAGCAAACCTCATCACACTCCAGCGGAGCGTCCAATCGGTGATACTCGGTTCTCCGTCCCGCAACCTCTGGTTGAACTATGGCGTCCCCCACCAGTGTCTAGTGAACAGCTTCCCCGTCGATCTGCCCTCGCAGCTCACCGGCTCGGGCGAGCTCGTTGTTCGCTCGTTAGTTTCCGACGGCTGTTTCCTATACGTGTTTACGTCCAAAGGCCTGCTTAAGATTGGATCAGGGTATGGCAGTTCCATAAGGCAGCATGTGTATTTGTACAAGCCAGACTTCTTTGCCAGCGATCGGCATGGCTGGCTAGGTTATTGTAAGGTGAGTTATAACCAGGTAAGGGAGTGATCAGACTTATCGAAGTCGGTCGGCCAGTCATCCATGCTATTCGACGCATTTTTTGAGCATTTTTTGCTTCTATGGGATAGACAAAAAGCTCCTTATAATCGACTCAAACCGATTCCACGTCAATAAGTGTGATCACTTCCCTCAATTTAAAATATAATTGTAATTTTCTTTCATCTTTGTTCAGAGACTTAACCAATGTTATAACTTTAATATGTTGCAGAATAAATTATATCTAAGGATAGGCAGGAAAAAGACTGAAGTTTATGAAATAGATAGAGAGACTTTGGAAGTGAGGAATATGATACGACTGGAACCCGGCCAGCCGGCCCCGGTTGAAACCAAGTCAGCTGTTTTTACCGACGGAACACAATTAGGACTGATATTATTAACTAATTTTGTAAGTAGACCTTTTTATTATAAAACTAGTTAGTCAAAGTTAGTACATGTAAAACTTTTCCTCTCCAGTTGATTCTTTATTCAGAAGAAGTCAGTTAAGTCGTAAGTTTCTGAAAGACTATTAACACAAAAGAAAATAATTATTTAACTATCAGTCCGATCTAACGTCAACTGCTGTGACTGGTTGACCGTAAACATCAAAAGTTAAAACAATAATTTGACATCAAATTCCTTCAATTGAATTTTCAACTATTTATGCTTGTGCAACATCTTACTATATCGTCATTTGTTTCAGGACAACCTTACAATTCGTCTGTACGACGCTGACGCACCACCACAACGGGACGAAGGCACAGCCACAACGACTCTGACGTCACAAAAAGAGATCAATGTGCATCTACTCAGGCGCAGGACGTTAGTTCTCGGCCGGAGTCCGTTTGAAGATGGACAGTCTCGGCGAACGGTGGAGTTGGATGCACCAATAGCGATGCAGCTTGATGATTGCGATGAAGACCCCCTGTTGAGCATACATGGAGGGCAAGACTTTGCTCTTCTGACTACTCATTCCGGAAAGGTATGTTAAAAGTGTTACTTTGAGATGCCAAGTTTACCTACACGGTTTTTAAGTGGATTTAATTCTGTAGATTCAAAATATCGGTGCTTGAGGAGTGTTGTACACAAATGTTCATTCTTCACATACCGGGCGGCAGAGTTGAATGTATATTTTGCCGCCCGGCTGTGCCGAATCTTCCCACATCAGTCCCAAAAATGTGTGTAGCATGCCATATAGGTGACTGCGCGGTGCGGGACGTGTCGCTCAGCTCAGTCCTTCGCGCGCTGAGGGGCGTCAACACCACTCCCACACCGCGGCTCTCACTCAGACACCACCTCAGTTAAGCGGTGGGCCTATAGCTGCCGATTGCAGCACATTTTCCCTTCAGCACTTTAAAATATTTCAATGTTCGAATTAGTTTGGAATACTAGGTGAATGGACCTTATTCCCACATTCATGCTTATCCTTCCTTTAGGTATACTATACTGGCAAAGGCACTAGTCTTGGCTACAAGGCAGCTTCGCCTACCGGCCGATGGACCCTGATGAAGGAGACTATATTCTCCAGGAATGAAGCACCCAACGTCAAGAGGTGCAAAGTTGTACAGGTAAGAATATCTACGTAGTTTCTAGAATATACATGATAGAATAGAACTGTACACCTACAGTTACCAGTTCAAGGAGTATGATCGCTTATTTTATACACTCGAGAGCAATGAATCCGGGTCACTTAAAGAATGTTAAAAATCTCGGAAACTAAAAATGATAGGTTAATGCAATAAATTGTATTTAATAGACAATGTAATACTCCTTAAATGAAAGTAAAAAAAATATGAGTCACCATACATTTTACTAACACAAAATTACATAAAGAAAAAAACTGCTGATCTCTCCTTAAAACAAAAATAGGAAACATGAAATTTTTGAACTTTATTACGATTTTCTTGAATTTTAATACTTTGTATTGCCTCCTCGTGCTTCCATTACTGCGTTTACGCGGTTTGGCATGCTGTACACCAAGTTCCTTATACGATTTTGGGGAATATTCTCCCATTCCTCTGTGAGAGCAATTTTGAGCTCACGAAGCGTGATTGGGGGAGGGTTTCGTTGTTTTACGCATCTGCCTAGCTCGTCCCAAGCATGCTCGATCGGGTTGATATCCGGGCTGCGCGCTGGCCACTCCATACGAGTAATGTTCATCTCTTGAAGGTAGTCATTCACAATCCTACCTGTATGAGGTCGGGCATTGTCATGCATAAATATAGCATCCTCACCTAAATTGACCATAAATGGACCAACGTGATCATTGAGGATTTCTTCCACATATCTTACGCTAGTTAAGGAGCCGTTTTCTATGATCACCAGCTCTGTGCGACTTTCAGAAGAAATTCCGGCCCACACAAGTACAGACCCACCACCGTAGGCTACTTTTTCTTCGATGCATGCTTGCTTGAATCTTTCCCCTGGTCTTCGATACACTCTGTGTCTTCCATCGTGCTTGTAGAGCATAAATTTTGATTCGTCGGAGAACATAACTTTTGACCAATCTTCAAGAGCCACGTAAATTGGAGAATTTACGTGGCTCTGGGCATATCTTAGTCTTGAAATACGATGCCCACGCTCCAGTTTAGGGCCGTTTGCAGGTCTAAGGGGTTTTAAGTTAGATTCAGCAAGCCGACGTCTTACTGTCCATGCACTTGGGTTACTTCCTCCGAGGCGTCGAAACTGATTGGTGAGTTCAGTTCCTGTGAGAAAGCGATTTCGAAGCATGGTGTTCACCAAGTATCGGTCTTCTCGTGCTGTGGTACACCTGGTTCTGCCCGTTCCTGGTCTGCGTAGGTTAGAACCAGTTTCTTCGTAACGTCGGAGAACTCTTTGTACTGTTGACAGCGACACACCGACAGTCCTGGCTGTATCGCGCTGACTCCGGCCGGTTTCCAGCATTGTAAGTATTCTGGTGCATTCTTCAGGCGTAAGCGACATAATTTCAGCTTGAATAATGAATATAGAGCACTATCAACATGGTTTATGTACCCACATAAATGACAGATTACAAACAAAAGCAAAACCAAATGCTGTAATTTCGTAGTTCCATCTTCGAAAGTGGCCCTTTTTCAAATTTGATTTTTTTATGATATAACTTTACAATAACTAAGAAGTTTTAATACCTTCATTTAAGGAGTATTACATTGTCTATTAAATACAATTTATTGCATTAACCTATCATTTTTAGTTTCCGAAATTTTTAACATTCTTTAAGTGACCCGGATTCATTGCTCTCGAGTGTATTTTTCAGTTTTGGGTTCGAACTCTGTAGGTGTTTCACTGCCTCGTCGGTCAAGTGGTTGCAATCGCGTCTGCTGACCATGAGGTCCTGGGTTCGATTCCCAGGTCAGGAATTTCTCAGTACTAACCATGGATTCTTGATATGTGCCCGGTAGATGGCAATAGGCACGCCCCTATTACATGGGACTTAAAACATAACTGGCTAAATGTGGTTGTATCATTAAGTTCACGTCTGCCTATCCCTTCGGGGATTACAGGCGTGCTGTTATGTTTAATTCGTATTACAGGTGGCGGTTGGTCACGAAGGCGTCCACGCAATCCTGGTGCTGGACAATGGCACCGCGCTATTCACGGGCATCGCACGCCGTGGCGAGGATGGTGACGCCATGAAACATAGACGCCAACCCAAACCCACTCGTCCAAAGAAGATATTCAAAGTAAGGAACTAAATAAAGAAAGGAAATCTATACCAATAAATAAAATTGGAGTGTCTGTTTGTAATTTCAAAATAACAGGTTTTTACTGAATGCTTAAGAAAGTATGTACGGTCTTTCTGTCTGTCTGTTCCGACTAATATCCGAATCGGCTGGACCGATTTTGGCGGGACTTTTACTGGCAAATACTTGATGTTATAAGGAGTAACTTAGGCTGCTTTTAGTTTAGAAAAAGGATTGGGCGTGTAGAAAGGTTTGGTTGCACTAGTTTCTATATCGCTACTAGCTGGAGTAGCTTCGCACGGCGCCATCTTATCGGATCCAAAACTGTCCTATCTTTCAAGCAGGAACTAATAAAATCAAATTCACAAAATTTTATTGAAATCGTTTGGGTGGTTCCGTGGTTTCGGAGATTAGCGTGTAGAAACATAGTGACACGGGATTTTTTGATATTAAGATGAAAACAGCTTCAGGCAGCGATGTCGCCAAGCACGGATGCGTTGTACCTTAAATCATACAAATAATTATTGAATTATTTATGAATTCGATGTCCGGCTTGCAGCGGGTCTAATTGGACTGTAGATAATAAGATTGTAGACATCCAAATTTAATTTAACTCGTTTATTTCAGGCGGAAGGCCATTTCATTACGTACGCCGCATGCAACTATGGTTCAACTGCTTTAGTGACCAAGCAGGGACATCTGCTGATGTTCGGCAAAGACACGCAACACTGCGACTCGGCCGGACAAGTGCTAGGCTTCAAACACGAGAGGATTATACAAGTACGTTGAATCCGATGTAAAATCGTTCCTTTCCATGAAAATTGATACTTTTAGTGAAAAAAATGTTGCTCTTCGGTGAAATTCGACATTTTCGGGTGGCTGTATGTTTTACAAGAAGGTCATTTGTCCACGGAGAGCAGCAAAATCCATTCTTCTTACTAGCGTGTCGATGACAATTTAAATTGGGTCGGCCCAAAATATGGCGACAAGTTAGGCACTTTCAGTAGCATCCATCAGCTCCTGTGATGTCCTAAAAACAACAAAATTCCATTTATTTCGTATATCTAGTTTTATTGAGTACTAGCTTTTGCTCTTGAATCTTGAAACCAAATTATAAACCAGTATCCCCCAACCAATTGAGTTGGAATTTGAACACACCTTCGGTTCTGGTGAAAATACATTTTTATGCCAGACATTACCTGATCCCGTAGCCAGGACGGTCTCCTCACGAGAGAACTCCTCAACGGTGGAAAGCAGAACAGGTACACGAGTTCATAAACCTGTTTTACATCTTTTAATGAATTTTACAAAAAGCTAGTTTGAAAAACAATATTTTACTTGGATTTTACCTCCAGTTCGAGGATCTTAAAGTTATAGTTGATAATATATTCATCTCAATAATGATAACAATGCTTTCCCCAGGTCGCTCTTGGTAAGGCGCACGCGGTTGCTTTGACGAGCTTCGGACAAGTCTACACATTTGGCATCAACAACAAGGGCCAGTGTGGACGTGAATTTGGGTACACGAAAGAGAGTAAGTTATCGAAACGATTTTCTCAGTTTCGGGTTATACTGATGACTCAAACTCACAAACTCAAAACATTTATTTCAATTAGACCATTACAGGCACTTTTGAATGTTAAAACACAAAAAAACTAAGCTCCCAGTCACAGGGCATAATAACTTGTGAAAGTACTGTAGATGCCCTTTCGAAAGCGTAGATCTCTATGGAGAAGAATGGCCTCATTGACTCATTGTTGAAATGAATGAACTAATGAACTGTACTGTTTTATTGTGGACCTACAGAAGAAATCAATCTGAAGTCACGCCGCGACGCTTTCTGGCTGTGTCAGGGCTCCCTATTATAATTCTGCTAAGTAATAAATATTTCGTTCTTTCTCAGAGATATACCCACCTCGCCGCCGCAGTGAAAGCAAGGAAGACTCCAGACTGTGCACGACGGCGCATACCTGGACGACGGATTACTGCCGCGTGTGTATCTTGTGCCGTGACTGTACGGGCTTCTCTAGCGCGTGCCACTGCTCGCATCTGCCCAATAGAGTGCCTGGAGAGTAAGTATTTATATATATTAGAAAAAGTTAACTTAAGTCCAAAGACAGAAAAACAGAAATTTTTCGTCGGTTATAAAAAAAAACATCTGTTTCCTACAAAACTACAATACCTACACGTCAAAATGTACTGAACAGCACATTTTTTTTTTAATAACCGACGAAAATGAAGATGTAACATTTTGGGCCATGAGATACACATTTATCAAAAAAGAGGAAAAAGTCGTAGTTTTTCAATTTATTGTGTAGGGTGATTCCCTAACATAAGTGATGTCAATGCAAAATGTCAAATTTAAACTTAAATGCAGAAAATGTCAGTGAATGCTCAACGGGATGAATCTAAATAAAAATGCAAGTTGTCCGACTCAAACCACGTCTAATTGAACACTAAAATATAATATACATAAAATGCATAGAACAATGCAATATGTCAGTGTCAATGCACTGCCAAATGTAGGCCGCGTCCAAAGTGCAAATACGCGAGCCTACTGGCTAACTTATTGTAATAAATATATTTTAAAAGCCATGTACGTGCACCGTACATATTGCAATATTCTTTTCAACATGGCGTCTCTTATTTTTCACTTCTATTTCATTCTGGAATCATGTCACATCGAAGCATAAATAACTTAGACGTTAAATGTAAAAAATAAGTGTTCTTGTACTATTAATAATTTTTATTATTCTCATAAACATCTTTTTCGGCTAATAATAAGCAAGTGTGACGATTTCATCGCTAAAAAAAGACTTATTTTTTTTACTTTTCTGAAGTGTACTTCTGAACGAATAATTCAAAATGTCATTTTGTTTTGACAGTTTACAGTTCTAGTGTCAGTCAGTCTCATTCGTCTCGACTTGGTCTCTGATGGACTGACAAGTGGCAATTTCTAGGTTAGGTATTTTAATTTTTATGTGCATAAAAAACAGTTTCTAGTAAGGACAAAATGTTACTTTATTCTATTCAGGGGTTAGTTTCCCAGCTTTCCTAAAAGGTACAGGTCATGCCCGAGTCTCATACAAAAATGTTACATCTCCTTTCTGTATGGGAGGGGGGGGGGGTTCAGAATGTTGTACTGAACACGTGGTAACCGGCTTAGCGTCGCTGTCCCTGCCACCCGGCATAGTATGGACACGTTTGGAAATGTTTGCGAGTGGTTCGCGTCCGAGCTGTAATATTCACGACGTGTATACTACGACGCATCTGTAGCTTTCCATGTATTCATGCATTTTTGCGAGATACAGGTTCTCTACCTAGTTTGGAAGTTCATTTAGTTTTTAGCAGCCTTTTTGTTGGTATAGACATAAGTAGACAAAATTGTATTAGGCTATATTTTTACTGAGTTCAATAAACGATAATTATTATTATTCGAGTTGCGCAGTTCGGACGCTATACGCGCGCTTTTACAAGAGCGGATCCACCTAAAACCTTTTACTCTCATAGACCACACAACGGGAAGATCTGCCAAGCTCACACGAGTGTCACAAACACTACTACGTCACTTCGACCTGGCCCATATCGAGTTTAGAATTCGGTGCTGAGACATCGTGTTAAAAACACGATACAATATGCAACTACTGCATATGGCATTAACACGACAGTCTTAGGAATACCTATTTTAAGCTTCAGAGAGACATGATAATATACTTATCCAAGTAATCTACTACGTCGATACTTCCTTTCACAACAGAAAATGCGGCTGCGGCGAAGGCGACAGTGGATGCGCCGTATGCGGTGTTTGCCGGCGATGCGCCGATGGGTTCGTCGTCGCAAGCCGTCCAGAGCGACCCTCGACCGTCACCGTCACAGACCTTGATGATGATGGCGAAGCCTCAACAAGATCCAACTCGAGAGCCGGTAAGTAGTAGTAGTAATTATAGAATGTTACTAAACGGTGATCTGTCATAAGATCGAATTACTTTTGGCCGATTTTCATTTCGATGTAATGGTTGGCCGTTTTATACAAGGTTAAATTAAATTGATTAGCGAAACTCCATAGATTTTGCGTAGCTAAATAAGTTTGGCCCTGTTATGATCGTTTTTTGCTAGCGGCTTTGACCGCCTGGAGGTAAAATGTAAACTATACAATTGTGCAACTTCGTGACGCCACATTTTTTTTTACTTAGATACACCTAAATTATCATTACATTTCGTTTCAATGATTTGTGTTTGGCCTTTATCACCCGGTTTTGCTTACGCTTGCCTAACATAATGTCAAAGTCTTTTAGTTTTTCCAATTCGATACAAAATAACACATGCACGAAGCTTCCGAATTAGCCTAGTATGCGACGAATTATAGGAAATTTTGGCGGGTATGCAGGATGAAAGACTAATTTACTAAGACTGAAATCTATTTCTTTGCGACAGTGAAAAAATCACCAAAAATTATGATAGCATGGAAAACTAAACATACATATATACAGAAACAAATTTCTTTTGTTTTAGAAAAATCTCTGTGACAGACCCGTACAAGTGAGAGACCTTATACAAATTCTGATTTTCTTTTGTTCGGAACCTTAAAAATCTGCCAAAACCGTGATATAATAATATGATAGTAAATCATTTCGGCAAAGGCTGCCCAATCGCTACTGTTCTCGCAATAAAACTCGACCAAAACTGTTTCGGCACAATGAGAGATGACCGTTGTGGCGTTGTCTGTAGACAACTCTGAGTTCTTACATCCTAAATACCTATTCGGTCGTACCACAGATCATGACGACAACGGAGAAGCTCCTGCTAAAGTCTACCAAAGCAGCGGTGAGCAATCTCTCAGTTACATATACATAAGTTCTAATAGATCTAGGAAGGGTATGTTTCTAATAGGACAGATAAACACGACCTAAAGACCGAGAGTTAAAGAAGATAGGGATGGAAAGTTCCTCATCCTCCATAGAAACGGGAAGATTCTCGGACCAGAAGGGAGTTGTCTGGTCACCGCCCTGTATATCACGCTACGTTTATCAGTAGATGTCGCCACACCCCGTAGCCAGGTGATAAGCAGAACTAGGCATAGCGTATGCATGGTGCGAAGTATAGGGACCATACTTCAAAAAAGCCACACGTTTTGGATGATCTCTCGAAGAGTCGCAGTTTAAGTATGCGCTTTAATAAAATGTATGTGGTAATAATGAATATTTAGCTTTCGGTTCTTAAGCCGAAAGTTGCAAATCAAATAACGCGGTCATGTCCCTAACATCAAATTTCATTCGTTACCGTTCTAATAGTGGTGCTAAACATGTCTTCACTATCACAGGTCTTGACAACGCCTGTGGCGGAGCTACGGCAAGAGCCGACAGAAAAGCCGGTAAGTATTCGTTACGTACATATCTAAGTGATGAAAAACTAGGATGCTCGTCTACTTGATAACTCTACTCACAAAGAAGAGAACAGACTGAGTCTAAAGGATGCTACATATGTACATATTCAGATCTGCCTGACTCTGCATGGCCGGGCTAAAAAATAATGGGTGTAAAAAGACACTTAACGATTTTTTTTTTAAACGACTTCTAAAAGGTGGAGTTTATCAATTCGCTATGTTATTTGTGTGTATGTTCAGCGATCATTGTGAACCAAGTCAGCCGATTTCGAAAGTTCTTTTATTTATTTGGACGGGGTCCCATATTAATTTAGTTAAGTTCTGATTCTTTAATGCGTATTTAATATACTTGTCTTCATCTATGTTGATGATGCAATGTACCCAACTAAAAATGGAAAAAAAAAACATTTTTGGTGGCAAAAAATCAGTTAAACTAACAAATGTCACCGACTTCCGAAATTAAGGGTAATAGTTACTTAGTTTGACGTACATAATTCTTGGTTGACGGTTTCCCGTTTCCGTCATACCTATACATAAGATTATGCCACCCAGCCTGTGCTGCATCAAGCTAATAACAACAAGTGTGTAGGCACCCTTAAGAATTCATGTTCATGTACAAGTTGGAAAAATTGTTAGGTAAAAATCCTGGAATTAAGATCCAACAAGTTCTGCAATAATTTAATCAAATAAGACAGAATCAGCTCTTTTTGGAATTCCCAATTATACAAAACCCAGTAAACCAAATCGCTTACCCTTCACTACTTGCTAGTGTTTAATCTCGGAAGAAGTGTTGCGCAACAAACTCCTCGGGAATTTAAATATATTAATAATCTATGTAAAAGTATTCTCTGCTGAACTGTCTTCCGGTGGTCATACTAAAGCATGTTCAATTATTATCGCAGATCTTGATAACGCTTGCGCAGGAGCCTCCGCAAGAGCGGACAAAAAAAGCGGTGAGCAATCCTTAGCGGTCTAGAATATACACAAGTCTAGACATAAGTTTGTACAGGCAATAATATGGTACTAGTAATAACACGGAGTATAGTGAAACTGGTCATAAAATAATGCCAGTGTATTACTGTCCCACTGCAGGGCAAAGCAGTCTTCTAGTAAAGATGAAGCTTGAGCACTGATCACCAAGCTTGCTCAGGGCGGATTGGTGGATTTCAGACTAACGTGAATTACAAGCCAGGTTTCCTCACGATGTTTTCCTTCATCGATGTCATTAATATCCAAGATAAACTTAGAAAGTACATATGAACTGAAAAACTCATCGATACTTGCCCGGATTTGGACCCAAAAACCTCGTACTTGAAAACCAAGGCCTTACAACACGGCCATCACAACAATTGTAGGCGACGGCAGCTAGTAGAATAAAATTTTATCAGTCGAGTTGGCAAGTAGGCTGGAAATCGTTCTAAACGAGCCTTTTATCACAGATCTTGATGACATCGCCGAAGTCTTCGCTATTCTAGACTCAAGGAGTGGTGAGCATTCTATAGTATTTGTTCCTAGTAAGCTAGGTTGTTTAAATTTAGAATAGGACAAATAGATGCGCTAGTGGTTTGCTTATGACTTAAGTTTTAAGTAGGATTAAGCATCAATTAATCAACACTTAACAAAGCAACTCATAAACTCCCGGTTTATTTATTTTATTTAAACTAATTTATTCACAAATCCAATCCATTCAAATTCGGTAAATTTGAATAAATTGTAGGATAATGTACAACAAACGGCTGTTTATTTATGATACAGGCAAAATTAACAGATAAATATAACTTAATTATTTCTTTCTAGAAAAAGAAAGCGTCCGGTTCTCGGTGTTTGAAACCCATCATGCACCCAGTGCAGAGACAGATCGTGATGCAAGTATCAAAGTAACTTGTTTGCCGCCGGCTCGAATTGCCGTGCCTGGTGGACACCGCATTGTCGCCGTCGCTTGTGGTCTGCACCACACAGTGTTGCTTACTGAGCATGGTAAGTTACAGAAACTTTAACATAATACAGTTTGGAAGGGATATGCGTACAAACGGGCACTTTGCACTTGTGCACCTGTTTTTTGTTGTTGTTCAGAATGATGTACTGAACACGTGGTACCCGTTTGTGAGTCGGTGTCCCTGTCACCCTGTATAGGGTTCATTTTATAAACGTTGCTTGACTGTAAACGAGACGATTAAAGGATAAAGCACACAAGCACTGCACAGTTTCAGCATCTCCTCCAGCCAACGGCTCGTAAGGTCGAGCTACGTGGTTACGGGTTTACGTTGTGTGGAAGCTTGGTTGACAAACCAGACGTTCACCCAACGTAAGCACGTAACCGCCTCAGCTCAGCATCGCCGGGTTTCTGCTTTTAGCTCGATGACTGTTGTAACTTACTGATCCCGAGCCGAGGCTATACCGACGCTTATTATGGATTTTCTAAGAGAGAATACCGATCGGCACGAGTTCAGGCGATGTTGATCCCGTGTAGTGCTTTTAACAGTGTGTAGAACTCTAAAGGTTCAAAAATAAGTAGTGTTAGTAGTTAGTAGTAATTAGTAAACAGATATTAGACACGACATCGCTAAGCCATGATGCAACTTGGTATCGTGTTTGTTTTTTTCCATTAACTTTAAAGGACTACGTTTTAATCGTTTGCTAATGAATGGTAATATTTGTTACTAGGTGAAGTCCTTACTTTTGGCTCGAACCAGTCCGGCCAGCTGGGCGCCGGCGACATATCTGTTCACCACAGACTTGTGCGCGTGCGCGTGCCTAAAGCTATGAGCGTCACCGCTGGCAGCAATCACACTGCTATACTCACTAGAGAGGGAGAGCTATACACGTTTGGGAGTTATCAGGTTTGTAGTCAATCAGCAGACAGACATATAGACCTCTCAGGTATGCGCTTCGGAAATTATCGACTATCTTCTGAATTATATGAACCGGCGCTGATGAAATCTAATATCCATAGAAATAATTGCCTATTTTGTGTTACTATGGTTTAAAGATTATAGATTGACAACTTTATGAAAATCCAGAACGCATTTGATTGATGAATGAAGAGGTGTGATTGGAATAAGTAGCCCAAAAATAGAAAACTTCGATACAAACGCGCAATAATAGTGCACTATTACAAACCGTTGCAGAACCGAAGTTAGCGTTAATCGATGTTTCTGGTAATCTGAAAACACGAAGATTACCGAAGCGCAAACATTTACTGGTTTAACTGTATACTTGTGGACAAATGATAACCTACTCTTCTTTCCACAGAAAGGTTCCCTCGGTCGTCCACGAATGGAGGAGCCTCTTCGAACAGAACGCAGCCCCATCTGGTACGCGACTCCCGGCCGTGTCCCCAGACTGGGCCCCCGCCACTCCTGCAAAGCAGAGGGGGTTTCTGCTTCCGGTGACCAGACTTTCGTACAAGTGTCCCAGGCACTTATCAAGACGGATACACTGTTCAGTTCCACTATTACGTCGAATACTAATTCTATTAGTAAGTATTTGTTTATGTGTAAAAATGTTACTTTGGAATTACGCAAAAACACTATTTGTAACTCTAACACTATGTCCTTGTGGACGGACACTGATATCGAAGGACAAGCTGAACATCAAACTGGTTATTAAATATCATATCATTACTTACATATAGAATGAAGTTATTTTATTTTTTCTCATTTCTTTAATAGCTAGATTCAAAATTATATTTACTTATGTTTAAAAATGTGCTGTATCTTGGTCAGCATATAAAGGATCTTTTTAACCGACTTCTAAAAAAGGAGGAGGTTCTCAATTCGGTTGTATGTTTTTTTTTTTTGTTTTTTTTTTTTTTGTGTTTGTTACCTCATATCTCCGTCATTTATGAACCGATTTGAAAAATTCTTCTTTTATCTGAATGGATCTACTTCCCGATTGGTCCCATAGAAATTTCATCAAAATCGGTTCAGCAGTTTGGTTTTGAAATCAAAATAGCTGGAAATTTTTGTGTTTGTTACCTCATATCTTCGTCATTTATGAACCGATTTGAAAAATTCTTCTTTTATCTGAATGGATCTACTTCCCGATTGGTCCCATAGAAAATTCATCGAAATCGGTTCAGTGGTTTGGTTTTGAAATCAAAATAGCTGGAAACAATATGTCATCCAAGTAAAAGAAATTGCGAAATTGATACTTGACAAGGATTTGTGTGTGATGCGATAACTAAAAAGGGTAAAATAAAAACTTTTTTGCAAAAAAAAACCGACTTCCAAAAAAAACACTAAAAAAGTGGGAAATAACTTTACTTTCGGAAGTCGGTGGCAAAAAAGTCAATGAAACAAACAATAGTCACCGACTTCCGAAAGTAAAGTTATTTCCCACTTTTTTAGTGTTTTTTTTGGAAGTCGGTTTTTTTTATTATTATTTTTTTCTATATGTCCTTGTGGATGAAGAATCTTTATTCAATCTATTGACTTATCCAATTAATCAAGTCGATAGCATTAGTATCTTTTGATATTTATAAGCAGGTTCCTTTTGTACCATTTTAGTACCGAAGCTTAACAAAAAATTCTGTAACCTATTCTTTTTTTCCCAGTAATCCTACCAAACCGGCCGGAACATACATTTAAATGCATTACCATAAACAAAATGGACGGCTCATGCAACACCTGGACTGGCTCCGAACAAGTGGACTTTGTCAACAGCCTCGCTTGCCTAGACCCCTTATACGACGTCCTCTGGTGTTACCAACCACAGATGAGGGTCATGAAATGCTACAACATCTTAGCTTTCGACTCGCACAAACTGCAAAAATGTTGTAACGATCCCGAGTCCTACTTCGGTGAAGGCGACTTTGAGTACCCGAATTACGGAAGCATGAAACGCTTAGAAGATTTCAAGAACTTGGAGAATTTTGACCTGTCGTGTCGAGATGAAAATAGGCCGACGGATAATGTGGCTCTGTCTAATATGTCCGTTCTAAACCAGGACTTGGCCATACCGTCGACTCCTGGATGCTCTGTTACTAGGATGCATGCTGCGTTGCATCTGTTGGGGTGTTTGGATTCTTTGACTTATGCTCATGATATCAGGTATGTGGCGTGAATTATGCAATTTTGCTAGCAGTTGGTTTCCAGCAAATCGTAGAAATGTTGCACGCACATGTATTACGCAATGTTGCCAGCAACTTGTTTCCAAAAATCGAAGACATGTTGCTGAAATAATGTTGTGCAACTTTTGTTTACCTAGAACACAAGTCTTTAAAAATTAATTGTATGGTTGTGACCAGGACACTATAGTTTATATTTTTTGTAGGTTAAATTCATCGGATTCCAAACGTGATAGCTTGGGATCGCCAATTCTCCCGGTCAAGGAGGACTATCAGACGGTGAACAGGTTCGATGGTAACGGCGGCGGCTGGGGCTACTCCGGACATTCCGTTGAAGCCATACGATTCATGTGCGACACTGATATCGTACTGGGTAAGTTTGTGTACCTTTAGTATCCACCTGGGGTCCAAGTCTGCTAATGGAATCGTGCCAGAAGGTCCGATCATTGACACCTTACTTTTTCATTTTATCAGTTTCATAATCTCAAATTTCAAAGGCATCATTATGGTTTTCTGATATCGTGCCACTGATAAGTCATAGATCTGGCGTAGGCATGATTTTAACTAGCGTAGGCAGCGTGACACTTTGTATGTATACATACAAAGCTTGCACGCTTTTTCCCATGGGGTAGGCAGAATCCCACTGTACGCCAGACAAGGACAACGTGGATGAGGCGAAAGGAGTATGTAAGGATCGCAGCTGCTGGTGGCATGATTTTTCTTTCTATTGTATTTTAACAATGGAAGTCGTCTAGCCTATATGCGCGTCAGCAGATTTTTAGTTTATGTTACCACTGGTATATTCTAGCTTATACTATGATATTAATTAAAATAAGTTTTCTGCTAAATAAACAAATAAATAATTCTTTTATTCCAGTTGGGATCGGTCTATACGGCGGTCGCGGTGACTACACAGCCAAAGTGAAACTCTATGACGTCGGGGTCGACGGCGGTGATCAAGAGGGCGACGGTGAACTGTTGGTTGAGACCGACGAGATCGTGTACGAGTGCCCACCTAGAGACCGCTTCCCTGTAATGTTTGACAACCCTGTACCGATGGCGGTGAGTGAAAGTGGAACAACTTTACTAACATTTGTGGTAGTGGATGTGAAGCGCGAGATTCCTTGAATACTGATCTCATGTATCCTGTCTCGCGTTTCGTTACCGCGACTGTCATTTGCCTTACTTGTCATATTTAGCAGTCGATGTTGAAGGAAATTAATGAAAACGTGCACGTCACAAGCCGTCATAAATACGTGAACCGACGCCTTTCCCGTGGGTGCCGCTATTATATGTAAATCTACTAAAATCGTCTTTCCGAGACGGTTTTATTTTAATTCTGACAAATTTTTCAGTATTAATAGATAAAATTGTTTGTTTATTTTCTCATCACAAACGTTACGGTGAAAGGAATTAGTCAATCTAATTTACAAGGTGAACATTTGTGAGAGACTGGTGCCCGAAATAGGCCTACAATACCTATAGATAATTAAGTTACTCATCTTCTTTGCAGGCAAACCGATGGTATGTCGCATGGGCGTGCATAAGTGGTCCATCCTCGGATTGCGGATCCTCTGGCCAGGCAATGGTCATCAACGACGAAGTAGGATTCCATTTCAAAACCTCCAAGAAATCAAACAATGGCACTGACGTGAACGCCGGACAAATCCCGTGTTTTATCTACAACACAGTCAGCCCAGACCAGGCCATACCTCTCAAGGTTGTAGACTTTGGTGATCCGATCATAGTTCTAACCAAAAACTTGTCCAGAAAAGTGACGGTACCGTGCTTCAAGTCACTCATAACATTACTACAATGGAGCTGGAATACCTTCAAAGAGGTCATTCTAGAAACAAACGGACTAGTTCCGATTAACTACCAGAAGTTGACGGTTATGAAGCATCAGAAGCGACTGGTGTATGTGATCAAGGCATGCTTGAGACTTGTGCGGTCTTACATCAACGAGATATACCCGCAGAATAATAGGAAGCGGAACTCTCACGAGTACATGTCTTACTTCGAAGCTATTGCTGAAGTACGGAACCTGATCCAGGCGATAATGGCGGACCAGACACCGACGTGCTCCATGTTGCCGAGGAAACCTGGGAAAAACAAAGCACACAGAGTCTGTTACGTACAGTTCGCTTTAGAATTGACTACGTCGATACTGAAAGAAGCTCATGATACGATCACAGCTTGCTTCCATGCCTTCTTTCCTACTCCTACGCTGAAATGGAATCATCTTTGCTCTCTGCTGTTTCACGTCAAGGTAAGTCGACTAACTAAAATGAACCCACCCACATATATGACACATCGAATTTGCGGCGGCTTTAGGCTGTATATTTCTAAAGCTCGATATGTTATATTAGGAAGTGGCCACACGTATCGCCGGTGAATCGGCTTGGGGGTTCAGACAGAGTATTCGCGTTTCGGTTCGAACGACGCGACTCGACTCCGCGTCGAACTATTTTTTATTTATTCACTTTTATTGCGTTGCTCTTTCTGACCGGCTTAAGCCGATTTAGTGCCGACTGTGGTCACCCCCTTATGACCCGACCGCTAAGGCCTAAATCTATAGAGCGTACTTTGACATAACCTCAAGCTTAGCTCAGTCGTGCTTCATCCGAAAATAAACTTTATTTTCATAAGTTTAATGTTGTTATTCGTATTCTGGTGCTAAATAGTAAATTCTCATTACATTTTTGCGTACAATAACTAATAGAGCATGCTTTACAGGAAGGTGTAGTGCCGCCATCACAGATCCGTGAGCTGACATCAACTTGCGCGGCAATGTGCGCGTCGCGAAGTTTGCGTGACGTGTTACAGTACGTAGTTCCGGTCACTCAGAGCTATATCAATACTTACGAGAACCGACGTCCGGATAGCAAGGTAAGAACGGTTATTAAGAAGTTTAATTTTAATAACTAAAACCCGTCTAAGTACGTAAACATCGCGCTCCTAAAGTATGAAACAAAAAGTATCAACATAACAATAGGTTTAAATATATATAAATTTGAAATGTGCTAAGTAAGCCGTTTCATTTTTATTTATGTCTTGTAGATGGCGCTATACTGAATTAAATGTGACGTCAAATAGTCCATAACCAGCGGACGACCATGACGCTTCCAAAGATACCTCATTTGTCGAATTATTTTGAGTAGTTTAGAAGTTATGCGGGAACAGATGAACATACATACACACCGTCCGCTTGTCGGATGAAAAATATAATTATTGTAACAAAGCATACGTGCAGTCGTCACCGGGATGCTTAAGAAAAAGCTTCACACATAGTTCGGGTGGGCATGATTCGGCACAGCTGAATGTTGCCATTCGGAAAAAAGCCTCTTTGTTTGGCTTGGCTGCTGGGGATTCAGCAGTGGTAGATGGTTGGAGATAGGGGTCGGCATGAGTGAATATGTATAATAATTGCTTCAAGGCAGCTTTTCTGTTCTACAAATATTGGCAAACCGAATGTGCCGAATTTCATATAAATTTTTGGGCGCGTTTTGAACTCAACAAATATCTTGTCATAAATTATTGCTTAGCGAATTGATATGTATTTTTTGACCTTGTATAGGTACTTAAAGAGGTGCCTTCCAAATCAGCAACCGTTCCGCGATCGTCGCACGCGCAGAAACCGCCCCCAATACCTCCTAGGGCTAACAATACGAAAGTGAGTTTATTAGTTTCTAGAAATGATACACCACTATTTGTGCTTAACATTATCTTTTCTCTTTTGCTTATCATTATCGACAAGTAATATTCTTTAGCATCTATGTTATAGTCATCGGATTATATGCACTATCAAAATGACAAAATATGCACTAAAAAGGGCGAAATATGTACAATTAAAATGCTATTTATTTAATTTACGTTAGTTTTTTTTATTTACTTTTATTTTCACAAAATATATTACTAGTGCTTCACATATAAATCAGCATAATTATTGTATAAATCAGCTTTAGAATTAAAATAAATCATGGTAATACGTAGTCGTAAAAATGCACGCTGCATGTTGTAAATACACACATCAAAAGTATCTAGGGATCAACATATATTTTTGCAATAACTTTTCTCCTGATTGATATTAATTAAAATTTTCTTTAAGGATTCATCAAATAAAGTGTTTTCGTTTGTCACAGTAACGATAAACCAAGTCACCTTTGCATTAATAAAGAAATTTGCCATTTTCCTAATAAAGGGATTTTTGACATTTGAACCACTAACATTAAAGTTAGAAAAAAAGACTGAAATAACAGTTGTCTTTAAAATTTTATTGGGTAACTTAAACAATTAATAATCCGTGTTTCTACCGCGAACACTAACAACACAAGAACATCGGTTTGGCATACTCAAAATGAGTTCATCCAAATCACGCTGTGGAATGGCCGCCCATGTTCGTTGCAACAACAAAAAAAGGTCTTCTTGCGACTGGATACCCTCCATATTCGGCAGAGCTCTTCTCTGTAGCATATCCCATGCATGCTCAATCGGGTTCAAGTCTGGCGACTGAGCAGGCCAGGGCAGGACATTGATGTTAGCTGCGGCGAGAGTCTGTCTTACAACTCTTGCGGTGTGCGGTCGTGCATTATCATGCATTAACTGAAATAAGGGACCGATTTGCACTTGTAGAGGAACGATGACGTCTGATACAATCGTCTCAGCATAAATTTGAGCGTTGAGGTTGCCTCTGATCCAAATCAACTCAGTTCTTCCGCCGATCCAAATACCCGCCCATACCATGATGGTTCCACCACTATAAGGATGGACTTCCTGGCAGGATTTTAATCGCTGTTGGCGTCCAGGGGTTCTCCAGTGTCGTATACGTCTTGTATCCGGTCTCATACCAAAACGAGACTCATCAGAAAAGCACACGAAACGCCATTGTTCTTCTGCCCAATTTCTGTGTTCAAGAGCCCATTGATATCGAATCCTACGATTGTGCATTGCTATAGGTGGTACCCGTAGCGGTCTTCGGGAATGAAGGTTCACTTCATGCAAGCGGTTTCTGACTGTTTGGTCGCTAATTAAGTTCCCTGAAGAGTGATGAAGCCTCACGGCTAACATCATGGCGGTTATTGTTGGAGCTCTTCGAGTTAAGATTTGAATGTATCGGTCTTGTCTCCGTGTGGTGCAGCGATACCGTCCTCCATGGCGCTCAGCCACGGTACCAGTGCTTCGGTAACGTGTCCAAAGTCGACTGATAACACTCTGACTTGTATTCAGAGCTAAAGCCACAGTACGTTGCCGGGAACCAGCTTCTATCATTCCCACGGCTCTGAGCATTTATTCCCTCCTTAAATGACGTCGCCGCTCCATAATAACGTTGGTTTTAATCAGTAGTAGGGAAACAGTAGCACTAATAATGTCTTCAATGCGTTGTATGTTTTATAGGGAAAATATTGACAGCTTATTTTCATCTTTTACTCGAATTTGATTGAGAGTTCCTGATTCAAATTATGAAATGCACCAAAAAGGATCCATATAAATTTATAAAATCATAAATTTATTACAAAGCCACATCTCAATCTCAAGAAATCCGCATAAAAATGCTTGATCCCTAGACACTTTTGATGTGTGTATATACCACATCCTTACAATGTTACGTCGTGTGGCTAAAATGTTAGGGATAGGACTTATCGATTAATGTAAATCGATCTAATAAAAGCTTATTTTTACTATTTCATGAAAAACTAGTACCTATTCCCATGTAAAGATAAAATAACATACACACGTCGTTTTATTAACATTACTGGGCGTATGGATCTTGTTTTTTTGAGTGTCAGTACGCACGACGACCAATCCAGCTATACAAAACCAGTTTATACGAATCTCTCATTGGAAGGGAAACCTATACAAAGCGCAGCCATGTCTTACTGGAAATGTATAGCTTGAGGTGTCCCATGTGTACAAGTCGCGTGCGCGTGTGTCACTGTCGTTACGTTATTATCTTGTTTTGTCATTGCCAGTTTGTCGTTCGAATGCCAAAACGGGCCAGAAAATGGTTCACAAAAGTGCGTATCGCAAGTTTTTGGTTCGTTCGTCTATATGGCTATTTTGAACGCGAACACCAAAAGTGCGGACCACTTTTGCCATTGTCACATGCCTGTGACAGAGTTGCCTAAGATCTTGGTATAGGCAAAGTTACTGTGACTAGAAACACCTAAGAAAAAATTGGAGAAACAGCAATGGAGGAGAGTAAGCTTTCTAGTACAAATAAAAAAATAAGAGAAGTCGACCTCTGTCACTAATATAGACGATTTCGATTTTGATGCATTTGTAATTATTTATTTTGATATGATCAAAGCTTTATTCCCAGCACTAGGCACATAGTTTGTCAGCTGTCATTTTAATCAAGTTAGATTTTATGGACTTTATTAACTTTTTTTAACAGCAACCAGACCCCTCTGAAGCCAGGCCTAACCACACCGAATGGCACTTACTGGACGTGCTTCCTCGTATGCTCGAGATCGTGATGATTCCTATCAAGCAGCAGATGATGACGCGCCAGTGCGGGCAGCCGCACGACCACGGCGAGATCAAACAGAACGAGAAACTGTCCGAGTTCTGCTGCAAACTTACTGCGAGGATCGTGGCTGAACTGTCTACAAGTGCTACTAACATTCGGGTAAGATTTTCTATGCAGTATGAGAAAATACCCGATTTCTGCTGCAATCTCACCGCCAGAGTCTTTGCTGAACTGTCTACCGGTGCTTCGAGTATTCGGGTGAGTTTTCTATGCCCTTCTTTAGGAAGACGTGTTATTCAACGTTTGACATAATAATTATATTATGTGGGTCCTAAGTTTGTAGTACTTTAGATCTTGAAAAAGCACACGACCAGATACCTGGCCTGGATAGCCCATAGGAAATTCCTAAGTCCAGTGTGGCCAGTGACACATTCCAGAGATTGATAGACGAGGGTACTACATTATGTATATTGATTTCTTGAGGATTTCCTAATCTACATTACCTATGATCTCGTCATTAGAACAAATTGTCTGCCACCTTGAATAAAAAAAAATGACCCTGTACTCGTCCTTCATCAAACAAAATGCACAGGTGCAAATTATTTTCTATAATGTATCCACTAAAAAGCATTGGGTGCGGGTGGTGGATTATGGCCCACTCCCTGCTCAGAAAGGACACCTGTGCCAGCAGACAATAAAGGCTTATTATGCACAAGAAATTTACCGTATTTTGTTTCCTATAAAAAGTGGCCTGGAACAAATGTCATGACGTTATTTAAAACCATTAAAATATCTCATTATAGGATGACTCCGACTCCAACACAGTCAAGAATCTTGTGACACCATCCCGCTTCATGCGTGTGAACCAGTCCCGCGCTTGGAACACCGGTAACGGTAGCCCAGACGCGATCTGCTTCACGGTCGACCAGCCCGGGGTCACGCTCGTCGGGGTCATGGTGTACGGCGGCCTCGGCAACTACGAGTACTCGCTCGAACTACTGCACGATGTACGGGTGAGAGATGATATAAAGTTTCACGGTGGGGTCAGACTCTCATGGCTTTAAACCCAGGCAGACACTTAGTTTAATGTATATCGTCACTACTGAACTCTCAAAACGGTGCAGGAACATCATGCATGACGAAACCTGTATGTCCTAGATCCATAAATTAAGAGATTTATAACATCCAACCTACATTGGGCCCGCTTGGGTGAGTAACGTCCATTCCTTCTCACAGGGGTGACGCCTGTGTCGCAGCAATGTTAAAACATTATAGGAAGACTTCGGCTCACAGGGGAGAATAGAAAAAGAACACGTGTTGCGATGGTTCCCAATAACATGAGATAGCGGCAGGAAGACGATGTTGATCCTTATACCGTGTAGTTTTCGAAGTCTTCAGTATCATAACCATCTACAACCGTTTCACAGCTCCGTGCATCAGTGGACGAAGGCAACCCGACACATTGCTGGGTGAGCGTGGAGGTCGTGCACGGAAACTTCGCCGCAGCTGACCTACAACACGACACCGTGCAGATCAAGTTCGAACGGCCTGTTCCTTTGAAGGTGAGCTAATATTTTTGACGTTATAGTTCGGTCGTGGAACCCGAAGGATTTTGTCCCCTGGTTTATCAATACTTGTAATGCATTCAGCTTACCTGAGAATGCTTAGAGAGATATGTAGTTTAACGCGAATAGATAGAATCTACATAAAGATGTAAAATTTTTAGGTTTAGAAACAGGAAGTGAAAATATTCAAATTAAAATAATTTTATTTGTAGAACATAGGTTAGTAGATGACAATAATAATAAAATGAACGCTATGTCTTGCCGTCAACGGCGTACAAATATTCTCATTACAATTTATAATTGGTAAAAAATAACTAAAACATTCAATATTAATCAATAAAATTCAATCATAACAATTAAAAATGCATAGGTACATTTACATTAATTACAATAACAATAAATTTCATAATCAAATAATAAAATATTAACATTAAATTAGATTAAGTAGAAAAGGGAAATAATTGAAAAAAATAAAACATTACATATACTCTTACATATACTCTTAACAGTACATATATTCTTTCACTAACAAAAAGTTTTACTATTGCCGAATGCCATAGGGTATGTTTTTTTTTAAAACAAGAATCTTCACGCTTCTTCTTTCTTGCTTAGATATGAGGAAGTCTGAAAGTGGTACCAGTGACTGAAAATATGTGTGAAAATCAGTTGTCATGGAATGATTATGTGATCCGGATGAATGAGGAAAATATTGTTGCATTTGGAAAAAGAGTATTGAAAGACCTCAGAAAAGATGTATGCATTTATTATCCTAATGCAAAACACTCACCTATAACTACTTTTACAATGCACAGGAGGATCTACGCTACGCCATACGTTTTTGCAACCACGGAGGCCGCACTTCCAATGGTGACTGCGGTCTGCCGTCAGTGATGGGACCTGACGGGACCACCTTCCGCTTCGCTTCCTGCTCGCTCAGCTTTAACGGCACCACGCTAGCGAGGGGGCAGATACCCGGTCTTGTTTATTTTGGGTATGATTGTTTAATTATTATAAAAGTGTTATTAGGTTGTTTCCAATAGGATTTCTTCGTCGGAGTCTAGACTCCGACGAAGAAATCCTCAAAATAGCACATATCTAGATATGTGCTATTTTGATGGCAAAAGTATCACCCCTTATTACAGGGGATTTAAAAATAATTGCTGGAATGTGGGGTGTAATAGATATGTGGTCTAATAACACGTTCACGTTCGGGCTCGACATTCTGAAGACTCACAATTTATGCGAACTACGCGAAACCAATTATTTTCCTATTCTCTTCCAGGTCATCAAAAACCCTATCAAACTCTTTGGAGTCAGCCGACAGTTTGCTCAGCTCGCTCCGTTCCATCACTCTCCGCACGGCCTCTATCGTCATGGAGCGTGCATCCGAGTTGTTCTGTACTCTTCGCAACGAGCTCACTGCTGAGGACTTGAGAAGAAACGCTACAGTCTTGCAGACATCACCGGCTATCAATATTCTGATACCGTATACACTGGCTAACTTGGATGGTGTTGATGATTCTAAGGTGAGGCGGATTTAGCATAATGCACCAACCTACAACGTTCTTTTTGTGATAGGGAGTGGGTCGTAGACCACACGGTCCCAGCGGTGAATTCTTAGTTTTTCGTTTATTTGGTTATAAGACATGGTGATTTCCTCACAATGTGTTCTTATACTGTTTTGAAAGCAATAGTGACAAAATAAATTTCACCAAGCAAAGGAGGATGCGCGAGTTCGCGAGACGTAGCAGGAGTGGAGGAAGGCCTTTGCCGGGGGCTGGGACAGCGAGCCAGAAAAAAAGAAGCGCCTGTCTAGTTCAAACTCACGACCTGCGACACTTAATCGGGGCCAACACCATTGCGCCATCACTGCTCTTTTTTTAATAAAGTTTTAGTTATGCTTAATTCCTCTCGTTAAGACACATCTGGCGTTGGTTAATATTTAAAATAAAAATGATGTTGGTTTTACGTTACAGAGCGTCATCAAAATCCTGGAGATGATTCACAAGCTACTCCCTCACGTAGCTGCAATGAACCTGCTTGTCCCGAACGTGGAGGAATGTACCTCGACCACGGGGCACTACTACACTTGGCTCGAGAGCGACCACCCTTACAAGCAGGCCACCGTCACCAATATGAGGTTTGGAATATCACTGTAGTAATAACATTTTAGATATATATATATATAAATAGATAGCTTAGAAAGACAGCAGATAGATATTTTTAGAATAGAACAGGCGGAGAAAGCCTTCAATGAAATTAGTACAAAGGCTACAGGAAGGACCAGCGCATGCACGAACCCGAAGTACTTGGAACTCACATGGTCTACTAATTCATTCTTTTCCAACAGATTATATTATTCACTTGATGACTGTCTTAATATGTGCTAAAATTTAAAATATAAAAAAAAACAAATACAAATATTTTATATCTCTCTAGGGTCCTATTCCCAACCAGCGTGTCCTGGGTAGTCCTAGAAATGGACCCGCGCAGCATCACCACGCAGCCGGAAGACTCTCTCACCGTCTACGCCGTGGCCGGGACACCTAAACACCGATGCCATTGCGCCAATGAGGTCCGGGTGTCAGATCCGCCTTTCAGAAAGGTATATAAGGTAGAAAGTCGTCCATCACCCACGTCATTCATTATAGTGCTAATGCCTAATATGACGTACTTACAAATCTTCTAGAGTTAGACTAGACTCTGAGACAATTCCAGCGGAGACTAGCCTTCGACGACGGAGACATTATAGTGCATACGTAATAGTATTTTTGTCCTTGGGAGATCATCTAGCCGATTTCAGCCACAGCGACATCATTCGATGGTCTTTCATGCTCTCTCAAGTGGTTAGCATATCCAACTTTGACCGAAAAACTCCGGCCACAAAGCTGACATGCCATAACACCATTGACAACATTTTAGGGTATAGCTGAAGGTAGTCGACCTTCTGCTCTCCTCAACGGCGTTGACCTGCCGATGCACATGACGTTTCCACTCAGGCCGAATTTGTGCCGGCTTTTCCCATACTAAGGGTCAATTTCGTATCTTTTGAAGTGAACATCCTAGAAACGTAAAAACTGACCACAACGTTTTCCGGAGTTCAGAACATAACATACGCTTCGCCAATCTCCTGTCGTGCATTCTAGAAACATGCCCTCACTTTAGCTGGCGTCTCATCAAGTAAGCCTCTATGCCAAGGGCTTTGATTCGCCTTAAGACGTTCGCGATGCGATCCGACAATCTGATGTTTATGATTGTTTCAAAGAGGAACGAAACTGGAAACTGTCTCGTAGACAAACAATAGGGTATTATAGTGCCCACCGATTCGATCTTCGAGACATCTTCTATCACTTAAGTGAATACTGGCATTTATTGCGATGATCAGATGAAAGATTCTGAATGCAAAAAAAGTGATAGTGGCACTTTATACGGAATATTGAGCGTGCTGGTGGATTTGAAACTTTCGGTTCAGTCCTGAATGTTCAAACCTCGTCGAAATATTATTGACAGGCTTTTGTTTATAAGGCTCCTACGCAGATTTACAAACCTCATAGGTTTGTAAATCTGCTCTGTGTGTAAGCCACGCTCGCGGAGACTCACTTTAAATAATAATGTTTTGGCATAAAGTGATTTCGCGTCTCAAAAAAAAGCCATCGGCTTTTCCTGAACCAGGTCGACGGCGAATATGAACAATCCGCACACCATCTTTTATGGGAGTGTAGTCTTTAGCAGCGCAGTATTATGTTTAGCAGTGTGCATCCGGAGTTATTTATATATGGATCTTGTAGAAACTAGAACAATTTTTTCATGTGCCTACTGGCCTCGTTTTGTTCTGTATCTTGCTACTATGGAGGAAAATGCAAATTCTGTTTTTTTCCTACTCTCCTCCGCTATTCTTTTCTGATCATAGCGTCGGGGGATCCAAGACAGTTAACGAGCTAGTCCCAAAAAAAAAAACAGATGATATATTTTTTTAATTTATCTTTTATTTAACCTTTTTGAACGCCATAGCATAAATGTACGCGCGTGCCCTCCACGCCAAGCCACAATTTCACTGCATACAAAAAATACCTACAAAAAGAACATGGATTCCAAAACTTCTATTATTAAAGAGACAAGACAAGCGCTTAAATATTTAAGGTATACAAATGAAAACACACAAAAGTAATTTAATTGTCTATTTCGTGTTATAGTGCATCGCATTTTTGTCACATATTTTGTCGTTGGCGTACAGGAAACGCGCTTGCTTGTCACGTATATGAGACAATGGAGTTCAAAAGGTTAAACAGGCAAATCACCAACACAGTCGGACAAATCAATTTTTACTGAAATATATCTATATAAGTAAGTGAGTATGATAACTTAATTAAATTCGCAGCTATTTGCTACACTTAGTTTGGGTGCTAAATGCAATCAAACCATGCTCAGCTTACTTCATTCATTATAGTATGCCTTGACTCTTTAGAACCAGTTTAGTGGTTCTCATAATTTCCAAGTAGCATTTCTAGTTTTTCTAGCCTCTAGTGTAGATGAAATAGCTCCTCAACTATAGTTGAGCGAGACTTTTGGGCCTTTCCTCACATGAAAGTTTTACGACGTCAATGCCGCGACGGGAAATCTCCTGTTTGCCTCGGGGTCGATCTCTAAACTTTGGAATCTGTATCTTGTTGCCACTAGCTACGTATGAATATACGTTGGGTAAAGATAAAATACTCTGCCCTGCCGTCTCCGGTGTGCGCTGATAATTACTTGTCTTGCGCTGACTTCAAATCTATAAGACGTACCATCGACACGAAAGAAGATGAAGACTATTTGTAGTGTAGGAAGAACTCTGCAATGTGTCAAAGAAGTTTTTACCTCATATAAATATGCGAATAAATTCAAAGTTTACAAGTTTTGAGAACTATGTGATAGAAGCAAAATCATTAATTTTCTTTTGTTTTTTCACTATAGCGCCTAGTGCAGCTAACAAATGAAGGCGAGGTTGAAGAACTAGGCGACGAACCTGACAGTGACGGTGTGTGCATGCACTACAACTGCACGTACGTCAGCGTCACGCCGCGATTGGCTAACGAGTAAGTTATTTTACTAAAAGCAACTCCCAGTCCACTCCCAAGTTATTTATTTATAAAAGGTTTTTAGTCAATCCATTTATTTGAATTTGGCGATAATGTTTACTAGAATAGAATAGAATAATTATTTATTTCATTGGTTAGTGAAAAAGGTTACATGTCACCTACAAATAAGAATTTTACAAGTGCATTCGGTGTATTTTATTTGGCGCAGTTTGTCCGGGGGGGGGGGGGGATCTTTTGCAACCTACTACGTAATTATTTTCAAACACGATTAAATTATATAAAACAAGTGTGAGAAGTTTTGGATTTAAGATCCCATCAGGTTTTAGACCTGAAATTACTTATAAACTAGGAGTGACTCTGCGAGTCAAAGCCTATGCTGACGGGGGAGATCCGTTCTTTTGTGGAGCGGTTTACCTCTCTCCGGTTTGTTCACATATACTATGTCGTCTATTCTATTTGAGAAAAGGAACGGATTGAATTGTCCATATTTCGTGATTTTCTAGGCCGCTGATCGTCAATTAGTTTTTCGATCATATCGCGATGGAGGTCGTGTGCTCTGAGATGCCACGGGTCTTGTCAAAGCATTCCCCAGAGGGTTTGGGTTTCAGTGCGACGTAGCGCGAACATCGTGCTTTAGGTAACCCCAAGGTTTTAGGTTTTGTGCTACCACGTGTTGTAATAGTGCGACTATTGTCGTTCGTTTGTGTGAAATTTTCTCTTCAGTTTGTGTGAAGGTATACCTCGTCATCAGTCACAAAAAAGTTTTGAAAAGTTTTTTGAAATTGCATAGAATGGTCTATCCTTAATTTTGTGACCATGATTATAACTGAAACAGATCTATATTACATATCATCATTGCACGTGTGTGATCCTGTTTCCCTAGAGGGAAGAAGATTCCGAGTCATATATATTTCCTGAATTATGGACCTGAGCTCCAGAGCAGATTGTAGAAATGGCAACAGAAGCTGGAGAATGTTGGCTTGAAAATAAGCAGAACTAAAATTGAATACATGTTCTGCGATTTCGGCGGTCTCTCCAGTTCTGAATTCATAGCGCTAGACGGCGCGCTTCTTCCTGTCTGCTCCGACTTACGGTATCTTGGTTCACTCGTGCAAAGCGATGGCGAAATAGATTGTAAAAAGAAAAAAAACAAGAAAGATTTTTGAAAGGAGGTAACTGCTGTGATGACGAGTAATAGAGAAGTATGGAAGAAGAAAACATGCTGCGCCGACCCCAATAAATTGGGATAAGCGCAGGAGAATGATGATACATTTACTGGATGATCTGTACAAGAAGTGAGAAGACATAAATATTCGCCTCGTTTTCATGCATATTTTGTTGCAGCCCCAGCGACTGGCCACAGAAAGCGCTGCTGGTACCAGGAAATGAAGTAATATTTTCTTTGGAAACGGCATCCGACTACCTGACTGAGTTCAATAAGTCTAACAAGTAAGTTATCGTCCATTTTTTATTACAAGCTGTTAATTCCGCTAAGTTCTAACCGTTCGTGTTGGGCCCGGGTGCGGCGTGCGGGCCATTCTCTCTCACGGAGGGGAGCCCTGTGTCCCAGATTTAGTGATATTAAATCTGATTATTCTATTTTGTGTAGCTGTTAACAATATTTTTTGAAAGAAAGAGTTAAGGTTACAACTGATAGGGTCACGAAGAAAAATGCACATTGCGCAGACTTAAACTACATTACTATGATATTTTAGGTACGCAATGTTTTATGCAAGAAGGATGTTGACGTAACATATAGGAATAAGCGAAAGAGCTTTAAACTTAGCGACACAGTTGATGTTAAATACACTATGTAACGTAATCCGCAAAACGTATAATTATGACCCGTAAAACATAGGCAACCGGTTTCCGCTGTTCTGATTGTGATATCTAAAATCAGACATTATTTTTCAATTTACACCACAACTGCGCAAGTAACGTAATATCCTCTGTCCGTCTGATTGTCTGTCTCTCTGACCGTACGTTATCTCTCCACGCCATCTATCCTAGCTCAAACAACAACCAACCATACACATTTACGAAATTACATTGAAACTAGTTGTATGGTATGGTTCCGGAAATTACCGTGTACGACCACGTGATTTTTTATATTAAGATTAAAAGTGATAAACAATAAAATAATCCCCTTTTTTCAGTGAAGACAACCGCTTTGGCTTCCGATGCCTATGCGTGGGTTACGAGGACACACCACTGACCACCCAACGCATAGGGCTGGTGGCCCTTGAAATGGAACTGGTGCATGCTGGCGCCGCTTGTGCTTCCAAACTGTTAGCGCCGGATATTGAGATACCACCACTGAGTTTTTGTAAGTATGACTTTATGATTATGGATTTTTCATATTCATCGTACTCCTGCCCTTAGCCCGATTTATTTGCTGTCCTCGCAGCATTTCATTTCTTCTTTCATACTTCTCTATTATACGTCATCCCAGCAGTCAACCCGACCGTTTAGTTGGCCCAGTCTGCGCACTAGCAGCCCAACCCGACTAAACTATCAGCTGATATAAAGTCTGCAGTCTGCGGGGACTCTAATTGTAACGAAAATAGAGCTTAAGACGAGACTCAACCAGATCTATAAAATAAGATAAAAAAAAGTAGAGATCTCAAAAAAATGCCCAAAATGCATGAAGTGGTTTTCTTGTATAACGCGAAGATCCTTCATCATTTATTCACCATTTTTTTTTCTGAATATAAAATATATACACGAGGAAATAATAAACACATTATGGGGATGTTGTCACCCAACTATAATAATTATCTATTTTGCATCACAATAAATTTATTATGTATGATAATAAAGGTAAATGAATAATATTTCAAGGTTCATATCTTGTTTCTTAGTATTAACTATAATGTACACTTTAATATCAGCAACGGAAATTTCAAATTACGTAAGGTATTTGCAACCTTCAGCTCAGCGTCAAAAGTTAAAAATCTACGAGCACGCTCAATGTCTCTTAGGACATTTAAAATATTCACTGTTGGTATCTTATGTCGTCATTACGATTCTGTTTTATTAGCTTCTTGTTTTAGCTGATAATTTAGTGAATGAACGAATTATTCATCTGCGGTTAGTTCACTAGCGCCATCAATGCGTCTGTTATTTATAAATAGAAATAAATATAACAAAGGACACTATTATTAATTTTAATTATAATTACGCGATTCCTGATACTCACAAGATACTATGATTATATACCATGTAATGCAGAACATAAGATCTATATTTGCATAAGGACACAGGTTTAAAGAGAAACCGACCGAGAGAGGTAAAAGATTTTCAAAGAGAAACCGACCTTAAATACTAATATTAACATGATTTGGGCAAAACTTAAATTTTATCAGCCCTGGGTAGTTTAGGAACAGGTCACATGAAGTGTCGAAAGTTATTATTGTGCAATTACTAACGCCTCACTCCTGCTTCGGACGGGTGTTAATACTGATAATGGCGAACCGAAATATCGAGACTTCTGTGCTAAACTGAGACATAAACCTTTGTGAATAAACGCTCTAAAGATCAAAACACATCCAACGTGTAGTTTAGAAATCAAAGCGTCAACAGCGTCAACCAACTTTTTATGCCTTTAACTACTTATACATTTATATTTTAGTCCAATTCATTAATATGTATGAATTCATGAAGGTTGTTGGTTGTAAGCAGTTATAGCCTAGTGGTGTGACCGTTGGACTGCCAAGTCATAGGTCTTGAGTTCGAACCCAAAACACGCACCTCTGAATTTTCGAAATCATGTGCGTATTATATAATTTTATCACTAGCTTCGTTGAAAAAAAACATCACGAAGAAACCAGCATGCCTGAGATGTATTTCTCGACGGCATGTAATGCCAAGTCAGAGGCCTATGGGCGGCATAAAAACTCTGACACCAGGTTAGGCACTAACCACACGATAAAGATAGAAGAAAGTTTAATGGTTATACGAGCATCAATTATAACATTCGAAATATTCCTAAACACATAATTTACAAATTCAAATCTTCCGTCCTCGGGATAAGGTAGAAGTTTCTTAAGATGTCGTATCAGAAGTGTGGTTATCAGGTAAATGATTTATTTTCGTGTAACGATATAGTGTTCCTAATCACAGCGACGGGAACCCCGGCCGTGACCAGAATGTGTCGATGCAGGTGTGGGGAGCCTATTGTGGTATACATCCTTTGTGGCATACTAATCGATGTTGCCATTTATGTCCAAAACCAAGCAATGGATGAACATTGTAACTGTACAGATTAATTTCCAGCATTGAAGTTTAGTGTTAGTGGTTATACACTTTTATTATTGTTAACCGTCTGTATTATAAACTTAAACATAACAAAAATATCGAGCCTGTATTCACTAAAGATGAGAGAATATACCTTTACTAATACCACATTTGCCAATATGTTTTAAGTCCCATGTACTTTTCCAGACTCCTGGCTATTATTGAAAAATTCTAGACGGAAAAACCGAATTACACTGTGCCCGACCTAGGAGTCCAACCCATGACCTCATGGTCAGCAAGTATCCTTGACATTTTATAGAGCGCAGGGGACGTTCATCCTTCGGATATTTTTTTGAAAGTAAAGTTATTTTCCATTTGTTTTGTTTTTAATAAAAAAACTCATTCTTATGTCGCTCTTTGTCCAGCAACCATAGTGGAGGTACAGGTGAACGCCATGATGGGCGGGAGCCCTGTCGGCGTGGAAGGAGAACCTCCTCAGGACGGGAGCGAGGCTCTGTTGCTGTCACGAGGACTGGAACTGTCCTCACCCCCTTCAATACATCATGTTCTGGATGGACAGCCGCTGCTGCGGTGAGTTGTTTGTTTTTGGTGGCACGCTTGCATTGAAAAAAAATATTAGTATTGCGAATTGGAAACAAAGACATATATCGAGGATTATTTGCACTACATAAATAAAAGAAATTAAATGCAAAAAGGCAGTAAATTAAAAAAGTCGCTACGGTGAGATTCCCGATGACCAAAACTTGTGCCAAAAACAGCCAAATCGGTCGAGCCGTCTTTTAGTGATGCGCCGTCATGTGGCAATTGATCGTGTGCTTTATATTATTATAGATTCATAACTTAATTAATAATTCCACAATGTTGACAAGATCTTAGTTATAGGACTACCTCTATTGCGCAAGTTTATAGCAATTATACAACCGGTTTTCATAAGTTACTGCACAAAATTATAATCATACATTAAACTTCCTGAGTTCAAAATCAACGACAATCCACATAGTTGTAATTCTTTACAAACATAAACTACAAGTACTAGTGCAACGCGAGGAATGTTAGGCCACTATTATTATTATAAAACGGTCATGTTTTTGTTTCCGATATGCAATTCATACAAACGTATTGTGTTTGAAGCTGTGCCTGACGAAATCAGCGATGGAAACCGGGATGAAGATTGTTCACAGGAAGAAGTAAGGACGTTTTCAGCATAAGTTCAATTGCATATATTCTCCTTACAGCCTTTTTGTGTAAAATTTAGATTTTGTCAGTTCGGTGTCATTGGCACTTCGCCGTCGATATATAATTCGAGGCTAAACCACTATGAATGATGAAATGATTAACTTCAAAATATTTATGATAAATATTTTGTTCAAATATTCGTCCTCTATTTGATGACAGGAATTGGCACCAGAAGATAAATATTTTATCAAAAAAGAAATAAATAAGTTTTGTTTGAATAACAAATCAATATTAACATCAAGTTAAATTAGCATTAAATCCGTAGAGACAAGATCATCGCTTCATTGCAAACATTGTACATAGCATCCACTATATACATGTGCATGCTCCCATAACAGTCCCAATTAGCTATATCTCGAAACCGACGGCATGGAATTCTCGGCGGTCTACTCCTGCGGCAAGTATGTGATATGAAATATGTATGACAACAGGTACCAGGAGGATGTATCTTCGGAGGAGAACCGTAAGTGTGCGTATTGTCATCGTTGCTCAAATTGACAATAACTCTAAAAATATAGTATGAAAATTTGCATCATAATACGATCATGCACCGGCTGAAAGTACACATCACATCTGTGGGCCGGACACTGTGGCCTTTGAATTAGAATCAAGCCGTGTCCCTAATCAGAGGTAGATACCAGACCTAATGGTGCCAAAGTCACATGAGAAATAATTCAAACCAGCGCAACAATATCATACATAACTTTCAACTGTTATATTTTACAATCGCATTCGCTTTTTATACAAAGAGGAGGTTTGTTTACCTTCACCAAGACTTATATGAGCTCATTGTTATAATGGCCAATAATGCAACCTTTGTAACGATAGAAAATTTATTTCTACTTGACAATTGTTTGAAACCGAAACCAGTAAAAGGCGCTGTGTGTAAACAACGCCACCAGTAAACCATTTTGTCCCCTTATTCCCAGGTACTATGGCTCCTAATAGATTAGCACCTCTTGGTGTCAAATGACTATAGGTCAAGTCGTTAAATGTCAAAAACGTGCACAAGTCGCTGCATTTGGTTAATGCCTTTAGTAAGCTAATACAATATTGCTAATAGAATAACCGCACCTATCGGTATAAAGTGTCTAAGTAAGTAAAGTCATTTAGAGAATGTGCAATAATACCTTAGTAAGCACTCAAATTATGTTGATGGAAAATTTCTATGCTGTCCTTAAAGTTGACGTAGTGTTTGTTTTATCTATGTCAAATAAATAGGATACTATGAGGAGCTGCTCGCTGCACTATATACAGTACCACTATTGATTGTTGATTAAACATAAAATCAACAACTATGTCTAACGTATAAGTGGTCGCATATCAGCAATTAAAATTACAGTATGTACGTTTATAATGGAGCGTAGTATTTGTGTTATTGTTCTGTTGTATGAACACATACTGTCGTTTGCAAAACTACTAGAAGTGCGTTTACCTGTAGTTACACACAATTTTATAGTCAGTTATAAACTGTAGGTCATTTCGTCACGTTCGCAATGCAGTGCGTCATTAAATACCAACATTATAGAGTTACTTTCGCAATATTCGCTAAACATTCGCACAGCTATCATCTGTCGCAGATACGTCATAATGAAACACAAATACTCGTTGTACTTTTTATTAATCACAATAATTTAACGCTACCATTAACAAAATCTTAAGTAGTATCTTTAGCAACACCACATCGTGTAATACTGATCTGTGTTAAACTAATGTTGGCACTTTTATAATGGCGGAGCGGCGGAGCTCTGACGCTGCCACAATTACGTTTAATAACATGTTAGGGCCACGCGTCGCACGCGTGCCGGGGGTCACGACATCAAAAGCGTGCCGTGAAAACTGTTGTCAAAGTCAGACCTGTACTGTAGCAGTATCGAGTCCCTGAGGTAGACCTCTGAACGAACAGATAATCCATGGAGCGTCCGATTTATGGAACTCATCATTGTTTTAGGTGACAAACAATAGACAGTCGTCTATTGTTTGTCACCTAAAACCGACCGAGATCAAAGGCTCACAACACAAACCAATCATAAATCTGTAGTCAGAAGCTCTGCTCTCTCGACAACAATATGGAATTCCGTTTCCCTGTAAGTCTTTCCATCTGGCATGACTATTTGCACTTTCTTCTTCTTTTCGTTATCTCGTCTAACTATAAAGAATATGGCTATGGCTGCTAGAACTAACACTATAATGACCCCTATGACTACAAATATCCAAAAGGTTTGTTTGAACGGGCCGCATCTACTGTCCACGTAGGTCGGCAGCGATACGTAGTAGCCCTCCAGCTCGTACCAGCACGTTATAGTACCACCTTGTTCTTTTAACACTTCCTTCCAGATCTCAGCGATTTCACAAGCACATGACGTGTTTAGGTTTAAGCCGTCCACTCTTAAAGTCAGTCTCGTACGGTTGTACATTAGTGAAGACGGCGTCAAATTAGTCACAGTGTTGTTGTCGATGAGCAACTCCTGTGGCCCCATGACTGACGCTATCTCCAAGTCCACAGTGAACCCAAAGAACGCGCCCTTCCTTAAATTGGTCACTGTATTATTTCTAAACGTAATTGGTCCTCTCGTAACTATGTGAAATCCGTCTCCTTCCAACGTTTCTATGTAGTTACTCTCTATGAGGACCCTCTTTGGTGAATTGACAAGAAAAGTTAAACTATACAAATACTTAACAGTAACTCCTTCCATCCGGAATAGGTTGGTCACCTCAACGTCCGACAGAAACCTACTCGGAAGCGTATTGATCCTGCCACCGCGCAGTACAAAGTTCTCCACGGTGAATTTCTTGAAAGCTTGTATTTCGATGTTCTCGAAGACATTGTCTGACAACTCTATGTTGTTGACTCCTGTGAGACTGGAGAACGCGAATGGCTTCAAGACCTTGATTCGACTGTTGCTGATGACGACATCGTTGACGCGTCCCTGTATCGCGTGAGAGGCGATCTCGTCTATCGTGCAATTGTTTATCGAGATCCGTAGTCCTGGGTTCATTTCGTTCCGATTGGAGAACGGAGACCAAGATAGCGCTCGCTCGTTAATGACAACGTGATCCACATTTCTTAGTTCTATATTACGAAGTTGTATAAGATTTCGTACTGTGTCGGGCAGGAAGGTTACCCGAGAACAGTTATCGATAATGATACCAGTAGCAGTAGAAGGAACTCTGTAAGCTCCGTCTGGTCGTAGGGTCACCTCCTGCAACAAATGCAAATAATGCTATTGAGAAATTACTCTTTCCTTGGCAGCCATTTCTGCGAGCGTTTTAATGTAAAGCCATGAGAGTGGGCCACGATGTACCTTGAGACTAGATTCATTATTAACATACGCAGATAGTGATCGCTATTTTATGTAAATTTTTATAAAATCATATAGATGATATGAGTCACTGTTTCTACATTAGATCATCATGAAACAGTCAAGTCTGGCGAGGACAAAGGTACTATAATAAGTGTTACGTACGGTATAATCTCTGGTGCATGTGCATATGACTCTGGTGAAGGCGTCGCAGCGACAGGCCTCCTCCTCACAGACGGTCGGCGTGTTGGACTGCGCGAGGGAGCGCGCGTGGAGCGCCACGATCACCCACCACCACTTCGACCAGCGCATGCTGTTCTCACGTCACCATCTCACTCTGTTATTCATACACTGGAAACAATAAACACGTCAATTAGCCATTTAGCATCATAAGTTCATCACACCACAAACAATTATTCACTTCACTAACATTCAGTTTTCCTCGTATTTTGTAAACCAACTAATAGACCAACGCATTCCCGGACTAATGAAGTCAATCTGAGTCAGCTAGGTATCGGTCGTTATCGCAACCGCTGTTATCAGATACGTGGACGGGAGGTAGGTACTGTACTGGTGCGCCTTACAAAACCTCAGATAACGGACAGTAATCAAACTGCAGATAGTTCTTGAAACGAGTAGTGGAATTGACGAATATTTTTTGTGGATAAAGAGGATTCGTATAAAGCGTAAGGAACGTATTATATTATAACAGCTTATTACGATACCTGACTGACCGACTCCTGTTAATTTCGTATGTTGGAGCGAATGACGTACCTATGAATGTTTCGTATAAAACGATACTACTGTTTGTTGCCTCTAAACCTGTGAGGAACTCAGCGCTGCGTAGGTACATGCATTTAGCAATACTAACAGGGAGATAGCGTTCCCGATATAATATGAGAACGCTAGCTATTTCATTGTGTGTTTCAAGGGGCGAGCCCCTTGGTGTGACGTTGTGAGATTTGACTTGACCCCCTCTCCCCACCCTAATCTCACGTGAGATTTTTCACAATGCGTATTTTAGTGTAAACACTAATGTGCTTGGTTGCGTTGGATTTCGTTCCGGCAAATATAAAAATTGAGATATTTGCCCCCCACCCCTCTCCGTTGTGAGATTGGGTGAGATTCGGCTCGATCCTCGCTTAAACGCCTCACATCATGCCAGGAATGTCAGGAAGGCAATAAATTTAATATATAAAAGTATTTAATCAAAACAAAAGTTACAAAAACAAACGTTGTACATGTACACTTTCTTATTAAAATTTATTTATTTTATTTATTTAACACAAACACTGCTAACATTACAGGAAATTCCTAATACGGTAGCGTGATCCTTAATTAAACTATCCTAATAACATAATATTTTATTTGTAAGTTGTAACATTAGTGATGTGCTTTAATAGTTTACCAATGCCAAATTTATATATTGACATGTCACGTATACGCAGTTCCTTAAACTTACACGCACTAAATGCACATGTTTTTTATTCTATTCGTTTGGAACGCAAATGTCAGTCGGAGGACACAAATAAAAGGAGAATAAGTACCTAAGCCTTGAAGCCTGGTTCATTAGATAGGCTTCATAGATACGCCATTGGAATCTATGACCTAGATAGGGTCATTTCGCCTGTTCGCGTCCATCGCCCAATTCGCGTCCATTTTACGGATCCCCCTTTAAAAATCCTCGAAAATAAGTAAACTAACACACTAATCAAATGAAAAGTCATTACCGCTTATACCTCAATATATAAGAGGCACGTAAACATGGACAAAAGATCCGTGCGCCAAACCAATCCCGTTTAGAAAAAATAATTAGTCTCGGCTGTTCATCAAGGGAGTGCGTATACGCGGGATGTTTAGATAAAAAATAGTGTGCAGCGGAGCGTTCGATGTTAAGTTTTTTATTGTTTTATGCGAATTTTAGGATACATAGCTGTTTCTAGACTTTATAATGAAAAAAGGAATAATATTAATTATGAATTTGTTTATGTTTTTTATATTTAACGAATAAAATAAGGTGGACGCGAATTACTACATCGAATTTACAAAACTTCCACTTTGCGTCCGCAATGGACGCAAACTATACCTACAGGGGATAATAGTAAACCAAATTGCGTCCACTATTTTCGTTAAATACAATTGCTTGTAAATATAATTTAAAATGTATTGATTATTATTATTGTACATTTTTTATTAAGACTACGTGTTTACGAGTATAATTCTATTTTTAAAATTTGAGTAATTTCTTTAATTCTTATTTTTTTTCTATTTAAAATGAGTTCTTGGGTAAAGCAGAAGGAAAAGAGAACATGCACAGAAGACGATTTAAAGAAAGCGTTAAATGAAATTCGAAATCGATAAGACAAAATATGCAAAGAATATACTATTCCCAAGACCACAATATTAGACAAAATCAGTGGACGCAGACCAGATGGAGTAAAGAAACCGGGACCAGAACCAGCTCTAGGAGTAGATGGTGAAAAAAAAGTAGTTGAACGACATCTAACATTTCCAAATGTGGATTTTCAGTGAAAAAGCAGGAATTGTTGGATACTGATCAGAAAATAATCCGAGAAAGGGAGTTTTCAATAATTTCAAAGATGATCGCCCAGTTCAAAAGTGGTTTGAAAATTTTTTGACCAGAAATAAAGAAATCTCACTTAAAAATGCGGAGGGTATTAATAAAGCTAGAGCCCAAGTCACAGAAGAGTCAATCAGATTGTGGTTTAGAGAATTAGAGGAATATTTGGACAGTATACACTAAAAAGATATTTTGAGTGACCCGAAAAGAATTTTTAATGGGGACGAAAGTGGTTTTGCTCTTTGTCCAAGACAGGAAAAGTTTTTGGTCCAAGAGGGTTCAAAAACTTATACCAAATAAAGCCAAGTAATGAAAAAGAAAACATAACGGTATTATTAACATTTAAAGCGAATGGAGATATGTTTCCACCTTGTATCGTGTTTCTATACATTAGACCACCAAGAGCTGTAGTGAATAGTCTGATCTTTAGCAATAATAATATACCTTGTGATTTTAAAATTAACAGAACTGATTACTGTTTATTCTTAAAGGTGTAATTATTATTTTCCTACTACTTACCTAATTTTAAGTTCAATCTATGCTGAGAAGAATTATTTTTATTTTTTTAAAGTGATGTTTTTAATGATAATAATGTTGATTTTGAATATTTATATTCTTAAATAAAGAAATTGTTAAAATACAATTTTTTAATACAAATTCTTAAAAATATCACCCCTATATTCCTTTTCTAAGCTGGTGGACGCTAAATGGTCCACGGGTGGACGCAATTTGGATTTTGTGGACGCAAACTGGGTAAAACGCCTAATTCCGAAGTTTATCTATTTAAAAAAAAAACACAAAATGTTTCGAACAAAACTGAAAGTTAATCTTAAAATAGACTATATAATGAACACATTACATAATTTTTTCATAAAAATTAGTGCTGGGATATTTTTATTATCGCCGTCAAACTTGCCAACTGCACTAAATGGACGCGAACAGGCGAAATGACCCTACTTTGAATTTAGATTAATTATGTTGTCTATTGCATTTTTCTTTAAATCTAAAATCAATTAAATTGTAAATATTCCAGGGTTAATTCAACAACTTGCTATGTAGATTCTTCTAAACTAATGATCTATTATACAAGACGTTACTGCGTTGTCCGAAAATAGCTATCAAAACTGGACACTAAAGTATGAATGAATGGAACGTGTTTTGAAGGAAGCTTGTAAAAAAAAAACGTAAGATTATTAGCTAGAGCTGGTTTACAATACTCATTCATACTGTTGAAATTGTGTTTTTTTTTGCGGTCTGCAAATCACGTAAAAATTTTTAGAAAAAAACCTTGCTAGTAAATAATGATTTGCTGTTGTGCAAGTGATACAAATAGATATAGATAGATAGAAATTGTGTTGTGCGTATCACACACACAACACAATTTGTATCTCTAATTTAACATTTCACAAACGGCTTTACCGACTTGAGATCATCATATACTTACAATCTTTTTCAAAGATTCTTCTTAAAATAATGTTTTTAAAGACACCTTTCCATGCCTTAAAAACTGAACGGCTTTAAATGAAATGTCACACAGTCCTGACCTATGTATCACATAGGATACTTTTTATACCGGTGCCACGTGCCCGTGGGATAACTCACTAGTAAATCAATATTGTTAGAACTTGAGTTCCTCCTCGTCGTGTCAATTATGATGAAACACTGAGTTGAAAATGCAAGTTTTAATGACATTCAGTGGCGTTTATAATCAGATTTTGACGAACAAAACGAAGTAAGTTTCGATAGAACGCTATTTGAACTAGCGAAAATGTGTAAAATATACATATGTATTGCAGTTTTGTAGGAGACAGCAATTTTTTTTTTATAACCGACGAAGACTTTATCTGGCTTAGCGTCGCTGTCCGTTCCACCATGTATAGTTTGAAAAGTTCCCCTGTCCGTTTTAAAACGTGCCTACACAAAAACTCAATTGAATCGGTGCGTTTTCACGTTTGCTCCGGTATCACGGTACTCGTACTTTCGATCGGCTGGCACCACTCTCCGCACACTCGCGCGAATTCGGTCGTGAGGTTACTTAAATATAGCAAGAATGTACATCTATAAGGGCATTCCATCTTTAATGCGTCTGCTGGCTATGCTAATTACGATCTTCGGGTCGTTTTATTGCGTTAAAAATGACGGTGAATTTCGCGTGTCTACTTACAGTGTTCTTTGAAATATGTTGAGTGTTCGTTCTGCCCTCGTAATTGCGATTCCAATCAATTCTGGACTACAGCTTTGTAAGGGTGTTACCACACCAATCGATCTATCGTCGATCGATGGCATCGATCAATGGAAGAATGGATTAGTCATCGAACGCATAACCCTTATAGCCGTAGTGTTAGGGACCACGAGACTAACGAGACAAAAACAATTCTTTATCGCACGGTATCCGTCGTCGATCAGCCAAAGCTGAATTAAGCGTTTTCAAGGAAATCACTGAAAGCTCGCTAGGAGGTAGCGCAGTGTTTTTCTAGAGAAAATCACTAATCAAAGCACTTTTCAGTGCGAAAATGATTCACATGAAGTTGAAACAGAAGGTACGACCGCGTTCACTGACGGTCGACCAGTTTTGAACCTTATAACTCAGGGCATAGGGATAAAAAGAGGTCGACCGTCAGTGCTTCCAACGTTACAACGACCGTCAGTACTTGCTACTTCTGTGGTGCTAATATTATGAATAATAGCTCCAGGTACGTTGATTATGAGTTGGCCGTAATTTCCGTTCAAAAACATTACAAACACACGTCATAAACTCATCACCAGTTTAGTACGTTTAGGATAGATTAGAGAGAATTGTTCTAATATGACCAGTCTTTATCGTGCAGCAAATCCTTGTCAGAGTGTTAAATAAATCAAAACAATAACATCATGTATGTCTATGTATGTCCAATCATATGGTTACAATAACACTGACTTTGCCGATTCTATAAACTAATCATAATACACCCCTATCTACTATATACGTGATTGTTACGTAGGTAATCTGTTAACAAACGTTGCGTAGTATTTGCTATTCGGATGCTAACTTCCCAATATTAGATTTAGATTATTAATCAATCCCAATTATCTCGCAACATAATTGTGGTCAGCACTGTCTTCAAATACCCCTGATTCAACCAGTGTTCGAAATTATCAAGATACAATTATTTTCTTTTATAATTATCCATTCTGATTCAAAATTTGATCTCTTTAGTCTCGAACCGCTTTTTAACGCAGTCGAATTCATTCCAAACAGTATCTATTGTTTAACGGGCTGGTGTCCGCAACTCCACGTCCAAGGCACAGTATAAATATGGATATCCATATTTATGTTGCGTCCAAAACGCGTACCTTTTCACACAGTATCTATTAGTTCGGTCCTACTTTACGCAAAATAAGCCCTTTGGACGTGTAGTTATACTAAACTTCAGGAAGCCTGCGCGGTGGTCCCATAATAATTTTTACTAGTTCTGCTTCAGTACTTTATGAGTTATCCTCTATAATGTCTGTCTGTTACATGTTTGCAAACTACGCCATGGATTTATGATACAGTTTTCATCATTATTCAGAGTATTTTCTTCGTAAAGTTCTTGTCTTTAATAATCTCGAAGAAGAAAAACAAATCTCGAAGTTTTGCAAAGCCGTGAAACCGTGCTCAGCAGGATCGGGTACTAGTTACTTATAAACATGGCGTCTCAAAGAATGTTCGTTGCACCTTTGTTATCGCATGTTTCAGGCTTCATAATAATTATTTGTGTAACCTGACGCCTGCATTGTTTATTAATGCTTTGCCACCAAAAGTTTAAAGGAATTTTGCAAGCTTGTTTTACACTTTGGTTTATGATGACAGACTCTTTGTTAATAGCTAAAGAAGTTAGTTCTTTTAATCCATCTTTTAATTGAAGAGTTTGAAATAAGAATATAAAAACAAATAAATAAAATTTATGTGTAATTTCAAAATAACAGCTTTTTACTGAATGCATTTGAAAGTATATACGGTACTTGTAGCAAAAAAACAGTATTTAAAAAAAAATATTCATTCGGTCTGTTTGTTCCGGCTAATCTCCGAAACGGCTGGACCGATTTTAACGGGATTTTACTGAAGGTCGCGGCCAACAGCTCGTTTCTAATAAAGCTATGTTGAAATTTTTCGTCTGTTAAAATGCATGGAACAGCGGTTTTTTTTTTTGTAACAGACGAAAAATTTCTATGTGGGGGTGTTCAGAATGATGTACTGTGTATGTGGTGTCTGTTTTCGCGTAAGTGTCCCTTCCACCTTGTATAACATGACTGTTTTTTTCTGGTGAGGCAAAGGTGTCCCAATAGGTACACCCACGTTTCAAAAGTCATGATTACAGTTAGATTTGTAAAGCTTATTAATCAGTCAGACTGAAATACTAGACTGTTCTGTAACTTTACTGCTCCCATTTTAATAAATTGACAACATTGTCTGAATAAGATAGGTATTTGTATGACTCCAATTACTTGTGAACTTCTGATAAACTCAGGTCAATATTTTTAGTGGTTTGTTTCTTTGTTACCATTCGTCTTTGACATTTTAAGCGATGTTTGAATATCTCAGGGGAGGGTTGCCACACTCTTGTTGGGGTTTGTTGAACATTAAATCTGACCCAAAGCAATTATTACACATGTTCGACTTTATTGGGCTGAGCCGGACGGCAAAACTGTTCCTGTCGGCGCGCGGCGTTTCGGTTTCTCAACAATTCGAGCTAAGCCGAGTAGGTTTTCCCGAATGCATATAAACATTATGACATTCGATTTTGCCGCCCGACTGTGCCAATTCTCGCCATCTCGAATATTTGAGCTTGTGTGTAGCACAGAGCACCCCTCGTTTTAATTTTACCCTTGATTCGTCAATTCCTTAGGGCTGGTTGCACTACGCTGAAATACTTGAACGAACTAATCAAGACTTCCCATGTCTGGTGTTTTCTATGGATGGTTCGATAAACCTAAACACCTATTATACAGGGATTTAAGCGACGCGATTAAGGGATGTACAATATTCGTAATAATTGCACGTCTTGACATCTATTCCATGTATACGAGTATCTGTGCTATGAACACTCATTCAAAGGTCAACTAAGATGTGATTATGAACTATGATTATAATGACATGCTTCAGGAAATGTACTGCGCAGTTAAATACATTACAGTTACCTACATTGGAGATGTAGTTATAATTAATTATTCGAATCAATAAATAATCATACAGGTTAAAGAGCATAATTTATTGGAAGACAGACAAAGTTGACTATTTCCTTCAAAGGCTATTCTGAGGTATGGTTCTCACACATTCTTATAGGTGTGTTACCACTCAAGCAAAGCTTACGTGTACCGTAGCTTTACGTGTCTTGAAAAATTGGGACTTTCGGCAGTTTTAAATATGTGTGGGTTGCTGATAAAATAATTAAAAACAGTAGATATGTTGACACGTAAATAGTGTTACTGTAGTCAAATTGTTGAATAAATGCCGATGGCCGAAAATTTGATTTAAAAATATTAATTTCACAGTTTCATAGTAAGAATAATTTTGTAGTGTGTGATGTAATATCTGATGTATGCATGTACATACATATGTTTATTACATAGTACACTCTATTCACTATCGATACCATAAAGCTTATACTGAGTGGTTAGCAGATTAAGCTCCAAAATCCCTATTATCTGGAAGCTTCATCATTATTACTGGTAAACTAAAATAGTTAACAATGCATGTCTGCAACATCAATACGCGTATTGAAGCTGTATCTGACATGTATTGTTAACTTTTTGACAAGTTTTGCATACAACTTGTCTTAGACAACAACGTAACATCACGCCTGTAATCCTCGAAGAGTTCGGCAGAGGTGTACCTAATAGTATACCTACCCACATTTCGCCAGATATTAACTACTTGTTTTAGAACTAACGAGTATATAATACGTGCTTCAAATTTGTTCTAAATGCGGAGTTGGAAGTTCTCGTTATTTACTTACGTAAAATTTGGTAACTGTCCCACAGGATCCAAATACCGGGGTAAAAACCGGGTATCCTTTGTGTTAATCCAGGTTTTGAATCGACGATCTATGTGCCAAATTGCATCGAAATCGGTTCTGTAGTATTTACGTTAAAGAGCCTCATATACTTTCGCATTGATAATAGTAGTAAGATTATTGAATAACTGACCAATTTCCTCAAACATTCTACTTATTTAAGTATGATGCTTATGAAGTAACAATGCTGGCATTAAACCTACTGCGATACAGCTCCCCGATCACGCCTGCCATATTTCTTACGAAAGCGTAAACTAAGTTGTTTTACAAAATTAAATGGGAACGTACGAATAAAATTCTATCTCTGCCCATACTTGTAAGGATAACAGAACAAATTAATATTTGACTGGCTAAACTGGCTTGGAAAAAATCCTCTGTCAGACATACCAAAAAGTACTCTTGTAATAGTTCCGATTTTCAGCAGTTCAGCAGGACCGAACGTTTGTTAGCGTCTAAAATCAATCAACGCGTACTAATGCTAAAAGCCTTCTCACGTGAGCTCTATAAGGTTGTAATGTTTGTTTGTGTATCGTTTTAACGCTCAATTTGCAATCGATACGGTAACAAAGACGGTTTCGTCACAATAATAATATGGAGAGTATGGAAACTACCTACAAACGTTGGAAACGGCACTCTCACACAAACATGCACAACGACGAGACTCCTAGGTGACCGGCGCGGTGCTCTCAGTATTGAGGGCCGCGTCAAGAGGAGTGGTCACGTTTAAGTTTATCTCCGCTATCTTTTTAAAAATGCCACGAACGTATTGCGTAGTATACGGCTGTTTGAACTCGGCTTCATCAAAACCGGAGCTATCGTATTTTAAACTTCCTGCTGATTTTGAAAGGTAAAAATGATTTATTGTTGTAATCGCTATCGAATTATAAGTCCGAGTGATCGATTATAATGAATTCGTGAACTTATTTGTAAATCCAGAATGCGGTGGTTTTGACGGTATTTAAAGCTGATAAATATAATAAAATAGGACAGTATGTTTTTTAAAAAGTTGTTGTTTACCTTCCTCCTGAGTTGTAAAAGTGGCCACCAGCTTGAACTTTTTGTTTATTAAACACATTGCTATAACTACAAAACTTGTAAAAGGTTACGCCGTAATCACAAAGTTACAGATGTATAGTTCTACTACTTGTGGTTGTGCGTTAATATTAAATTGTTTTCCGTGTTTAAACTATCGTCTTTTGCTGAGATTAACCGAAGCCATGAGATTACCTATTTAAATTGTATTTGTAAGCTAGTCATTTAAATTCGATTGAATGATCATTACAGAACAAAAATGTAAAAAATAAAACAATATCAAAAATATTAAAAGTTACAACCGTATTGCTTCAATGGAGCGTAGGTAAATATGTCTCAACTAAACTTAGTTTCCAAACTGTCCATATTTATACTGTGATTTCGTGGGCTTCTATGATCATCTAGTTGATTATTCACTGATTACGTCATTCTATAACCGGGTTGTCCTTCGCTGAATGAATAATGTTTAGATCCCTGTAGTGACTTCACGTTTACTTCACTTTGATATTTGATACGCGATAAATATAAAATTATGTTTAGTTTATCGTACATCGTGCTTTTAGCCATTTAGAATGAACAGTGGTTTGGCGGCTGCGATGTATTTGCAAATTCACTGAAATTGAGCCCTAACTAAGGAACTTCACCTATGTTGGGGCTTTAGGGCTTGTACACAAAACTGCGATGCCACGTCGCATCGTAAAAATCTACGAGCTCGCACCACGCATCGCAAGAACTTGCGAATTGATTCGCACCGCACATTCCTGCGATGTTCCGAATGTTGTTGTTGTTCTTTGTTTCTTTTTCCTATATCTTCTTAGCAATAACAGAAGCGCGCACTTCTTTCTACGATTCATGTCACGACCTACTACTCTGTCAAGAAAGTACCGGGAAACTATCAATAATACACAAAATGTTAGTTATTCATCCAAATTTATTTTAGCACCTTCAAAGTATGCTCCTTCAGAAACGATACACTTACGCCAACGAATAATCCAATCATCAAAACATTTTTCAAACGCTTTTTTCGGAATTCAGTTCTCGCCGCGAATTCTCCTTTATGTTATTATGTGCCACGAAGTTGTAATTTGAGTTTAGGAAAAAGAATTAAGTCGGCTGGAGCCATTTCTGGTGAATTGGCCAAAAATCGTTCAAATCCTTGTGCGAAGGCGCATTATCGTGGTACAAAATCCAAGAATTTTCTTTCCACAAAACTGGCCTTTTTCGTCGAATTTGTTCCGCATAATGCTCAAATAATATTCTTTATTTACTGTTTGACCTACCGGCAACAATTCCAAGTGCACAACACCGCGATAGTAAAACAAAACGGTCAACATGACTTTGACTTTTGAGCGACTTTGGCGTGTTTTTTTCGGTTTCGGTTCAGTTGGCAGGCGCCACTCCGAAGCTTGTTGACTACTCGTAGTTTGCATGTCAAACTCGTAATTGTAACCTTACTCCGACGTTTATAACAGAAACGAATATATCAATAGATACAATAAAAAGCAGAATTGCGAGTGCAATGAAAGAACAACTGTCAAAATAGTTGGGTTTTTAACCATGCACAAACTTCAAAAATCGCACGCTTCACAAATGTTCACAATCCATGATGTTACAAAATGGAGCATATCCTTTCTAGTTTATTGAAAGCAAATAAACTGAATGCGGAACGTAAACTCGTACGCACGTACTGGTGCAGGGCTGCAGGATGCGGAATTATGTTTAATAACTTCATAAATAATCTAGGCCGTCTCGAACTTATTTACCCTCATGCAGGATTAACATATCGGTATGATCAACTTTTCCATAAAACAATTTCTTTGACGATTCTTGTCAAGTTAATCCTAAGTTTTCTTTTAGATTGAAAATCAAATGCAAAAGTCGTGATTATATTTAAATTAGGCTGAGAATTAAACTTTTTGAACGTCAAAAATAACATTAGATGGTCCACCAAAACGCTCGTCCTTCGCAGTTTCCTCGTGTGGTCTGGGGAGAAGAAATGGCGAAACGACTCCCCAGCAACACATCTGCCTCACTTGATTCTATACAATAGTATGCTTAGAAGAAGATATTAAATCTTCTTTATGGTCAAGTTCGCTATCTTCATACCCAACTGTACCTACAGTTAACACAATATTGCTAGCGTAATGTTCTTACGTATTAAGATTTTTATCCAGGGCAGGTAGTAACAACTTAAACCCAATTGCCTCCAGTGACCTCACCATCTTACAGGTCAATTGATAGACATGTGACCTGATTTGGGTAATAATGGCATTAAGCTTGCTATTTATCTCTGAACTTGATTCAATTAATTGTTAATTTCTAAATCCTACGAACAGGTTTTAATCGCTGTTTGATCCCTTGAGTTCTCTATAACTGCTTAACGAACTATTACTTTTACAGTCAAGTAATCAGTCTGTAACTGTAACTAGTGGTCTAATTGTTGCCCCAGACAAAATGCGTTTTTCTTGTAAACTCGAAACGGTGGGTTATGACATTGGCAGCTCTTTAACCCGGTTTAGATGTCCTGATCGCGTTCAGTTTCATTGGTAGAATCCGCTATTTTACTTTTATTAGCGTTCTGAATAACTATCGAATAAATAACAGTAAACACATACTAATAAAAGCATTGTTTATATTTATTTTAAAACTATTTGGCTACATATTGCATCGACGACGTTCGAGTTAATAACCTGTTTTTCAATCATTCTCCCGCAGACATAAGATATTTTTATTACAATGCAAATATGAGCAAAGATTTTTATTGCGCGTAAATATTTGTATAACAGTTTCTTTATCGTCTGTCTGACCGCCTTGTGACTTGTACAGCGTGTACTGGACAATGAGCTGTCTTGCAGGCGAAAGTGTTGAATACCTCTCGGCTTGAATGAAATGGAGCAGCCATTGAGTCGCAGGAAACGAACAAATACTAACCTCTCGCCCCTCTCAGCACCCTAGAAATGTCGCTATTGAAAATTCTTCATTGCTAAGATGATGTTCTTAACTTTTTTCCTGACGGTCTCCGAGCGATATAAATGCGCAGTTTATTATTATTGTTTCAAGTCACGCACAACATAACACATCGGATTTATAGATTGATACAGTGCACACGTAAATGCAATTTCTGTTCCGGGGCCGTCGCATACCGAATAAAAAGTAAGAGAACCCTCGAAATACGTTCGGACGGACTATTTCTAGTTCGTTACAAATTCAACACTGTCTCGTGGAAAGGGTCAAAGCTAAAAAGGTTAAATCACCGACCCAGTCAGTTTGACTTTATTGAATTAAGCCCTAATTGACCATTTCCCGCCTCAAATATAGTTGCACACGAGTAGTGCTGCATTCAAGTCGTTGAATATTATATTACCTCTTCAACAATGTGAGATAATAGGGATTTTCAGTATTCTCATCATCATTTAATTAGTAGGCATTTTCTTTGAGATTCCGTCAGCGCTTCCAGTTGTACTTAGAGGTAGGCATTCTTATTGTTACGGTTTCAATATTCTATTATATAATTATGTACTATAGAAATAGACTACGGTGTCCATGATAGTCAGGTGGGCTCCCAAATAAAAAGGTCTTAAAGGTAAAAGGTACTACTGACAGCCTGATACAATAAAGTGGTACCAACTTAAGTTCAATAAAGTCCTGCGTTAGTCGTCGGGTGTCCGTTTACACTATCGACAGTTCTCAAAACTCGGTCTCGGTTTGTTTACGCTTAACAGCACTCTATGGGACACGGGATGGGTCGGCACTTTCGCCGCCGAGCTTATGTTGCGCTTATTATGTACTCGTTCCATGAACCACTCAAAAATGTGGTTCTGTGTAATCAGATAAGACATGACGCATGCGAAATGTTAGTATGTCGCAGCTTTCAGTACATAATATTTTGTTCATGCAGACCTGAATGTGATTCGAGATGAAACAGTTTGCAATAAAACTATACACACTTTCGCCCTTTAAAAATGTTGACAGCTTAATTTACTCGCGCGAAGCTGAACGTCAGCTTTAAAATAAGTGCATCCCTTTTTCCAAAGTGACCGGTTAAAAAACAGTACGAATTCCTTGTCTCACACGCAGGTCGCAGATGACTCAGACATTTTAGATGTAGCAAACAGAAACATAAATAAAATGCATGTTAAAAGTAAAGATTACTCGTTCGCAAACACGTGATAGATGAATCAATTTGCACCGCTTGTGTTTCCGTGTGTTCATACACTTCAGTACTACTGACGCACAATACACTTCATACTCAAGAGCCACGTGTTTCCAAAACTTTGATCTCGAGCCAACTCTAATTACCGACATTTGGACGTTAAAAAAATCAAATAATAGTACCCACCTCGTGAGAGCAGTTCAGTGATTAGCTCGAACAACTGATTGGTAGGTTAAATGATGTTCTGGAACTATTACGTGTCACTGGTGCAGTAAATGACGCTATAATTCAGAAATTAAAACGAATAAATAAGGTGGAATGCGCAACAATGCGCGCGTCAGTTACGCTCAGTTCCCGCGCAGGCGACTGATATGAGACTTGAAGTGAGCCGAGAGGTGCGCAAGCGCCTGCGCGGTTCGCTTGACCTGACCTTCACTCTAGGTACGCGCCTTTAATTCAGTGTGCTCTATCGCCTTTGAATAACGTACTTGCGAAAAGATTGAAACTTTGGAAAAAATTATTTTATCGCACGATAGCAGTAACAACCGTATTATCAGCTGTCAGCTGACAGCCAAAGTCATCGCACAAATTATCTTAAACAATATTGCAGACTTTTTATAGAGACTATAAAGGAAATCGGGGAAAAACACAACATTAGAGTGATTCTTATTGCCAGCATGAAATACTTTTGTAATTTTAGTTCTTGGTTTCATCTAAAGATTAGCGACCACCAGAGTAGTGGCTTAATTTTAAGACTATTGAATCGCTATTTAATGACTTACGCGATCATACTTACCACCAAGCAGACGAAACTGTGGCTTTAAAAGTTTTTGTCATAATTTTAACCAGACACTGAATGGTACCTGGCACCAACGCTCCAAATAGGTGTCGTAATTCGTAATTTTTGAGAATTTTACTTTCTCCATGTGAACGGTATTAATCTTATGATTTTCTTGTCTTGCGCTTTTGGTTACTAATTCGAACAAGAATTATACTATTTTAAAAGCTGTACCTTTCCTTAATACATCATCATAAAAAAAACCTTGAAGCAGAAGTATTCTTCGAGATCTTTACTAAAGACGTAAGTATGGCTTTTGTAAAATTATTGTGCATCAAAACCTTAAGAATTTATTACAATCCTAGTTCAGCTTAAGCTGGCTTTGTAAGCACTTGCCAATAGTAGACTTAAGACTTAAGTAAATAAAAATGTTTTACCGCATGGTTTGAGAAAGTTCGCACTTACCTTTAGTGATCGCTTTATTCAAGTTCAAGTTTACTTTTATATTAAGTGGGTACATTACATATTTTAATTCTTTTATTTTTGACCGTACAGCCTGGCATCGTTTCGTTCGTTTCGTCAAAGTTGTGGTACTTATACGACAATTCAATTTGATCTAGTAGAAGTACTTTGTAACGTTTGGTAAATTAACCAGCGCAATGTTACATAATATAAATAATTTATTTTAGTATACACTTCCTCGAAAACTGGCTCTTCGCACTAGTTACGGGTTTGGTCGGAATGCAGTGTATTTCACGCTCGTGGTTTTTTTTCTCGTTTATCTATTTCTACTAGTGTTTTATTTACAAAGTTATTACAAAGTTTCTTAACTTGTATCAAAATACACTAATCCAAACTAAACAGTTCGCTAATTTGAGTAATTTGTGGGTACTGCCGTACTGGCTGTAATGTGACACTTGCTGAAACGACCTCGGCTTTTGTGGCTTTAATTGTCGACCGTAACAAAATCCATGTGCATTAATACATATACCATCTGTGTAGATATTGTGTTTTTCGACAATTTTACGGTTTAGGCCGAATGCGTACTTGTTCAAAAATCCACGAATCGGAACGGTCATTTATTCGTATTTGAAATAAACCAACTTCTAGCAAATATGGGACTTCCCCGAAAGTGTTCTTTATATTAATTACAGGAAGTAGTTAATGTAACGTGTTGAGCTGACGGCACAAAGTACTTTGGAACACAAGCAGCATTATTCTATTGTAAACACCGTATTTCGCTAGACCAGCTCAAAACCACAGTGTTTTCACAAACGTGTCGTCAACTGTACGTTGTGAGCTGCAAAGTGTAGACTGGCGCTTTCCTAGAACACCTGCTGCATAAGCCCTAGAAATCCATACGCGCTGTCTGGTTGAACCTCAATCATGAAGTAAAAATAATACCTCACTTAATCAAGTACTTTTCAGTGGTCAGTCGTTTGCAAGTGTATCTCTTCATTTGCACTCTATTTATTATACAGGTAACCTCTGGATGAAAAGTGGTTACAGTCGTTGATAGATAGACCTATATCAACAAAGTTGCAGACTAGGAATTAAATATTGGCTTATTTCCGGGAGCTCCAAATCTATTGATCTCCATACATTGATTCCCAAGAGCTCCATAATTTTATTAGTTAAAATATTTAAAAAAAAATCCCAACGGCTCCAAACCAAAATGCGTAAAGTCAACAAAACACAAATTGCTAACATTAATTAGGTACTTACCAGCACCAGCAACGAATGTAAATTCTCTGGATGTGGAAGAGCCAGCAATAGCGCCATCTTGGTTCTCACTTACTATCTATGAATTCGCATAAACATGCATCAATTGCAAGGGCGCAAAGGGGACTATCCTATTTTACTATTGTAGATGGACAGCGCGGTTGGGCGCGGAGGTGGGGACTGGAGGTTCGACATTGTCGCATTATTCAAATTAATTTTATTGTAAATATATAATTTTACAAACTTTCAGACAGAAAGACAGACAGACAAAAATTCTAAAAACTTGTTTCGTCTTCGGTTCCTCTAATAAAGACCCCACATATATGTAATTTTCAATATCTTCAATGTAAATACAGACATCGGCCTGTTACAATTTAAAATATGTAAATAGATTATTTTATTGCTTTTTAATTTGGAGCTGCTGGGAATAAAATTATGGAGCGCCTGGGAATAAGCCGAAATATTACGGTTTTAAATTCACCCAAGTTTTATAGCCCCACCTGCATAATGTTCCCTATACATATAGATAGTTGTGTGAGACTAAATACAAAATTTAAAATGTTTTTCATTTCATCCGAATTGTAACACATGGTGTGCTAGGAACGGCTTATTTGATATTTGAACAGTCTTTCTAAAGCACTTTGTAGCGAATGCTTTGATAAATGTATTCGTCGAATTTATCCAGCAAACAGTTGTTTACACAGACTTAGGGAATTCAAATGAATTTGCATTGAGTTTTATTACAACGAATGTTAATTAATTTAAATTCGTACGACTAGTTCCTTTGGCTACATACCGTTTGTTAACTTTCCCGTGTGGACAACTAAACCAAAGACGTGCAAAACAAGTGAAAAACAGTTCCCTTTCGTACCTATTTTAATCTTCATGCATTGAGTCCCGTTTCGCCAACCATAAATGTCAACTGTTTTTGTACGGTACAGTCAGCTCCCAAAGTTCTTGTCGGAAACTTTTTGTTGATGTTACTATTTTTTGTCGCTCTCTGGCACATAAAGGTACCTTTGTACTCTCTTTTCTGTTCCTTTCTTGATTTCTGTATTTAGTGTGTACATAAATTGTTAAATAAATAAATAAATAAATAAATAAATAAAGGTTTGTTAGGAGAGAACTCAATTTAGAATTTGAACAAAAAGTACTAGGAGAACAGAATCATAAAGTAGATGTTGGTGCCGCGGCCGCCATCTTCAATAATACCGTAAAAAAATATTTTAATTTATGTCATAAAAATAACTATTTATCTTGAAAGATAAGCAATATTAGGCGAGGTAGCTCCGTGGTTAGATTAACCTCTAAGTATTTCATGTGCTTCAGAAAGCAAGCACCTTTAATCATTGGTTCTAGCTGTCATTCGTAGATCTTTGACAGTCGTTATGGGTAGACAGAAGCCCGACTACCAGTCTTACAAAAGGGTTTCAGTCATAAGATAGTTTATAGTAGATAGGTTAGGTACTTCCAACCATTTCAATTAAAAATACAGTCTGTATTTTTGTTTGAAATTATCAGAGGTATATTTACAATGGCTTCCTTCTAACAGTTCTAGGAGGTAGCTACTATATGTATTACATCAATGATTTAAATACTACCTTGAATTTATGCAAGCCTAGTACTTTTGGGTGGGTATTCACCAAAAGGACTGTTCTGTTACAGTTGTTGTCTGTTTATTTAAATGTTATATTTTTTTAAATACGTAAGTGTAGTTTGTTTATTATTGGAACTATTTGTTTACTTATTTATCATAAGTCACAATTATTAGTGTTTTTTCCCATAACAGGAAGGGTTATTTTGTGAGTGTACCTATCTTGTTTTGGGTATTACGGCTAGTTAAAAATCAACAAGAGTGTACAGAATATTAATTGTGGTATTTCTTAGTAGTTCTCCTGGGTCCTAATGATACTTGCCGAACAAAAAGTTTACAAAACGGGAATGAATACACGCATACTCAAAAGTTTACGAAACGAGACTCAATGTATAAAGATCAAAATAGTTACGAAACGGCACTTTTGCGATGGTATTTTGTTTGGTTATCCAAACGGGAAAGTTACGAAACGGGAGACGTACAGAGAGGCGAGACCAAACGCCAGTATCAATGAAACACTCGGACTCACAGCATTTACAAAATAAACTGTCATCATACCGTCTCACTTAACAGTACAGAATTTAAATCATGCGTAGGACGCAATTTCCCTTTGACGACGTGGCAATTATTTTGTACTACTGCAAAAACGAATGACACTAGATTAAATACTGGTATTGCTGAAGTATAATTCATTAAATTGTAAGTGTATACTAGTTACCCGGGCTACTGCAAAATTATGAACACCTATATTAGTCATGTGATCGAGTCACGAATTGCTTGTTTACGCAACTATTTTGAAACTTTACTTACGGTAATTATTTGTATCGTCGTTCCATGGAAATGTCTCAGGCAAATGTAGTCAATAACTGAAACCTCTCGATTCTCTACCAGTTCAGTGAGCGAGCATTCCTGGACTTTCTAGTTGCCAACCGAAGTAATCTCACAATTATCCCGATAAACAAAGAGAAAGATGCTTCATTTTATTTTTAATTGACTGTGGGAATGAATAGACTCAACTTTGTAATTGGAAATCGTTTCAATTGGAGAAGCATCAATAACATAACCAAACTACATAATTTGTTTTTATTGGTCGAACGTTTTAGTTGAAATACAGGCATTGTTAGTATTTGGTTTATATAAATAAACTGTCGACAAAACAGCTCTGTGCGTAGACAAATCACTAGCTAGTCCTTTTCTGATCCGAGGTTATCTTAAGGCGGATAACCCGGGGTTGGTTGTGGGTTAATCTCAGTTCCGCACGCACATCAAAGTGCATCGGTACCCTTGACAGGTCACTGCCACTGGGTTATCAGTGTAACCAAACATTTTTATCTCAATCATCCGCTTGGGAACTTTCAAGGTGAATTCTTTGATGGCCTTTGTTAAAGGTCAAGATGTTGCTACTTTACGATGTAGATCTTTTAGCTGTGTCACATGTCAACAAATTGGGAAGCGTGGATTATTTATTTTGGGTAGTTAATTTGTATCAATATTCGTTTGGTACAATCGTTTTTTTCCCAAGCTTAGGTAGAGATGAGATGAAATGAAATCACATTGGACTTAAGATCAATCAGTTAGTGTAGATACCTCAACCAAGGTTCGTAATTAAAGTTTTTTTATAAAATCAAAACTTATTAAAAATAATTAAAGATTTAATTAAAGTTTAAAACAATAATTATTTAAAAAATAAACAAATTATAGTTTTTATAAAATCAAAACTTACTAAAAATAATTAAAGATTCATAGAACCTGACCTAAGAGGAAAAACTATAAATTAACAAAATGCTTAACAAAAAATAAACATTTTCAAAAACAACAAAATCACTCATTTTCATCACTATCACTAGTGTAATCATTGAATTATCACTACACGCTGTCAAATTTTCGTAATTCTCATGAAAAACTTGAGGAATAATGTTTTTTCGACATAAATCAATGAATTATTTTTAGTGGATGGATGTATTGGTAACAACTGATTATAAAATAGTTTAAAGGGTATTTCCGTAGATATATCAGCCATTTGTCTTCGTGCTGTAACAGAATGATCAGAATTAATGTTAATTTAATGTGGTTTTCGAAAGCTTAACGCAATACATTTTTCATTTACTTATTTAATCCTTTTATAATTTCAACTAAATCAAAGTAAGCTTATTTAAGAGCCCCCTCTTTTCTACACTAAAAAATTGGTGGATTTTGGCAATCCAGGAAACGAGTTATATGGTTTACTGTGAAAGTGAGAATAACGAAAAAAAACGAACGAGGTTGGCTTTTTAGGGTTCCATAGCCAAATGGGAAAATAAAACCCCTATCCATTTCAGAACGTTATGTGATATTTTCTGTTACAATCGCAGATATATCTTGGTTTTAATAGTATGATTTCTTAAAAAAATATTCCTAATACGGGAGCCTTCACTGTACGTGGTGCGTACTTGGCCGATTTTTTGACTTATTAGGTATCTGTCTGTAATTTTGGTAGTCGATGACCACAGCTGTCATGAAATAACCATGGAACTAATAAGTACTAAGAAATAATTTAAATTATAACAACCATGTTTTGAGATACATCATAACATTAAAAGGAGCTCCTTTTACTTTAGCCCATCTAATTAAAAATAAAATAAATATTCTCATGTCTTGAAGCTTTCTCAATTGTGGCATATTGCATGGAATCACCCTCATTTTGTGTATCACCCTTTTTCAGGGAAGGTATGTTTCGTTAATAAAAACATTATCCTATTTATTTTTTGGCCAGTATAATTATCTGACCAACGTCTAAAGTCATCACAGCCTTCTATAGTCTTAAGTTTGATAATATCGTATAGTCAGCTAGTTTGAGCGTGTGAGCCCTTCATAGTTATTTGTTGATACCACAAGTAGCAGCCAAATAGGCAGTCGCTCCATGTAAAATACTGGTATTCAGCTGAATCCGGTTTGACTGGAAGCCGACCTCAACATAGGTGGGAAAAGACTAGGCAGATGATGATGATGACCACAAGTAACAGTCAACCAAATTTCCAACATCAAACACGCATAAATTATGAACTTTCAAGCGCTAACAATAATAAAATAAACTAATTTCAACACTGGGAGCGAGCTACACCTTTTGTAAATCAAATGTAGCACAAAATATTTTGGGATTATTTTGCGAGTCATGTTTATTGTTCAGTTTTAAAGATCTAGACAATTTTTTATTGTTTATGTGATTTTGAAACTTTTCTTTTATTTTAAACATGACATTGAGCCTTATTAGGTTGGTGAAAATGCAGATTGATATTTTTATTCACTACATCTCTAAACTGGCTTAATGACTCGCACTTGGTACCATACTTAGTTGGATCAAACCACTCTTTATATTATATAAATTAAACATTCGAGTAGGTAAATAATTTATTGACTGATTGACCGTTGAAGTAAACAAAGACGCGGGATCTCCCTAAGCCCTTTTACTGCAGCAAAAAATAGTATTTTTAGCCATGTGTATTTTTTTTTTACTGCACGTTGTCAACTAAAAAGGAAGCATTTAACACAAAAAAAATGTAAATGCTCAAATTGTTGCTTTGGCCCATATACGTAGGACCCATCGATATGTAGAGGTTTAGGTTTCGAAAAAGTCGCTCGGCTTATCAAAAATTGTGCGCAGCCGACTTAAACACGATTTAGCAACAGAACGGCGTTTGCCGATCGGCACGAGACATCGGCTTTGTCAAACAAGAAATGCTGCCGAACCGAATGAGCTTGTGGCACCCCTTAACATCCAGCTTATTAGTGCTCTACATATATTATTAGACGTACCTAACACCGTAAAGTCATCTTGAGTAGATAGGATTACGGTTGCTCATCGTATACCTCACACCTCTATTCAAGTTTATACACAATTTCTTCTACAAATACGCGCCTAGCACACGTAGTTACGATACCTACATAACTAACCGCATTTGAATTAATTGACCGCAAAAATAAACAAGTTCATCCTTCTGAAAAAAAGACTGTAAGGCCACCTTAATGTGTACAGGATAGAGTTGAAAGTTATGTGTATTGATTGGCTATATTTGTTCAAAAAGCATAATGGAGCATAATGGACACTGTGCAGGCTTCCGACGGAACGTAACTTTGTTTGAATGCTGTCCGTGACTTTACGTAACGACCGGCGTATGAGTGTTTGTTTATATGATTCCTATTCACGGCCCGCATGGTACTTAATCTACTCTGAACACTTACTACTTTTAGGGTTCAAGTTTCTTACCTTTAAAGATAAAACTGAAGCTTTACAAGATTATCTGCGAGCTGTTCTAACCGTTAAGTTTGAAACTTTTATTTCAACTTAAAAAAAAAAACTGAAGAAAATTGATTGATAGATTTAAGTTTTTTCAAAATAGGTATGCCTGCTTGAATCCGTCTTACCACGGCGATGCATTTGTGTTATTGGTTATAGCGTTTCAATAAACGATGGGAATAAATTCTTGTGTTGTAATTGTAAACATCACTTTTATTGAGTCCAGAAAGCTTTGTTGAATTCGCAGAACCTCTTTGTCTTCATCGCTTGTTTGCGATAATAATGACATAACTCGAAAAAAATATACAGGACAACGTTTTTTAAGTTAGACTAAAAATATTTTCATTATATTGCCAATAAATTGTTTGCATAAAAACTTTTTATCAAAAGATGAAAGGTTCATTTTACGTATTTCGTTCCTTAATTTAATTAAAAACAAATGAACCTGTGTTTTTCTAGGAACCTTTTGGTATTCACGCGTTCCATTGAGAGCCCCGGCCCAGTTTTTTAGCTGAATTCCATCAATACAATGCTTTTAAATGAACACCTAGCTTCTGGCTAGAAATCTGCATGCGAATTGGTTCACATTGATCCAATAAAGTGAGTTAAGTGGATAAAACATTTGCTCTATGATATTTATATGAGCTTTTGGAACTAGAAACTTCGGGCACCATGAGATCTAAAACCAAGTAACATTCAAAGAGACTACTACTAATATCAACTAAATTCAGTGCATACCAGTAACGCAGTAACTCATTTGGCTATATGGAATCTAATCTTGAACCTAAAGTTCTGCTCTTACTAACGAAGAAGAGCCACACTCTATAGATGCAAAAATAGTACCAAACGTTACTAAACCGTGACCTCAACTAAACAGAGACCGTAAATAGAACTATATTCAGTCTCCGTCGTTGAGAAACGATATCTGGTTCCGTAGCAAATCTATTCATCGTCTGAAAACTTGTTTCTAAGTGAAGGAAAATATTTTTTCTTCGATTTGTATTTTATTGGCTTTGCCACCCATGAAAACGGATGTAGCAATTTTATGATAGGAATGATAAAATACTAGCTTTCAAACGCAGCTTCGCTCGCATATTTTTTTGACCAATATCTTTATAAACCTATGTGCTATTCTGATGTATAAGCTGTATTGCTGTAAAGTTTTATCAAAGTACGCTCAGTAGTTTTTCCGTGAAAGAGTAATATACATACAACCATTTATCTTCACAAACTTTCGCGTTTATAATGCTTAGACGTAAGATACCTACTTATAGCTATTCTACAGAGAATATATCACGTAAGCAATTTCTGTATTAATGTATACAAAATTATAAAACTTTAAAAAATCTGCAAAATAGCTGTAACACACATGCGTATCTGCCGGATGTGCTCAATTCAGATTACATCATATGGGCCTAATTAATATCAATGCTAATCATAATTATGTATAAAACCATAAATTTAGTTTAGTCCTCTAATAACTTTTTTAAGATTAGGCGTAATTACTAATTAGACAATTAGTAGCCATTTAGTAGTACAGGTCTACCAAATAATATGTCACTCATGGCCATTCATTGTACCGAGAGACCTAATCAGGTGGGTGTTACATGGTGTGTACCGCTGTTTTCGACTGGTGATATTTAGATCTACTTATTTATATTATCCTGATTCACTGTCGATGTCTGTGAAGGCGTGTAACTATTTGTAATTGAAAGCATATACTTACCTAACTAATTGTGAGGAGCTCGTGGCTCAATAATAACGGCCGCTCGGGTCGATCTTGAGGTTAAGCTGCACTTGCCTAGGTTGGTACGTGGATGGGTGATCGCCCATATTATACCGAGTTTCTTCTGTGCCTCGGAAATCACGTTAAGCCGATGTCCTGTTTTAAGCTTTCTGTGTGAACATAAATAAATAAACAAATGCACCCCTCTTTGGATGGCTTGACTTCTAAAGCAACAGGTTGTAAGGAGCTTAGGTCCTGCATCGTCCACCGTTATTTACTCATCTATACATACCTACTGATTGGCACTTAAATGAATTAGTAATGAACATTTTAGAAGCGAGCAAATATTTTAATTCTTATTGGGCATTTAATGCGAAGGCTTCAAAAAACGGAATGAAATGTGTTGAAGAAAGTTTAGAGTATGAATATACATTAATAGAGTAGGAATGTGGATGCTATAAGAGTACGGGAATACCAAAGAAATTATAGACATATTGTGTCATGTGGTTAGAAAGGGGATGACGACTAATACCTGTGCACAGTGTTTCAGCTTCACTGAAGCCTGTCCGCTTTATTAAGGGTTTACAGAAGGCATCAAGAGACTGTAAGAGTACCTTTAATCGGAGACCAAGAACCAGCCGCCAACGTTACATTTCAGTGAGAGAGGACTGCTTTATTGTCTTAATCAAATACGGTTCATCCGTTTAGGAGCTATGATGCCACGGACAGACACACAGATATACACTTGAAACTTATAACACCCCTCTTTTTTGGTCGTGGGTTAAAAAGCAATGTTAGTACTATTCGAAACCATGCTACCGTGTCGCATGCGACATTTGTAAGCTCTCAGTTTGTGCGTAGAGCGCATAATTACCTAATACCGTGTAGGACGGTATTTGGGTATCGCGTGGTATCGCTCCAATCGGCACTAGCTTGCAGGCTGATTGCGCACGTTTGCGGGTGACTGTACCCTCTAACAACCTGTTACATTGAGCACGCCAGGTTTGTGACCGCTGATTGACTGCTACTTACGTTCAGCGATACGTTTCTTTGCAGATGAATTAACAATTTACACCTAGTTGAAGACCCCGTTGTTCTAGTGGTCACTAGCGCTTCTGCTGCTCATTAGGTTTTGGGTTCAAGTCCCGTGTTTTGTCGATGCAATCCTCCTTATTGCATAAGATGTAACTACCTTAGCTTACTCTGCGGTGATGAAGGTGTTATCATTCAGGTACCTTATTTTCTAGGAACTCGTGGCGTAGATTGGAGAAACCTATGTCCAGTAGTCGAAAATTATGGTCAGTTTATTGTATAAAGATCGGGCAGCTAAAATAAACATTTATACATATGATAGTGCCAATTGATGTCTCGTAAATTTTTATACTTAACTTTTAAAGCGTACTTCTTTAAAGGCGCTATGAGGGATATTCTGATCCACACTACTGTTTAGAAATAACCCACTGTCATAGTAAGTCAAAACAGTTTTAAAACCGATGCGATGGGTTGATGGCGTTCACGCTAATGGCAATATTGTGCTCTGCGTCAGTTAACTTGCTTTAGTACTAATACACTTCGTGTCGCGGAAATGTAAATAGGTTGCTCATTGAGTTATCATAGCTACGAGTACCTAAGGCCGTGTTTCTCTGCTTTGACAAAGGCGTAAATGATGTGGGGAAGACTCTTCTATTTTTATTTCTATAAATACTTTCAGCATATGCATCCAAAAAAAAAATCACTGCTCCATTACATTTAGCGCCAACCAAATTTAGGTACCAACCTAGATGTCGCCAGGCCATCCGAACGACCTTTATCTGACTTTGACTTGGTCTCGAAACATCACATTTCCTTTGGTGGCCTTATCTGATACACCAGCTTACAGGAATAGTAGATATCGACTGCCTTTTTTCCTTATGATGGAGAGGGAGAGAAAAGCAAAATAAAAGATGGACGGGTTCTGTGTATACGTAAGTTAAGCAAGTGAATCATAGCAAGCCGGTTGACAGGGGAGAATTGAGGAAAAAAACGTGTTGCGTCGACCACAAGTAATATAAAGCGAAGTCAGGAAGAAGACCAGAATATATTTATTGGTCGACGTTGATTGATAGTTTCTACTACACCAATCGATCGATCGTCGATCGAGGCCATCGATCGATGGTAGAATGGATTAGTCGACGTCGATCGACAGTTTCTACTACACCATTCGATCGATCGTCGATCGAGGCCTTCGATTGATGGTACAATGGATAAGTCAACGTTGATCGACAGTTTCTACTACAGCAATCGATCGAGCGTCGATCAATTGTTTATCACCCGATATCCGTCGATCAGCCAAAGCTACCACACCAATCGATCGATCGTCGACCGATGCCTTCGGTCGGTAAAACCCTTATGTATTTACAGTGTTATTTGTGTTAGTAAAACTGGGTCAAAAATACAAAAGTTGAAAATAAATTGATTGTGCAGTGCAGGGACTTTCGTAACAAAGACTAATAACATTGTGTTTTTGTGATAAAGAGCGATAAGATAAACGAAAGTAAGTAATAACCTTATCGTTTTGCACCATATAATGAATGTGGGTTGCCTAAAAGAATAGTGGAGTCTTAATAAGAAAACCAGAAGATAAAAATTAGATAGGTTCGTGCCTAATATCTTATCTGAACGAATTTCCATATCTTTGATTTATTTGGATTTCCATTCTACAAGCAGATCTATAAGCAAACTGGCTAGCTGAAACTGGTTTTATGTATAGGTGTTTTTAGGAGTCGAATTACCTGAATAACCTAATTCAGTGATGACATGTCAGAGCTACGAAATCTAGTCAGGGGGGGGGGGGTTATTATACAAAGTAAACAATGCATTTCATTGAATAACATTTATTAATTAAAATAATTAGAAAAATGGAATAACACAACCTCTTTCTTTCTACACGAAGTCTCTCAAAATAACATAATTTTAATCTTTCTCAGTATAATTAAACATAGTATAGATAATGACTGTTTTATTTATATGGCAAAATCATGTAGTTTCCAGTGAATCAGAGAGAATATTTTTGATTAAAATCATTAAATTTATTTCTTAAATAAACTAAGTGCTAAAATATATATATTAATATTTAGGAATAGGACAGGGTTTGAGGACCAAAATAAATAGGACCTATTATAAATATCTTAAATATGGCCTAATTGATAGTAATTGATATTTTGAGCTCAGTACGTTAGGGTAAATTTAATCGAAAGTGAAGACAAAAATAATTTGTATACCTACTCTGAGATATAATTTTTATAAAAATACATATAATAAATAGGATTTGATATATAAAATAAATCTTTAAAAAGGATTCACTAACCTTTGGGACGATAGCTCGGGGTGAATATTAATTAGAGATTAAATACAATATTATTAGTTATTCAATGATTCAGAAACGTATCTACTTCTATTACATTGATAAGGTTTAAATGTTTTAACTGCTATTGTTTACTAACATCAATTCTACAGATTTTTTTTTAAATTCACATTTAGATCGGTAAGTATAATGGTTACATTTTGTATTTTAATTTTAAAATGACTATTTTTCTACTGTAATTGTCCTTTAAAATATTTTAATTATTAGTATAATATTGAAAATTGGTTAAATATGATGGGTATCATTAGAGGAATCATTGTATGATAACATCAAATGTTGCGACTTTACATTCTTATTAAAAAGCATCAATATAAAAAGCATTGTTAAACAAGGAACGAACCCCATACAGGCTCGTACAATATCAATAGATCACGCCGTTGCTCGGCTCAACATTAAGAATTAATTACAACTCATAAATTATTTACAAATAAACATACAACAGTGTCTGGCACGACACATCACTCAAAGGTAATTACAAATTAAAGTAAACAAAATTAATATCACAGCAAAGAAATGTTTAAGCATCATCTCGATTGTCGCGTCGTTATCATTCGCCCGTTTAGGTTGTTACGCAGGGATCCAATTCCATGTAGAAGTCCTTGCCGCGTTGTCCGGGCGACGACGACGGCGGTCGGCGATGCGTTTCTTCGCGAGGGCATCTCTTCTCAACCCTGTCGCTAAGCGCTGGCGCCGGCCGCGCGAGGGCCAACCCTCAACCGTGCCGTAAGGATGTCCCCTCGCCAGGGTCCAGGGTGGTGGGCTTCTCCGGCAGAGGACGGTTTATCATCTTAGCCGATGTATTGGACGAGTTCGATTTGATAGTAGACATGCCGTGGGATCCGCTCGGTTTCTTCAGAGACTTAGAAAGTGGGCTAGCTGGAGATCCTGACGCAGAGTTTTGCTTCTCCCGCACGGCACGAAGATAGGGACCACGTGGCACCGCCTGTTCTCCAACAACATCGGGCATGTTTCCTAGAAGCATTCTCTTTTCTTTTTCGTTATTGGCTATTTCGGCGTACAGGTGCACAGCAAAATCTTTCGGTTCGAAATACTCATGAACCAGCGCAGTTTGTCTGTTGTACGGTGAAAGAGGTAACAGCTTGTCCAGAGAAGGCGTACGAGTTCCAATGCTAACCATTTGCTTCTTGTTCTTTCCAATGCGAGGAGTGGTATTCTGAAATGGCAGTTCATAAATATTTTCCTCTACATTAATCAGTTTGGGTAACATTGCATTCCGGTTTTCTTCTAGTTTAGTAAGCACGTACAAGTGTTCGATGGTCTCACGAGCCTCTGTGTAATTTTCTGGACTTTCTAATCTCTCTTTCAGATTGTCCAGTAATTCTTTAGTCAGCTCTTCAGGTAAGGTTTGAGTAGTTTTATCTTCAGTCGGTACAAGTTCATCATGCAAAATGGACTCTTGGGTTATATCATGAACTCGTGTTGGCTCATTTAAACAGTGACGCTCGGAGTACTCATTTACTGAGAGACGAGATATTGATCTAGCATTATCCAAACCAGTAACGACTCCACATGTGCAGATTCGTTCGCAAAACGAGCCACAAGAAGAGTTTGAAGAAATAAGTAAATTCTTTACATTAATGCAGTAGCCCTTGCGGCGCATCCATCGTATAAGGCTTATTATCATGACTATAACCACACAGCCTAAGCAGGTAACTACTACAATTCCAATAACCTTCTTATCACGGTCACTTATCATTTGTTCGTGCTTATTTTTATGTGGAAATCTTGGATTCTTTATTTCAGTAGAAGTTCCATCAGCTTTTCGTACGTATGATTCGCAGTGAAATGTAATTGAATCTTTTTTACATACTCCATCTAGGAACTTATCGAATAATATGTTTTGTTCGGGTTCGTTAAAACAGCGCGCCAAGAACTCGTCCACCGTACAATAACTGTCTGACTTATAAGGATCGTCCTCCTGAGTGGCTAAGACTTCGTGCAGCCAGTTACTTATATTGCAGTAGCAAGTTTTCCCAAAGTAATTATCTTTGTAAACCACAGAGTACGCGGTATGTTTTTGTGCTTGACCTATAAATTTGAGACTATTAGGATGAGCAGTCTCAATTTCGTTCTCAATAAAAGTTAGGTGATGTCCAGAATGTTCATGTGTCAAGGTATCCAAGGCAACTATAGCATTTGGTACGAGTTCGTCAAACGAGTTTCTCTCCATGTGGAGTTTATTCCATGAAGATAGTTCAATACTTCGCTCCTTCAGTTGGTTGAATTCGGTATCTTGGATTACAACAGAAGCTACAGTTATGTTAATTGCTCCTGTGTCCATATTTTCAATCCTGAAAGTAAACAAACACACGTTAGTAAATAAACAGTGGACGCTGCTTTTGAGTTGTGGGTTGTAAAAGTTGTGACAATCGGAATACTACGTATTTCTTCTGATGATATAATATCCAGAAATTAAGATAATTTCAAATAATAAATAGGTGTGAATGATAAAGGCATTCAAAACTCACAAGGTGTACGAAATATTAAGGTTTCCGACAGCCGATTGAACCGCTCTTGAAGCGATTTGCTGGATTTTACAGCCAAAGAAATATAGGTTGTTAATCAAAGATCGCTGGGAGAAGGCATCTTCATCGATATTCTGCACAGAGGAGTTGAGCGCCATCACGATGTTATATGTATTGGCAGTAAAGGCTCCTGCGAAGATCTCATGAATCCTAACGTTGTCCAGAACAATCTCAGCAGCAGAGGATCCGAAGGTAAAAGCAGGGATGGCGGGCACAGTGATGTTTTTCATCCTGATCTGTAACATGAGAAAGTTAAATTTGAGCATTGTTGTTAGGTTCCCGTTGTTGCAATGTCTTATTCGCATCTGCAGTATATTTCGCTATGCGCTTTGCGTTGTAGTTGGCTGGAAAGAAGGTATACTGACCGACATCCCGGGCCCATGCTCGCCAACGTTGCCGGCAGAGGGGTCCAGGGTGAAGGAACCGGGTCCGAGCTGCAGGATACCAACATTAGTAATGTTCATGTTAAGCAGCCATGAGAAAGTCTGCCCCTCCGCCCAGACAGTTTCGCAATTTTCGATCGTGACGGAAAGTGGACCTGAAATCAATTAATATAATTTTGTTAATATTTTTCTGAGGAATTTATTCCAAATCTTCGGATATATCCATGACACTTTTGTCGTTACAATATCTTTATAACGTGTTAAGCAGAACGGATTCACGGAATTCGTTCTCATATTGCCAATTAGTCATGATGAAAATATAAAAAAACAAAATCGTATATGGATCTATAGTTTGGGTACAGTAAGTACAATAGCTTCTATTTAAGCCATAATATGTAAGCTTTCGTATTACACTCTCCTGTCTCATGAGTCATTATCCTTTGGCACACTAATATCGAGTCGGGGAAATAGTGTATTTTTAGACGCAATCCGCGGACTGGCGGGATGGCGCTCCTTTACCGTCATCTATCGACTCCGGAGGTGTCTCCGATTTGGACTTAATTAACTGTTATCTTCGTAATTTATGTAAGGCTCACCTTAGCACATTAGTTTTTGAAGTCTAGGCATAAAAGTAAGACATACGTTCTCAGTTAAATTATAGTATCGTTTCCCGTTAAAGCCGTAGTATTGATTGTAAGGTAGGAGTGACATTAACAATATAAAACTTTCTAAATGCAATACCTATATTAACAAGTGCATAAAACTCGTATAACGGTGCTTAAGTTCAGTTGAATGAGTACGTCGATGTCGACCAGCCAACAAGGACCTTACAATACGTGTTGCCAAGTGAGCAATGTATAACGATTGGTGATTTCAAGAGTTCTTACTAAGTGGCTGCGACACCAATCGAGAAAAGATTGCATTGGAACCAATGGAACTGGTTTCCACTAACCTGCGTAAAGTAGAAGAATATAATAATGTCCTTTAATTTTGGCTACAGTATAGTACACAAGATTTTAAGTCTGTTGGTCAGCTAGTGACAAAGGCATTACTAGTAGTCAGTAATGAAAAAGAAAAACAGTTCAGAGCGAGTCGGACTCCGCAATTAAGTAGAAAAAACTTTCAGTTTAAGGCATTGTTTGGGACCGCATAAGATATTTTGTCAGTAAGGAAACACAGTACCACTAGCTAGAGACATGCTTTAATTTTTCTTTGATTGCAAATGCAATTGCAAATGTATTGACATTAACTTCAACAAATTGCATGCTATCAGTAATTAGGTTATTAGAAACAGTCATAAGTACGCACTGATTTATTACATTCTTTACTGCTACGCCTGCTTATCTTAGCATGCAAACGACGACTTCATAGATTATATTATGGTGGGTGTTCTTATTTGATAGTGGTTCTTACTTCCGAGTATGTCCAGTTAGCACCTTCCTTATTTGAGCCATGGAATGAACTGATTATATTCTCATAGCAGGTGTCACATTCAATTTGATTTCTTAAATGCTTCTAACTATTAACCGTGGATTAGTCTGTGTGAAGGTCAGAAATTATACCACGGAAAGGTACTACACCACCTACCGGGAAAGAAGTATCTACATATGTTCTCAACCAGATCATGGTCTGCCTGTGTCCCAGCGAGAACATAATTATAAAAGGCGGACGCAAAGTTACTTTTGTGCTTATAATAGTATGAATGGATTGGTGTCGGGCTGATTGTACAGATTCAACGCGTTAATCAAGGGTGTCCTTTACACGAACTATTCGAATGAGGCCGGGATTTCGCACATCTAGACGAAGATTTATGACCTCCTGCACTTAGCTACGGAAGCCGGCCGAAGGTATTGGAGGAATTTCGTCATCTTGTGGTTACCAATTAGTTGAGTACATTGGCAGGTTATAGTTACAGTATTACACTCGGTATGTAGGGAGGGGCATAAGGAATTAGGACTGTTGAACATATATACAATCTTACTTTTTGTTTAACTTAAACCTCTTATGATAAGAAATCTTTCTCTTTTTTTTCTTTCTTTTGATTCTTTATTGAGAATGATCTCAATGTTACAATTGGAACAATTTTGAGTTTTTTTCACCTACTGTGGACCGAAGCCGGACCTCGAAAAAAAAACAAGTCTTCCCACACATTTGTGTTCATGTATATCGTCAAAATTAGGGAACAGCAGATTTTCTTTTTGTTTGTTTAGGTACTTACCAATCGATTTGAGAGGTTATTTTATATTTTTTATTTACCTCAATATAATTATATATATTTTTTTTAAATTAAAAATGACTGTGACTATGGCTCGCTAAAATATTGATGAGAGACCAACATAGTAACGACTTTCGATTCAATGATGTAGTTTCCTGACCAAATCTCAATCCGGTACTCCATGGTCGTAGTTAACGCATTGAACCAATAAACCGATCGTATGATAATTACGAAAACTTCTGACGTCTTAAAGGCAAAAAGAAGACGAACAGACGAAGTTAATCTATTAGAGATAACTATGCTATGATGGGAAAGTCAAAAATGTAGGTACTAATTGACAACAACAAAATGTTATGCTAATTCTGTTGGAAGTCGTTGTAGAAATACTGACACCCAATCATCAGGCCCGAATTTCAGCTAAGCAGAGACAAGCAAGATTCGACCAATCACAGGTGATACGAGAGACACGATGCGGAATTCAACCAATATGCTTGGTCGATTCCCGCACTCTCCGCCTCTCCGCTCCGCTCGTCTCCGCTTTGTTGGAGTCCGGGCCTCAGAGAACAGATGACAATGGTTAGATGCGGCTTTTGATACAAGCTTCTGCCGGCATTCATTAATCAAAATATCAGTCAATTATACATCGATATTGCATAGCCGCAAACCTAAAATAAGTCGTAATTAACGTGGGGTCAGGTTACCTAACGTTTTGTTAGAATAAATAATTATATGCAATTAATTCATCAAAGATTGATACTACGTAAACGAACCGGAAAAACACAAAAAAATAAATGTTATATCCAATTTGCTAAACCACAAGTTATTTCTTTAAAAACAAACTTGCGTAATTTTTCCAACAGAGTGTATCATTCTGATAGTGAATTAATGCAGCTGTATCATTATAATACTACTTACCTAGTTCTAGCTCGTAAGCGTAACTCTAATCAGTTACTAAGAAAGATGTAAAACGATGCTTTCCACAACACCGTACAGATGTTAAGCTCATAATTAAGCGGCGAGTTATTCGACAGTAATGCAATGCAAACACATTAATACACATACCTATATGTAGGTCTTTATAAACGGCGGGGACACAGAAATAGTCCAGAATTAGTCATACAGCCGCGCGCAGGCCATGTTGAGTGTAATGTAAGCGAAACTTTGTACAACTTGCGAAATATGCTTGATTGTTTGAATAACGTCTACTTTTGAAGCTTTTCAAACAAAGTTACAATTTAGCTTATCGCTTCTGTGTTCTTTGAAAGGGCATTAAATATACCATAGACTCATTTCGCCAGTTAAGTTTGTCTAAGTCCATTTCACCGGGACATGACCTATTGCCATCAATTAGGCTTAGAATAGCACCGGATGGTTTGTAAGGCTGTAACGTTACAACTGATGAGACACAGCTCTCCCTGCGAGAGCCGAAAGTCTTTGAATGTCTGGTTCTATGATATGTTATATTCCTCATGCAAGATGTTAAGTTGTCAATAACCTATGTGTGCGGAGATAACGACTGCATGTTAACTGTGGTCGATAAATAACTCACATAACGGCAGCGGTTCACAGTCTCAGCATTTAGTTTGCTTGTACATAGCAAGCGTTTGCTCATCGTGTAGTCAGTCACTGAATTATTTATGTTTGACATTTTAAACCGAATAATTGAGCACAATAATATATAAATATTAATCTTTTGTTACACCTCAACCTGACTCCTGTACTAAGTGATATACCTGTGTTACAAGAGCCAGTGCCCTCTCGGGGCGAGAAGGAAGTTGCTAATAACATTTTGTTTGAAAAGAAATGATCACCGGCCTTTTATAATATCTTCAGTATTTAACAGTAAAATTATAATGAACCATAAAATAAATTCTCTTTCAAAAGCTGCTCTTAAAGTTTGAACTGATTCGCGAAAGATATACATAGGTGGCGCCCACACGCTATAATTAATACCTTTAATAATTATCTGACCAAATAACTTATCTATACATACATATAATAAAATTGCACCGAAGTCATTTTCGAAAAACTTGTTACAGCCATGGGTATTCACATCCCTTTCCTACATTGAGATAACACGGGTAGAAAATTGCAGATTTAAATAACATCACGTCTGTATTTCCTTAGACAGATGTATGTATACCATGGTAAACTAACATTCCGCCAGTCATCTTTAAAGCCCATGTTATAGCGAACCTATTGCTGTTAAACGGCAAACAACACGCACAAATCCAAAGTCCGGATTGCTACTGAGACATTGCTACTGCAAAAATACAATAGCACTTTGCCTAGGTTTACAATTCCTCAAACAAACGAGCAAGAATGGATGAATAACAAAACTTAGAAGCTTTGTTACGTGCTGGTTTAAAAAAAAATACTCTGGCGTCATGTTCGTGCTAATTCGGAAACAAGAACTGATACCCTTCTTGGTTTAACTGTACCTAAAATCTAATTACCTACATAAAACTCAAACTGTAGTTTTCACTATAATATTATCAGCATATTCTTCAAAAGGATAAGCCTTTTAACTAGCATAGAGAAGTAAAACAAAATGTATCCAAGGTGTTTTCCTAATTGAGTTAGGAGAGATCATGACTAATGGCTACTGTTTTAGATGTGTGATGTACTTACCTAAAAGTTTTAGTTTAAATTAACAAAACAACCGATGTTATAGAGAATATTCTGAGTATACTATAACTTCCCATTATCGTATAGTTCCGATAGAATACAACGAATATAGTCACGTGTTTTTCTATAGCAAAATTGTCTAACTCGATCACCGATATTTGTTCTGCTATAACGTAATTTGTGGATAGTTTTAATGCCGGTTTATTTTGAGAGGCCGCAAGCATTTCCCGTATTGCCGTCCCGAGCAGACGTGGTGGACACACACCGTTACCACCTCCCTGGAAGCCACGATGCGGTATATTTGTTTAAACTTAAATGACGTCACACATAACGAGTGGCGTTCCTACTTGTTAGCCTTCCAAAGTTTAACATTTTCTGCCTGAAAAGATTCAAGAAAGAACATATTTCAACCAAAACTATTTTACTCACAAAAATATATGTTTAAACGAAGCTAACGAAAGAGGTTCTAGATACTGGGCAGGTGGCTAAATACTGGTCGGGTATTGTTTGAGTCCATCGACGCGCAAAGAAGAAGATATTAGATGTGACCTTATTGTAATTTGAAAAGGTGTAATTTTAAATAAGCACACATGTTTAAATACGAGATTATAACGTTAAATCGTATTTAATAAAATTTTGGGCGATTGTTTTATGTTCCGCTAAATAGCCGGCCCGTATCCGTAGTAGGTCGTCGATCTAATAGCGTAGTCTTATCTCAATCTTTGGTTTGGGTGTGTGGTTACAGCATAAATTGTATATTTTTTGTCAGCGAGTATGCAGTGTGGTATGACATGTGCGTCAGTGCACAGCTTCGGTCCACATGTCGACATGTTGCGACATCGTCTCTCTACGCTCGCTCGACTTATGTGCATTGCTGGATATAATCGAGCACTGCCATTTTCTCCCTCCGAGAACCCTTGCCGTATACAACGACAACAGGATATCAATCGTTGCCCTGTTCTGCGTATTAAGTATTGTGATTATTTATATGTCATTGATATACAGGGTGGAAAGCTGAAACCCTGGAGGGAACGTCTCCTAAATTTTTTTTCAAAAACATTCGATTTTTTTCAATAGGATTTAAACCTGCTTTCAAACAGATATTTTGTAGAAGGAATCGTTAGGTTAGGTTAACAACTCGAAAAAGTACTACAAGCAGCTAATTATGGCGACGAACATTTTTAACCCACTTCAAAAAAGGAGGAGTTTCTCAATTCGGTTGTTTTTTTTTGCGTTTCTTACACCATCTTCGTCATTTATGAACCGATTTGAAAACTTCATCTTTTATCTGAAAGGATGTATTTCCCGATTGGTCCCATGGAAATTTTATCAAAATCGGTTAAGTTGTTTAGTTTTGAAGACAAAATATCTGGTAAAAAAAAGTTATTCAAGTAAAAGAAATTGCAAAATCGAAAGTTGACAAGGCTATGTATGTGATACGATAACAAAAAAAACTGACTATTGTTTGTTTCATTGACTTTTTTGCCACCGACTTCCGAAAGTAATTTTCCATTTTGTTTGGTGTTTTTTTTTTTGGAAGTCTGTTAATATTGGCATTTCCAACAATGACTTGAGTGGATAAAGTTGTTCTACAAAGCTTTTAAAGTTGGGTGGATTAATTAATTAAATTTCGAACTGAATTATTGTTAGGTGCAAAGAAAACATAAAAGCCCTAATACATATATACGTAGATATACATTTATAGTTCCGGGTTTGGCTGTTTGTGTTATGTGAGTTTAAATGTTTGCACACGCAATCATTTAAAACGCATCTCTCACATTTAAAACGCACCCACGGTACAGGAGAAATTACTAGTGAGGAGCAAAGTTAAAAAAAGGAACTAGTAGGGAAGTATCTAAATTCGCTTTAAATCAATAGAACTTGCCAATTGTTATTTAACTAGGACACTAGACAATAGTATTGTAATGTATAGTAGATTTCAGTATAGACGATGTGCAGTGCAGTGCATGCGGGTCGGACAAAACGAGCGGGTTTGTCAACAGCTGATGCGTGAAGTATTGTGCTAAAGCAGCCCTCCTTCGAGATGATACGTAAGTCACGTAACACAACAATACTTATTACGTCTTTGTTGTCCACATATGACGACTGTGTTTTGTCAATAACACTGAGGGTTTGTAATAGCCCCTAAAGACTCATGGGCTTAGTCAATGCTATTAGTAACCCTATAAATAAGTCTTTAGATGATGTAGGAGCGATTAAGTATTTAGGCTGAACGAATTCGTGTGTCATTATTGGGTTACTTTTGATGTCCATTATTATGTGCTTATTGTGTCACGAAACTCGTCATCTTTCTTCATTACCATGTAGTTTAGATGGTCGTTATTGCTAGGCCAACAGACAGCATTAAATCAGTGGTTTCGATTCTATAACTTCAACTAGGCATTGCACTGTAGTTTAATTTGCATAAAGGTAACCTTCTTTGTCTGAAATTAGCTACTAGTTTGTAAAGCATGTTATGAACATACGATCTATGTTGTTCCAAATACCTAGTAGGTACCTTAGGTACCGGAAATATCAATAGCTGAATAGTTCAGATCATCAAATTACAGTCATTCAGATCAGTCGAATGCTTCGAGTATTTACTTAAATACTCGACTTTTACACCTAGACCCACTTTTACTGGTCCACTACTTTGGACTTTTATACCTAAGCCTACTTAAGCCTAGGTATAAAAGTCGGATGTCCTGGTTTCGTTAGATCGAAATACTTGGTACGGGCTCCATTTAGTAATGTGATAGGATGACAATAATGATGCTCAAATTCTTAGTTCGCGTTACGTGGCTTTGAAGATGAAGGAGCAATTCTGAACGACCTCCGTTGTCCGCCCGGTGGCATATCTAATGCCTATCTGCATGGACGATGCAGTTATTATGCTGACTGCATTTTATTTTTGCATTTCTTTATGCATGGTTCGAAATAAGTGATGCAAGGTTGTCTAATGGTCTAGTGTACTTATCTTTAGTAAAATATGGATCTGTTATGTGAAGTTATGGCCTGGTCTCCTAAAAACATTTGTAATTAATTTGACTGAATACTTCTCTGACCTCGTTGTTGTCATTTTTATCAAAAAACAACAGGCAGGTGATATACTAGTTATCTGACTCAAGTAGATAGTTGTTTAATCAAGGGTTTGCAGTGTGAACGTACAATAACAGCTACAATTACATATATGGAGCACCAATATACATATAGCATAATATATGCATCTAATATCCACATCTCAAGACTTCAAGCACAATCAGTACAATAAAATAATGATCGTCGTCCATCTAGTGGAATATTGGCCAACGACCTGATAATCGGAACCATCCGGCGGCTCGCCACTATCGGGCCACCGACCCAAACCGGCTGCAATCTAAGCTTCAACATAATCGCATTTACATTGCCGCTAGCGAAACTCTTGACATGCAAAACGCTCCTATAGCTATCGTGTATTCCAATATAAATAATTGATTTCACCATTCCTTTAAAATAAAACCCAGACTGCACCATATTGAAATGGAGACACATCCCAAGTTTAGAGATAATGTTGCGAATTTAAAAGCAGATACGAGAAGTCGATTTTAACTCCGATAGATCCGATCTAAGCCTGATGACAATCGAAATCATTGCAGAACATCTGATGTGTTATAATTAGCTTGCATCAGCTGCGAGTAATCTACGAGTCCCATTTAATGCTCGCACTATCGATGTACATACCTATGATTCTGTTGGCGCTGAATGGCCGATGTCGGTGGATGATTACGGTAGAATATTGAATAGAACCTATTTGATATAATATCAATAGACAAATCGGTAGTGAACACCAAATAATCAAGACTTGTCTTTTTAATTATGAACATTATTGCGCGTGTGGTAAACTGGTAACCAGACATTGCTGATACATTTCACCACCAAAAATTCTTATGCCCCGAATAAAATAGGAGCTATTGATTAACCTCCATAACTACATAGTACATCGAGATGTAGTTAGTACTTATTTACGTCGAGATCCCGTCACCAGGATTAGAAATTCCAACTTACAAATTGTAATTTATGTTTTGACCGCTTGTGCATAAAGCCACTGTTTTGCCTATAAATCTGCACTTACGCATTACCTATAGTAAACTCTATTTGTTTATACAAGAAAATCGCTGCGCAATTTATCGACACGTTGCGACATGAAACAGTCTTCCAAGTATGCAATCACATCGATACAATCAAGTGAAGAAGATTCTTCGTGGAAGCTCAAGGGTAGCCCGCGAAATACAGGTCAGTTTCATGTTGTATGTTGATTAAAATATTCGCGACCGTAACATAGTTGGTTTTATGACATTTTCATGAAATAGTCACTAAATGGGATTAAATGAACTTAGAGGGTTGTATTGATGATTTTATTGATTTGAATTCTCTTAATAGGTAGGTACGTATTACAGTCGCGAATCATATTTTAATCAACATAGCCATACATACACTGACCTGTAAATTGCAAAAAAAACGTTAGAAATTTTGAATTTCGCGGGCTACCCTCGCGGTTTCACCTTAAGTTAGGCGGAGCATTATCGATCGCCGAATGCAGAAAGAATCGCATTGCATAAAGGTTAAATGTTTAAAAGCACTAACCTTTGATGTTAACGAAGGCCTTCTCCTCCATCCGGACGACATCGCAATTCTCAATGTCCAGCTGGAGGCTGAGAACATCCAGGTTGGAGGCGGCGTAAGACCTCATGAAGACGATCTCGGCTCCGGTGATGTAGATGCGCCTGGCATCCCGTAGCTTCGACAGGGAGTTGGCGCCAAACATGACAACCCCGGCGCCGCTCACTGTCAAGTCCGTCGTAGTTTCTGGTAGATCTCCCTCGAAGAAGTCGAGCTTCTGCAAACCACAAAATAATTTTCAAATCTGTTGAATGACTGACCGCAGTAGTTTTCAGTATTATGACAAACAACTGACGTCATTATGCTATGAGTTAATAAACATCTGCTGCGCTTACTTTTGTCATTCTGTTTCTAAGCTATTGTTTCTTCAGAACTGTTTTAACAGGTAATCCTAATGTAACTACCATAAAATGAATAATAATAAATAATGTGACTACCATGAATAACTAGGTATGAACGTAATAAGTTATATTATTATTAAATCAGGTCATGTTGATGTTTAACGTGAACCTGTGGGTGTAAGACAATACTAAGTGGTTCCTAACAGACGCTTTGTTTAAACCGATAACGATGTTTTTCTACAAACGTTTAATGTACTTACTGTTAGTACACTAATGACGTTAAACGAGCTTTATGCTATAACGAACCTTTGCGATAAAAAAAATCAGGCAAGGTTACAAATTCGTACTTAAATAATTTCGTAATCAATGTTTTTATGCACTTGAGCATGAGCATTCAAAAATAGTAAATCCGATACTATTCACATGTTATGCCGCTAACTTGTAAATTAAAATTCAAACAAGATAAACGATTCCGGTGGTCCTTAAAGTAGAGGGGTTCAACGGATACGGGCTGCTGATTAAATTACGCATGATGTGGGGAAAGTGAACGACTTGGCCGGGAGGACACCTACGCGCCCTCTGCTGCGCTCCCATTGACGACATTAGCTTAGCCTTGACCAAATAAATAACCACACTCACTTTCAAGTGCGACTGTTGGCCCTATCAATTGATGTGATCAAATATTTTGAACAATGCCCATTTTAGACGCTATGTTATCGACTAATGACGGCTTCTTGTACAGTATCTGTTATCGAGTCGCTGGTATTCATACCCACAAACATAGATAACGAATATGACTCAACGCGCAAGATAGTAGAACAATGCGCGCTACGAAAAATTCATAACTGTTACGTATTTGTTCCAGCGTGCTCTGTTAATTTTGGCGGCTGTAAAATTTTGGAATAGTAGCCGAAGTTGCCGTTACTTTGGACTCAGACTATGTAACTACAAAGAAACGAATAGATGACACGTCCGCTCTCACATACGCGCAACAAAATAAAAATAAACGCACGCACACACACAAACCGACGCCAATCGGATTTCAAGTCAGTGCCGGCTACTTGAACTTTATACGTTTATATCTTCTAAGTATTCGGTGGTGTATTTATTATGTTAATGATTATATCAAGTAGCTTTTGCCATATTCATCATAACAAACTAGATTTGCCAAGCCAAGATTAATGTTATTGGTAATGTAAAACTACTAGGTAATTTGCATTTTCACAGTAATTTTCATAGGTATACCGCATCCAAGGCAAACGCTCAGATTTGTTATATTATTAAGTGAATACACAAACAGATCTATTCTAAACGCTTGAGATTATCGGTTTAAATATAGTTCGCATACCATGCCGTGGTGGAGTTTTCAATGTTAAACACTGAATAAAATTCGTCAACTGAGTTGCGTTATCGACGTCACGGTCGTCATCTCAGCAAGTAGTATCTCCGATTCACTTTTTTCATTCACAGAAAGACGATAAAGCTTCCAGATGTGTCCCGGTGTTGTGTACTCAATCTACATAAGTCACAGTCGAGTCTGTGCAATTTTGTAAGTGTTGCCATGTACGGCGTTAAGTTCTGAGATGACCGTGAGATACTCAAGTACTGGTCAATGCGAATTTTTGACCACCTCAGACTTCGGATACCTGTTTAAATGTTACTTGATATATAAATTTACTTTATGACCAGAGGCTGTATTATTCTCATTATTTACCCTATCGTGAGCCAACAGCATTCAGTAGTATTGAAGTCAAAGTCAAAGACCTGTACATGTGGTATAACCTGCAGCGAATATTGCGTTTCATTTTTGCCCTATTGATAGGTACCGTTCCCATTACCAACGTTCGTTGCAGCTTAATTGGTCGCTTAAATAAAGCACTGCGCTTGAAAGCTATTAAAACAAGAAATCTTAGATAAACTTGGAAGGGAATGAAAATAATAAAGATAAATAATGATCTATGTCGTAGACATAATGTTGTGGTCGACGAATTAAGTCGGTAGTCGGCTCTGTTGCGTGCGAAACCTGTTAGTTGGGTGAGCCATACGGTGGGTCAGAACAGCATGACTCGTTTCTTATAACGCGAGTCGCAATTACGCTGCTACTTGTTACTTTATAATGTCATAGATCGGAAGCCAATGACGAGCTAGCATTAGGTCGTGCTCTAGTTTGCCAGTTGGATGGACATGGGCATTGCAGAACTAGGTGGATTCGACGGAAGGCGAAGACAATGCCCGGAGACTTTCGGCCGCCTGATGGGGCATAAGTCAATTGAAACAATAGATGGGTGGGATCTCGATACTACTGCGCTCTAGTATCTACAATATCGGCATGTGTGTTCGCAAATAATATTGTACCAGATTCGTCCTGTTTTGTAGATGTAAAGTGTCAGTTTATTAAAGCAGAAAAAAAATGATGAGGCACACAAGGGCCATGATTTTATCAATGCGATTGTTGTCTTTTATATAAACGTATTTAATTACATAATATTTAGTCTTCGGAACGTTAAATCTAAGACTACACGTCATGTTCCCGTTTATACCTACTAATAAATTTGGTGACCTGTGAGCCAGACCGGGTGTTCACCTTTTTCATTGGGCGTCAATTAGCCAGATTTGCGTCGCCAAGCGCCAACTTTATCTCAACACATGTAAAACCGTCTCGGTTGAAAATGGACTCAACTACAGTGGCGCAATGTTAAAATTGGTTTGGACGAAGCTACGACTCTGTACGGTTCAAGTGTAACTGAGCCATTTGAGTCATACAGAAACGAGTTGGCGCTGATTTCCATTACAGACAATTCACTCAAGATTTTACAAATGTCAATGTGTATTTATTGGAGACCATCGATGGCGTTTAATGCATGTTTTAAAAGGAAAATGTCCATGATTTCTGACTGTTTTCTACTTCCGTCCTAATATTTCTATAACGTTCAGGGACTGTATGATATGATCACATTATGTATACGTAATTGGTATTATAATAGTTATCTGTACCGGCCTTGTCAGCAAACAATGAAACCACTTGTGTATCAAGCGGTTTCATTGTAGCGTACTGCAACCGACATGTCTCTCTCGCTGACAGTATGGGTCAAATTATGAATGGAGATATACTCCTATTTTTTTAGTGTTACATGAAAAAAATGTCCAATATAGTATTTAAATAACGCCAAGTTATCTGAAACCAAAGTTAATGGCGGAGTTATAAGCATTAAACACACAATTACAATAGCCATGAACAGCCTGAGTAAATGTGTTTGCCGAGTATTACATCAGACATTATGTCTAAGAATATTACTGTACTTGGACGTAATAAGTGGTAGATAATAGCAAACGAGGTATCTTTGCTCCTTGTTCGTTGTAACTTGTAATGCAGAAAACTATGTACTGCATATGCGGTCGACTGGGTTCGACAAGTTAGGAAATAATTGTCACTAGCAGAGAACTAAGGCAGGAAATTGTAGAGACTTTGTTCCTTTGTAGGTTTCATTAAACCTTCATGGTGTGAGATATTCGAGTGAAAGTTTTTTTTATATAATACCTATGAGATTTTAATTTTAAAGAATGTGCAACATTCGATTTTCGAATTTCAATTGTTTTTTTTATTCAGCTTAGACGGAAAAGATGGATACTTCGAAAATCCGAGTAATTTTTAATACAAGTTCCGCAGCGGAACTAACGCGGCAAAAACGGCTCGCAATATCAAGGCTGCGTTTGTAGAGGACTGCTAATGAACGCACCGTGCGTTTTTCGTTCAAACGCTTTCGTAATGGAAACTTTGACTTGAAGAACGAACCACGCGGATGACAGGTGAATAACGCTGAATTGAAGGAGATGGTGGAAGCCAATCCGAGTCAAACTGCTCAGGAATTAGCACCACGGTTTAACGTTACCTTACCTACAATATGGACTCATTTGCATCAGATCAATAAGATAAAAAATATACAAAATGGGTGCCTCCATGACTTGACTGATCTGCAGAAAGAAACGCATGTTGAATCTGGCGCTGCCTTGTTGAATCGGAACAAAAATGAAGGAATATTGAATCGAATTGTGACATGTGACGAAAAGTGGATTCTTTACGATAACCGTAACCGAAAAATGCAATGGTTGACCCCAAGTTAAACGCCGCAACAGTGCCCTAAAGCAAAGCTTACCAATAACAAGGTAATGGTAACTGTTTGGTGGTCTCTTCATGGTGTTATATACTAGGATAGCTTTCTCAGGTCTGGTCAAGCAATATCAGCAGATGTTTACTGCGCCGAACTTCGAAGAATGATGGCGAAACCGGCAGTGAAACAGCCCCGACTCGTGAATCGATCTTCACCATTATTGCTCCATGATAACGCAAGACCTCACACTGCACGAGACACCGTTGTAACTCTACAGGAGCTGCAGTTAGAAACCATACGTCATTCTCCGTACTCGCCAGACCTTGCTCCAACGGACTACAATTTTTTTCGTGATTTGGACAATTTTCTACTTGGTAAAAAAAAATTCTTCTCAGGAGGCAGTACAAAATGCTTTCACACAGTTTATCGGATCTAGATCCCCAGAGTTCTATCACAAAGGCATAAATGAACTTCCGATTTTTTGGCAGCAATGTATAGATAATGAGGGTAAATATTTTGATTAAATAAATATGTTAAGTTACATCTTGGAAAAAAAACGAGTTTTAATTTTGCAGTATAAATCGGCAATTTCATACTTTAACCTCTAATATTTCCTTGAAAATTGTTAAAATGGTAATATTCTGAAACGGCTACAGCGTAAGTAACTCTTTATGTATGAGTTAAGAGCTTGGACTTATCAAGTGAAAGTTGCATAGAGCATGCTCTTCTCTTTAGTTGCCCTCACTTGACTCTTAGATAACCAAACGTCATAATAAATGTTCAATGCAAAACATTATGCCACCTAACGCCACAGGTCTTTGTCATTACAAAAAAAAAACGATTTGGCTTTTGTTTACCAATCCGGAAGTTTCGATACTTTATTCATAGCATTAAACAATAGATTTGGGGAAAGTTGCAGAAAGTTCAGTTTTATAGCACACTAGCTGTTGACTGCGAATTCGTTCGCTTGGATATTTTGATGTGTCATCATCATCTTGCCCTTGTTCCATTCTACTTGGGATCGGCTCAACACGTTTCCTTCTTCCATTCTCCCCTGTCAGACGTCACGGCATGATTTGATGTGTATGTAATGAGAAATAATGTAGCTTATGTGCTATCCCAAACTAAAATCTTTTTGTGTGCCAAATTTCATCCAGATCCATTTAGCCGTTCTGGCGTGATTGAAAAACAAACATCCATCCAAACGTTCTTTTATTTATAACTAGCTGTTGCCGCGATTTTCGTCCGCGTGAACGTATTATAAAAGTATTACTTCCCTATTTGATTTTCTTAACATTTTTAAGGGTTTCAAATTTTACAGACACTTCAATTTTTTATTTATTTGCATAGATGTTAGTATAGATGTCCAGCAAAAAGATTTTTAAACAAATTGAACTTAAGCAGCATAAGCAGCTACTATTCGTTCAATGTGCACAGTGCCACCAAAGGACGCAGTCGAATATTTAAAGAAGCTGCAACTAAATTAAGGAGTAGTAGTTGATTAGTTTTAAACAATTGGAAATTGCGATTGTAATTTCTTTTCATATTTAATACCCGGGCAATGTCTGAGTTTCCTTTCTTTGACCCTCAGATTGATGCATTTAGAGATGCAATTGAAATAAAAATTAGTCATCTAAAAAGAATGTGAGGCTTCACAATCGCCATGTAGAATTAAATTCATAAGTTACGACTTGACTTGGATTGGTCTATACTAACTCAAAACAGAGGAGATTGGAATAGGGAAAGGGTTGCGGTTGACTCGCAGTAAATAAATAAGTTAAGGCCCAAACGTTAAATTCCAAATCGAAACTACATAAAAGCCGGTTACACGTGTAGCACTGGCTTCGCTCGACAGATAGACACCGCTGCAAAGTGCATGGCGGTTCATTCAATTTTAATCTAAGACTGAATTCTTGGTAAATAGTGGTGAAGATGTTCAAAGCCCGATTTAAATAATTCTCTCATTGAAAAATTTCCACGAAAAATGTAAACTACGATCATAGCCCACTTGAAACCTTAGAACTCAAAGATTTCAGATCGTAATTCAGGGTATTCTCGGGGGTTGTGCTGCGGGTTGTTCGAAAGAGATACCGCGGCCCCGGAACACAAAGGGCGATGAAGGAACATGGGTGGGTTTTAGTCAGTAAAAGTCTGACACTCCCTCCCGCTCAGCCCAGAGCGGGAGAAGTCATTTGATGATTTCCCATCCGGAAAAAAAAAGAAAAAAAAAAGGGTATTCTCGGGGTATCTGTTTGTACAAAATTCTTTAAAATCTTTAAAGCTAGTTTAAAAGACTATCCAAACAGAAAATCCGAGGCATTTAATATTTCGTCAACGTGCGTCGCATGGGATAGTCCATGTGCCCCATAGTAACCTAATCCTATTTAGTTGCGTTCTCAATGCTGAAGATGGAAGCTTCTTTGAAAAAAAATTCAATGCTTTCATTGAATTTTCTAAATAAAAATATTGTATACAATTGCACGAAAGCGTGAACAAGCCGCATACGATCTAATTCGCCGGGCCGCATTTTCTTACTTCCTGCTACTTGGTGCCGATTTTATTCGATTGCATCGGCGGAAAACAAAAAAGCCGCGTCTATTTTAGAAATAGAACGATCCAGCATTTCTATCATAACAAGTTAGGAAAGATCTGCCGATAAAAAATATTTGCGATAGCAGTTCATTTATGATGGCTTTTATTATAATTATGTATAGAAAAAAAGATGACTGTTGACGATAAAGAGGCGATAACGAAAGAGTCCTTTTATAATTTGATGTATTAAATACGGTACAATTAACACAAAACAAACTGGTTTCCGGCTTGATGCACTTGAAAAATAATAAAGATCTAACAAGTTAACAAAAAAATAAAAAATAGGTCGACATCATATAAGTCCTTCACTTCGTAAGTTTAAAGAGAGCGTTATAAAACGTTTTTGCAAAAAATAATAATCGACTTCTAAAAAAAAACACTAAAAAAAGTGGAAAATAACATTACTTTCGGAAGTCGGTGACTATTGTTTGTTTCATTGACTTTTTTGGCACCGACTTCCGAAAGTAATGTTATTTTCCACTTTTTTTGTGTTTTTTTTGGAAGTCGGTTATTTTTTTTTTTTGCAAAAACGTTTTTATTTTACCCTTTTTAGTTTTCGCATCACACACAAATCCTTGTCATGTATCAATTTCGCAATTTCTTTTACTTGGATGACATATTTTTTCCAGCTATTTTGATTTAAAAACCAAACTGCTGAGCCGATTTTGATGAAATTTCCATGGGACCAATCGGGAAGTAGATCCATTCAGATAAAATAAGATTTTTTCAAATCTGTTCATAAATGACGAAGAAAAAATACAACCCAATTGAGAACCTCCTCATTTTTTTGAAGTCGGTTAAAAACAAGTTACAAAACCTGCAGAAAAACATCAGCACTCAGCATTTATTTACGTTGCTCTTCAAATATTTATGTATCTTCATTGTTTTAATGTTATGGTTACTTTATCTAATCTTTTTAGTCAAAATAGTTTGAGAAGATAACAGTTTCTAAATAACTCGTTAGTTCAGGTAAATCGTCCTATCACATTTTATCATCGTTAGTCATTAATAGAACAATGACGGACTACCTGGAATTACATAATAGAAATCAATATCCATCGCATTGCAATGACAAGTATTTTACATTCATAAAGTTTTTTCTTGGTTAAAACAATGCATGGAAACCGTAATTATTTTCTTATAAATCTCTCTTTTCGGCCCCTTCACCAAGAGTAATGATGACTCCATGCAACAAGCGAAAGTTCGTTATGTAATTTCGTTTTGTACTTGTTATGTTTGATTTTATAATATCTATACAGAGTGGAAGGGACATCAACGCACAAAACGGATACTACGTATTCAGTACAACATTCCGAACACTCCACATAGAAAATCTTCGTAGGTAATTCAAACTCAAAGCATTTATTTCAATAAGACCACTGCGGGCACTTTTAATTGTCAAAACACAAAAAATAAACTAAGCTATAGTCCCAGTCACAGGGAAATTTCGTCGCAAACGGCGATATTTAAACAGACTTATTTTCTGTAACTGAAAGCTTTTGCATATTGACAAACGAGTGGCCGAACTCGTGAGTCTAGTTAATAAACATCAATCAAAGCTTTTAGAGTCCTATTACAAAAAAAAAAACGCGAAATTGAAAGGTTTCCACGTTGAAATTATAATATGTTGTCCATTCGTTGTTTGAGATAACAATTACTTGTTAAAATAGTTCTTTTCCTCTACTACAATAATAATAAAGCGAATTTTAGATAAATTATTAATTTATTCAGTAATAATCATTCTTTCAGTGCATGTTTAGACAAAAACTAACGGAGACGTGATTTGCGAGCTCTAATTTGTAGATTCTATTGAATATAGACAATCAAAATATATTTTTTATCTTACAAATATCCCCAACTTCAATAATGATTGAATACATTTTCGTCATATCCCTTTATTGTAAAGAAAAAAAATGGACCTAAATCAATTATTGACCGAATAGACTTCGAAACAAGCCCCAATATCTCCGAAATTGTACATCATTTTGACGTAATATTTATACCAAAATAATCTTCAACATTTGCCTAAACTATAGTATTTTTTTTAAATCGCTACTATTATTTTTAGTGAATTAAATAAAAGTGCATCGGGAGAATGATTATTACTGAATAAATTAATAATTTATCTAAAATTCGCTTTATTATTATTGTAGTAGAGGAAACGAACAATGTTTAACAAGTAATTGTTATTTCAAGGAAAAAGAAGGAAACCTTGCAATTTCGCGTTTTTTTTGTACTAAGCCTCTTAAATTAAAATACTGTGATAAACAGTTACTTTTAATATATAACATTTTCCCTCTTTCGTTTATTTTATTTAGTTTCCGTTTACATCAACATAGGTTATGAGCATAATATAAACATTTAGGTATCTACTCTTGAAATAAATATTAGTGATGTACTCGTACGTCTAGCCAAATGCCTTCAGTGCGATTTGCGCACATTGATCTAAAATAACACTGATGATTACATATCTATCGTGAAGTTTGTTTTATTTACTATTCACTGCTGCATATTTATTAGAATCAGTAACAGAAAAGCCGTCGTTTCATATTATGAAAAAAAAAATACTCGCAGTTCCCATCTAGGTACAGGTACCTACTGTTTTAAAACTTCTTTCAATAGCTAGCATTTAAAATCGCATAAATTTTGGTCTATTTGAAATGCTACATTCTAGACGTACATTTAATGATGTTGCGACAGGCTCTAAACGTCATACGAAAGTTTAAGAGGCTTTTTAAATAAGATTCATCTCTCCACACTTGTTGAACTGCCTAATAAAATAGCTGTTTTGAGATGCAATGGGGACTTTAAAAATAACTGAATATTTTAATATGTTGTATTCAAAAGTATTATGTTCAAATGTTTACGTTTTCAATATTGCCAGGCTTCTGCTTCATTGTGCTGAAAAATCGTTTTCTACGTAGTTTTCTTTTACTAGAAAATGATTGTCACTTTGACACTAGTGACAGGATTGGCTTCAACCCGTTTCCGAATAATGTTACATTTTGTAAGTGGTCTTTGCAAAATTTTCATTTTAAATAAGTATTATATAAAAGGTAGCTTCACAGCTGACAATAAATAAACATAAAGTTATTATACTGAACGTTACGCCAATTACGAAGTACACAGAAAAAATACTAAGATTAGCAGAGAGTAACTTGAATTAATAGTATTTAAATGTATAGGTAGTGTTTGTGTGCATATCAGCAGTATCTGTACGGTGTTGGTATATGTGTGTGATGCTGATGATGTGTGTATGTCTATGTTATTGTGACTAACTGGCACTACTAGTGTAACTGAGTATTCCGCATTTGGTCTAGGATTATGATGATCTCTTTTTAGGGTTCCGTACCTCAAAAGGAAAAAACGGAACCCTTATAAGATCACTTTGTTGTCCGTCCGTCCGTCCGTCCGTCCGTCTGTCAAGACCGTTTTTCTCAGGAACGCGTGGAGGTATCAAACTGAAATTTCTATATGATACTTAGTTCTACTGTCCCTGGAAGCTGTAGAAAAATCAACCTTCTAAGTCAACGCAATCAAAAGATACAGCCATTTAGGCCGCAAATTTCCGCAAATTTTCGAAACTCGCACGGGAATCAAAACCTACAGGGTACTTCCCGTGAACTTAGAATCTTGAAATTTTGTACGAAGTCACGTCTTATAGTACAGATATAGGAAAAATTACGAAAACCGTAAATTTTTAGTTTCGTCATATAAAAAAAAGTTATATACCCACAGGTTTGTACGGAACCCTCGGTGCGCGAGTCCAACTCGCACTTGACCGGTTTTTTTTAAGACGGTTCCGTGTGGTTTTATAGGGATCAAGTGTGTGGAACTTGTCACTATACAAAAGCGGGTAGACTCAAGAAAGGCGACGTCTTCAGATAATTAGGAAGAGGCTAAGGAACTGCTAACAGAGTGGTATGTCTGGTCGGCTAAAAAAGTATATTTTGTTGAGCAATTGTGGACAGCCAAATTTAGCATGTCTCTCTCTTCCAGAGTATTTAATTTGTGGCATGTTTTAATTTGGGATGTCAGCTTTAGTTTTATAATTAAGGTGCTCAATCAATTTACGTTGGATGGATTCGATTAAATCAATACATTTCTTATAAAAAGTTCGCCCTTGCAGATTCTAGTATGTTACTTAAATAGCAGTCGTAACTAGTATATTTTTTTAAGCCTAGTGGACTATTAAACTGCTAGCTGTTACGTATAACGGATCCTTCGGCCGTTTTTCGGTCAGAATGCAGAAATCTATCCGGTCGAACCTGCCTTTTCGAAATCTGCCCCCAGAAAACATCAGCTGTTCCATACATTTTGACCGTGTAGGTATTGCAGTTATGTAGGAGATAGCTCTTTTTTTAAATTATCGACGAAAATATTCTGTGTGTCCAGAATGATATACTGAATATGTAGTAACCGTTTTATGCGTCGGTATCCCTTCCACGCTGTATATCAAAATGATTGCTTTCTCAATACTCTCAGCTGCATTTAAACATTCCTCATTTGCTTTTCATCCCTTTACGCTATTAAAATCAATCAATTCTGCTCTGAATCGTCATAATCACCTGCTTCAGTAGATATAAAGGGAAATATTCAAATTACATATTTAATCCGTAGAGAAATGCAGTTTCATTTGTATGGGCAGTGACTGAATTACGATACACGCTATTATTAAATATCCATTTACAAACGTGGGAATGACAGTATCTACCTGCATATGGCACCCGTGTTTTGCTGGCTTTGCTTTTACAATAATATGTCCAACAAAACGCTATTTTGCAAATATTTGTATAATTATTTCAACGGTAAGACCCAATTACGGCGTCGAGTGGCTTTCGGGACCGGGACCGGGGTCCCGGATTCCACCTATAAATTAAATTATTATTTTTAGTGTTATTTCGGGACCACAAGAAAAAATATCTAAATATCTTCAGATTTTCCAATTCTGAAACGCGATGAGAACAGTAAGAAGTACTAGGCTGTCATACATTTAGGATTGTATTCTGTTCGCGACACCTTTTGTGCAAGTTCTGGGCAGTAATTTTAAGAAAAGTACTAGGCTAGCATAAACTCAAGGTGATATGTCTTTTAATCATTCTGGGTAAGTGAGTGAGTGTTAGGTTGGGAATACTAGAATATAATTATAATTGATATAAGTACCACTTTGTTTGTATGCAGGCCTAGTACTTTTTGTCGCCAAAGACGATTTTAGATAATATAATACATAGTATCACTTGCCACTCATGGCGTCCACTAAAACTCGCGTGTATTGTAAAATAAGTAACGCTAAAACGCGCGGGCACTCGCTCCGTACAACACTTGCCCCAACTGACCTTACTAAATACTCAATATTATTTAGTTGGATTTATAAAAAGATAGTTGTAGGTATAAAATAAAATAACAATATATCAATCATATAAGAGAACAGTGAGAGAGAGAAGTACGAAGAATATGATTTGCTCGCACGTAGTGTTTTCTGCCCACATCTATTCGAAAGTCGCTTCTTTATGAGGCGATGGTTTGCTATTTGACCAATCACACCCCTTTGTCAAGGATAAACGGGTTCTAATAACGTTAGTGCTAAAAATAAAAATAGTTTTGTTTGTATAACTTCAAAATTTTTTGGTTGACCGTACTTTCCCAACACATAACGTTGTTTATTTTTCTTGCGGTCCCGAAATACTACTCAAAAATAATTATTTTGTTTATAGGTGGAATCCGGGACCGCGGTCCCGGTCCCGAAAGCCACCCGACCCAAAATTATAAACACATAAAATAACTCGCAATATTTGCTATTTATTTTACCATTTGTAGCTGTATTAGCAGTTACATCAGGTTTGTTTGTCATACCAAGTTGCATCCTTAAAATAATATTGAACGGGAATTCATAAAATCTCGTAAAACGTTACTAATGTCCGATGTGGAGTTTGTATCAGAATACCGTAGTAGTGGCCTCGGTCGTCGCAGGAAGCGATCTCTCATTACGTTTTTTTATGGTTTGTCCGATGCTCCCGCCCGGTCGCGCTGCGTTTCACGATGCGTGTTGAGACCGGCTCATATGATTACTTTTATTTATTTTTTCTACAATAGATCGGATTATTTTTAGTAAGCTGCCGTATTTCAATGTACATAGCTGAATTCGAATGCGAATTGATCAAAGGATCGTTCGTGAGTGTTCAACTGTGATTTTTTGTGTACCGTTTCTCAACTAAAATTATTATATAATTAATTAATTAAAATATGCTTAATTAACAAAATATTTACAGAGCAAAACTTATCGTAGTTTTGATCTGTAAATATTTTGTTTGGCTTTGGTTTCGTTACACACACAAAGATACCGAAAGAATTAATGAAAGGGTCGGATAGCGTGCGAGTTGCAATATAATATTTGTTAGCGGGTCGGTCCCTTCGTGTTCTAACGTCTCAAGATGCAGTTAACCGGCTTCTCGAGCAACAGGTGTAAGCGTGGAGCTCTAAGCTTTTTGTACAGATCTACTACAATATATGTACATGCCTACATATCGAAGTCGACTAACAACCACGTGTACTTGATGCATCTTTACACCTCGTTCTTGACATGTTGTATTCAATGTACGCATATGAACTCCATATGTTTTTATTTGTAAGTCCTTGAACAGTTTAAAAAAACGTTTGTATCAAAAGTTTACGCTTCGTGACCGGTTTTTTATAGTGCTGCTTATGTTGAACATCACTCTTCCATTTAAAGCGTATACATATTTTGCTTTGATCAAGTTAGAATCAAGCCCTTTCGTCACGCAGTGCCAATTATGAATTTATACTCCTAATTAACTATAGTTTACCACAAAGAGGTTCTCATTTCGACGCGTAATCCGCCAAAAAAATGTGAAGGGTGTACCTCGAAGTTCATCATCTACAGCAGTCCACAGTTCGATTCTCGAACTCCGTTCCATTTAAATTTGAAATAAAAATTCCAATCTCTAATAGTAGAAAATTTGGGGTTCATTGAGGTTTTACCTAATGAATTTTCAATTGTGAACCGATTCTGTTGAAATTTGGTAATCCTAATTTGTAGTTCTGATGACATTACAAAATAAGTGAGAACTGAAGAGAATAAACGGAAAACGAGAAGTGTTCGGTACAATATTTGCAACCGAACAGCTCGGCACTTTAGCCTCCGTGCATTTCCATAAATGCATGTATCGCAAGTATTACCGAGTTAGTGCGTGTTCGAATACCAATCGCGTAACTCAACCAAACCATATCAAACCTAATTTAGCTTAGATTTACCATTTTATAACCAGTCTCAATATAAACTTTAACCCATATAATTTCGTATAATTTCACCAGTGGTGACAAATCAACAACCAAACCATAACCAATCAACCTACCCAGGATTTAGAGCTAAACCAAGCAAGCGCTAACATATACAAGAAGCGAAAAAGATCAATCAAGCTACCCGTTTTACACCATACGTAATTAATTTACTTGTATATTTGGCGCCGCCTCAAAATTTGATACTTATATTAATTTAGAAGTGTATTTAGACTAAAAGGAATGTTATTTTTCGTTTTTCTAAAGTGTTATTTTCGTGTCCTCGTAGGCTCTAATAGTTCCGAACGATTTGCTATAGCGGCCTGTAACTGTCCCACGGCAGGAAAAACCCACTTCTCATACAGAGAAGGATTGAGTATTAATCCTTACGCCAGGTCAAGACTAGGTCGGTGATTTCAGACTAAGTTCATTTTTCCGCAATTTTGTTTTCATCATCGACAGTCACCTAAGATTAACTTAGCCAATGCTCCTAGGGAATCGGAAAAGTCTCATGGTAATGCTCCCGGGAGCGGCGATCCCTCATCCTCTTGGCCATCACGGTATTCATTAATTAAATACTTGTAGGCACTACTTCTAACAACGAAAATCGGTCGACGAGAAACCTATGAACTTTATTGCGCCATATTTCCCGATTTGCGAATATTTGGTTTAGGTTTATTACATCTTTCCATGCCTTTGAAATTTCTAATCTTGGTGATAATTTTGCCAAGCAATCTGCACAAGCACTGTCATAATGTGTCTAGTTTTAGGGACACCGTATCAGTTTTTTTTTGGTCTGTTTGAATATCCGTATTTCGATCAGTTGCAAGACCTTCATTTTGTGCTGTTTCCTGAGTGAGCGTCCACACCACTGTGTTACTCCTCTGTTCGTCAATCGTCTTTAAGTATGGATCCCTGAATACATCTTCGACTTTTCCGAACGCGGTTCGTCGTAGCTGAATGCATCTGTTGATTACCTTGTATCCTCTAGTTGATTTCCAAATATAGTCGTATTTGTTTTAAAAATGATTCTCATATGTTTTTTTTTAATTTGGTTTTTGCTAAGAAATTGTGATCGCCATTAAGAGTGTCGTCATTTGCGTCTAATTATTAAAGGAGCTCATATATAATGGAAATAAGAACCTGGTTGGTTGTTTTTTGTACATCGAACGCATGCAGATGCGGAGTCCTCGGCCAGTAGACAATGGCCCCGTGAGGGCATACATACTGCGACAGTAATTAACTTCCTGTTTTATTCGATGCCTACAATCGGTGGTCACTACTGTGTTGGCGTGGACTAACACACACACGTATCAATTTATCCAAATGTACCGTTAGCTCATATGAAATGGCCCCACAGTTGTTTTTGATGCGCAGTGTGTTGTAAAATGATTCACAGCCAATCATTCATATTTTTAGACTTTCTAAGAATTTCGATCTTCATTTCCTCGCGTTTGTTATCAGTTATTCCTGTTTACTTTGTTAGCTCATCTGTTTTGTGTAATTTTATTTTTAAGTATTTATCTTCTGGTCTTTATTTACGTAAAGTTTCTGCCGTAGTCATGAAATTCTGGTGGTAGATGAATTGCATAAAATAACTATTTAGATATGCGTTGATCCTTATTTGTATCTACAAAAGAGGCAATACCGCAACGGTCATTGACATATATACCTATATATTTTTCAGGTTTTTGAACCGTGTCCAATATTTCGCTGAGCGCTGTATGTTTGACATTGTTTCGATGCGAGACACCGGTTTCTTTCATACGGAACATATTTTAATTTAGAATATCTGAGTCGACGTCTACATGGACGCATGTATTTGTGTATGAACTAGACTTGAATTTTGCGGGTGCGCCGCCACCGCAAATAGCCGGGTCGGGAGAGCGGCGGCCGATACGGACCTGTGTCTTGGCGACCAACCGCCTGCCTTGGCCTGGCCTGGCCGATCGGTATTAACAAAGTTATCGTCACAATAACAACTGTTACACGTTCGACGTTTAGTCTTAACCCTTTGTCATTCACACTTTTCCCGAACGTGAGCAAAATACACACATACGTATATGTAGATAGGTATATTCCATAATAGGTGTTCTCTCCAAACGACCAAACAAATCAAGTTTAAAACAACACGGTCTTCAAATATTGAGGTAGCAGTTAAGATAATATTTTAATGTTAGAAATCTGTACTGAAGTACCTAATGGCGTCGATTTATTAACAAAGACGACGATTGTCCATCTAATTTAGCATTCGGTGTGTATGAGTAATGAGATCATTACTGCTCGATAAAGTGTATTATTTGAGTGACGCATACAAGAAAAGTAGTTTCAAAGCTGTGCTAAGGGTATAGGTTACATAATTATATCGTAAAAAACTCGGTTGTGTCGATGCACGTCTGTTTTGTTGTTGAGAGTGCAGACAATGCGTCGAGGGTTAAGACTCAGGTAGACTTCTTTTTATTTACAACTTTTTGCTCCGGCCACTGTTTTTTGCGACTGCCGCCGTATGATTATTTGTTTATATCGTAATGAAGCTGTTTTGAGATGTACAAGCTGTTCAGTCAATGGTTGTCTAAAAGACTTAAGCTTAAAAAAGATATGTGTCTTCGGGCACTGTTGCAGAATGCACTTTGAAATTGGTGTCACAAAAGCAGGAAATATCGATCACAACTTTGACGTAGTACGTTAGTATTCTAATTTTCAGTAAAAATAAATTGTTGTCTCATTAAAAAGTTTAAAAATTAACTAAAAGTTTAAAATGTTCCCAAATCCAGCTGCATCCGAAATGTGTGTAACTATTGAGGTCACGTAGCGTAGGTAAATTAAGGTGATTCAAAACTAAACAATTTCCATTTGAGATGTGTCGGTGTTAGCTTGGTGCTATTTTTGAAATGCTACTCTACATTAAATTAGTCCTGTGGCATGACGTTTTGTTCATTTTAAAACAACATTTACTCCATGGTTTTTGTCGTAATGTGTCTCTAACATGTTCCGACGTGCTGAGAATCAGAATAGAGCTCCTTCCGTTGTTAATCATTTCCTTCTAGCAAGGGCTACTTATCGTATGTTTGATTTACATTAGCAATAATTAAACTAGTTTCCGATTAGTCAAGGAGCCCCACCGTACAAAGAAGTCCGCTCAACAAACTTTTGAGATAAATATCTGAGCGGAAAACTTTTCTGACACTTTGTATTCCTAGAATAAGTTAATGTCCGAATAACTGAGGGCGTCTGACCGTACATCTGGCGAAGCACGTTCACTTTTGTTTGTTTGAAACATACGAGTATAGTTGAGACGTACCTGATCGCTCCTAAGAGTGCAGTTGACGATCTTCCATGATGGGTGTGCGTCTGGGGTGCAGTTGCAATAGTCCAATTTGCAGACACCAATTTGATGTTCACCACTTATGAGATTAGTTAGCGCAGCGAGCGCGAGGAACGCGAGTAACGCCGTGCGAGGCGTCATGGTGCGCGCGTGGGCGCGAATGACCGCGCGCGTCGAGCGTCATGCAAAGACTGGCACCGGGGCACGGTATCACTCGGATCGCTGCTGTCTCTCGCCGTGTGCTAGTGATGCCATGCACTCGCGCTCCCTCCTATTATAGATATCGATGATGCGATTTCATTTGTATTATTAACACTCAAAACACTATTTAGTTATCACCATTAGAATGTTCAATGCTAAAACGTGATCATTATAATGAGACGATAATTATGACAAATTAAAATTAATTTTTCACGCTGTATTAACCGAGTGCTGAAGAATTTTGAGTTGGTTTTTCCCCTGGCTCTGATTCAACATAGTAGAATTTTATTTATATTAGGTTAGCGAGTTCACATTACAATTTTTAGGTAAAAAATTATATTTAAACAGTGCCTAAGTAATAATTCTCATAGTATTTAATTTACAACACACGGAACAAAAACCTTCAAACCTAGCTGTTGTGTTAAGAGGGTACCTGAATGCTTTTCAAAGTCAACACAAATAGCACAAAAGTGACGATAGACCACAAAGTTGAGGGTAGCAACTTGTTGACTATTTGCTAAGCGTAATAACGAGTCGACAGCGAGCGAGTCAACCAAGTGGGCATAATAGTTCCATGAACACAAACAAATACAACTTTTTATTCTAATTGATATTTTGCGCTGCTGTAATACATTTAAAGGGCATTATTGCACCATTGATGTGTGAAACTTAATGAATGCATAATCTCAAACTACTACCTACACATTTATGCAAAAAAAAGTTGCATGATAATCTTCTTCTTAGCGTGTCGGTGGCAATCTATTTGTGTCGGCCCAGAACTGAGCCACTAGTCTGGCGCCTTCGGTAGCGGCCAAACTAGTGGCTCAGTTTTGCATGTTAATAAAATACCTACAAATCGGCTGTTCTATACAAAAATGACCTACACGATCAAATAAAACGAACCATCTATTTATTTTTCTGATATACATATTTCAAAGAAAATAATAATTCCATAGAAAAAGTGGTCCCCCTTAAAATATTTTAACTATTACTATTAATATCATCATCTTTCATGCATATCCTAGAAACAAAAATTCGAAGACTTGATTGTTTCAGCCACCGACCGACGGACTCTGACCGTCCCACTTATTCTCACCGCAAGAAGGCCTGTGTCCCAGCTGTGTCAAGCTTATTTATTTATTTTATTACATGGAGGACAGCTAATAAAAACAAACAAGAAAGGAAACCATAGTCACCAGAAAGCCAATTACAAATCCCCAATTAGATGCTGATTATACTATGCTATAATTATCATTACCCAGAACGAACCTATACCCAGTAAACATGGCTATCTAAATACTTCTTGTATACTTGCTAATCCCACGTACCACTTACAAATACCACGGACTTTTGTCCATCGTTTCCATTACATGCAGTATCATAGGTCTTTCCAAATTTTTTGATCAGTATTAATGCGATATTAGTAGTGAGAAAGTTATATTATGTTATACTTAGGTCACTCGACTGTTGCTTTTACGAAACTTATCGAGATAAAATAACTTTTTGTCGTCTTTTCAGAAAAATGCAATGATGAATGAATTATTCTAACGTGGCTGCTTATGTATCTTAAATCAATATAATATGTTCAGTAAAAGTTTTATGTAAAAAGGGAATAGAAAAACTATAAAAAAACCGACTGAGAAACTTGAACTTTTTTCAGTCGGGTTTTTAGTTTTTAAGACTTATTTTTCCAGCATTGTAGATTAGTAACGTGGTCTGGTTTGATTAGTAAAGATTTTTTCACTTTTTATACGATTTGTCATTCTGAATGACTTTTAAACATAATATACATACGTTGGATATATTTTTCAATCACCTTTTAAAACCTTTTTATTAAATCCCACTCGAAGGGTTTGAAAAAAAAATCGAACTCCACAATATGGCGACAAATCTCTTTTTTTTTTTAATAGCGCGCCAAATAATAACGTAAAATTTATATAAATCTGTTCATCCGTATGAAAGAAAGAGAACTTTAGGGTAAGTTTTAATTTTTTTCTGCTTGATATCTTCTGCTTGAGATCTTTTATTAATATTTGGGAGCAGTTTTAAAATATCTAAAATTCACACCGTTATCTCCTAATTATAGAATCATTTTCAAAAATTTTGAAACAACAGAATTCTATCGAATTAAAGCATGATGTAACCACGCGTCATCGATAAGCAATGTACGTTGCACATGCCTATGGCTCGAGATACAGAGTTCGGCGGGTGCTCGCAGTTAGATAGCGAACCTGCGAGTGGCCGCGGCGACTTGCGTATGCTCTCACAACCACAACATAACCCATGCCCTCCAGTGCGTAATGACATTATGAATGCACTACTGTGGCAAATAAAAGAATCTCAAAATCTGGGCTAAATACTCCTTTTGACCATTTCTGTTTGTGGCATTTTTGTTTGTCAGTTTAACGTTGCCTTTAGCCCTGGATGGAAAGAACTAGAAGATGGGAGAGGTCTTTGCCCAACAAACAACATGTAGGCTAACTGAAACAGTAATATTGGATCAATTTTTTGAAAAATCATGCTTTTAAGGAATTCAATAAAGGATTGAAGTTATGGTATACAGGGCATCCCACGGCTATGCCATGCCACACGGAAGGAAAGTACCTTAAATATTGTATATAGAGATTTTTGGTGAAAGAAGACTTCATAATTTGTATCGCTTTCAAAGATTTTTAAATAGTCGCCTGGCTGAACCGGGAACCAAACCCACCAAATGTGACAAAAAACAGATGTTTTCTACGATAACGGTCGAAAGGGTTAATTTTAAGGATTATTTATAACATTGCATCTTAAATTAAAGGAAGACCCAAAAATTAAATTTAAATTTAGCTCATGAAATTGAATAATAGCCTTTTTTCTGATACTATATTTTTTAAGACAAAAACATCCCTATGAATAACCCTTTCGACCGAAATACATGTGGTTTTTTCACATTTGGCGGGTTCGATTCGCGGTCAATTCAGGCGATTATTTAAAAATCTATGAATGTAGTTCACATTATTTTTAAAATCAAAATGAAATCTTCTTTCAGAAAAAAATTCTCAAAATATTTAAGTTTCCTTCCGTGTGGCATAGCCGTGATACGCCCTGCATACAGGTTGGAAGAGGCACCGTCGCGAAAACCACCCCATATGGCGTGGAAGATTGGCAATTTAAAATAAGAGACCTTGAAGTCTATACTTCGACTTCTATTTATAAGTGAAAAGTTAGATATCATCACTTTCGCAACTCATCCACTACGGCTCCTCCGATTGCCGATTACCGAAATCCCAACGGGTACACACCTTGTAGCATTAAAAAGCGATTTCGATGTCACATATTTCTTTTCTTGATTTTCTAATTTGTAATGCAAGAAACATGTTGTCTGTGGATTCATATAAAGTGGATTCGGGTTACACTTTTACCGTTAGCAGCTGCTAATTATTTGTCTAAAAAATGATGATCGCGATAATAGTGTTATTATCGCTATTATTTCCTTTGTTCATTTATCATCTAATTTTTTTACATTTTATAATATTTCTTAAAAAAAGACATAAAAAAACATTTAAAAATATAAAAAAATAGTTTTCCGCCGGTATCGGGAGCAGGGTCCAAGCTACCGGTGGTTAGGGCTCCAGAGACAGGTACCTCCTCACAATGCGAGCCGTATCGAGGAGTACTGCCTTCTGAATCAGGCCCTTGATCCAACCGCCTAAGGAGAACCTCGAAAGATGTTCGTCGAGGCTCTTGGCCATAAGGCCATTGGCCGTCACGACAATCGGCACAATGATAGCCGAGTTCACATTCCAAATATCGACAACCTCGTGTGCCAAGTCAAGATATTTTAATTGTTTCTCTTTCTCAGCTTTCACGAGGTTCTCGTCATGCGGAATGGGTTACCATTAATTTGGATAATAGTGTTATATATCATCAGCCCACGGCAGTCCATTGCTGGACATAGACCTTCTCAATCGCGCGCCACTCAACTCGATTTTGGGCAACTCTCATCCAGTTTCTACCAGCCACCCTGCTACGAGGCTATATATGAATCATCATTATTAATTACATAATGAGGGTGTCATCATTATACAATTACGAGCCCATTTTGATACAGCTTTTCCCAGGATTTAAGTTAATGTGGTGTTAATATTTAACTACGAACTATCGCATTATTCATTTAAAACGAATAGGTCACAATCAGTCATTGAAAACTAATTAATTGATACTTAACTAATGTTCGGGCCATTACTAATTTATTATGTTAAGAGCGGTTTTGGATTACCGTATTTTCGGCGCGTACAGGTTCGTTTTTGGAAGCGCGTGTAATCGTGCTTTTTGCCGCAACCGTACGAACGTTGACGCACGTATTTGTGCGACACGCAAGACTAACCTTATACGCGTAAAAAAAATACGCTAGTCTGAAATCTCTCTAACAGGATCCATCCGGACGTTGAAAACTTAAAAAAAGAAATAAACGATATCCTCAAAAAAAAAAAACACAAAAAAGGAGAAAATAACTTTATTGACTTTTGTTTGTTTCATAGACTTTTTTGCCAGTGTTAATATCAGATCGCAACTGTTGGAATGTTACAAAAAACCCGCTGTTTACAGATTAAAAGTACTAACTCGATTCAATCACACGACTTTAACACTCATTCACTCACTCGTTCTTTTTGTCTTTGATGTTCTCATTTGCATATTTTTATAATATAATAAATTGGACTTTCGAATAGAGCACAAGCACAAGTCTTTATTTTGCTCCTGCGACCCATTTTCCCTGATCAAGTAGAAGTCGTTATGAGATCCAGATACCTACGTATTATAATTATGTAGAAACTAGCTCTTATACTACTCAAGGAAGGTAATTAAATTTATATGGGACTAAATTTTCACTATCACTTACGGGATATCTTCCGCGAATCCACAAAATCCAGCGATATTGTGAGTGTGTTTTGCCGTGACTTTGTTCCGAGTTCCAGTAATGCGCGTAGCAAAAGACAAAGAAAGAGGGTAGACAGAATTGTCTGCGCATAACAAGTTTTTACCATCCACCCGCATTCTCCAATCATCTCGTGATCATGGCGCTTGCAACAGCGTCGAAATATCGGGAGCTCAATATAAACATAAATCGCGGAAGATATCCCGTAAGTGATAGTGTAAGTTATTTACTTATTTATTTTAGTTATAAACCGTAAAAGCTTAACACAGTGTTTTATATGCGACCATGGCGAAGTTTGCCTCTACAAAAAAAAAAATACCTACATACATATGTTAACCGGCACACAAATCACCACCACCTTTTTAGAACTCGGTTAGCATAATAATTATCAGCATACAAAGTTCGCACTGCTAGGATATAGGCCCCGTCTCTGTGAGAGGGAGTGGGTGATTATGTTGCATGTATGTCCGTTCCATTGTAACCTTGTAACTTCTGAACGGATGAAGAGACTTGGATAGATGATTCGTCTTGGTGGCGCGAGTTACACTTGCTAGATAAAAACAAAGGAAAATGGCGGATATTGGGCGCCATATTGTAGTGCTCGGTTTTTTTTCCTTCCAAACCCGTTGGGTGGGGTATCACAATGAAGGATTTTAAAAGGTGATTACAAAAATGTGTATATCATATCGAAAAATCGTACAGAAAGTGAAAAACAAAACGTATAAGAAAAGTTAAATCGTCTGCAAAATCTCTCTTACACACACACGCCAATCACATTACTGAACCAAAAAGCTGGTACCATGATAGCTTTTGATTGCGCTCCTGTGGTTGACTGCGTTTTAAATAACATCCAAAACTCGGATGCCATCGTAAACTGTATTATAATGAATGTAGTCCACCGTTTTAGATGGATTTTGTTTATTGTTTACGTAACGCTACCATCTACCCTGACATAAAAGCTCGGCGAAACTGATTTATAGGTGCATCCAATGAGCATTCTATGGCTTTTCTGTTCATTTCTATGTATAGACGACCAATTAATTCGCTATAAAGTCTTCTCTATATCCCAGGTAAACCGCTTATCGCTTCCGATTAGTTCTAATCTTTTTTTCTGAGACAGACAATTGTGAGTTAAAATGTATAAAATGCTCGCTTTTACAAGAAACAATATGAAATACTAACTGGACAGTTAGTTTTTCCAAGAAAACCAATTTACTTTAAGCCGCGTTTTCCACGGATATCATGAACAAAAGGAAATGAAGATATTGTGAAGAGGATCTAGGTCATAGGTTGGCCGCTGTAGTGGGTCCAAAGGCAAATGGGGTGCGTTATAAAATACCTCTATTTTCACGAAAAAACATTTTATGTTTATCTTATAACTTTTGTAAAAGGGGGTGGTAGTCCATAAAAGGTTGGGTACCTATGATCTAGGTGGCCTTTCTTGGAAGAACAATAAACGACTAATTAACTTTCATCCTTTTTTTTACAGTGAGCTTCCGTCTGGATAGGGTATTCGCTAGCCACTTTACAGATCAAAAATTATTTTGAAGTGGGGTACTCTGATTCCTTTTCTAAGAAGAATTTTTAACATTTCCTCTTTAGCCCGCCTAGCATCTAACTGGATGTAGCATATACATCGAGCGACTGCCTAATGATTTGATTAGTGGTCAGACTTACGGTTTATTCTCGACTGCCACCACCGGTCTGCCACCAGTGGTGGCAATTGCAACTATCTTTCTCGTCTACCACCACTGGTGGTAGTTGTGACTGATTTAGTAAAAATAAATAAAAACAAATATTAAAGGCAGCATTTACAGCTGGGTCCAGAGAGTCCATCCTTCTTTCTATTTGTAAGTTAAAATACTTGATGGTGTCAGAAGGCTACTTGATCGTCGTGTCTGCCACTGGTGGCAGAGAGGGGTGGCCAATGCGAATAAATCAGACGCAACCACCACCAGTGGTGGTAAACGTGAAAAATAATTACGATTGCCGCCACTGGTGGCAGACCTGTGGTGGCAGTCGGGAATAAACCAGACCTATGACTGTCAAATATCTAGAAATGACAGTTGGGATTAAAGGTTTAACATGCTCTCCGAGACATGGATCAATAGACAGATCGAGATCATTAGAGTGAGCCATATCGTCATAAAGTGCAATTTAAATAGTCTATAAAAATCTGCAACTGAAGAATACATTTGCAATTCTGTATCGTTTCGAGGCACGGGAAAACAACAAAAGGCTGTCGGCATTCTGTTAGGGTAAGCTCTTAACTGACTGTGGGCAGTTTTTCTGACGCTTTGTTAATCGACTGAATTTCGGAAATTATAAACTGTGTTGCAGTTTGTAACGCGCTTGGTGACATTTTAATTAAAATATTTTGAACTGAAGAGCCGGCTCAAAGTTAAATTGCATTTCAGGTAATTTAATTGTTTCTAGTGGTTATACGAAGACGCTTCGAAGTTCGAGTTATTGAAATTTCGAGCTAATAAAGTGGTGCGTTGTAACAGTTAGCTTGCAGCACGTCTCTGTGTTAAATTGAGTTTTTCTTTGTTAACAGTTGTGTTTCGACGGAGCGACAGTTCCTGACTGACTTCGTGGCAGGCGCGGAGAGTACGGCTGGGGGGCGCTTGGCTCGCTGGTTGGCACCGACGTCGCGCGTCGAGCCGTCCAAGTGCGAGCTAAAGGCGCCTGCGCAGCCGGTGCGCCCATCTGCCAAGATCACGCTGCCCATACTTATCCGAGATCAATACGGTGAAAACGTATCTTCACCAGCCCTGAGAGTTGAGGTAAGCTACTTAATAAGTTTTAATGGTGGTCAAACAAACCTGCAGCCGTAACTAGCATCTACTGCTCACAGTGCTCACTAACAATCGTGCTAACATTTTAGAATTCTACTCAAACAATCTGCCCGAATTTCAACGCACACATTATTGGTATAAGCCTCTGTAGGAATCGCTGCAGCTGTCGGTTGCTAGCTAGTATTGTAACATTGTAATCATATCAAGCTTATTTACAGTGGCGAGGTTACAAGTTCCAAAATTGCTGCCATAACGTAATTGTCTCGTTTACTGAGCACCTTGTATTGAGCGTCAGCTGCTATTAAATACAACCATGCAGCAGCATTCCTGTATTCATGCCGTTAGCACGCCCCGGTGACAGATCTAACAAAATCTGATCTGACAAAAGTAAAATACGGGAGGAATGTTGTGCAACCGATAGATTTTTGGCCAAAGCCTTTTGATTGCTGATGAAATAGCTTTGTATCGCGTCATTCGTACAAGCACGGTCTATGTTTGTAGGCTTGTCAAAGAGTTTTTGTTTGTCAATATTTTAAAACTGGCTGGCAGGCAACGCTTCGAAAAGCCTATTCTCTAATTGGATTCCGTAGCCAAATGTCAAAAATGGAACTTTCTAATTTCGGCCTGCCGGTCTGTCCGAATATCAATACAACATTTGACTCGGAGACGATTGACTATACATATATTGTATATTTAGGTTGCTGTTGATAAATACATATTGGGCATGAGTAACTATTCAGTGTGCGTGTTCCGACACGCACATGGCCGGATTTTCAATTTCACAGGTTTCTTTGGTGACCCGGAATTATTTAATACATAATAACCCCTCTGAGCCCTAATTGCTGGAATCTGAATTGAGTACCTAATTGAAGTTTAAAACTTGTCTAACTCTAGCCACAATTTTTTTATACGAGTACTATTTTACATTGAAGGAATCACTTTAAGCATCTAGTTTGTCTAGTTCTTATTTTTTTTTCGATTTCTTTATGTAAGCTTATTTTACTGTAACGTTTAAGTAACTATATACATTAACAATTTAAAATAACAAATAACTAACCCAACAATAAACTAAACAATGACGTCAAAAAACTTCTCAACGCTGTCAACTCGTTATGTGCCCAAGAGACTGGCGGCGTTGCCTCGTTGTATGGCAAAAAAATCTGAAACTGGGTACGTAGGGTAAGTACCTATGCAAAAAGTAAAATAAAAACGACCCTTTAATTTTTCTGGTACAGAACCCCGACAAATTCGAAGGCCCGGAAATTCAGTTATAGCTAGTTTTTCTAAATAGACTTTTACAGATATACGCGAGTGTGGAATACCTAACTGCTATTGCCGTTTCATAATCGCTCCGTTCACTTTCACCTTTGTACATACATATTTGGCATTTTCCGAAGTAAGTACGTGGGTAAGTGTATGGTTAATGGTGTGCCATAATAATATGTCAAAAGGTAAAAACATCCTAGCCCAGTGCACATTAGATCGAACAGGCAGTCATTTTTGTATTATAAAAGTTTCAGCCATATTGTCAATCAATATTATTCTTCTCCGCTACGGCGCGGCGGGCGTAGCGGTTGGTTCAAGCAGTGTTATATTATCTGTGCCTTAAGTCTACGGCTTCAGCCCCGCTACAACAGTTACAGCACGGCGGGCGCGGCTGGCGGCCACGAAACTTTGCTTTCATGTATTGAACGATTCTCTTTGACAGATTTTCACCGTAATCACCGTAATTAAGTAGGCGTAGAATGGAGAAAGTTGTTTTTTTCAGAATGTCCCTAACATTCCTTTTTATCCGACTGTGCCAGAAGGAGGGTTATGTTTTTCGAGAGTATGTATGTATGTATAATTGTTTGTCACGCTCTGCGGCCTGAACGGCTCGATGAATTTTAGCTTGAGAGGTGTCTTTAGATTCGTATTTACTGTAAGAGTGACACTGAGTATATCAATATAAAAATAAAACTAGCGGATTTTTGGCGCCAAATTCAAATGTTTGGCACGCTCTGCAGCCTGAACGGCTCGATGGATTTTAGCTTCAAAGGTGTCGTTAGATTCGTATTAATTGTGAAAGTGACACCGGGTATAAATTTTGAATCAGACTAGAACATAAGCTGGGAGTACCTCCACGCGGTGAAGGCAGTAAACATTTGTTTGGCTAATCGTTTGCGAAATCTTTCACATTTGTAAACTAAAAAGCTGGAAATAAAAAAAGTAATTAAAAAAACTAAAAAACCCGACAGCGGTAAAAAACTTAAGTTAAAAAAAAAACACTAAAAAGCTAAGAACAAGCACATTTTAAATTAAAAAAAGTTGGAAGCAGGCGGGAGCCATTTGAGTTTGAAAATGGAATGTCTCCGTTTTGAAGAACATCACCGAAAATGTTAGGTCAGTGTATGTCACTTAAAGATCTCCGGCCACCTTCAGGAAGGGCCTGTGGGCGGCGCGCGGTGAGCTTAGGGCTGGGTCGTCGCCCGACAAGCCAGGCCCAAAGAGACGGCGCGCAGTGGTTCCTGCTCGCCTTTCTGGAGTGTGCGGTGTTTGACAGATAATGTCATTGAGTGAGAGAATAGTGTTTTTTATGATGTGATTTTCTTGTTACCTTCAATAAATATGTTTTAACGTTGAAAAATACTGTTTTAATTATTATTAGCGTTACACTGGTCAATAATGATAAAGCCCTTCTCAAAAGAGGAGAATAAATCGTTTATCGAATAAACGTCTGCGTTTGTTTGTGTGTGTGAAAGCGCGGTTATTGGGCTAGTATTAGATGGGCCGCGTTTTAATACGGGTGGTGTACACTTACTTTCAGATATTAAGAAAACAAACTATAAAAAATTACTTACCCATTTTATTATTGATTCGGGTCGAGAATCAATAGCATAGTTACCTCCTTGAATTTGACGAGGATGCAAAACTACACCTTGTATAAATCGGTTGAAAAGTTAATGTATTGAAATCTTAACAGATTGTGTATTCCAAAATTTCTGAAACTAAGAAGGAATGTCGCCAGTACAATATTGAGTTTTTGAAATATAGATTTACGCAATCTTCAACAATCAATTATTACCTGTGTTTAATTTGCCAAAAAGTTTTTTCAAATGAAGCCATGAAGCCGTCTAGGCTCCAATAGCATTTGAATAAAATACAAGCCGATAAAACAATGGCAAAAGACGTTGAACTACTTGTGATTACTTGAAAACTTCCATCCATGCAACTCAATCATCTTTACCAAATAACGAAGCACTACTCTTGGCTTACGGCCGATTCATAAAAAAAAATTCAAGAGTTACTTCAAAGGAAAAATCCATATTTAATTTTAATCCATGTTTTTTCAAGAGGTAGAAATTCCTATTCGAAAAATTTTATCAGTTGCTACGGATGATGCTCCAGCAATGACGGGGCGTCATAAGGGTTTCATGGCGCATTTAAAACGAGCAGTACCAAATGTACTCGCTGTACATTGTGTTATTCATTGTCAGCACTTGTTTGCAAAAAGACAAAGAAAGAGGGTAAACAGATTTGTCTGCACCTAATATGTTTTTACCATCCACCCGCATTCTCCAGTCATCTCGTGATCATGGCGCTTGCAACAGCGTCGAAATATCGGGAGCTCAATATTTAAAACATTAATCGCGGAAGATATCCCGTAACTGATAGTGAAAGTTAAGATAGACGCAATTCATTAAATGACAGGTTATTTGGGCAACTTTGTAGTGAAGATGATGAAGACTACAATCGCTTGTTGCTGCACACAGAAGTACGGTGGCTCTCCAAAGGTGTTTGTCTGAATCGCCTTTTCAATCTATTTGACTCAGTACGAGTCTTCCTTGAAAACAGAGACGATGAACTGCGCGAAAACTTGATTGCGTCTAAAAATTACATCGCTTATTTGACAGACCTTTTTAAAATATTTAATGACGTTAATTTACAATTGCAAGGTGATGATTGAATTTAATAAAAACAAAAAACATCATAACTGCTTTTGTGGGAAAACTTCTTCTATTCAAACGAAATCTAGGAAGAGCTGAATACAGACACTTTCCAACATTATCAGCATTGTCGGTAAAACAGGAAGATTTACTTACTTACTGCTAACATCTGGACGCTCTTCATGCTGATTTTACACAGCGATTCCAGGATGTTTTAATGGCTGGCTGGGTTTTAGACCCTTTCGCAAATGCAGATACAGCAAAATTATCAAATTTAGAAGAACTTATAGAACACAACTAATGAAGAGTTAAAAATAAAATTCAGAAATGGAAACCAAGAGTTACGGCTCCAAAAATCAATATCAGCTCCCCACCCTGGATTGTGGGTGTGATAGTATAGAAATTTTTAATTGCGTTTCCTCATATTCATATTCGGCTGAGCGTGGGTTCAGTGCAGTAGCTAATTTACTATCTAAGAAAAGGAATAGAGTACAGATAACTGAGCGTGGTGATTTGCGACCGATGTTAACTAAATTGAAACCCGACATTAACAAATTGTTAAAACTCCACCAGCCTCAATCATCTCATTGATATTTATCTTTGTTATTGAATTTTGTTTTTTATAATATATTTTTTCTATTTTTTTATGAATTGTCTTGTCCGTTGCCTTTGTGCAGTGACCCAGTGTGGGGTTGCCTCTGTTAGTTAAGTTTTAATTGCAAACAGTTATAAAACAGCATGGCCTCACTACCTTCAACCACCCACTCTCCTCTCACAGAAGTAGACGATTCGATCCCATTGTCCGCCATCACATCCGGCTGTCGACTACCTCCTCCCAACGATTCTTTTGTTACCTTGGTTGCTTTCTGTATAATAAAATAAATAGGATACTCCCAATTTGTAACCTCTCCAAAACCCAATGCAAAATTAAACTAAGCAATTGGCTCCGGGAGTTAAATTATGAAGAAGCAGAAAAACTGCTTGCTGTCCCAAAATAGCCTATTTAACCCATTCTGTTCACCCCCCACCCTCCCCAACACATCCACCCACACATCCACCCACACATACACCCACACATACACCCACACATACCCTCACACATACCCTCACACTCACTCACAGACACACAATCATGCAAATACCTACTAAACATCCAACACCGTGCACCAATAATTGTGAATAATTCGTAACTATTTTCCGTTTCTTTTTAACCGACTTCTAAAAAAGGAGGAGGTTCTCAATTCGGTTGTATGTTTTTTTTTTTTTTTTTTTGTGTTTGTTACCTCATATCTCCGTCATTTCTGAACCGATTTGAAAAATTCTTCTTTTATCTGAATGGATCTACTTCCCGATTGGTCCCATAGAAATTTCATCAAAATCGGTTCAGCAGTTTGGTTTTGAAATCAAAATAGCTGGAAATTTTTGTGTTTGTTACCTCATATCTTCGTCATTTATGAACCGATTTGAAAAATTCTTCTTTTATCTGAATGGATCTACTTCCCGATTGGTCCCATAGAAATTTCATCGAAATCGGTTCAGTAGTTTGGTTTTGAAATCAAAATAGCTGGAAACAATATGTCATCCAAGTAAAAGAAATTGCGAAATTGATACTTGACAAGGATTTGTGTGTGATGCGATAACTAAAAAGGGTAAAATAAAAACTTTTTTGCAAAAAAAAACCGACTTCCAAAAAAAAAACACTAAAAAAGTGAGAAATAACTTTACTTTCGGAAGTCGGTGGCAAAAAAGTCAATGAAACAAACAATAGTCACCGACTTCCGAAAGTAAAGTTATTTCTCACTTTTTTAGTGTTTTTTTTTTGGAAGTCGGTTTTTTTTTGCAAAAAAGTTTTGTTCTTTAGTTTATTTTTATCTTTAATCATAAAAGCTTACGTTTCTTGTAAATTCTTACCGCATTAATTATTGTACATAACATTAAAATGTAAGCATTAGCCAAGGGGTGGAGACCTGGTGTCCTGAAATACAGACCTCACGTCTAGTTTAGGCACCAGTCTCCCACAGTATGATTATTGTTGTTACGTATTTTGTATGGATACCTTTCTAATGTATAAGTTATATTGTGGTGAGAAAAAAAAAATGCTCGAACTCATACTTTGGTCTTTCTCTGAATTAAATGTTTTAATTATAACATGTTTTGTATATTAATTAATAATCACGACCCTCTGCCACGACCACGAGAAGCACGATTAGAGAGAGAGAGAGAGAATTAATTATGAATTTGCGATTATTAATAGATAATAGACAGACATATAAAATTTAAATAATTAACTATTTTGTAAAGCCATAAAAGGTTGGAAACCTATGATCTAGACAAAGGACGAAGCGTAATCAATACCATTGCTTTGTCGACGTCCAAATTGCAATTAATATTACACACAGAAATAGTTCTGTTAATTGGTGGTTGTGCTACTGCCGTGTCAATGCATTACAATGAAATGACCTCGGTTATATCATGCCGAATTTGATTGACAGTAATTGATTTTCATTGACATAGATTCAATCATGATTTCCGAACTGGAATTTTGGGGTAACCACAAAATGATTGGGAGTGGCTTGTGGCTGCAGTTTTACAGCGGGTCAAAATATCTGCTACTTAAGTTATCAAAATTTTGTATCCATAGTAAACGATTTAAGATACTAAAAAGTTATCCTAAGAAATGTCATATAAAGAATTGTCCTCCTATGCCTTAGTGACGCCTTGTAGGAAAATGAATTTTCATCCCACCATCTCGGAAAGAGTATTTTTAATCTTCAATATCTGAGTGGAAAAGCCGTTTTTATTCTCTAGAGGATAAAGTAAATTGAATTTAGAACATCGTGTGCACTAAGTTTGTGAATTAAAAAAAACATTAAACCTATTTACTGCTACCTCTATGGTGCCGAATATATCATACAACTTTTTTTTAATTTGTTAAAAACTCAGACTCGGAACCTTCTTGGTGTTCTTTTTTCAATTTGCTTTGTACGCGGTTCTTTACGCGGCATTTTTTCACGTCATTGTTAAACCTTATATTAAAAACAAGAAACTTGAAAACAAATGAAAAAACTAAAATGAGTGATTCTAGCGACGAGTTAGTTTGCTTGACGCCAACAGAATTGACTGAAACTGTTAATAATACGCAAATGAGCTTTCTCCCTCAACAATCACGCGAGAAGTATTTAAAACAGTACGATATGTTCAACACGTGGCGACTAGCAAAAGGAGCCAAAACTTTCTCAGAAAACGTTTTGCTGGCATATTTTATAGAATTATCCGAGAACAAGAAAGCAAGCACTCTATGGAGTACGTATTCGATGCTAAAAGCAACAATAAAGATGAAAAAAGACAAACATATCGATACCTATCCTAAATTAGTGGCATTTTTAAAAAGAGCCTCATCTGGTCATCAACCAAAAAAATCGAAGGTTTTCACAGTATCTGATATTGAAAAGTTTCTTAACGAAGCACCCGATTCCGTATATTTGGCGGCAAAAGTAAGTCAGTTGCACATTCAGTATCTACTTAAGTATATTAATCTCAATTAAATAGTATACTTAGTAGATGTTGATAGGCATAATTATGCGTTCATATCAATTTTATTCATTTATCTACTACAATACTCTTTACGTTACAGGTTGTTCTTATTATTGGAATAAACGGAGCATGTCGAACTAATGAACTAACACAACTTAATGTCAAAAACATTGAGAAACATTCAGATGACTTACTATTAATTAATTTACCTAATACAAAGACAAAAAGAGACCGCAACTTCGTCATTCGCAAGGAATACGTAACGATTGTTGAGAAATATCAAGCCTTACGCCCGCCTAACACTCCAATCAATCGATTTTTTCTACAGTATCGCAATGGAAAGTGTGTTAGACAGCCTATGGGTACTAATAAAATTGGCAGTATCCCACGAGAAATAGCAACATTTCTTGAACTTCCAGAACCCCTGTTGTACACGGGTCATTGTTTCCGACGAACTTCAGCCACACTTTTGGCTGATTCCGGAGCTGATCTCCTGTCCCTTAAGCGCCACGGAGGCTGGAAGTCCAATGCAGTTGTAGAGGGATACATAGAGGATTCCATCCAAAATAAGTCTAAAATATGTGAAGGCATCGTAGGAGCCATTACACTGAAAGAGCCTCAATCGGATCCTTGGACTGGCCCTTCTACATCAAAAATAAGCCGTTATGAAACACCTAACCATCTCCCTCTCTCTCCAACATTCACGCCAAGGGAATCCGATGAATCGGTACAACTATTAAGTATGACAGATAGTTTACCGAAAAACAGTACACAAGTGACTAACACCAATATTACAGTACCAAACAAAATAATTACACTCAATTTAAATAACTGTAGCAACGTTACTTTAAAATTTTCTTAATTATACCTTAGTATTATTTTGTTATAATTTAAAGATTATTCTGTAATACTTACCTGTCATAATGTAGTAATTAATACCTATACTGAAATAAAAGTGTACCTATCTTGTGATTATAAACGTTTTTTTTTTGCATTTAGTCATTTCCTCGCTGAGGTGGAATGAAAAGTTACGTGTTGCACTCGAGTGCAAAGATTTTTCACCTCGTGCTCTTTTGATTCCCTCGCTAACGCTCAGGATTCTAATTTTGAATCACTCGCTGCGCTCGTGATTCAATTTTAGAATCCTTCGCTTGCTCGGTCATCAAAATTGAACACGCGGTTAAAAAGCAACTTTGCACTCTTGTATAACAAATAACTATTATTGCCAAGTTATGCATGTTATTATAAATGCACGTTTTTGTTCGCGTAATTCCGTGAACCAGTCCATATTTAAATGTATCAACATTCATACAATAACATCAACACAAAATCGCCCACGTGTTTTCCAAATTAAATTATGATTTATTTAATATGAATCTGCAAATTAATTTCGTATGCCAGATTAATTTACTCTCATTATTGCCAATTCCATCCATATCGAGACACTTCAAAGTTCAGTCAATCGATATAAAAAGCGGATGAAATAAAGCCTAAACTACGTTTCAGTTTTTATTGAAGCCAGGCAGTTTGTATTTAATGAAACAAAAAATAATTTGACTTGAATACCATCCCCAAGTCTTCTCAACTAAGGCTTACACTCATAGATAACCTCCTCTAGATTCCGTATGATAAACATTTTGTTTGAATTCGAGTTCACCAAATGTAGCGGAAGGCACGCGTTGCGCGGGGTGCGACAAGTGCAATCCGATTGGCTATTTCAAGGTGATGTCACCGGCCGTAGTGATGGGACAATGACATTGAATATATCGATAATGTATCGATAGCATCGATATTTTATTTATCGATAAGTAAGAACGTATTTCTCATGACACTATTAGTTGTGGGAAAAAGACAGCAATACAATAGTACCTGATGATTGAAAGGGAAAGACATCAACGAGAGTCCCTACCTCAGCCACTATAAGTTGAGCTCTTTCTAAATTGGGTGATTTTATAATTTTACCTAACAGTTGAATATTATCCCATCTTTTTTTATAACTCAAGGTCCTGGATAATTTTCCTCACCATTTAGCAGCATAGGTAGTCTTTTTTTTTTAAAGTAAACCGTAACAATAAAACTTTCATACATACTGAATTCTCTAAATTGCTAGCACATCACGGGTCTAACTTCTGGTCAACACTGAAGAGATAGATAAATGCGCATCGACTTATATTAGTACTTATAAGACACAACTGTGCGCGCGGCGCGCATAAGTTGCCTTCTCTGCGGAATCTAGAGGAGGTTATGTTTGCTTACACTCCATCGATAGAGGCGGAGCGGAGCGCGACGAAGAAATACACAATAGGGTATATAAACGTATATTTTAAATAATACCCACTTATTACTTTTCTCCCGCTTCGCGTCGGTCGACTGTGAGTCTTAGGGATGGTGGAGAAAATTTCCGTACTTAAGCATTTTGTTTTTCGTCTTTATTGATTTTCTATCAATCGACTGCAGCAATTTTATTATTGAGGAAGCTTTTGTACTTACCTGTTATTTTTGAGGCTTTGTAATTATGTATGTCCATACCTAATAAGTTACAAAGAAGTTAAATTAAATGGGTTGAAATGACAAAAATATATTGATTGACTAGAATTCTTGCACTTATTTTAAGTTCCTTAAAAATATGTCACAAGTATAGGGAATGAAGAAATACACATCCTTATTCTTCTGAAAGTCCTTTTAATGGAAAAGGTGCAAGTGGAAAAAGGAGAAATAAAGAAAATGCTTTACTTTGTCGTGGTCGGCAGTTGGAAAGTACCGCAGTCGGGTTTTTAGTTTTTTTTTTAACCGACTTCAAAAAAAGGAGGATGTTTTCAATTCGGTTGTATTTTTTATGTTTGTTACCTCATATCTTCGTCATTTATGAACCGATTTGAAAAATATTTTATCTGAAGGGACATACTTCCCGATTGATCCCATAGAAATTTCATCAAAATCGGTTCAGTAGTTTGGTTTTTAAATCAAAATGGCTGGAAAAAATATGTCATCCAAGTAAGAGAAATTGCGAAATTGATACTTGACGAGGATTTGTGTGTGATACGATAACTGAAAAGGGTAAAATAAAAACCTTTTTTTTATTTAAATAACTTTTATTTAATTTTATTATATTCATCTTTGTATTTTCTTCGAAAATGATTTGTTCGTCTCCTATTCATATTCATTCAAAGAAAGTATTATCACCGTAGAAAGCCTTCATAATATCGACAGAATGGTCCATTATATTCATAGCACTGACCTGATTTACTAACTTCGCAGAAGAGGTCTTTGATTTAATAATAAAGATCACTTTTTATTCTTCGAAGCTACGTTTGAACTGTAATTAAAATTCGTAATTAACTCATATTGCTTTTTAATATGCACTTTTAGTTGTCACTTTCATATAGCGGTAAACGTTCATTATAAGAGGTACGAAAGGCAATTTCCCCTCTTTCCATTAGTGCCTATCATTGCAAAAGCTTAATCAGGGTATAACGATTCCAGAGTGGGGACACAAGACTGTTCTCTTTGAGAGAAGGGAGTGGGCCGCACCAGATCGGATAGGTGGATTTCACAAATGCCTCAGCGTGGGCTTAACGTAGGCTTCTTCATCCAAAGGTAGTTTAACCAATTAGGGCCTGCAGCACGTCTATAACCGCGTTCAACAGCGGTCACTGTAATATTCCTTAGCAATGATGACACTGACAGCTCTTGATCGTAGTTTAAATGTGTTAATCGCGTTCAGTTTCTTTGAAATGATGTGCCCTTGGAAGCAATGGCTCTTCTGATGTGCATTAATTTATCCATGCGGAAAATACAGCACCTTATACATTACTATAAATATTTCTGAAAAATATGAATTCTTAAGGTTTTCTAGTTTATTGAGCGACGGACATCCGCTTCCTCTGTAATAATCTCCGTGATAAAACTTTAATAATAGTATTGGAGTCTGATTTTTTATCACTTTAGTGAGTATGGGCACTGGGTATTGGTATTGGTGCCAAGGCCGTTTATCGTTGCAAGAATCGTTCAAGGAAGAATCTGATTTATTCGCTATTTTTAATCGCTGCTATTTCTTTCTCCCTTTGCTTAAGTCCATCTATTCTGGATGTTAGAAGTCAATATCACTTCATTGAAAGTTTCAAATATTGATAAAGATGAGCTTTTGAATACAGTCCCCAGATCCAAAGGCAGTGATGTCTCAGTAGTTACGGTTTATATGTATTTCGTCGCCACTGCTTCCAAAACGGTTTAGGTGTTCCAGAAATGAGAAAGCTCTGGGTCCAGTGGTGGGGTAGAAGAGATCAGGCAAATTGTTCATATCGTAATCAAGTATTTATGTGCGACTCGAGAGGTATACTTAATATCCGTTAAAAGACAAAAATATCGCAATTGTATGCCCATTTACCAATGGAGTACTTAACTGAACTTTAGGACTTCTAAAAACTCTACAAAAATTTTAATTATCAATAATATTACCACTTCGAACCTTGCATTCAAGGAATCAACAGCTTGAGTGGTGTAACGACACCAATCAATCTAAAATCACTGGTGTCAATATAACGGGATTCGTATTAGTTGTGAAAGGGACACCGGGTATAATATTTGAATCAGAACACAACATAAGCTGGGAGTACCTCCACGCGGTGAAGGCGGTAAAAATTTGTTTGGCTAATCGTCTGCGAAATCTTTCACAATTGTAAACTAAAAAGCTGCAAATAAAAAAGAGTAATTAAAAAAAAAACTAAAAAACCTTTCAGTTACTTAAGTGTATTTCGGTTCGTGCTTCAAGTATTAGTTATTAAGTACTGCTTGGTGCCAGACATATCCTATAGGGCTTGATTACAACCCACTAAAAATATCCTTAACCCATAAATATGTTTTAAATTGACGATATTATATCTGAAATTTAAACGTGAAATAATATAATATGCATCACTAGACACACAGCTAGACATCGGGAAAAGGGGATTGAATTATTTGGCCTGCCTAGCTTCCGTAATATTATTTTATTGTGAAAATAGGAAACGCGTATTAAACCTGTACTAATAATCAATAGCTTCTATCAAATCAATACAACCAAGTATTGTATTAGAAAAAAACTTCTAAAGCGTCTTATATCCGAAATATAAGCTATCATAGTTACAATCATCGCTATTTTTATTGTTTAGTTAGTTACAAGTGAAACTAATATAATAAGCGTGTTAATAACATGTGTAACTAATATTAAACGTGTTAAATACAAAAACAAAACATGTGTGCGGGAGCTCTTCCCTTTGAAATTCTGCCCTCATCCAATAATTCGGCGAGCAGCCAATTTTGAGAGACTGTAGCGTATAACAAAACAATGTATAATACGAGTATATCGTAAGTTACTAAAATCTGTTGATTTCAATAACGATGATGATTTCTTTGATGATTATTCAGATGTTTCTAAGTAACGAAAATTGAGCCTATATAGAAGTCTCACCGGACGTGTATCTGTTTTTATCATAAAAAATATTACTTTTAAAGTCATATTTACTCACTTTTTTTAACTATCACAAAAATGTCAGACACAGTTGTGTGTGGGCTGGCTACATTAAGTTTTCGAGAAAGGCTCTTTAATCACGTCTGCAGGGATTGCATGACACATTAATTGATTCGTAGACCGCGATACATCACTTTGTATTACTCATGAAGCAGTTATCATACATAGTAAAAAAATACAAGTGTTCAGATAGTTCAGTAGGAGATGTTAATTATATTCCTACAATAGTTTTCTAATTAACTGGATAGGGTACGACTTATATAAGATTACAGTTGCAAAAAAATATAATTCTGAACGTAATGTAGTGACATGTCCGATCTACATAAGTTATCTCATTGTACCTACTAATAGTTTATCTTACGTTGGCAACTTGGCATTCGTTACAAAATTATTATTACATAACATCATCCCTGAAGGTCAGAGGAATGCAGGGGTAGTGTGGTGTACTTAATAGTACTCTCATACTTTGTCTATTAAAACTTATTAAAATTCAGTAATTTGGTAACTGATATTTTAGATAGGTACTAAGTTCAACTGGGCCGATGTTGACTATTCTGCCAGCGTCTGGGTTCGGGTTTATCGTTGCAGCGTTGATTTAATGGGATGTCATCAATTGAAATTGCTGGATGCAGGTGCGCAATGACAGGACTGCGGGAGTCCTTTGTGTATATATTGAAGCCATGATTGGATATCAAATTGCGCTCGAATTCAGGAATGGCTGCCGTGGATGGCATAGACCGTGTTTTGTAGGTAGGTATCCTACATACACAACCGCTCAAAAGTATTAGGCCACTTGCATTTTGTTAAAGTTACAAAAAAATACATTTAAAAAAAAAACGTTCATTAGGTTTCGTTAATTGTTTATCACCGCAAAATACTTATCTACGGTAAAATCACACGTAACAGCTTATTAATATTTGCCGACTTCTGGTCATAAAACCAAAATAGTGTTATTGTCGGAATTTCTTAGAAGTTAATCTTTGAAATCCCATTTTTGTTTTGATTTAGTTATTGAGAAATAAACATAACTAAAATGTAGAAAAACTACTACAAAATATATTATTACGTAAGTTATCTGATGTAATTTGACCAGAAAACACGCTCTCCGAAGCTCAGTACTTAAAGTCTAATAATATTTTTTTTGTTTTTACTTCTGAGTTTTATTTTTTGAAGAAAATGGGTAAAACTAAGGAATATTCCCAAGAGATCAGAGGCAAATAATCAGCCTTCATAAGACCGATAAAAGGAATCGTGAGATTTCAAGACAGCAGAAGATACCAATGCAAACTGATGACTACATCGTTAAGAAATTTGCGACTGAAGGAACAGTTTGCAACAAACTTCGTTTAGGCAGACCGAGAGCCACAACCTTGAGTGAAGATTTGAGTATAGTTATTAAAAAAAAACGGAATAGACGATTAACTGCGCCTGAAATAGCAGCAGAGTTAAATGTGGATCGTGATAAACCAGTCAGTGTATCCACAGTCAAAAGAAGACTCCGTGACGCAGGACTTAAGGGATGCTTAGCGGTCTCAAAACCAATTCTTAAAACTATTAACAAAAAGAAGAGAATACAAGAATGGACAACAGCAGATTGGGAAAAGGTCATCTGGGCGGACGAATCAAAATCTGAAACATTTTTGATCCAAACGAAGAGTTTTCGCACGGCGGCAGTCAAACGAAAGTGTGAATGATGCTTGTACTGTGGCTTCTGTTAAACACGGCGGAGGGTCTGTGATGGTTTGGGGCTGTTTTGGTGGCTCCGCCGTTGGAGATCTTGTGCGAATACAAGGAATCTTAAAAAAAGAAGGTTACAAAAACATATTGGAGAATAGCGTAGTGCCTTCTGGAATCCATTTAATTAGTCCAGGATTTATATTTCAACAGGATAATGATCCGAAACACACGTCAAGACTATGCAAGGACTTTTTAAAAGGAAAAGAACAACAACTGGTGTTGAAACTCATGATATGGCCTCCACAGTCCCCAGACTTAAACCCGATAGAACTATTGTGGGATCAGCTGGGTAGACAGGTGCGGAAACGTTGTTCTACATATATCTCAAGAAGACTAGTGGAGAAAACTGCAAAACGAATGGCACAAGATAACCAAGACAACATTGGAAACATTAGTAGCTTGGTTGCCGAAGCTTTGTGAGGTTGTCATTAAAAATAAATGTGGATACATAGATGAGTTCAAAATTTAAAAACTGTATTATTGTTATGTCTAAAAATTGCTAATAAACGGTTAAAATAATTATGAAGTAGTTTCATTCAATCAAACTTTTACAAAATGTATTTTAGTAGGTGGCCAAATACTTTTGAACGGTAGTGTAGATATAATAAACAAAGAGATATGCCCGGTAGACGAAAATGTAAGGGAAACCTGTGTCTCCAGTTTGCCCCTACCACACGGCAACTACTACACATCCAGCTCAGTAAAAGCAATAGATACGCAGTCGCGCACACACCCGCATTTCTTAAAACGGATCGTACTACACAATCAATTATAAACCTTATTCACTAGTCATAGCGTATATACCATGCACCATACAACTTACCCACACAAAAACATCGGTCGATATCGTTGTGCTGTGCAAAAGCAATTTATATTACATATACGCTAGTGATTGACTAAATCGGAAAGTTATCGACTTAAGTTACATTTATTATTGAACAAAAAATTTTTTGGGGTCCTGAAAATAAAATAAATAAAAAACGGCATGTCCAAAAAATCTATACTAATATTATGAGAAGGAAAGACTTTTTTGCCTGTTTGTTTGTATGCACCCATGCATGTCTCAGATTTTAAAGTTTTTTTTAGTATTATTTTATTTACTTATAACAAAATAAGTAAAATACATTATTTCACATCGATTTTCATCGGTTGACAAATTGAAAAATAAACTACAGGGTGTTTGGTGCATTGTGTGCCAAATTGAAATGGTCGACTGGGGGGGTCATCTGCTATCCTTTCAGACCCCTAAACACTTCTCATGCCCTGTGGATTTTTTTCATCGTCTTTTTATTGTTTTATTAAAAAAATACCCAAATTTTACAATCAAATACAAATTAAAAAAAAAAGTATAAGTCGTAGACTCTGAATTTTAATTTTATTTAGATGTGTATTGTATTACAGTACTTTCAGATTCAAAATTAGTGTGTAGTTTTAATAGCAATATTTCATTCGTCAATCGACATTGTTGTCGATATGCTTACGTTAGTGGATTTGCACAAGCCCATCACTAACTGGTCGCAAGAATCAGCGGCCGTACTACGCGATGCATATACTTAATAAAGTATCGTTTTGTGATTTTAACATTGCTTGTCCAGTCACTTAGCGGCAAACTTAGGTAGTGGTTAAGGAGCAATGTATTTATTGCAAAAATAGTACAGTAGCTGTTATATTTCATAACAAAAATAACATAGTAAGAGCAAGAAATATTTTACGATTTGTTGGATTTCATGATTTTAAAGACAAATGTAGTAAAATATTTGTACTGACATATGGTAAATGATTCCATGATTTACAAAGTTTTGGTTTAGGCTTCGGTTTTTACAAGAAACCACTGAATAACATGGTATTCTTATAACTTGTCACGATCGCAGTCGAAAGCGCACTAGTTCGCGGAGATGGCTATTTGCCTATTGACATGGTCAAGTGACCATGTCGCGCGGACACCGACACGCCCCCTTGCCACTTCTCCTGTTTTTTATATTTCTATGGTATCCTACCTATTCAGAAAATTAATAATTTTAAACTACATTTTTTTTAATTGGTCTTATTTTTGGGACAAGCCCGGCACACCATTACTAAACGACTGCAACTCTTGAAAGCCAGATTCAAAAGTTGCAACCGCGCCGAGCTATTGAAGCTCGACGAAGTCCCGGAGAAACATAATCAGAAAAGAATAGCGGATGAGTAGGAAACACATAAATTCCCACTTCCCTCCATATCAGCAGGAGACAGAACATAACAGGTACAAAGGGACGTTTACAACTGGGATAAGCCCAGTTGCCTAGCATCACGGATAAAAATTAATATTAATGTGTCCTAAATTGATGGATGGAGAGGGAGAGGAAGGCCAAAGAAAAGATGGATGGATTGTGTGAGGAATGATATGAAAGATAAAGGAGTAAATGATGCAATGACGGTTGACAGAAGAGAATGGAAGAAGAAAACGTGTTGCGCCGACCCCAAGTAGAATGGGATAAGGGCAGGAAGATGATGTGTCCTAAATTGTGCGCCTCGTTAGTATTGTAGTCGCCAGCGGTATAGCTTACAATCAATGCATATTCGTACTTAAATCGTACGATACTTGTCAATGATCATAAACAGAACTCGTAATTTCGCTACAAGTATTCCGTTTCAAGTAATGTCCCGTTTTCACCAACAGTAATGTGTAAGTTATATTGCATTTCAATTCTTAGCGTTGAACCGAGCGTTACATGTTGAACGCAAGGTACGGTAGTTTCGGCTGTTACCGAAAATAAATCGTCGTGTTGTGTCAAATAGCAAGATAGGTTCTCGCCCTCTTACCAACACTTTACATCGGACATTGTAATCAAATTGCCTGAACACCAGGAATACATTCAGTCAAAAAAGTATCGGGGATGGATGATTTGTTTATGGTTCCAAATGGTTGGTTCAATTTTTGTTTTTTGTTGATTTTGTTGTTGATTGGCCCAACTGTTTTCCATTTTTGCGCGAAGTTTGAGTTGCATCTACTATTTAGATTAAATACAACGCTGTTTTTAGTTAGATCATATCTAGTGTGTATTGCGAATTTCATAATGGACAAAAACATCGAACAAAGAGTTGGTCTTAAATTTTGCATCGCCAATGGAATTTCGTATTCGGAGTCCCTGAAAATGTTACAGAAGGCTTACGGTGAATCGACTTTATCAAAAACACTTGCTTATGAGTGATACAAAGCGTTCAAAAGCGGTCGAGATGTGATGGAAGATTTGCCTCGCTCTGGTAGGTCATCAACGTCTTCAATTGAAGTTAACATCGCAAAAAAGAAAGGAAATTGTGACTGAAAATCCTCATTCAGGTTTGAGAAAACTTTCTGTGTCTCACGAGTAAACATGCTTCACAGCTTAACAGAGCATGCATAAGAGAGCGGAAACATGTTTCATACCCAAGTGATTACTTGGATATGAAACATGTTTCCGCTCGGCTAGTCCCAAAAGACCTGAATTTTCTCCAAAAACTCAATCGCATAAGAGTCGCTGAGGACATGCTAGAACGAGTTAATTCCGACCCAACATTTATGAAACGCATTGTTACTGGTGACGAGACGTGGGTTTAAGAGTTTGACATGCAAACTAGTCAACAAGCTTCGGAGTGGCGGCTTCCATCTGAACCGAAACCAAAAAAACCACGCCAAAGACGATCACAAGTCAAAGTCATGTTGACGGTTTTCTTTGGCTATTGCGGTGTTCCGCACTCGGAATTCTTACCGGAAGGTCAAAGTAAATAAAAAATATTATTTGAGCGTTATGCGGCGTTTAAGAGAGCAAATTCGATGAAAAAGGCCAGATTTGTGGAAAGAAAATTCTTGGATTTTGCACCACGATAATGCGCCTTCGCACAAGCCCAGCATAGTGAACGAATTTTTGACCAAAAACTCAATAAATGCCATCGAGCAACCACCTTATTCACCAGATATGGCTTCAGCCGACTTCTTTCTTTTTCTTAAACTTAAATGACCACTTCGTGGCACCCGTTTTCATTCGGTAGAAGACATAAAGGAGAATTCGCGGCGAGAACTGAGCTCAAACCCGGAAAAAGCGTTTAAAAAATGATTTGATGATTGGATTATTTGTTGGCGTAAGTTTATCGTTTCTGAAGGAGCATACTTTGATGGTGGTAAAATAACTTTGGATAAATAACTAACATTTTGTTTATTATTGATCGTTTCCCGGTACTTTCTTGACAGAGTAGTATTTAATCGATCCGTCGTTGTTTCAAACATTCCAATATTATAGAGCTGTTTTGTCTTAAATCATTTGAATTCCAAAGAACGTCACAAAATATGGATATCTCCGCTTTAATATATGTCGCACGTATGTTCCTCTCAACTCAAATAGGTACAATAAAGTTGTTGATTTTAATTGGGTAGTTTGTTTGCCAATCGGAAAAACTGTGATTTTTTAATTCGCGAGTGTGTGAGTGGAACATTCACACGTACCACAACCACACCACATCGCAGCGACAAAAAAAGGTCAAGCAGTCGTTACGTGGATAGTGCCGCTGCAGCTTCTTGTAGTTGCGTTGTGGCAACTACGAAATGTGGATGTGGTTGCGTTGTCGCTAGTAGACTAGTTGCAGATAGATAGCTCCACTCCGATTTCGTAGAGGCTTTCGCGACGTTGCGTAGACGCTATGTTGTGTTTGCGATGTGGCCGGCGATGCGGTGTCGCTGGTGGTTGCGTTATGGTAGCAACGTGGTCGATATCGCCCCCACAGTTGAATTTGGCGCCAAAATATGGTCCGTGTGAATTAAATTATAAAATTTTATATGAATTAGTGCTCGCCCACTTGTGGTTGTTGTTGCAGTACGTGTGGAACAAGCCTTAGACTAGCGTGAACTAAATGAGTGTCTCATTTGGAATGTCTCGTTGCTTTGTTTTGGGCTGAGGGTTGTTTAGCCTTTAATGTAAGTATCGCCTAGTGTTAGGAAACACGGTCATTACTGCGTTATATCAACATGGCCTTAGAAAGGGTAAAATGTAACTTTGCACCATAAATCAATTGAAATAACTGAATCCTCTTAAAGGGTTGTTATTGTACACATCATAATGAAAAACTTTTTCAATGGGACGAACTGAAATCGCAAAAAAAATTGCTTGTTGTGTGACATTTTATGTACGTATATAACTGAATATGTACCATAAATTGGTGAGTATGCAAGCTGTTGTGACCTCACGTATTCGCTGAAAATTGCTTCCACAAATTATTTCCATTGAATGACTGTTGAAAATTGACAACACTACAATAAACTAGTTAAAACTGGTTGTACTACTGAAAAATATTTATAAACCATAGGTAAAATACACCATGCTGAAAATGCATAGGTACTGTTTGCTATATTCTTATTAGCAACGTGTTTTTCGTGTGTCTAAAATATATACGAGTAGAAGTATTACTTTGAATTAACGTTGGTTCAGTGGCGTTGGTGACCGCCACTGCTGAGAATGAGGTCTTTCTTGGGTTCGATCGTTCTTACCCAGGTCGGGCAAATTGTTATTGGGTTTTCCTCCACGATTTTCCCAGTTAGCAGCCGCGGGGTTTAGATTTGTGCCCGTTTGATGGCAATAGGCTCGCCCCTGTTACATGAGATACATAACAAGTGACTTTTTTCTATAAGACGAATAAAGTGAGTGTGAGATCATTAATACTTAGCTAGTTATTTAACTGGGTTGCCAATAAGGAAAATAACAAACTTAATTGTTCATAGGTATTTAATTTTTAACAAATTTAATTGTACGTAGGTATCAAAGTTGTGTGTTTCCAGGACTTTCGCAACCACAATTTCTTTACTGACCGTAGCACATTTTCACAAGTGTTTTCGGGAGTTTGTGTTTGTTAACCGCAATGTAAATTTTTACTGAAGTAATAAAATCATGTAATCACGTAAATACAATCTGTACCGATAGTGTTGTATATTATATCAAGCGAAAGGGCAACACTGACTGCCCGAAAATGTTCGCCGGTAAAACGTTGTCACTGTAGTAGTATGTTTGGTTCGTAGCCGTTCGGTAGCCGAGAGGCATGTGAGACACTTAGGCCCGGAGTCCACGAAAGCAGAGAAGAGCGGAGCGGAGAGGAGCTGTGCAAGTTTCCACCAATCACAGGAGAGACGAGAGACGCTATGTAGACTACAACCAATGTGATCGGTTGATGTCCGCTCGTCTCCGCTTTGGTGGAGCTTTGGTGTTTTTCGAAACGAAGCGAAGTGCTGGATTCTATCTATCAAATTAGTTGTAATCTCCTGTAACTGTTCGAATCTTGCATGTGTCCGCACCGCTCCGCTCGTATCAGCGTTGTTGAAACTCTGCCTTATTAACGGCTGGATTGTGCAGCGGGCAAGAACATTCTGAAAACTGCCTTCAGCACATTCAGCTTCCTGTTCTCACAAACGGTTCCGGGAAAGTCAAACAACGCTGTTAAAATTATACCTGAATTAGTATTAAAATGTAAATATATAAAAGGCTGCATAGCTTGTTTCATAAATTATGTGCTTACCTTATAATTATTAATGAGTAGGTACTTCGTTTATCATTTCCTTCACCTATTTAATTAATTTGAACTTATACATAGATTTGTATATCGTTTTTAATGAACTCAAAAATATCTGAAAATGGTAACATCGGGTTTATTTTGGTTATTTGGATAATTTTTGTATGGCTATAGATACATATAAAAACATATTTTTCAATATTTCTGGCTTAGTCAGTTAGAACATTAGCAAAAGTGACTAAACTTGGAATATTGGTGTTTAGGAGGTATTTTCAAATCGAGGCTGGCCTTTGATTTCCACGCTAACGCTAACACGCTAACATACGGAATCGACAGATCGGCTTATGCATGTAATCATGTATAGATTAGTGGGTACAATCCTGAAACATTATTGTGTTACAAAATTATTTTAAAGGTTCTACTACAGTGCTTTTAACGCAGTTTTAACTATGCTTTAGTGAGCTTCGTAGTTTATAGTTATAGTTGTTGTTATAGTTTGTTTTTAGTTTATCAGCAGTGATTGGAATAGGTAGAGCTAATGTACCTAAAGTTCCAGGAACAGGAACGAAAAGTGGGGACTTCCTAACGACAATTTTTTTTTCCGAATGTTTTTTCTGAAACTCGGAAATGTCTCGGAATCAGTTAAGTACATTTAATAATAATGTTATTTATTAATCAAAGAGTGCCTTTAGATCATTAATCAAATGATTGATGATCTAAGGGTACTCTTATTTTTTGATGAACATACTCGTACACAAGATATCCGGGTTACGTTATCCATAAATAGGTAGTAGGTATAAAACAAAGTCGCATTTTGTCTGTTTGTGTTACCGCATTGTTCTTCTAAACTAAGCACGCTACGGATTTTGCTGTGGTTTGAAACAATTCATTTAGAAACCAAATTACCTACTTACGCGCTCACTGACGGTCGTCCACTTTTCAACCTTATTACTAATAAGGTTGAAAAGTGTACAAAAATCCGCATCCGTCCGTCATCAATCAATCATCACAAGTGAAGCTAAATAAATGCTTCAAAAAAGGTACATATATTACTCGATGCTACGAGTAAAAGGTAAAATGAATCACATTACACTATTACGTGAATGAATGATTAATTATTTCCCGAGCTATGCTTCGCGTGATAGTTTCATTAAAAACTGGTTAATGTATCGTTAACTCAGTTCACATAGACTGAAGGTCGAAACACGTTATTTTAAAGTAGGAAGTTTATAATTTTCCTCTTAGTTTGGAGATTCAATGTTAATAGTAGTACATTTTGATACAAGTGGGCAAACCTTGACCATTGCAACCGAGGCGGAATTTACACCCGAGCCGCAGGCAAGGGTGTTTGTTCACAGCAGGGTGAGAACAGCAGTGACAATTGCCAACGTTTATCAAACGGCGATTTTCAATAAACTTACGAAGAAATAAAAATAATAGAACTATAAGTATTTTTTTCAGTAATCGTTTGAAGGAGGAAGGTACGAAGCCACAAAACAGCCTCATATTAAATAGAAAATTAACTTATATTTGAATTTAAAAACAATAATGTTTAAATATGATATTCTATTTATAAACACAATTTAAATATTCATAAAATATTTAGGCCTTAAAGACATGCGTCTCTTTGCTGAGGTTATTAGAAACACAAACACTAACCCCGGCAATAGAAATTGAATCACGTTAGACTTTTAAAGTTATCTGTGGAAATAAAACACTTGTAGAAAGAAATTAAAAAAAAAACAAGTGTAAAATACACTCCATCCTAAACCTAATAATAGTCAATTTTCGAGGAAGTGTTATTGAAAACTAAATTTCGTGGCATTCGGCTACTGGCCTACGTTGATCAGCCAATATTGTTTACTCATGAATGGTGTGAGGACATGGCATAATTAAAATATCTGCCTAACTTAATTAACAGAGGTTGCATCGGACTTGTTAAAGCGCACGAACATGGAGCGCGTGCGGGTCGGCCGCGGGACAGAGGCTGTAATTCCATCAATGTAGTCCATAAAATAAACAATAAACTCGCTGTATTACGTTGTTGTGATTCAAATTCAACATGCGCTATTCTTACTTAATCATTTATTGCTCTCGAAATTGGTCTATTTATATTTTCTCGAAATCATCATAGTTTCACGAAATATCCAATAATAATCTTTCCAATAAATATTATTTTATTTTCTTAGTGCTTAGAAATGAATACAGCCACGAACAAGAACTAAAAGAAACCCATGCACAAATCATAGCTAATGAAGTAAAGTAAATTCACCGAAATGAAATACGATTGCAGACAAGAAAAAAGCACCAATGAAATACAATATTTTTCTAGAAAATTGTTCGCAGTTTGTTTGTTTTTTTTCTGTTTTATCTCATTAATTTAATTAAACCACACCTCCTCTAGATTCCGTATCATAAACATTTTGTTTGAATTCGAGTTCATCAAATGTAGTGGGTAGGCACGCGGTGCGCGGAGAGTGACAAGTTCAATCCGATTGGCTATTTCAAGGTGACGTCACCGGCCGTAGTGATGGGGCAATGACATTAAATCTAGATTCTGGAGTCGATTTTTTTTTTAAGAGAATGAAATCTATTAATGTTCACTTTTTATGATTTATAGATCCTACTTCATTACAATAAGTAATAGATTACCGAATATTCCTAATGAAAAAAGTAAAATTGTTACATGCCATTGGTTTAATTGACGGTTGAATTCGCACAAAACCTAATTATTTTTTCAGAATGAACCGTAAATTGTATTTATTTATATTTTAATTGAACTATTGTGTCCAAATAAACAACAAAATATCGATAGCATCGATATTTTATTTATCGATAAGCAAGAACGTATTGCTCATGAGTCATGACACTATTAGTTTTGTGGTAAAAAGACAGCGATACAATAGTACCTAATGAGTGAAAAAGAATGACATCAGCGAGAGTCACTACCTCAGCCAGTATAAGTTGAGCTCTTTATTTTATAATTTTACCTAACAGTTGAATATTATACCATAATTTTCTGGATAATTTTCCTCACCATTTAACAGCATAGGTAGTATTTTTTTTAAGTAAACCGTAACAATCAAACTTTCATACATATTGAATTCTCTAAATTGCTAGCGTCATCACGGGTCTAACTTCTGGTTTACACTGAAGAGTTAGATATGCGCATCGAGTTATATTAGTGCTAAGTCACAAATGTGCTTCGCGCATAAGTTGCCTTCTTTGCGGAATCTAAAGGAGGTTATCTTTGCATTAAAAGTAGGTACCTACTTAATTTATTTGTATCACCACATCCCTCAAAACGTTGTGGGAAACCGTGAGGACAACGGGACGTGCTAGACCCAAATATTCCAAGATTTGTGACCAACCCTCGCTGCCACCCCCCCCCCCCCAACAATGGAAAAATTACATGTTTTAAACATGACTAAACGATGCTCTATTAACCGGTCAATCCAAGTGTAAGTGTGCATTTGCACTGTCTTTTATCCACTATACAGTCTTGTCTTTTATTCACTATAAGTTCAATTGAATAGGTACGCTAGCGAGATCGGTATCGAGATCTAGTTTCGATGGTTTGATGGCACCCTGTACAAAATAACGTAGCTACATAATGGTGTAAAGTTCCTGATCTCCCATAGAAATGGGAGCAGACTGGTGTTGTGTGGCTTTCCGTAGCAATTAAATAAAGCTTGTCAATATATGAATCACAAAGAGCGCAATGAATAAAAATACGAGAAAAACACGATAATAATGACGTACACGTTAATACGATATAGTTCGAGCTTGTCTTTCACTAGCATTCAGAACTAGGTCTGCCAGTTCATGCAAAATAAATAAAACAATTGCTATTTGTTTTATTTATTTTCAGGCTCGCACATAGAGGAGAGGGCTCCGTAACAGTGCTTGGATTTCTTTTTCCATTTTCAAGTACAGTTTTCATTGCTTACGACCGCATAACGAAGTTTGCTTGTTACGGTATTTTTCTGATAAAAAAAAACCGGTCGATGTGTAAGTACTAGTTAGAGACATTGTTTATTTTAACATTTTGGTACGATACCCTATGGGTCTACAATTTGAATCTTCTTTATGCACATCGTGGATTCACCATCCACCACCATCCATCCATCGTGGAGCCGTAGTCAGTGGCACAGCGTGTTTTTTTTGCCGTCCGGGGCCTATCGGAAATTCACTCCCCCCTTTATTTTCATCATTATTCAAGAAAGGTCAAAATATAAAGCATTTTCAAATTATTAAAAAAAATATTACTCTTCGTCTTTGTTTCTTCAAAGCAATATCTTTTATACAGTTTTCAATGTCTGCGTGCCGACCCTCGCAATCTGCCGCCTCGGGCCACGGCCAGTGGCGTATAGTAAGATAGGTAACAACTACGCCACTGCTTGGTTGTTTTGGATTTTACTACATAGTCCTGATGACAATAGTAATTATCGGATCTGATACCTGAGCACCGCGCGCCCCCCTTGCTACGCCACTGACTGTAGGCATTAAACGAAGTCAGACGGAGGCAATTTGAAAAAGGGTGTTACATAATTAACAAACAAGGTATTTCTACTAACTGATTTTACCAGATTCTTCGTCTTTTCGTAACGACGCATAGTACATGTGTCGAGTATAGTGAGTGAGCCCATTAGGTCAGCATCAGAGACTGCTTACTAATGTTCTAACACTAGAAGTTTTGTACTAACATTCGATAGACCCATAAACGATCTGCAATAAAAGTGTTTCCCGTCTCAGCTTTCGAGAACGTAGCACATTTATAAGAGTATTTTTTTCATTTGTCTCGCAGGTAGTTGTTCAACGGCTGAGCTCCGGTTCCGGTCGCTCGTCGAACGTCGAGAACCAGCGCAACAAGATACCCGACGTGCCCTACCAACCCACCGTAAGAGATACCATGTGCTTCCATGCCATTTCTATGATGAAGGTAATTATTGAGGTATAATCATCTGTAGGAACCACGGACTAGCACTCATCATGAGACGCACTGATGGTTCTTTCATATAGAAATGCACTGGCATGGCAGGCCACGGTCAACTTAAACGCGTTCAGCGTTCCAAACACTTAAGTAATTGTATATTTAATGAATGTTCCTTAGGCCTATTAGCACCCACAAATTACTAAATGCGATTATCACTAAACGATATAAAACGTCGTTCTATTTCTGTCAATCGTTTGAAGATGAAAGAGACAGAATTATGTTTTAAATAAGTTTAGCGTTAAAAGCATTTAGTGATTTGCCACTATTGGGCTCACCTTACCTAACGTATACTGATGAAGACTGTCCGCTGACCAATAAATAGTATCGGTTGCGAGTGGCTCATGTGCAAGTGCCCTTATCACCATCATTCTCCTGCCTTTATCCCAATCTATTTGGGGTCGGCACAGCATGTCTTCTTCTTCCATACTTCTCCATTACTCGTAATCTCATCAGATGATTAGCTTCACACGGTTCATCCATCGTTTCTTTGGTCTTCCTCTCCTCTTATACCTAACCATCACTCATACTCAAAAGTTTCATACCAAGCCAACCGATTACCACACAAGTTTTCAGTCACCGGCGCCACTTTCAGACTTCCTCTTATGTACTCATTTCTTATTTTATCCATACGCGTAACACCACGCATCCCCCTTAGCATTCCCATCACAGCCACATGCAAATGCCTTTCATTCATCCCCTTTTGTGGCCCAACATTCTGATCCATACAAGGCAGCAGTGCAAGAGCCCTTGTCAACAACGAAATCAACATTGGACAAGGTAAATGATTCTTCTTCTTAATCGTGTGGTTAGTGCCTAACCTGTGCCAGAGTATTAAGCCGCCCATAGGCCTCTGACTTGGCTTTACATGCCGTCGAGAAATATCTCTCAGGCTGCTGGTTTCCTTACGATGTTTTCCTTCACCGAAGCAAGTGATAAATATACGATACGCACATGAACCCGGAAAATCAGAGATGCGTGCCTTGGTAAATGATAATGCCTGGATGATAACCGTACCACATAACTATTTTCACGCTTCCTGATCTCTTCGTGTAGGTATTACACGAAGTAAATGAAAAGTGGTGGTTTAGTGGCGGGAGGTGTGATTCTGGGCATGCTTTTGTCCAATGACAATTTATTATGAAGAAAATGAAGTGTTAGACAAATGAAGAATTCAATGCTCGTCCAATATGAAAAGTTGAGAACACGAGAGAAAGGCAAAATCATACAACAAGCAAACAAAGCGCACTATAATAAATTAGTTTTAGTTGCTTGAAGGAATTCCCAGAAAATGCATGCACGTCTATGATACATCAAGTTACAAAACTACTTTCTGCATACTATGTTAGGCTAAATCGAAGCCTAAACATCAAGCAACAAACACAGAGCGTTCTAAATTCGATACATAAATAAGTACGTTAATATCCTAGAAAATCTAAGTGAAGAGTAAGCATGAAGATGGATTGGCTTCCTCCGTATTACCGCAGGATACTTCTATGTAAAAGCCTTTGTACTGTGTTTACTTACAGACGCAGTACCTATTAAGTTTCAAAATTAAATTCATATTTGATGGACTCTCTCAGGTCATTCGTTGTTTGCTGGCATCCTTTTCACAATGAAAATTATCTTCGCTTTTCGCGACCGAACCATGAAGACAATCTTTTTAAGCATACACCAAGTTTATGATTTTGAATATTTTCTGAGGTTTTATTTTGGTAAAGCACCTTTTGTATTTATTCTTAATATCCAGAGCAACAGTCATTGAAGGCTGGTCAGTGCCACGAAATAATAGACGCCCTTGCTGTGAGAGAAGTCTCGCTGAGACTTCTCTCAATGAGAACGAGTTGGCGAGAAACCTATCACATTTACGCTTCTCGGGTGTTTTCGGGGGTTCTCGGCGTGAGTCTGTAGGGCTATTTACAATACTTTGCGTTACAAATTTGAATGCCTGTGGCCGGACTGTAGGTAGCTTGTTTTTACCCGACTACGCGACGCAAAGGAGGGTAATGTGTTTATAAGCCTATGAAAAACATACATAAACGAAGTTTAAACATACATACGTTTATGTATGTTCTACGTTCGTTCCTTTGTGGCGCCAAACGTGTCTCCAAACGCGTGGACTGATTTTGATGATTCTCAATTTCTTACCTCAAACGATTTGTCTTAAACCCGATTCTATAGGCAAGTTAAAGTAATTACTTACTTGAGTTTAAGTAATTACTTGTAATTTTTTTTATGCAAAGACAAAAGTTTAAACGAAGTAAGAACCGTCAAAGAAAGCAAAGCTAAGAATTCTAACTTTTTACAGTTCCAACTTCAAGCAATCACTAAACTACATAATAAAAATCGTATCTTAAAAAATAACATTTACTCAAGTAAACCCTTTGACTTGTTTATTGATGCGGGTGTGAATCTTGTAAGTGTCATTAAAAACATGACAGTAATCAAATTTCAATATGGTGACCACCAGAAAACATGAAAGTCGACGAACTATTAGTTCGTCGACTTAAGAGCGTTTACGTCTATCGCGCGAAGTCAAGTTTAGGTAATTCAATGCATTTTTTACACACACAGAAGCGCGCGTGCCTGTGTGTATAGCGCTGGCGCGCTCTCGCGCGCTATAGTCAAACTAACCCACTATGATCCGTTCGAGTGCAATTGTTGTAGTAAAATTTAATTTGAATTTGAATTTGAACGTACACGGATTACTAAAGTACGAGTGCATAAAATAAGTATTCAATAATATATTGCAAGTATAGCTTTAATTATGATTAATATTAAAGTCGTTTTTTAGTTATTCAAACATGAATTTGTTGATCTAAACTTTAGAAAGAAACCGAACTTCGTTAATTATTATTGATTTGTGACTGATTAATAAATATTTCTTATTCTATTCAAATAAATCACTTTATACGGATTTACTTACGTTTATTTTATATTATATTTTAACCTGACGCGATGTTCCTCTTAGTGACACCTCTTATGAGGGAAATACAATAGGTTGGCGTTAACTTTAAAAACAATTTATGTTCTTATTTACAAAAAAATAAGTAAAAGTTTTAATAAATAAAATTCGTATGTAAAAAAATTGGGTAGATATTGGTTGTCACTAAAAATATTGTCAGTCATCAAAAATAATAATAAAAAAATTTAATCATCAAAGTACCAAGATTTTTTAATCACACTATAAACGTCCGCTATCCTTCCAAGTACGACTAAGGTCAACTCGGGTCAGGCAGAGCGCCGAGCGACATGTCCTCTCTCTAGAAAGCCTCGCGGCGGTCTGATTTGAAATTGCTCGCGCGCAGTGATTTATAGTAGTTTTCAAATATTTATAGAAAAATAATCACTGTAAATTATTTGAAATTTTAAATTGGATGTTTTAAAGCATATGTTCTTCTATTATATTATGCTATTATTATATTAAATCAAGTAAGATATATCGGTGAAAAAATCATTTTAATTCCTTAATATTTCACATTGTTTGAACTTTAATTTCTTATATAAAGAAACCTAAATCAAAAAATTTTCTTCTCCAACTATATTCCTTAGGATCTTAGCAATAGGTAAAAAAAAAAATCTAATTTGGTTTGCCAGTGGTTTCCTATAATTAGAGCGTCGAAACTGACGCTAAAAGGGAAATTAAGAAAACCTCTGTTGAGTTATCTTGATACAATTTACCAATACTCTATTAATTGAAATATTTTTCTCTCCAACTATTGAGACAACGAAATTTCCTAAAGTTATTAGTAATTATCATTTTTGTAAAATAAAGGGTTGATGGTATTAAAGGGTTTGAAAAGTACTGTTTTGGAGTCAAACAGCGCATGGACGGCGTAAACGCTCTTAAGATCTTTAACGACTTAAAGTTGGTTAGCAACCATCATCATCTTCCTGCCCTTGTCCCATTCTACTTGGAGTCGGCGCAACACGTTTTCTTCTTCCATTCTCCCCTGTCAACTGTCGCTGCATCATTTACTCCTTTCTCTTTCATATCATTTCTCTCACAATCTATCCATGTTTTCTTTGGCTTTCCTCTCCCTCTCCATCCATCAACATTTATATCCATCACTCTTTTAGTAACATGCGTTTCACCCCTCCTCATTACATGTCCATACCAAGACAGACGACTTCCTTTAATTTTTTCTGTAACAGGCGCCACTTGCAAACTTTCTCTAATATACTCATTCCTTACTTTATCCATTCTTGTTACTCAACACATCCATCTCAACATTCTCATTTACGCTACTTGCAATCGTTTTTCATCCATCTTCTTCACAGCCCAGCATTCTGATCCATACAGTACGACAGGCCTAATGACGGACTTGTATATTTTCCACTTTAACTTGAATTGCATCCGTGAGTCGCAAGTTGTTCCAGTGACCGGTCGCCATTTCATCCATCCTGAGTTGATCCGATGCGTTACATCCCGGTCTAGTTCGCCATCCCCTTGGACAAGCGACCCGAGGTACCGGAAGTCGGAACAGATCGGTATGGGCGTTCCGGCAAGAGTGATAGGCACAGGACTGGAGAGACCGCCGAAATCGCAAAACAAGTATTCCGTTTTGGTTCTACTTAGTTTCAGGCCAACATTCTCCAGTCTTTGCCACCACACCACCAATCTGCTCTGGGCCTCTTGGCTGCTCCCAGCAACCAACACAATGTCATTGGCAAACAGCATACGCCAGGGAGCCTCTTCCTGGATGTACGACGTGAGAGCGTCAATTATCACCAGGAAGAGGTAAAGGCTGAGAGCCGACCCTTGGTGGAAGTCGACCGCCACATTGAAGCTACCGGTAGTGCTCGTTGTAGACCTTACTTGGGTACTGCATCGACTGAACATCGCACGGATCAACTACACGTACTTAAGAGCCCACCACAGAACCTCACGGGGTACCCGGTCGTATGCCTTTTCGAGGTCGCTAGCAACCCTTCTCACTTAAATTTTCAATCCTTATAATAAAGCTGTGATATAGTTATAATGCATATAATCGCATAATCTTACATAAACCTTGGTAAGTAATTACTTACATATGTCTGTCTTAGTCTCCTCAGCTGTTCTTTTAGGATTATATCGTTGAAGATCCATGACAATAAATCGTTTCCCGGGGCTCGTCGAGCTTTTGTGCCTTGGTGGTTTTCTGGTGGTCGCCACAGACGTTTCGGCTTTCAGGAGTCATGGCTGGGAATGTGTCTGGCTTGTCCAATAAAAAAAGCGGGTGATATAAATCTATTATTTCTTTACAGGCTTATCAAGATTTTTCGTTCGAGGAGCTTCGCCTGGCGAGTGAATCGTGGAACGATGGCGCTTCCTTACGCAGCGTATTCGTCCACGGCGGGCGTATCCCGGCAGAGCGACTGCCGGTCCGAGAGAATCCTGACGGGTCCTATGCCGCGATCTGGGTCCCGAGAACTCCGGGAGCTTATATCTTCAGATGCACCCTTGATGATCATCCAGCGTCACAGGTTCGTTTGATTAGCTAATACTTTTAACTTGTGACGCGATTTATGTCGTTGTTGAGTGATGGATGAATCAGCAGCATTGAATAGAATAAAATAGATTGAACTTATAAGTTTTTAAGGCAAGAGCCTGTTCAATGGTGTAAAAACCGAAAAAAGTTCGCGAGCGGACACAGTGAGTGTATCGGGAACAGAATCTAGTTGTGAGTGGTAGTAGTAGTGTCAGCAAGCGTGCAAAACGTAAAACGATGAGGGCAGATCGTTTTGTTTGCTCATAAACACCACCCCGCAATAGCTTCAGTTTATCCATGATCGCTTACAACAATGCTGAAATTTTGGGAATATTAAACACGGTAAAAATCCCGTTTTAAGTGTTAATGATAGAATTAACTTTTATTTTACGAGTATTAGATTTAATTCTACCTATACTGCGCTGAAAAAATAACTTAGTGCCAATTTACTCTTTACTGCTGATTTTTTTGAGTAATTTTATGAGTCGAAGGTATTAAAGTATATCGTCGTACGTTGTCGGTTTTGGGAGTGACATCGACGCGGAAAGATACTACATCTATGCTTTAACGCGAATAATCAGAAGCGGCATCGAGTCACGTCATCCTAACGGAAAAGAGGCGCATGTAGTCCTTTTTTTCTTTTATTACGTGGGCACAAAGCTCTTTCTGACTGACTCAAAATGCTGACGCAAAACCCATGTGACTTCATTGCAGGAAGTGACAATAGAAGTGGCCGAGAGTATAGTAGAGCCTGCTGAGCGTGCTGTGCAGGTCGGGGGCACACTCCCCACTACACCTCTAACGAAGCTGAGGCGCTTCATTTCTCGCTTTAGCTCAGGGCTCCGAGTGAGGGCCAGTCCCTCTCTGCAGGCTGAGGAGATTGGCCAAATACCGGTTGGCGCTAACATCGCGTTTGTTGAAGAGGTAAGTTTATTTTTAGGGTTCTGTTGCCAATTAGCTATACCATTGATACAAAGGCAGATGATGTAGCCAAAATGCAAAAATGCCACCTGAATGGACAGATAACTGTATCTTCTCCAGCACTAAATAATTGTAATGAATTAACGAAAAAAACATATTAGGTGCAATACATGCGAGATAGTAAAAAATAATGCACTTAAGTAAAACTTGGCAAACCATGCGGTAAAACAAACAGATATAAAAAAAAGTTTAATATAGAAATGGCCATCATAACATATTTGCTTTATTTCCCAGGTTTTGAACAAGGACGGCAATTGGGTTCGTTTGAGCTCAGATTCTATACGGGCTTACCTTGAGGAACCCACTGAAGTGGCATGGTGCTTACAGCATCACCGCCACTTCGACAGAGCACTGTTGGTGCCCGTCGAGCCTACCACACCGCCGCCACTGCAGGTACATACATACGTGTGTATAGTATAAGTAAACATAAACAAAGCAATTTAAATAAAAGTTTGTAAAGCTTGTGTTTGTAGCTGTAATGATTATATGCACTCTTTTTGTGCATAATACTAATACATTAAAGACACCTCATCTTCTTCATAAAACTCAAAATTCAATGGCTGGCAGACAAAGCTCTGCCTAATCCAGGAACTCTTGTAGACATGCTGCCATTCTATATGTTTCATGAGTCTAGAGGCATGTGTCAAAGAGTTCCCTTTTTAACCAAAGCGAGCAGTAGGCAGGATTTTTGAAAGTTTGGGTGGAACCTCATCGGGTGGGCGGCTTGTCTCAGTATTTTTTTTTGTATTTTAGTCTGAATGTACGGGCATTTGGAGCGGCTACGGCGACGCACAAGGCGACATGCAGTCGTGGTCACAAGACGAGGACGAAAGCTTGTTAACTGGTAAGATTATTCAGTGATTATCCAGGATAATATTTAGTTTGTTATCTTCGTTATAAATATAAATCCAAGTCACTATCTAATCTCCACCCAACCGAATTTCAATGAAATTTTCTGAATGTGTACGGTTGGTTCCAGCTTGAAGGTAATATAGTTTAGGCCCCATAGGTGTCGCCGTGCGAAGAAGGGTCGGGTCAACGATTTTTCCACAGTAGGACCACTGTGGAAAAATCGGTATTGTCCGGAAAAGTTGGGCGGTAAAATCAAATAATGTAGCCGCATGACGTAGCTTAAATAGTGCCGAGCCCAAACAAGTTACTAGCACCTCTAGCTCATTGTTCTTGGCAAGCACTTCAAAATATTTACATTAAGAAAGACTTCGTTCCAGGGTTTTCTACTTCAAATAAGATATAATCTTCAAGAAGAAATAAACTATAGGTGGACATTCTTGCTTGATTAAGTGAAGATTGTATTAGAAAACTCGGACTCGCACGCGGTTCCGTACCACAGTACAATATTTAACTTCTTTTGGTATTATAAAGCTTGAGCAATAAATACCACGTAAATCACTTTTCTTGAATGTCTTCTGAAGATCTTCAGAACATTACAACTGTGATTTTAAAAGTTATAGAGGCAATAATACACACTCTGTCACTCTGTCGAGCCTTTAGGGTACCGTTGGCACATTTTGGGTAAGGATCCCTAAAAACTGCAGTGGACAGCAGTGACCTATATCGACAGTAGTGGGGTGTTTATCTTTTATTATTATTTGAATATTTTTCTAAGAAGTTTCTATTTTATTTCTCATCCATCTTAACCAGACAACCTTGTCCGGTCAACAACAACTGTCGATTGACACTGCTACTTTTACACGTAACATCTAAATTGACACAAAATGGTTCATTTGATAGCTAGGAGCTAAAAATCTCATTTTACTTCAATTCAGATTTGGAATAAATGTTTTGCTGAATAATTACAAACTAGATCATTTTAGTGTTGATTAACTTTTGTTGCTGACTGTACCTAGCCCTGAAACGACAGTAACATTATTTTCTGATCTTTGTTTTTCTATTTTCTTACAGAAATAACCTGTATTGACGACAGAAGCTTCCCTATAATTCAGGTGATTATATTTATTTGTGACACGCTTATAGTAGCTTCACGTGTAACTAACAAACAATGTAATAAAATCTTGGAAGTCAATTTTAACTCACTTCTAATTGTCGTATCGAAATGAAACTTTGTATATATATGTAGTTCTAATGACAATATTATAATTTGGTATCTTGGAGCTGATCTAACGATAGAGCCAATAATTGGATAGTGTGATTCGTCAAAAGCTTTTTGATTAACTTTTTACCTATTTATTCTCTTTTAAAGATAAGATCAATGGATTGTGTTAAGGAGTATGAAAGAAAAGTGACTGAATTAATCACCCCCTTTTATTTCGTAGCGTGTCGGTTAACAGGGTAAATGGGAATAGCCCCCAAGTTACGTGAGACTACGGCAGGAAGATGAAAATGATGACCTATCCATAATAACTTTTAGAATACGAATGTGACATAGCTTAAGGTAAAGTTCTGCTTTGTAGAGGATCCCTCATTAAGGTGTGTCCAGATCTGGCGAATACGCCGCTCGCGAGTCACTTATGACCTGTGCGCGTGCAGTTAGAGGCGCACCAAACGTAGACAGTAACCGCACGCGAGCACCGGGCGCATAGATCTCAAGTGTCTCGCAACCGGCGCATTCGCCAGATTTGGACACACCTTAATGAGGGATCCTCTACAAAGCAGAACTTTTTCTGAAACTTGCGTGTCTTAGAACTTTGATGATCGATACACTTTGAAGAAGAATAATAAAGCAAAAGTATTATGCTTCCAGCTCCTTTATTGATCATCGGCTTAATTTGTGTGTCTATTTCCATGTCCAGCCGGATGGCAGTCTTTTCCTAGTGCCGGGCTCGTCGGAGCCCAGCAAGCGAAACCGGGTCATTCGTGGTGAAGTGAGCTCCGCTGCGTCCTCGCCCAAGTATGTCTTCATTGTTTTTGCTTTTTCCGTTGCGCAATAACGATTACAGGCTACACTTCTGTGGCAACAGTTTTACTTAGTGCATTTCTTTTTCGTTACCTGACGCAATTAGTATGAAGGGCTCAATTTATATGTTTTTCGAGCCATGATCCTTTTCCCAAGTATGTTGGAGTCGGCTTCCAGTCTAACCGGATGCAGCTGAATACCAGTATTTTTCATAAAGCGACTGCCTATCTGACCTCCACAACCTAGTTAGTACTGGGTGATACGATACCCCTTGGTAAGACTGGTTTTCATACTTTCGGATCACTGACTACCTGTAACGACTGTCAAAGATCTTTAACTGACAGCCGAGACCAAATTGATGGTCTGAATCACCACGTAAGAGGTATTGCGCGTTTTCTGAATACCATGACTTTCGACTTCAAAAAGTTTTAATATGTTGAGCATACTGAACTTTGTGCGGACATTAAAGATGTTTTTCCATAAAATTTGTTTGCTTGTTTAGAAACTAAATTGTGAACGCAAAAAGTATATAACTCTAACAGAACACCAAAAAAACACAACATTCCAAAACGCCTTCAAATGATCCGAACAGCACTCAAATTAACTTAAAACAAATTTGTTTTAAGTTACATCCAAAAGTTGCCATATAAACGCCTTTTGGTATTGCAGACGAGCCATGCGGCGCAGCAATGGCAACAGTGACGAATGGTGGTCGCCTATCATGCAGCGATTTGGTGACAATGGGGATCCCATAGCCATACAAGAGGTTTGTGTCAACATATGCTACGCAATAAGGTCCATAATCAGCCTATTTAGGTACAATTTTCAAAGCTATCGCAACGTCAATGCTGCCCAGTCGCCATGACTGACCGCAGCGACTCAAATGGTTTCGATGTCTTAATGGAAATGGTTCTCTCTGAGAGGAAGCAGAGAGAACCTAATACCCCATGATTGGGTTGAAGATGTCTTCGAAATATTTGGTTTTAGAACATACTGTTTTCCTTACAATGTTTTCTTTAATATTGAAACCTCAAAAGATACAGTATTTCGAAGCTAATAGAATTAATATTATCCTATAAGAAATATTATTAAGTTGCTGTAACATAATACTTAATTAAACTAGAAATATGGAGACGACGTAAATAATGCAAACATATGATTCTGAACTCAACAATGTAAATAAGTGCGTTAGTAGTGTGAGGAAGTTTCCTCAAGACAATTGACTATCGAGGTAATTTGTATGACTAAGTTATATCTTATATATCTTATTGTTTTTATGAATTATTGCGGTAACACAAATGCGATACTAAAATAGCTAGAGCACAAGTAATTAAATATATATTTTTATTTAACTACACAATTTCGTTCCAAATACGTTATAGATCAACATTCAAACTGCACTCTGCCATCTGGCTTACTTGCCTGTTTTTCAGTAAGTTTTACAATTCGATTCGGAGTCCATTTGGCACAAAAATAAAAGATGACTAGAGTAAACCTGCTGTTCTCAGAAATACAATTAATGATTCATTATATCAATCCAGCGGATGAGTAACGTAGCGGGGAACGCAGAACCAGCTGTTCGGGGAGAGGTCATTGATGATTTGCCATGACGTTGCAGGAAACCAGAGACAGCATGTAACTCTGCTTCGTGTAAATGCAGGGTGATGTTCGTTTTGCGCGGATTTAACAGAAATTATAAAGTTAATGTTTCTCTTTTTTGTGAAAGCTAAAATGGAAGTCGGCTAGACAAATTTCCTCATATCAGACGAAGGATGAGCCAAACAAACTACCCAAAAGGTGCCTGTAAATGAACGAAGGCAACGCGACAGGCTCAGTCAGCAGAATCAGTCTTTGAAGGCAAAGACTGATTCTACTGGACTTAAAAGTTTTATATCGAGAGAAGTATAAATAGAATGGTGAAACCTTTGCCCTGCAGCGGGACAACAAGGGCTTTTAATAACATTGTATTGTAAATATAACGGGCTGGTGTTCAAAGCGCATATTTTGTTTACGGGCACACTTAAAAGAAAAACACATATAAATTATTGTTTTGTTAATCTATTGATTACTATAGCTGATTATGTATATTTCATATGGTTATGTGTGTTTCCAGACCGAAATAGAACCAGAGCCGACCATCGAGAGCCGCAGCAGCAGCAAGGTCGCTCAGACCGGCACACAGACCTCGCCGGACAGAAGTGAGAGTGCCAGCATGTCAGCCATGCAAGTCTACATCGCGGCGTCCAAGGTACTTGTCTTTGTCATTCATAGTGAGGAAAAACCGGATTAACATGCACAGCCCGAAAAAATCCTGTCGTGAGTTATCTCACTCTAACATCAGAATGTAGTAGCCTTTAGTCATGTTCGGCTGCCTGCTTGATCAATTGATCATTGCCGCTTAACGTGTCTCTAGATTCACACAAATGTTCGGATCTCCATGATCAGCCAGATGGTTAAACCAAATACGTGTAGAACTAGAAATACGTTCGCGAAAAGCCGCTTGGCTCAGGTCATAATCCGATGATCCGGCCTGAACTTTGTTAAGTGATTGTAACTATTGAACGAATTTTGTGGATCGAAATAAACCTAATGAAAATTGAATAGGTACTTATGTGTAATTGATATTGTAGGCGGCTCTATGGTTCAACAATCTACCGCGAAATTCAATGTGTCATCCCGCTCGAGTATGCAGTACCCAAGAGTGGTTTAGAACATCAAATTATGCACTACGAATAAGCCAAGTCGGTTGCAAATGTCACCGGATTTTATACAAAGAAGCTCCTTTATCTACCTTATCAGTATATCTGAGTCATAACTCGAGGAAGACACTAAAGAGGATAAAGATAATAAATATCGAGTTATTATGACCTTAGAGATTAACAAATACTTTCTGCATGATATTAATATTATTTTATTTCTTGGGTGAGTTCATAAGGCCAGGATATTCAAAATAAATATGCGAACAGGAAAAAATTAATTCGCAGAAATGTACCTAAACATTTATGTTCCTTTATTTTACGATTTTCAAGGTGAGGAAAATAACGGTAAATACTAATTCCCAAGATAATGTTACAACAAAATAAATTATTAGTCAACAGTGTTTGTTTATTTGACGAAAAGTTGAACTATGTGTAGAGCTTCATTCATAAATGTAGATTCAGCCTTGTCTACTAACGTAAGTTTTGGGATTCATTGAAGAAATGAGGGAGAAATGTGTTTGATGTGCCTGGTTTGTGCACAATTGTTGCTGTGTAATGTATATGTGAGAATAAAAAGAACAGTACCTATACAATATTTACAGCGTGCAACAGTCTAGAAACGCGGTAGCAGACGACCAATGTAAGGAAGTGACCTATCTAGTATACACAGTGTGGCGCGGCATCTAGTCGTTCGATCCAAAATGTAGCGAATGACGTTTCTTTTGCTTTTATTGCATGGACATAAGCTCTTCAGTCTGGTTCGATAGATGTAGCCGTTTCCTTACACTGGCGGTACGCTCGTGCGTTTGGACGGTCAGAGAAGAAACCCGTATAATAATATGTTCCTTTCTTCATAATTTTCTCTACCCAGGACCCTCCCGGTCGCCTCAGCCCGAAGTCCATGGCTCGCGAACGGCTAGCCAGTCGATCGCGTGCTTACAAGCGCACATCAACATCACCACCGCCGCCGCTACCGTCCCGCTCTGCTCCTGCGCCGCCGGCGCCGCGTAAGCGCGCGCTCAGTCCGGCGCAGGCGGAGAGCTTGCGAGCGGTATTCGGTGCTTTGCTGTGGCATGAAGGTATATTTACTTAACAGACAGAGTTGGTGCACCACTCCTTCCCTCTAACTAGAACACTAGAAAGTAGTGATGGGTGGGCGTTTTGGAGACTGTTACATGGTATTTGATATTCAAAATCTGATAGTTAGCCAAATTTGAATAACTGACTTTTGAAGTGATTTTTCCATAATGAAACTGTTGCTAGATAAAAATATGGTCATAACAAAAGAACAAATTATAAAGAGTATTCCGTTATTATACTACCACTACTGAAATTTGAATCACAATCATAGCGAACACATATTAATATTTTTAGTATGATCTTAAACTGCGTAGGAGCCTACTAGGAAATGTGATTAATGCAAATTTATTTTTAATTAATGTTTTAGTCTTAGTTTACAAATAAGTATGACTAATGAACGTTACTTTACAAAGAACTGTTTCTACTATTATCTTAAAGACTCGTTTAATTTTAAAAATAATTTGCTTTGCTATTGGGTTTATTAAAACTAACTTCATCAAAAATTTTAAACCTTAACCTTTACAGTACAAATACTTTATTACAAATTACTTTTAGTACAAATCATTTCCCTTGTATTGATTTTGAATTCGTTAAAATGTTAACAGTTTAGTTTAAGTTCTAAGTAGTTTGAAAATGAGTTATCAGCAAAATTATGAATCTGGTAACTTGTGTATCCTAAGGTGACAATTTCATACTGATGTCCACAGGCATAGTGCACGACGCAATCGCGTGCGCAGCTTTCCTGAAGTTCCACCCGCAGCTACCGAAGCAGGGCGCTCGCGTCGTTACGCGGCCCGCGCATGACGTCACGCCCGCCAGACTTCAGAGGCACTCCGTCGAAGTGGCTAATGCTGGTAAGTATAATGAGAGAAGGAAACATGAAGAGAACGCTTTTATCGTAATAGATCGAGAGAGATGCTAGTCTTTCAATACTGGTGCGGAAAGCACTGCTGTGTAATGCGTACTCCCGCGGATGGAGAGGTTTTGGCAAGTGCTCAACTTTTACAGCGACAAAAAAGAATGTAAATAGAGTAACATAGCCACGCAGTACCTCAGCCATCATGGCCTAGCCTTTTCCCAACTATCGGGGGCTATGGAACCATGTGGGGTCGGCGTCCAGTCTAACCAGATGCAGCTGAATACCAGTATTTTACATGGACCGACTGCCTATCTGACCTTCACAACCCTGTTAGTAGTGGGTAATACGTTACCTTACCGTACCTTATTTCAATCCAATACATTTTTATATTGTCACTTGGTATAGCTGTATCTGTGTCTAACGCATTATTCCGTTTCCCAGGTCTGTACTTACGCATCCACCCTTCGACGTTGGAAACGTTGACGCGTTCCGGCATGGAGGCGAGTACGAGTCGTATGCGCAAGGTGGACTTTGAAATGCCGATACGAGAGGAAGACAACATGCCAGGGCCTAGCAGTGAACCAGGTTCGTGAGGTTTCTTTTGTATTGAATCTATACTGACTGATGACTATAAGAGTAGAGGAAGTCCAAAGAAACGATGTATGGACTGTGTGAACGATGATAAATGGCTAGAAAGAAGGTAAATGCTGAGATGACGAGTAATAGAGAAGTGTGGAAGAAGAAGACATGCTGCGCCGACCCCAAATAGATTGGGATAAGGGCAGGAGAATGATGATGATTGGATCGTTTTATGATTTGCCGCTTCGTTGATGTAGTGGTAGCGAGCAGTAGCGCTTGCGACAACTGGACTAACGTATCATGTCATTGGGTAATGCGCTTCATGGAAGTCAATGTCTGATTAGATTGTTCTGCCACCTAATCGGGCAGAATTTGGGAGTTATTTCGCCGGGATTCGTCAACCTTCATTTGCGTCGGCGGTTTTTTTTTTGTGTTTGATGATTTTGTCTTATAGGCAGTTCAGTGGTTGGGAATAGTGCAGAGGTAAACAACGCTATTCCATGGAAACCCGAATGCCTCCCGACCAACGATAATTTCACCATAATACTCGTTTCTATATTTGTGTCTTAATAAGTTCATGTTTCGTAGCGGGCTCCTCGCGGTACGTAGTGAACGTGCTGCCACCAGCTTTGCGCGCGTTAGTTGCGCTGTGGGATGCACTCTCCGACGCCGACCAACTGACGTCGGCCACAGACAAGTAAGACCTGTGTACAATGTTTCTAAGTAATATCTTGTTGTTTAGCAATACCAAGTAAACCTCTCTCAACTGCAAAGCAACAGCATTCTACGTAATTGTAACGATAATATTGGACATGAGAAACATAAGGTCGGATGTACAATGCTTTCTGTATTGATACATCGGACGTTATGCGTCTGATGTCGGGATAGATAGATCGGTGTGATTTGGACGGACTCGTCGGTGGCAGCAATGCACCAGCAACATTATTGTAATCAACAAAATAAAGTAAACTGTGCTTTTCTGAATCTAAAGTATTGTTTGAAAGGTTATCAATTCTATGTTTTTGTAAACAGTAAATTTTTCTATTAGATTGAAGAATGTGGAGAAGAATGAAAACGAAGAGCCAAGACCACAGAGCGACATACGCAAGAGGAAGGAATATTATACAAAACCCGGCAAGACACCTTATTGTGGTAATTATTGATTGCATTTCTTGGAAGACTCGAGCCTTGACCTCTTGACCGCTTGTGTCGCATTTATGCGACACATATTTCCGTGCCCCTACCGCTTGTGTCGTATTTCTGCGTCAGAGAACATGGATTTTTTCGTTCTATTTTCGTCTTATTAACCGCGTGGTACAACTAAAACCATTATTGAATAGATATATTATTTTATAACAATTATTTAAAATGATGTCTCGTAGCTCTCAGTATTGAAAGTGCTAATTATTGTAGGTATTATTTATTTTATCGATTTGTAGTCGCGCGCTAGGGGCACGGCAATTGATATTTAGCCAATCGTTCAAAAGGTTTTTAAGTAAAATGGTTTCGCATGGTCATCTTAAACATGAAACATAGTACGATTACCACAGTTCGTAGGACTACTAGTGCGCCCACGCATACATTCCGGAGCCCAAGACTGCTAACGCAATTATGTCCGAATTTTTATTAACATCGTTATAGATTATAATTTCCCGTTTGATGGACTGATGGCGTGCCAGAGACACTCCTGGTCATACCTTTTCTATGGTTACCTCTAGCGGGAGAATTGGCAGTAACTTCCCTATTACATACTTTTCTTGATCCGTGTTCATTTAATCATACAATTTTACTCATACAGTGCAATGCGACCTATGCGGCGGAGCCAAGGTGCCTCCGCCCCTGGCCGCACACATGCGCAGCAGGCACCCCGGCTGCAAGACGGTCACGTGCAAGGGCTTCGACCGCGCCGGCAACTACGAGCAGATCGACCCTGAGCCCGGCACTGAGGACATCTTCCCTAAGGCCTACTGCGGCCATATGATCAAAAGTAACCATTTACGTTCTGTAGACTGTCCTCTTAGTTTGTTTCGGCTGTCTCTAATCAGAGTAGTTAGGTACCAAACGCCAGACGCGTCTAGTTTTCAATTGATATTTATTTTGACGCGTAAAGGTATTTGTAAAAACAAAATTAATATCATTTACTCATTTAAAAAATGTTTGGAATGAAATGACGCATTCAATATTTAAAAAGCGTCACTTTTGTCGCAAAAGTAGTCAAAGAAAGGAAACGATAGTAAAGTAGTGTAGGGTGAACGAAAGGAAAGTAGTGGGAAACAAATATTTACATCATGTTGAAACTTATGTTTCGTATATTATGCAGAAGTAAGGCAGAAAAATGTATTTTTGTTGGGAAATTAAAGGCTTCAATAAATAAATAAATAACGCAGAAAAGGCCCTGTTCGGTCCTACTCCTGCGCACATACTTAATTTACTCCTCTTGTTACGAACCAGATATTCTTTATTTCAATAATTTTCATCTCCGAAGTTGCTTATCGATATATTCAGGGAAATTGTGTAGAATAAACTAAAAAAGAACATGTTTAATAATTTAAAAAAAACAAACCCTTACTATTCATACAGGCATGATTTTTTTGATAGAAACTACTTCAGCCCTCAGCTTTTACTCCAACAACATTCATACATCAAAGATAATATAACATTTTCTTTTATAGAAGTCCAGCTGTGGTACGTTTTCTGCGATAAGTGCTACGACAAGGCGATAAAGGCGGCTTCTGATATAAGGCAAGCAGGAGCCAAGAGTCGGGCAGAAATGGCGGTGTGCGAGCGCTTAGAACAGCCAGTCCACATCGATCATAACACTATCAAGGAGAATGCTGTGTTCCTATTGGATCTAGCACCGCTTACCACTCCAGGTAAGTGGTGATTTAGTGATCGCCTGAAAGGATTTTTATAAGTAGAATCATCGTCTGCCCTGGTCTCTTGTTACTTGGAGTCGGCGCAATATGATATTTTCTTCCATTTCATCCTATCAATCGTTGCTCTAACATTTAGTCCCTTTTCTCTCATTTCAAGTTTCGAGTAGAATATTTTAAGAAAATGTTTGTTTGGAATCATAATCATTGATGGTCGGATACCTATCAATTTTCACAATGGAATTATTCAGCGTCATCTACAGACTGCATTTTACCTGGTGTCCACGAACTGCAAACACTCAAATGTCATGCTTCCTGTCACAGCGACTGAGGACAAAACAAATGAAAAAACTGTTTCAGTACATGACACGAGGGCGCACGCAAAGAAAACAAGACGCTTTGCCCAAGAAAAAATGGAGCCTTAAGATCCTTCTTGATTTACCACATTCGCTTTTTCCACATGATTTCTCGAAGCCCCATTTTTAATGCTTTAAAAATTTCTTTTAATTTCTCTAAGATAACAGTTCATTATTCTAAACCACTGTTTCCATATCGCAGAACCAATCAGCATGGCGGCCTGGGCAGATAACGCGTCCCGCTCCCCGCCTACACCCCCGGGCAGCGTGTGGCAACCAGCTCCACCTTTTCAATGTCTGCCGGCATTAGGGGCTGCCCCTAAGACCTATGCCGCGTCCGATGCGGCGCGGTACCACTCTCTGGGCAGGCCTATGCCGCCCGCGGTTGCGCCTTTAGTAAGTACGGTTGACCATTAAAGGCCTGTGAGGGACGAGACAAACTGCTAGTCCGATGGAAAAAGTCAAAAATGTATTGAATAGATATATGTAGACTACCGAAAAGCCTTTGGCTACATCATCACAAGCGGCACGCTCAAAAATTATTGACTTTTTCAACAAAATAACTTGAAAACTTAGTTTGAAATGAATATTGTTTGTGACCTTCTTTGAATTTTCGTTTTTCTAAGACACGGGTTGAAACAATCCTTGTTTGAACACAGACTACAGCATTCGGCGGTATGGAGAGCAGCGGCGGCTCCAACTTGCCGCGTGTACATCGCTCCGTGTCCATGGGGCAGGCTGATCACCGGAATCTTGCCGACGCGGCGCGCCCCCGGCTTTCACGAGACACGCCCATGGATCAGGACACGCTAACTGGTAAGTTATATGAACAGCATGATAATAATAATATGCTGAATGTTGTTGAGATCTGGATATGAGCCTTTCAAGCATCACCTCACCGACGGGTCCTGTACTGAACTGCATCTAGCAGACTACTGCATTCTTGACTAGGTTGCAGCTCATCATGTGATTGAATTAGACGCAGGCACGTTTGACTTAGACGCGTTCGCGCCGCAATCTATATTGGTTGCCTAAAACATATTTAAGGCGTGTAACTTTTTCGCAGAATAAAGTCCACATTGGTGCATGCGTAGATTTTACACCGACAACAGGACCCGTAAAGGTGTCCGACTCGCTCTTGGCCAGTTTTTGGGTTAGATGTATTTTGTTACCTGAAGAATCACCACTCTCACATTTTAATATTTTGACCACATGAAATCATCATCACAAGTTGTATTTATCTCTCTCCCAAGGCGCCGGATCTTCCCTGCTAGCTCAACCCAGCGCATCACTCCGCCGACTCATCGGTGACGGCGAGGCTGCAGGCGGATCCCTCTCCGCGTTCGAAGCCCCTAAGGTGGACTCAGAGTCCCTGATGAATAGCTCTGTGATGTCCTTTATACTGGGCAAGAGAGACCTACACGCGCACAGGCAGAAGATGGACGCGGCTGTCCGTATTAATACTGTGAGGCAGTATGCTTTTGAGGTGAGATGTAATGACTGATTAATTCCATGATAATGTGGAGTAGTACCTAGTAGCATACATTATAACATAAGGCATTACTCATAACTGTAATATTAGAGCAGTAGTAATAAAGGGAACGTTGCGCTGAACACACGTATCTTATTTGTTGCCTCCGGAATCCCCCACACCTCAATAAGTTTTTGTGAAGAAAATTTTATTGGGATGTGACGTGAATCAAATAGATATGATAGATCATGCCACAACTGACCGCGACACGGGACGCAAAATGAAACAAGTGACGCCTGCGCGCGTCTTATAAAGAGAGTCAATTCGCAAGAAACAGTCGCGAGATCGGGAACTAAGCGTAAGAACGTAACGATGGTGTGTTACAGGCGATGAACTGGCTCCTCCGCTCAGCGACGCAGCCGACGTGCGTGCACGACGTCATGTGGTTTTTCTGCAACGCGCTCGACAAGTACGCGCGCATCGTGCCGCCTCCAAGTCCCGTTGTCGATGATAATAAAGAGGTAACTTACCATTTGGCTCCTTCTTTTGTACACACAATGCCCCTTATTCAGTAACACTTAGCTACCGTAACGAATGTCTGAGTGTTAGAAAGTAAACTGTCGGCACTGTGAGCCAGGCGTTGAAAATGTATCAGTGTGCTTTTATTTAAGCATTCATTTATTGCTGGTGGTTAATGGAGGTCTAGTGGTGGGGGCTTAAACTTAAGATTTCTTTACCTAAAGTTTGACAGCCAGATTTATTCAATGACCTAGTTATGCAGGAGGAATACAACTTTTTTAATGCAATTTGAAAATCGTTGACTTTTCCACAGAGTGCATTTTACTATGTGGTCTATATTATGCCGAGTAATAAAGAGAAGATTATCTATAAAAGTTACCGTAGGTGCAGGGCCCTCGGGCTCTGATTCTACCAAAGAGGATATATTATGTGGAGCAGATAGGAGCGCTTAGCTCGTCTCCGTTTTGGTAGAAACGGGTCTAAGAACGGGAGATAATGTCGCACCTTGTCTTTCATTTCGTAGATCTGATGAAACCCTTTTTTTGTTTAACTTAGCAAAACGCAGCAAACGAGAGTCCTCGCGGCGTTATTCCAACCGCCTCAGCCTCCGCCATCTGCCCCGGTGCGCGCTCCGCCCGGGGCGCCCGCGCCGCTTTCCACGCGTTCCTGGGCTCGGTGAGCGCATTAGCGCCCTCTCTGCCGCCCGCCAGTGCTGCGGGACTGCAAGCTGTGAGATGCTGGGCGCTTCACTACTCGCCACATGATAGGACGTTCCTTCACAGGTAAGACTTGGTAGAAAAAACGCGTGTTTAACGCGGTTAAAACGAAATTCAGTCACAGCCAGCAAACCTTAGTGCACATTCAGAAATTTAGCGACGCAGTGATCACGCGTTCGCAAAACACGCATCGTCTGCGCGTATATAATAATACACCATATGTAAGCGGCGATGCGAACGCGCTTCTCGCGCACATTTTATCGCTTCGTGCGCGCTTTTGAATCGATACAACACAATAATCTGCTTTTACGGCGCTCAAAACGCGCGTTTGTGACACGCGTATCGCCGGCGCGTGTAATATACACCGTATCTATAGGCCCTAACGCCGTTTAGTTAGAAAAATAATTTAGCGAATCCGGTAGGATTCTCGAAAAAAAAAATGATTATTAGGCTAGGAAAAGAAGTTATAATACAAACCAATAACAGGACTTTTGAAATCAAAGCAACAACAGTTGTGATATTAGCTTATCTAATGCAACAATTTCAGGTTTTTTTTTTTCAAAAACGGCTCTCTTTTTTTTGTTACATTTAAGTTTTTATTCTTTTCTCTTCTCTCATTCGTTCTTATTCTCTCCCATCTTTCGTTCTCATTTCATGCACATGTACTCACCATTGCCATTTTTACGTGTATTTCTGTAATTAACCACCCTTGCGAACTGTTAACGCTGCTGGGATAGATCGCAAGTGTTCAGTGTGATCAGCAAGATTCTGTCGCATTCGGAGGACGGGGCCTACGAGGAAGGTCTGCTGGGAGCCATACAGGAGAGCTTACATAGCTATCTCAATAAGGTATCATCTGATTTGCAAAAGTATGGTCGGTTTATGAACTTTATTCTTGATGTTGTAAAGGTCACCATTTACAACATCAAGAATAAAGTTCATAATCATAATCTGCATAAAAGTGACGCGTCAACGAACTGGTTATGTGACAACTGCGAACTAGTTAGTAGTGTGAATAAATCGAAAACTTATCATTTTTTTCGTAAGTTGGTCGTACACATATTCGCAAATAAACGACACTCATTTTTAACACCCAGCATCGTTTATTGACCTATTGTTTACTACCCTGATATATGTTTAGAAAAGTGTTTCTTGTACAATTATAGGAAGGTATTTTTTTTTTGTAAGTGCATCGATTCTTCGTGCAAAGAACATACCGTTTATTTTTGCATGAAGCATGGTAACATCGAAGTCTAGTGAGGGTAGTTCCAGTTTCATCGCATACTTCATAAGGGACACTTTTAGAAGTTTTTTTTCACGGGACAATTGGCTGTGCTATTGTATGTTATTGAGTTGAACACTAGTCTGACTTCTTAGTACATTGGAAGCTTAACACCTCAGCAATTCCGGTCAAAAAACGGTCCTAATCCTGTACCAGACTATAATAAAACCTGGAGATTATTTTCGCTTTTCTTAAAATGCAGTTTTTTCGAGTTGTAACCCTATTTTATCGGAGGTGCGACGTGTATAAGCTGGTGTGGTGGCTACGTTTGGCAGCAAAATAAATTACCAACTAACATTTCCCGTATGTGTTTTCCAGGAGAATTACGTTTGGAACTGTCCTGATGTGACGGGTTGGTGTGACATCAGCGTGTCCTCCCGCCAAGGCATGGCCGGTGCCCTGACCGATGGCAGTACTGAAACCTTCTGGGAGTCAGGAGATGAAGACAGGAATAAGGCCAAGTGGATCCAGATGACGTACCCTGGAGGTACCCCGGATGACCGCCCGCACATTTTGTGCGTGCATCTTGATAATACGAGGGACCCTGCGGTAAGTGTAAACTGTTGCATGTAGTTTTGTCAGTGAACATCAACGATAGAAAACTGCATCAACACGCTGCCTGTTTGAAATGAGATGTGCACTCTGTAAGTTGGCAACGTCGCAAATAACTTCCAAATATTTTGCTGTTCGCGTTTTGCGATCCCTATTAATTAATCAATATCACCGAATGAAAATATGACTGTGTGTTGTATTAAATTATTGATTAAGAATTGCAATAATAACGCGGGATTAGTTTCACATTGTTTGTAATTCTTATTATTTCCCACATTGTAGAACAAGACGTTGCTGGTATCGTTCCTGTACAGTGGCGGGTCTAGCGAGATGTTCCACATGCAAGATGTGGAGGTGGACCCTAAGTCTGCCACCTGGCTCTGCTATACTATGCCACGTAAGTAATAACTATTACATAGTCACTAATAAACGTAGTGTTACTGTGCAAATGTGCACCTAGTCACTTATAAACGTTGTGAATTTAGCAACAAAATGAAAACATTCTATTCATCATGTTGGTTGCAGAGGTAGGAACAGTATGGAAAGTGCCTCATTCTGCATAGATAAGGGAGGATCCTCCGACTAGAAGGGGGTGGTGTCCGGCGGGCCGGTGGGCTACTGCTACACGTTCGTTGTGTGGCTGTTGTTTATCCTAATCTCGGGGATGCATCTTTGGGTGATGCAGGGTTTCCACGTGTCGTCAGGATGGTGCCACCATCGCCACGATACGTTGTTGTGCAAATTTATAAAGTAACAGGAAAATCGATTACATAGTGTTGAGATAAAAAAAAGTTTGCGTATTTTTTGTGTAGTTGCACTCGGCAACTACACTGTCACTGGATCTCTGTCTACGTAAACAGCCCCAAACTGATGAGACACTAGATTTTTTTCTTTTCTCTGAGCTAAAAGGTCTGTCCTCTCATTCAGGAGGGTCCAGCACATCAGTCCGGGTGCGGTGCGAGCTGCGCGGGCCCGAGCCGGCGGTGCGTGTGCGACAAGTGCGAGTGCTCGGCTCGCCCACACCACTCGCGTCGGCTGCGGCCACGCCCGCGCACGTACTGCATGGATTGTCTGAGACTGACACCTTGAGGGTGTTCCGACTTCTTACGTCACAGGTTAGTTTATGTATTTACTAATTACTATTATATAAACCTCTGGGAGGCTTGTGCCTAGAAGTGGGCTCAGACTAACAAAAATAAATATATATACAAGATGGCGCCGACAATACGACAGTAAACGAAAATACTGGTAATATTAGTTCATTGGAATATTTTTAAATTATCAAAAAAACCTAGCATGGAAATAAAAAAATAAAAAAAATCAAACAAACTAAATGGCATTAAACTGTTAAAAAATAGAACACCATTTATAATGATTGGTTTACTCATCTTGGGTATAATTTGCACTAATTTACATCTAGAAATAAAATTTCAGCAACGAATTTGTCACAGGTTTTTGAAGTAGGAAATTGGCGACATGTGTTTAGTGTTTATACCTATGTGAGAGGTGAGAGTCTTTAACCTGTCGGTGCTAGCTTAATAATCTACATCATGTTTAAAATGCTAAAAATAAAAATAATGTCCTGTGGATCGACTACTGGATATATTCGAGTGAATTTTTGTACGCAGACTGGGAACGTCCTGAGGTATACGCAGTTTAATTTATTGTCGGCGCCACCCTGTATATATCAAAGCATTGATTTGATTAACAGTTTAATGCCATTTAATTTGTTTGATTATTTTTTATTTTTTTAGTTCCATGCTAGGTTTTTTTGATAATTTAAAAATATTCCTATGAACTAATATTACCAGTATTTTCATTTACTGTCGTATTGTCGGCGCCACTCTGTATATATCAAAGCATTGATTTGATTCTGATTTATGATAATAAATTATGCTATTGTATAATAATATAAAGTCACTGTTCTCATAGCCCAGGAACACAAAAGGCACAAACTCACACTTTGTTTTGACAGATTCCTTTTTGAATCCGGATTCAGAGATAATCAATCAAGTTTCATTGCGCAATAACCATTATTCGTAACCAAATTCACACCCCTAAGATCCTGGCAAACGCTTATCATATCGACATGAAGTTATACACTCTTTTGCAAAAAAACGGGCACCTAAGGAGATTTACGTTCTAAGGTCGATTTGAGTTAATTAAATGAAATTTATTTCTTTGACGTAGTCTGTATACTTATAATCGTGTAAATTAATGCGCGTGAAGAGAATTCGGGCAATTAATTAGAAAAAAAAAAACGATGGATTCTTTAAAACCGATGTACACGCCCAAACAAGAAGAAAGTGGTCGGCAATAAAGACAAGATTTTTTTTTTACAATACAATACTTTATTCCAGTCTTCCAGAGTCCATGAAGCACAGTTCCGAGCAAACTGAAGTCGAGCAACACGGTGCTCACGGAGTAATTTAGGGCCCCGAGCTGGGCGGTAACTCCTGATATTGGCAGCCAAAAGCCTCCTCCTGACCGTCCACAAGCTAACTTCTATTCCTCTTACTTCTTCAAGGCTCTTCTTCAGGTCCACACTTTGACGCCTTACGATTCCGCAACGCCTGACTCACCAAAAAGCGGTCATCTCTTGGTTCTGTGCATCGATTTCTTCCCGAACCGGTCTTCTTTTGACCGAACCGGTCTCTTGATACCGTTGAACGACTCACATTTAGCCGCTGAGACACGTAAGTTTGCGAACAACCTTCTTCAAGTAGGGCTATAATTTTACCGGCCCTTATCGCTTTATCACTCATATCAAAAAGTGGTATTTAATATAAAAAGAAAGATTAAATTGTTTTATTTGCAGAAAATATCCAAAAAGTTTTAAAATATCGTAATCAGTTAAAAATCGTTTCAGCATTTCGCGCCATTAGTAAAGCAATTTTAGAATAATCCACAATAATCATTATTTTTCTTTTATTAATTTCAAATTTTAAATTTGTAACGTAAAGAATCATCCCAGGATGCTTCAAATAACATGCCAATACATCGTCAAATTAATAAAACCTATTTCTTATTCTTCTTCATTGAAGTAGAGAAAAAAAATCTAAAGTGCCCGTTTGTTTTTGCAAAAGAGTTTAGTAGTAAATCGTCTCCTCAACATCTACAACCCCTTTTATTTTATCATTGTCCGTTTGCAGGTGTTTGGCAAGCTGCTGGAATGGGACCGCAGCGGCAGCGAGTCGGGCACGGAAGCCAGCGTCGCGGTAGAGGACGGCGCCGCGGCAGACGACAGTGACCTTAGAGAACATGTCGTCGGCATACTGTTCGCGGGACACAAACTTACCACACTGCAGAGACAGGTATGTACAGGATCTACTGGTGTATGGCTATCATCATCTTCCTTCTGGCCTGTGTACAAAGTCATTTGTGGCTTGCGTGGTGGATTACGGCCTACCTTCTTCACGTCAATGCGTTCTTCTTTTTGTACTGGACGATACTGGTTACCTTCTAGTTACGGAGATATTAAAGGTCAAAGTTCCACTTCTTTTTCTCTTAAACACAAGTTTTAAATGTTATAACTTTACTTTAAATAGCTCCACGCCCCTGTAATATTCGATGCAACCATCAGCACACGGTTTAAAGTGCGTTACATTGAACGCTACTGTAAACCGTGCCAGCTATAATGTTTGCGCGATGTTACTTAGTTTGATATACAGAATGTTTTGTTGGCGGCTTCGTGAAGGGTCCGTTTACACTGTGTATATTTGTTCGTCAGGTGATGACGCACATAGTGGCCGCCATCGGTGGCGAGGCGGCGCGAGTGCGGGACGACTGGGAGACAGCACTGCTCTGCGCCGACGCGGCCGAGCGCACAGCTGACGACCAGCCTGCTAGGCCGCCGCCCCTCATGCAGGATAATTACTGCTTTGAGATGCTGTCGCTGGTAAGTTTTGACCCATATACATTTGTTTACACGTAGAAGTCTACGGTTCAGTCAACCGATCTTCAGCCCACTCAAATTCTGACCGTATATTGTTTTACTCAACTCAGTCGTAGCAATAAATATAGTAATAGTAGCAAAAATCATAGACAGCTCAATTACTGGCAACATGTTGATCTAAGTTAACTCTCAATATTCTTTAAGGCTTGCCCTCTATTGCATGGGACTTAATGCGAAATGTGGGTGTGCTATAGTCACACCTCTGCCTTACCCATCGGGGATTTCAATCATGATATTATGGCGTAATGTTTACTGTGTCGAACACTTTAATGGTCCTTCTTATTTTTCCTGAAGCCAATTATAAGTCAATGAAAATATTCCAGTTACTGGCGCTCAGTGGCAGTGCAGTGGGACGCGTACATTTAGCGCAGAGGACAGAGCTACTCGCTGATTTGCTGGCCCTCCTTCACACGGGCAGCGACAGGGTGCAACGCCAGGCAAGCTCGTAAACGTAGTAAAAAAGATGAATGGACTACACGAGGTGTAACTCAATAAACCCAAGACCTCCCATGTGGTATCTCGGACCATGAAACTGAACAACTTTTGTTCTACGAGTTCTTGAAATCGCAAAAAATACTGGACCATCCATAGAAACTGTCACGATTAGCTGATCAGCATGTAAAGTAAAATTAAAAAAGCTAGGAATTTCCAAAAGTCATAATATAACAAAAGTTATTCAGTTTCATGGTCTGAGACACCTAGAGAGGTCTTGCGTTTAAAATGTACATCCTGTATATTGGCAGCCTTGTTCCATCCACTGCTAAGTTTAGGCCTATTACCTTTTGTGCAATGTTTCCCTGGTCTGCGCTGGTCTAATTATTATAGACAGAAGACCCAACGCGTAGATACATAGATGATTTGTATACAAAATAATCTAGTGGCTACTAGTAAACCGTTCGAGTTTGTTTGACCGGTTTTGTGCTGTGGAGCTCGAAATATTCCACCCAAGGCAAAGTGACAAACGTAGTGCCGAGGGCTGAATGGTACGAGGGTGGTATGTCATATCGGCAGTGTCATTTATAGCGTTTTTTTTTTTAGTTTATCTTAAGGTGGAAGCGCCAGGGTAGCCCGCGAAATTCAAATTTTCTTACGTTTTTTCCAATTTGCCGGTCATTGTCAGGCTGTACATAGAACAAAATATGATTCGCAGCTGTAATAGGTATTTAGTTACAGAATTATAATCATTAAAATTGTCAATACAACCCCATTGAATAACTATTTCATGATTAAGTCATTAAATGGGGTATAAAATGTAAGAAAATATGAATTTCGCGGGCTACCCTGGCGCTTCCACCTTAAACTACATATTATTATTAGCTAGTTTTGACCCTTTCTGAATGACACTTATGATTTCAGGTTATATCACTGCTCAAGCGCATGATCACAGAAGTACCTCCGCAGAAGATGTTGGCGGCCGTAAATTATGGCAGTGAACTCAATGCAAGGTGAGAAAAATATCACATTCCGACATGAGTAGATTTTGCCCTCGGCTTCGCCCGCGTGGTGATGATAATTATCTCACAGAAATGTACTACCAGGATAAATAGTGAACAGATTACGATTACGTTCTCAATTTTGAAAGTACCTGCATCCCAAAGCTACTGAAAAATTGAAGCACGTGCAATTACTTACTACGTCTGAGGCTCCCGCGTAAAACATTGGTTATTTTTCACGTGTAATAACCGAAGCATACCACTTATATGTTGCATATATAATATCTATTTATCTTTGTGCCTGATTGATCGAAATAGGCTCGCTCCCTATTACATGGGACTTAAACATAGCTAATGAAATGTGGATGTACTAAAGGTACACCTCTGCATAATCCATATCGGGAATTGCATTATTATGTTTTCTATGAAAATCGATGCTTCCCTAAAATACAGTTTACCTCTCTTTGTTCCAGAGTGACACTTATAGACCACTTAGTATGCTACCTCGGCAAAGCGATAACCGTCCAAGTGAAGGTGAAGGGCACCAGTGGCGCCGCCCCCTCCACGGTGACGATGGGCGGAAGCGTCAGCCAAGCCGCGCCCGCGACCTGGTTCATGAGGGGAGAGACTACAAAGAAACACGCACATTTAGTTGCTAAGCTATTATCGGATATGGCTGAGGTATTATTACTGAATACTTTGGAGGTTTCGTTAATAGGTGTGCTATTTCTGAAAAAAAAAACTTTTCGACGTGTTGTACCAATGTACGTGGTGCGTAGGTGACGTATGTGGGTTCTACGTGTTGTAGGTGATCCATATCGTTTCCTATATGTACCTAAATACAGATTCTACGTCTTGTATGTGGTGCTTAGGTGACGTACTACCGAGTTCACTGACGGTCTACCACTTTTCTCCCTTATGTCCTTTGTAATAAAGTTGAAAAGTGGTCGACCATCAGTGTAGTCAGTAGTACATACTGCAGGAGTGATAAATATCGTTTCTACGTGTTGTAGATAATACAAAAGCGATTAATGTAGTTTCTGCGCTTGGTTGGTATATGCAGTGCGTGATGTAAAAGGTGCTTAGTTGGTGCATGTATTTGCTACGTGTCTTATATATACATATTATGTACTCGCAGTATTTGTTCGATAAACACTTGCCTAATGCATATAAACTATTACAGGACAAAATATCACCAGCTTGGGGTCTAGAGACCCGGAAGGCGCTAGCTACGTACGTGTCTGCCGTGGCTCAGCTGTCAGAGTCAGACCGAAGGCCTACGCGATGCATCGCCGCGCCTACTATGTGGGTCGCGCTAGCGGCTCTGTGTGTCACCGAGCAGTCATATGTAGAACTGTATGTATAATTTAGTAATTATTGGCGGCATCCTGAAAAACGGTGCCTAGTTAATAATTTGCAATAATTATTATGATCAGAGATCGGAATAGGTAGAGTATATTGCCTAAACATCAAGGAGGTAAGTAAAATGTGGATAATACCACCCTCTAATTTAACAGCTTTATTTCGAAACTTACATAACATTCAGGGATTTTATACGGAGATATTATCCACATGTTTCTTACTTGCTTGAAGTTTAGGCCTATTCCGATCTGTGGTTATTATAATTCAACTCAGAGTGGGAGAAGCATAGAATCGATTGACGTAGTCATTATTACTGCTCAAGAAATTCATACTTATCGACTTATTTCAGTGTAAACGGCTCGGGTGAGGGGCGCGAGTCCCGTCGCGGGGAACCTGACGGGCGGCCTATCTGCTCGAACCACGACGACGGCTCGACGGTCGCCGTCATCGACTGCCGCAGCTGTGGCGCGCTATGTGCCGAGTGCGACCGCTTCCTGCATCTCAACAGATCGGCCAGGACGCATCATCGACAGGTCAGGCTTACAATAATAGTAGCTGCAAAGCAAAGTAATGGTGGATCAATGGTAACGGCGTCTTCGTGTTGTAGGTCGTGGGTGTTGACCCTGGCAAATACACACTTTGTGTTAGATATCTCAATACCATTGCTTTGAACGGAAAAAAAAAAACATCGTGGGGATACTGAACTGTTCTAGAACCAAGAACTCAAAAGACGTATGGCGGATTGGTGAATGTTACCAAATCTGAGTCAAATGAACATGCAATTGACTCAGATTTGGTAACATTCATAGCTAACAGAAAAAGTCGCTCACGTAAGTACTCATCAATTGTATATAGGTAATTGTGAAAAATATCTTCAACAGATATGCAAAGAAGAAGAAAGCGCCATTCGCATCGACATCCACGAGGGTTGCGGCCGGGCCAAACTGTTCTGGCTCCTTCTGCTCGTCGACCGCCGTACCCTCAAGGGTCTGGCCGAGTTTAGGGGCATAGAGAGCGGTATCTGTGACAACGGCGCGGGAGAAAGCTCGGCCATCTTGCCCGGGCCACCCGGGTTAGCGGGCGTTTGCCGGTTCTGCGGTACAAGGGGCAATGCCGGACTACTGGCCATTGGGAACGTGTGTGCTGATCAGCAGTGCCAGGTGAGAGTTCTTTTAGAGATTTAATTTAGGCTTGCCAGTTTATTCTCCATAGTTTAATACCTACTGGACCCAAAGTATAGGACAGATGAATTTTGTTTTCGTGTTTACGATAATGTTCCCATGGAGAGTTGAAAGTCGTTGACACACCAGTCTGTGACACACCCTTAAATAAACCACACCTTTTTGAAACACGTTGCATAGTAAAATGTCTTTGCCTTACTAACTACCGCTTTGGTGTAACCATTATTGGACCATTTAATGCCTTTTTCGAGTTACAACGCAATAATTTAACTATAAAAAAAAATTGGCAAATGACCAAAGACAAGAAGAGATTTTATGTAAATAAAAAATGATGATGATGATGTAGCATCAAAAGCTGACCTGTATCTTCATTGGAGCGTCTGTCGCACTGCGGTGAAGAGTAAAGGGTTCGAGTAAATGCAATAATGACCGTGGGCTCGATTTGACGCGCCGCAGGACGTCACAACTGCAGCTATGAATTCCTCCATATTTACACATTAATTGCCACAACTTACTCGGCTTGTTATCCGCGAACTGATGATGTCGGGACTTGGGAGCGTGTAAAAAGGCCCTTTGGATAGTCCATTGTACTGTATTGTTGTTTATTTTATTTGCTTCTACTCTCAACTTCGCCCGCGTTTTAAGGGTTCCCGTTGCCAGAGGGCAAAAACGGAACTTTTAGATTCGTTAGAAATAGAAATCAGAAAAGCCACAACAACATCGGTAATTAAAAAAAAACATCTGTTCCATACGTTTTGACCGTGTAGGTAGGGATAGCACTTCTGTAGGAAACAGCAGGTTTTATTTAATGCATGAATGATGTACTGAACACAATGGTAACTGTGTCTTTAATCTCTAAACTGAAAAGGACCACGGCAAGGAAGCCTGCAGCCGCGTCCTGCCGTGCAACCACTTGTGCGGCGGGGTACGCGCCGAGCGAACGTGCCTGCCGTGCCTGTTCGGGTGCGCGGGCGCCGACGACTCCGCGCCACTACGGCAGGACGCCGATGACATGTGCATGATCTGCTTCACCGATCCCTTGCAGGCGGCACCTGCTTTACAGGTAAGTTCGTAACCGCTAACGGATAAATCTTGTAGCTCCCAAGTAAATAGCACGAATACTTATAAGAAATATTGACAACCTTCCGTGCTCCGTAGATCCGTCGCAAGCGCGACTATTGAGCGTGGGATCCTGGGTTTGATTCCCGAGTCAGTAAAAGTGTTATTGGGTTATTCCGTTAGAAATTCCACAGTAGCAGCCTAGTTAGAAAGTTGATCGGGTGACACCCCGTGACTCGTTAAGTGAGCTAAGCTGTGCTACGCAGCTGCTGTACCGTCCCATCGGACAATAAAACTGGGGGTGAGAGTACGACTGTGTTTGAACACACACTTGTACGTACAATGCGGGCAGGAAGACTATTGATGACGACCGACCTTGGAGATATTGAAAATAATAACAACATAACGCCTATTTTCCCCTTAAAGTAAAGCAGAGGTGTAGACTCATAGTATACCAATTGTGTAAACCTCGTTTAATTTCCAGTTGAAATGCGGTCACGTGTTCCATCTTCACTGCTGCAAAAAGGTTCTAGCAAACAAATGGATTGGCCCCAGGATAACGTTCTCTTTCTCACAATGCCCCATTTGCAAGGTAAGCTGATCGTCACTTATTTTAATTATTAGGAAATCATATTATGATTGTAACTCTACAATACATCGCATCATCGCATGTTCATATATTTTCCGAATATTCACGATGATTCAAGAAGCGCATACTTTTTCTGATTTAGATGTACCGAACAGTTTTAAATGTCAATTCTAGGAGGACATGAATCACTGGACACTCGATGAGTTACTTACTCCAATCAGACAGCTATACGAGGAGGTGAAGCGAAAGGCCCTGATGCGGCTGGAGTACGAGGGATGCGCCCTGCCCGGGGGGGCTAAGGGCAAGGTTCTGCCCGACCCCGCAACCTATGCCATGGAGAGATACGCTTATTATGTGTGTCATAAGTGCGGGAAGGTGGGTGTCAACATGCTTTTTAAATGTTTTTGACCTTGACGTAATTTATTACAGGACTAAAAACTTTATCCGCAGTACAAATACATGAAAGTCTAATGACATTGACTATCTAGATGCATCCAGTGCATTTACGTGGCCTCGTTCACACTGACACAAATGAGCAAATTTCAATGCAACACGTTCACATCCAGGCATATTTCGGCGGCCTAGCCCGCTGCGAGGCGGAGACGAGCGGCTGGTGGGAGCCGGCTGAGCTCGTGTGCGGCGCCTGCAGCGACGTCGCCGGCGCCCGCACCTGTCCCAAGCACGGCGCTGATTTCCTGGAGTACAAGTGCCGCTACTGCTGCTCTGTGAGTATACCATCCAATTTTCTTCTTCGATGAGTTTTTTATTTGTGTTAGAGGAGCTTACACCAAAACTTTTCCACACCGATAGCGTTATCAGTAGCTTCAGACAGGTCTAAAGAACACGACAGAAGGTGAGACACTGTTTATATGGCTCAGCAGTCACACTTTGTTTCCTTGGAGTACCCTCATAGAACTAAATAGTACCTGCACCGGCCCATCTGGCAAATCCTCTACACATAAGAAACTCACACCGTTTTCCTAGTTGTGAGGTAATTAATCATTGTAGGGCTTGTCTTAGAATTGAGCATACACGCGTAGACCATACAGATAAAAATAGCACCAGTAAGGAGTGAGATCCTGCTACATTGGCATTTTCGACCTGACTGACTTGCAGGGAACCAAAGTACAAGTTCTTTACTAGGGCATGCTTCTTCTATTTGTCAGATTTGCAAGAGACGGTGGCCAATACTTTGGCAAAAGAGATCTGAATCCCAGGAGTCATTGTGCGGTTTTCAAGTGAATCGCAGCTTGGTCTTATCGAAACTTTCTCTGGGAAGCCTAAAAGTTCTTTAAAAAGGCCATTTGAATCTGCTGGGAAGGTCCTTTAAGTGAAGCACCTGTTCCGCAAAAAGACCACAATGGTAGAAAGGGAAGGTAATAACTTATTTTGAATCAAAAGCCACCAGTAGGCGACAATACAAAATACTTATTGGCTTAGCACCTTCTACGCGTCATTCGTCAGTTTTCTTCCCCATTCAAATAGTCTTAAGAAACATATTCAGTCAAAAAAGTATTAGGAGTGGATGATTTGTTTATGGTTCCAAGTTATTATTATTTGTTGTTAGATTGGCACAACTGTTTTTCATTTGGCGCGGAGTTTGAGTTGCATCTGTTATTTAGATTAAATACAGTGCTGTTTTTAGTTAGATCCTATCTAGTGTGCATTGCGAATTTCATAATGGACAAAAACATCGGACAAAGAATTTGTCTTAAATTTTGCAATTAATGCCGCCAATGGAATTTCGTGTTCGGAGTTTCCCTGAAAATGTTACAGAAGGCTTACGGTGAATCGACTTTATCAAAAACACGTGCTTATGAGTGGTACAAAGCGGTTGCGTTGTGAAGGAAGATTTGCCTCGCTCGGGTTGGCCATCAACGTCTTCAACTGAAATTAAAATCGCAAAAGTGAAAGAAATAGTGACTGAAAATCCTCATTCAAGTTTGAGAGAAATAGCCGCTGAACTTTCTGTGTCTCACGAGTCGATCCGTACCATTTTGAGTATGAAACACGTTGCCGCTCGGCTAGTCCCAAAAGACCTGAATTTTCTCCAAAAACTCAATCCCATAAGAGTCGCTGAGGACATGCTAGAACGAGTCAATTCCGACCCAACATTAGTATGAAATGCATTGTTACTGGTGACGAAAAGTGGGTTTACGAGTTTGACAAACTAGTCAACAAACTTCGGAGTGGCGCTTTCCATCTGAACCGAAACCGAAAAAACCACGACAAAGTCGACCAAAAGTCAGAGTCATGTTGACCGTTTCCTTTGACTATCGCGGTGTTGTGCACTCGGAATTCTTGCCGGAAGGTCAAACAGTAAATCAAGAATATTTTTTGAGCGTTATGCGGCGTTTAAGAGCATAAATTCGACGAAAAGGCCAGATTTGTGGAAAAAGAAATCTTGGATTTTGCACCACGGTAATGCGCCTTCGCATAAGGCCATCTTACCGAACGAATTTTTGACCAAAAATTCATCAAATACTATCGAGCAACCACCTTATTCACCAGATATGGCTCCAGCCGACTTTTTTTTTTTCCTAAACTCAAATTACCACTTCGTGGCACCCCTTTTCATTCGGTAGGATGCACACTTTGAAGGCGATAAAATACCTTTGGATGAATAACTAAAATTTTGTGTATTATTGAACGTTTCCGGGTCTTTCTTGACAGAGTAGTATAATTAAATATATTATGTGTGTTATGTGTTACAGGTGGCAGTATTCTTCTGTTTCGGAACGTCTCACTTCTGCAACTCGTGCCACGATGACTTCCAGCGCGTCACCAGCATCCCCAAGCAAAGCCTGCCGCAGTGCCCCGCTGGTACGTATTACGCACTATCGGGTAATAGAAACTTATTGTCGAAACCAGAAATCGGAATTAACACCGCATCATGAGTTTTTGATACATCGCACCTTTAGTAATATAAGGACTCAAGTCAACATTTTTGAAAAGTTTGATTTTGAATGCTAAGGGCACAAAACGATATTATCAACCGGCTAACGCTGAAAGAGAGAGAAAAAGAACATTAACGACTCGGTTATCTCTCTCACACTCCCCCCGCTCGTCTAACATTCTTACTGCAATTCAGAATCTTTAAACACGTATTCCCAAAAAACTACTTTTTTGTTTTAAGCCTTTATATTACTAAAGGTGCGACATTTTGTAAAACAATTTCACAAATGTTCACCAATAGTGCCTCTTTATCAACATCATGCGAGCTCCAGAACATTCACGTATCGCTTTAAATTGTGGTCTATCGATAATATCGAGCATCGTCTAGTGATGCATCACCAAATAACGGTCGTACGATGGACTGGTATTATTATTCCTCGTTGTCAAGTTGCTCGTACTCTATAGATATTGACGATCAATTACGTTTAATGGCGATGTACATTGCCTAATCGTTTTAACGTGTACCTGATATTATTGGCTTGTGACTGTATACAGGGTGTAAACGGACCCTTCACGAAGCCGTCAACCAAGCATTCTGCACATCAAACTAAGTAATTCTACGCAAAAACTATTGCTGTGAAACGACTTTTCTTTTTGCGTATAAAATCACCTTTTACAGTAAAACTCAATGTACCGCTCTCAAAACATTGTGCTGATGTATCTGTTGAATAGTAAACAGGTCATAGGAGGTATTTAAACTAAAGTTATACCCTTAAAAACTGTTTCAAAAAAACTTGTAAAATGGTTGGAACTTTGACCATCAATATCTCAATTACTAATGGGTTTCCAGTTATGGTCCAGCACAAAAAAATATCCCATTGACGAGAAGAACAAGTGACTTTCGGCTTCCTTAAGGGTATATTTACACACTTTATAACCCCAATATGTTCAATAATAAGGTTAGGACAGCGGTGATAACGGACTGTTTAACTTTTCTTCAGGTCCCAAAGGCGAGCAACTACCCGGCTCATCCGACGAATGTCCTCTACACGTTTCGCATCCAGAAACCGGCGAAGAGTTCGCGCTGGGCTGCGGAGTGTGTCGACACGCACAGGGCTTCTGAATTACAGAGTGCGCTATACGCGACCATAGAGCAACAGGCTCCTACCGCTATAACCAATAAACATTTAAAAATCAACAGTGTCAACAAAAATTACACTACAGTCGTAGAGTAATTTTTGTTGATACTAAATTAACTTATACCTGGTGATAACAACTCTTTTGGCTGCGCTATCATCGAGTGTATTGGATTCCACTAAACTACGACAAAATTAGAACAATTATACGGAGTTTTGTAACGTTATGAAATACTACGCGAGAGATGTTACGACGAAAATACGACATTTTAACCTTAAAACACGAAATAACTTGATTAATAAGAAACGGTTAAACACACTTTAAAACACGGACAAACTTTAAAACACGAAATAACATACGAATACCCAACGAAAAAATGATTTGTGAAATATTTAAGCTGTGTACTCACTGGGCAACTATTAACGTGCAACGTTGCTCACGCGCATGTTCCGTAATAGCTTCTGTCTTAACACGCGACACATCGATCACAAATATTACTAAGCAGAAGTTCCTTAACGTTGCACATTCATAGTTACTTCCTAAATACACTATTTTAACATGGTAAAAAATAAAACAAATGAGACATTTAAATAACACAACAAATACGACCTTACTTCCCGGACATAAGAACTAACCCACAGAAAATAATTACTGTCAAATTCAGGCAATTCCATAATACTACCATATTTATTCATAATATGTTGTAGAATGATTTTAAACTCATAATTTAAATGTTAAATCGATATTGTGTATTAAGAATATTTAATGTAACCAGAATAAAAATAATCTCAGTGTTGTCAACCGTAAAATATATATGTCATTTTATCTCTGATTATGTGTCTATAGTAAACATAAGAGATGGATCGGAATTCGTTTCACATTAATTAATACCGAAATTCGATGGTTTTAACCGACTTTCGGTATTCGGCCGAGGTTCGGATCACGTACCAAAGATTCGGTTCAACAAACATTTAATAATATGTAGACTAGTAGCCTGTCTGTATCCTGCATTTTGCCAACCGAACTCACTGCTAGTTAAAGATATTAGATGGGAAATGTAATATGAAGTTTATTTATTGTAACATGTTAAAATTTTATTTTTAAATGAAATTGCCTAAAACGGCAACATAATCCAATCATATGATTTAATAACTTTACCTAATTAAGCAACAAGATAATTGAGAGGCCATGAGGGCAGCGGCGGCGGCGGGGGTAGCGAGCACTCAAACAAACGTAAAAATTGTACCGAACTTCGACCGAACTCGACATTCAGCAGAATACACAATTCGGTCCATCTCTAGTAAACAATAAATTTTAAAGTACAGATATTCATAAATGTTTTCGTAGGAGCGACTTCATTTATCGACGCGGGTCGCGGAAGCGGACCACAATTTTGCGATGTTACTTCGACGCGGTGTTCAATCCCGTCGTCCGAACCGAAACGAGTCTAATGAAGTCATTTTTCTGATCGGCTCAAGCGTATTCCGCGTCGATAAGTGTGGCTACTCCATTATTGTTAGCTCCATAGATCAGTGTCGTATTTGACGTAAATCTACGATCTACGATGTCCAATGTGTAGTTGTGACTGTGCAGTGTCGTTCTATCCACTTGAAGAAAGCCTAGTCCATATCTTTAGGATGTCAACTCTCCTCTCCTTAGACTGACATATTATAGTCAGTTTTCTGGCTATTATTTTAGGTAGATATACTTAGTTTAAGTCCGTATCCTATGCAGTCTTTTTTTACAAATATTTCCAGGCGCTCAGTCAAACTGCAGATGAATGCTCGCTTCCAGATGCTTGGAACTTATTTGCGTGATATAAAACAAAAATGCAAGGAATTTATTTACAAAATGCTTATTTCATGTATTTCAAATTTAATGTAAGTTGTGGGAGTTCTAACGTTGAGGTTTTAAATGTTTATACGCCGTTAATTTGCTGTCTGCCAGATGTACTGTGTGGTAAAATTCACGCGAAAAATTCCTCTTTCGAAGGCTGCCGCTACGGCAGACCGCAGCAGCAACACTGCCTGACACAGTTTTCATAGAAAACATAACATCACGCCTATTCCCCGTAAGGTTAGGCAGAGGTGTATCTAATAGTAGACCCACATTTCGCCAGGTATGTTTCATGTCATGCTCAGCAGTCGCGCTTACGACTATTCGACCAACCGGGCAGTCATAATATGTATAGTCGTATAGCTAGCTATTGCTGCGTTTGCGGCTGCGGTTTGCAGTTGCGCCTCGAAAGTAACGCGTGCGCTTCGACGGTATAAATCTGATCTTATATTTGTACACTCTCATATTTGTACACTGCAAGCAAGCCTATATTTTTACTGCTCATTATAATCAAAAGGAATAAAATATTTTCTTGAATAAATTATATTATTACATACATAGATGTCGTAGGAATAGCAGAGATTTATCGTTGTTGTACAAATAAAATTGATGTATAACTTATCAAGATAACATAATATTAATAGTTGATAAAAATTGTTTACACTTCACTTTCTACAAGTCTATGCGTGTTGCGCACCGTTATAGCATTCTTACTTGAAAACCGGAATTTGATTTTAATGATTTTACCGGGAAATTGAAGCAGCGCGGTTATTTGGTTACCATGTTATTCACTGCATTAAACATATTATTATTTAAAACGAAATATTTTGCACAATGTTTTAATGACATGTATTTCCAAGGGATTTGCAAAATGACACCTAATAGCATACCGTTGGGTTTGACCGTCAAAAATATAACTTTAATAGGTTTACTTACTTTGTGTTCAAACATAAGTTAAACTAGAACTCCCTAAGTAACCTGTCCTTCCGTGCATGGAGTGAATTCGTTGTAACTGTAACTTTAGTATGAGACTGCATTTGAAGACTTGAAAGTGGAATTCCGAACAAAGTATGACAAAAATGTTTATTGGACGATTGTTGTATGAAAATCGAGATCAAGTGAGGGGCGATTCTATAGCGATGTCTGTAATACTTCGCAAGGGGCATCTAATTCTCTGCCCCAAAGTATTTTACAAGGTTAAAGAACTTGAAACCGTATGATATTATTATTCTATTTCCAACCTTAGTGGTCTAATTATAAGCGTCTCATTTAACTTAACTTATTTATTAGATAGATACTATCGAAATCTCTTTTTGATAATGATTTTACAATGTTAAATCGTGATTAAATTACTTTTGGGGTATATATATATTAATTTATATTTACTATTAAGTTAAAAAGTGGGGGGGGGGGGATTTTGTTTATTTTTAGTTTGGAAATGTGATCGTGATTGTGATATGATAACTGATGACACGCGTCAACGAATAAATAAAATGGGAAGTGATTATCAAGTCTTAAGTATTAATAAAAGCTGCTGGGGGTTGCTACCTGATATATTTGATCTTCAGGGCTATTTTTCTGCTGATGACATTTCTCAATACCGCTATTTCTTACTTTTTGTTATTATTAATATAGGCATTGAAAACATATTATAAATTATTAAATATGTATAATTATGATTGTAATTTTTTGACAGTTTTCACAAAAATAACTATGTGTTATCGATCATTGCACCTTAGATGTAGTTTATGAATCTAGTGTTGTTAAGACAATGATTATTTTACAATAAAGCTTAAAATCAACACTAAGTTTTTCATTCCGTTTGATGTCCTGTACGGAAGTTCTAATAACCATATTTAAATGAAATTTAAAAAAAATACATTAAACTCAAACACAACACCTACGAGTACACACATTACACTTCTTTTCGCAGATAAATTCAAGCTGCAAGCATTGCAAGTTCTGCAAGCAGCAACCCAATATACAGTCGTGGTCAACTAATTAGGGACATGCAAGATAGTGAAGAACAATAACCGGTTAAGTACATACAAATATAAAACCCTATTGATTTCTCAGTAACTATTATTTGCATAATTTGGTCTGATTATTATGCTTTAAATGGCTGTAAATAAAAGAATAAATAAATAGAAAAAAGTATTTAATATCAAAGGTTGAACATGTATTCAATTTTAAGGTATAATTCTGTAGCTGGACATTTAATTAAGGACAGTAAACTATAATGAAAAATAGAGTTAAACAAAACTAATAATCTGCAGTATTATAATATCTTTAACAGCTCCATTTTATTTCGTGTAAAATCAGTACCCAGTAGCAAAACCTTTGTTAGTAATTACCGCTTGACACCGATGTGGCATAGACATTATCAGTTTCTGGCATGTTTCGACAGAAATGTTTGCCCATGCCTCACAAAAAGCTTCATTAAGTTCATCTAAAGTTGTGGTACGATAAGTGGCTACTTTTTTCTTGATTTCGTGCCAAAGGTGCTCGATTGGGTTAAGGTCCGGGCTATTTGCTGGCCAATCTAGCACCGGTACTGACTGACTGGTAAGAAACGACTTGACTGAACGGGCGGTATGTTTCGGGTCGTTATCATGCTGAAACGTCCATATAATAGGGAGATGCTCCTCAGCATAGGGAAGCATCGTTTCCTCCAATATTGCCTTGTATTGATGTTGGTCTAAGTTACCCTGAACTTTCCTCACAGGTCCCACTCCACGTCCAGAAAATGAACCCCAAATTTTAATGTTTCCACCGCCATGTTTCACCTGCTTTTTTGTGAATCTTGGATTCATTTCCGCTTTTACTGGACGCCGTACGTATTGCCTTCCATCTGAAGAAATCAAATTAACCTTGGTCTCGTCAGAGAATAATACATGTTGCCATTGGGCGTAGGTCCAATGTCCATATTTACGTGCAAACGCCAAACGAGCATTTCTATGTTCTTTCTTCAACAACGGTACTTTGCGAGCCACTCTTCCGAACAACCCTGCTTCTACCAGACGTCGTCGAACGGTCCTCGCTGAGACACCAGCTCTTTCGTCTGTCCCAAACACTTCGTGTTTAATTAAAATAGAGCCTAGAAACGGATCTTTCTTAGCTAACCTGGCTATCATTCTATCTTCTTGCGGAGTTGTTTTTCTCGATCTTTTTGTTCTGGGCACATTTAAATCTGTGTTATTGCGTCTGACATGTTGCACTGCATTGTATACTATAGTTTTTGAACAATTTAAATGTTCTGCTATCCTTCGGTATGGCCAACCATGCTCGACAACAAACTTCATGATAATTTTTCGTAGTGTTGGATCGCAACTTTTATTTTTACCCATTTTTCTTCAAAATATTTTTCAAAACTTAAAATAAATATCGGGATTGCCGCCAAAACTACCACGAAACAATAAGAGAAGAAGTAAAAAAGTATTGAGATTCAAATTTTGAAAATAGAACGCAATATCTCAGTGTCCCTAATTAAATGGCCAGCCAGCATTATTTGAACAAATAGCACTACGATAATCTATCAGCTATACTGTTAAGAGGTTTAATGTTTAATAAGTTGTTATTGTTTGTATAATCGGGCACATAAATGAATAATTATACTTACATGTAAGAGATATGGAATATGGTTTAGACTCGTTGGAAAATAAAAAATAAATTCACAATTCGGTTTAACCAGAGTGTCCCTAATTAGTTGACCACGACTGTATATGTTCTATGAACCTATACAAAATCAGGGGTAAAATAATTGTAGTAAGTAAGAATATTTATTTAAATTAAATGTGGTATATAAAGGATGTTACTAAAATGTTTTAGAGCAGGACACATTCCACCATAATAATTGCATGCATAATTAAAAAAACTATTTTTTTACATAAGGAACATTAAATTGAACAACACAGGTATCTACAAATATTAAACATAGATATCGATACATACAATTATGTAAGTACATACATACATTTGAATCATTTAAAGATACTAAGTAGACCATCATTAAACAAAACAATAATGAAACGAAAAAAGGAAAAAAACAAAACAATAATATTGAACACCTACACCACACGACCATCAACCAGGCTTCCTCAACGCAGAAATTTCAAAAATCGAACCAGCATCACAGCGCCATCACTAGACCCGAAATATGATAATAATGATGATTTAGGTACATTAGAAAAAAAAACTCCGAAGAAGATAGCAGCAAGAACACAAAGTTTAAATGACTAACTTATTATACAAAAAATGTGCAATTCTGACAATATTACATACATACGGGTCGAATTGATAACATATTTTTTTTTAAGCCGGTTGAAAAATGGCTAGTTTGTCATTAATTGTCTTGCAATACCGTACATAAGTTAAGGTACCTGGGCACCCGAGCTCTGCTCGGGTAAAAATAGAGAAAACGAATTTTCTCGCATATGAGACATCTAGGTGGATTTTTCGCCCCCCGTAAACGCCTATATTGCAACTTTCATCCAAATCGATAAAGCCGGTTTCAAGAACGTGATCACAAATATACTTACAGGATGATTTTTTCATGTGGGCCAAATCCGAAATGAGGAATAGCGAAAAATACCCAAAGGAGTGTCGAACCCGATTTTAATGAAAAATAAAACTGTCATAGAATTTTTCAAAAATCAGTAATTCTAGCCTGTAATCGAACCCATTGTTTTTGTAAAAAAAAACACACTGTGTGATAACACCATTCGGTAGCGTCGCTTGTGTAATTGTCGCTATTCCTCATAGTTTCGAATTTGGCCATCCACGCCCACTTGAAAAATTCACTCTGTGTATGCAAATATTGCTCATTTAATAGTATAGAATAAATATTTAGCGCGGTTATTATTTTTTTTTTTTTAGTTATTTTAGCGGTCCATAACGTAGCACCTGCGCAATGCGATACGTATAACAGTTATGTAATATGAATGGCGCAGTGCAAGGAATTCGGTTCGATTACAACATGAACTGAACTCTTTATGAGAAGAATTTATTTATGTTCATCATAACATACTAAGCATTTAGTTATCGTTACATCGCGGCGGCATCGTTTCTAATGGTCTCATTGATCCATTTGACGTGCGGTCTTGTCGGGGTTATGAATTCCATCCTGACCAGTCCATTCTCATTAATCTCGGAGCACAGTCTAATACTCTCCAGGCTTATGGTGTTGATGCCTACGACACCAGTCTCGTGTAACATAGGCCCGCCCGAGTCCCTTTCGCACTCGCTCGACGACGACACACAGCGGTTTGCCACGCACTTTGTCGGCAGCGTTGATTCATTCTTACTATCATATCGCACTACAAGCGCATTCAGCAACTGTGGCGGCGTCTTCTTAACCCAAATATCTATCCCTCCTATTTTGAGAGATCCATTTGCGTTAGTGTGACCAGCTAGAGTGACTTCGTAGCCACCTAAAGTGTTGATATCTACTGTACTCAGTACAGCGAACTTCTTCAGCTGGATCGGTTCGGTTCTCAGTAGCCCGATGTCATTTTGCATCTTCAGTAGAGGATCATGGAAGCTGGGATGAAGGAGGGTCGACGTCACTTCAGCCGTACTACTGTTGCGAGATCCGTATCGTATAAGTGTCTGGATCTTCAGGTTATCGGTGAGGTCCTTCATCGGACTGGCGCTGTCGATGCAGTGGCCGGCCGTCAGCGACCACGTGGGCTTGAGGGCGACGCACGTACATAAGTGAACATTATTCTCAGCACTAATTTTACCATCAAATATTAATGTTATTCGGCTTTCCAATCTCACTATGAACGGATATTCATCGTTTCTAGCGTCCCTAACGCTTCCAATCTTGAGACCTGAAGGCACGCAACCAATTCTTAATATGAAATAAGTAAATAATATGTTCACGATGCAATACATTTTGTGTTAGAATGCTTACTTTCATATTTTGTTGATACTGGCTTTCGATTACGACCGCGCAATAAAAATGTTATGAGAAAATAAATACTGAAACGAAACAAAACATACACGATGAATTAAATAAAAATAAGAATAAGTTATATTTGAACAATGTAGTGAGAATTATAATTAAATCGGGCAAAATGACTTATTGCGAATTATATAATATAAGAACTGTGTTATTGTTCTTTATGGTTAAAGTGCATGTAGTACATTCCGGATTGCGTATCATTGGAGGCAGAGTGGCGTTACAAGATGAGTTCCCATATGTTGCTAAACTTGAGGTGGTGCCCGAGAGCACGAGTGCAGTTAATCAAAGCCTAACGTTCTGCACGGCCTCCGTGTTGAGCGCGACGTGGAGTCTGACAGCCGCGCACTGCATACGGTTCCTGGACAGATATTCAGTGCACCATCCCGGCATAGAACATAAGAAAATGTTAAGAACGAAGCTTAATGAGGCTTTGTTCGAGGTACTGACCTTGTATAAACACCCAGCATTTAGAGGAATGATAATAGGTGACATAACATTCATAGAAAATGACATCGGTATGCTGAAGACGGAGTCGATATCACTGTCGCAGTATGCGAAGGTTAGTGCGGTGGACTTCTCCGCGGTGACGGGGCAAGCGGTGAGCGCGTTGGGGTACGGTCTCAACGTCATCATCAGTAAGTGGCGAGGCAAGGAAGCTCACCGACAGCCGAGGCCGCTCAAAGTGTTGGATCTGATGGTAGTCGGATGCCCCAGACTATGGCACTTGTACCCGGCGTTGTGCGTGGCCCAGCGCTGCGGTCGTAGTCCCACCATGTGCGCCGGCGACTCCGGGGGCCCGCTCATAAATCCGTCGGGTATTATTGGCGTCACCAGCGTGTACACAGCAAGAGACTGCACAGTGGAGGGCAAGAAGCGGTCACAAACTGTTGGAATATTGACAGCTTTAAGTCCATACATTTCTTGGATAACTAGTCATGTTCTAAAAGATCACTAACAAATAATTAACCCCACTGAACAGTTATACAAGGCGAACGAAGTCCTGACAGCGCGACAACTGTTTATATTGCACATTCTGCTGAAACAGCATACTCTCTTGGTTTATAACCCAACGCTGTCCACGGGGAAAAGACGATATGACCCTGTGGAGCGCCATCATCCACGACACAAAACTATCTTTGAAAGGCGTTTCTTTTGCTATCTAGGTGGCTACTTATACAATAAAACACATAAGGTGCTACAAATCTTTAGCCTCACAAAGAATAAATGCATAAAGAGGCTAACCGACTGGCTATTAAAATTAAACTGTAATGATAATGAAAACTTCCTTATAATGACCTAAACACACACTCACTCACACACACACACACACTCACTCACTCACTCACACACACAATCACTCATACTACACATCTACTAACATTCGTCTCGCATACTTAAATTATATTTCTAAGCATAATAACAAACTATGAAATGTTGTATGATTCCTTACATTCTGTCAGCGCGCCTAGTACATAATTTATGAAATGAAAATGTAAAGAGGTGGGATCCTGGTGTCCTGAAACACAGGCTACGAGCCTAGCTTAGGCACCAGCCTCCCATGATATATACTTACCTGTATTGTGTATCATTGTCGAATCTGACCAATGTAAAATAATATGTGTATATTGTGGTGAGAAATAAAGTTGATTGATTGATTGAATGACTATTAGGTATTGAATTACCTTTTATTACATAAGTTTTTTTTTTAATATAAATTTTATTATGAAATTATTTAATTTTTGTGTTTCCTGCTTCGCGTGGAGTTTGCTTACATCTAATCATCCTCATCTCGGTCCATCGTGCTACACTGCTGGAGAACGGCGTGTCTTGCCTAGTCGTATAGACTTACTTACATTTACATCTTCTTTAGTCATCTTATATTCGCGTAATCACATATTTCGGCTTCGTCGTGAACAAGTACCAAATTCTCTTTACTCATCCTACCCTCTTAGTACCTATGTGTCTACCTATCCTACCCTCCTAGTACCTACCTACCTATCCTAACCTTGTCTGTATGTATTTTATTAGTAAAAAAATTGAATCAATATTGCTATGCGCTACACAATTTAAGTAAAGTCGCAAATCGCAGTACCGTTCTTACCGCATACCACGCATACGTCTCCACAACACTGCGATATGGAGTAATATTCTGGGGTAATTCTACGGATAGGGAAGCCATCTTTAAAGCCCAAAAGAAATGTGTTCGTGCAGTATGCATGATCCAAAACACTGACAGTTGTAAACCATTTTTTATTAATCTAAAATTATTAACGCTCCCGTCCCTTTACATTTATGAGGTTGCCATATTTATCAAAAATAACCCTAACCAATTCGAAACCGTATCCTCTAAACGCCACCAAGGTGAACTGAAATCAATTTCCCATCAAACAGCCCTTTACTCAAAAAGTTTCCTAGGAATGGCACCAAAAATATTTAATAAACTACCTAAGGCAATAAAAGCATCAGGAGATACCAATACATTCAAAAAAACATTCCATCATTTTTTAATCCAAAAAGCATATTATTCTATTAATGAATACTTAGAAGAAAAATAAAAACTGTTTTTATCTTATTTTATATTTTTAATACTTTTATTACCTAATTATTATAAGCATTAGTTCGTAAGATTTTTACTTTATTGTTTGCTTACTTTGTATTGTTTATGATTCGTTTTGTTTAATTAATATTTTATTAAAGATTAAATATTAGGTAATTAGTTATATTATCAGTAGTTTTTATATTCATTAAAACTACTGCCTGCATTTCTTAATGTGTAAACATTATTTGTACGCCTTGCAAGGCAGCACATAGTGAGACATAACCATAGTTATAACACCATGTAATTACTTTTACCTATGTGTCACGAATAAACAAATTTGAATTTGAATTTTTCCTGTGTACTTTGGGTTACATTATTGCAATTTTCCAATTTGAATGGATATGTTAAATTGTAGACAAAATCAGAAAAGGGGCAAATGCCGAACAGAACATCTCTTTTTTTTTCAATAAATTATACTTTACTTCCTGACAATTTAACTTCCTATTGATGAAAAACTTTTTTGCAAAACGAAAAACCGACTTCCAAAAAAGACACTAAAAAAACCGACTTCCAAAAAAAAAAAACAAAAAAAAAACAAAAGTGGAAAATAACTTTACTTTCGGAAGTCGGTGACTATTGTTTGTTTCATTAACTTTTTTGCCACCGACTTCCGAAAGTAAAGTTATTTTCCACTTTTTTAGTTTTTTTTTGGAAGTCGTTTTTTTTTAAAAAAAAAAAACTTTTTATTATACCCTATTTAGTTATCGTATCACACACAAATCCTTGTCAAGTATCAATTTCACAATTTCTTTTGCTTGGATGACATTTTTCCAGTTATTATGATTTCAAAACCAAACTGCTGAACCGATTTTGATGAAATTCTATGGGACCAATCGGGAAGTAAATCCATTCAGCAAAAAGAATTTTTTTTCAAATCGGTTCATAAATGACGGAGATATGAGGTAACAAACACAAAAAAAAAACATACAACCGAATTGAGAACCTCCTCCTATTTTTGAAGTCGGTTAAAAAATGGTTATAATCGGTCCAGTAGTTACGGAGTCTATTCGGTACAAACAAACAAAAAAATCTTTCCTCTTTATAATATGAGTATATATACCGTACGCAAAATACGCTCTTTAGACGTGGAGTTGCGGACACCAGTCCGTGATACAATACAATACAATAGATAATAATAAATTTTGTTAGTAAGAATATTTCAAAATATAATATATGACGGCGTAAGCGATGGCTGAGCGATAGCGCCGTTGTCATTAGGGTTCGGTGGTACCAGGTTCATGATGAAATGTTAAAATAATAGTTTCGGTTTCGGTACACAAAAATCACAGTTTATTATTTAACACAAATTTACATTTAATAACACTAACAAATAATCTCCACAAAGTGGGCAAACCGACAGTTTCGTTCTGAAGGAGTGACTTGGTTGGAGTTCCGAGCAAAAGTGATCTCGGCACAATCCCCACTCTACAAAACGACTCTGTCCACGTGCCGCCATTAAAACAACATCTGACGTCACGGCGTTTACCCCTACTACAATGGTCAAATCAGCAACTTGATGTTTAAAAGTTATCGCTTTCTCCGACACGGCCAGCCTGACAAGTTACACGTCCTCGTGAGTACCTGTAACCAAACAGTCAAATTTGGAGCAACAGTAGAGGCTCGGTCAACCTGACCACATCTTTATGGAAAAGCATAACTTGAAAATAACAGTTGTCAAACAAAAGGTTCCTCTAAGTCTCAATCATATTTACTCAGCAACTAAATCAACTTCGATCACATACAACGCTCATGGCCCAGCTGCCGCAGCAGCTAGTGACACTTATGCCACCCATATCGTCATCACCTCATGTGATACGACCACATACATCACATAGAGTCTGCGACTCCCAGGTCAGTACAAGACCAAAACAACAATAGTCTCCATTGAGACCTAGGTCCCCGCCGTACCACCAGCTGCCCATCGCCCCCTGAACAGCTCACAAGTGAGCTGCAGTTACGACTACAGACTAGTGCGTACGGTGCGACCAAATAGCCATGGTATGTGTCTACTACTCGGTGGAGGTACTTTCATCACCGTCCTCTACGTTTAACTCATTAGGAACACTACTTAGAGGCATCTTTCGTATACGATCGTGAGCGTACTTGTAGGTTCTATTACCAATCAAACATTTTAAAAGATAACGATCACCGTCAAGTACTTCTACAACTTTAAACGGTCCCTTATATTTGGGGTCTAATTTAGTCTGATTCCGTTCTTCATTTTGAATTAAAACCAAATCACCAATATCAAATTTTACCAACTTAGCTTTACCTTTATCAAATCTAGATTTTTCATAATTTGCATTTTTGACAATATTTATTACCGCTTGCTCTCTCGTCTCGTGAAGGTTAATCTCCGTTTCGGTATCGTCTAACGTTAAAAGATTTAGGGGTCTAGCTACGCGGCCTATCAAAAGTTCGAGAGGGCTTGCTTTTATGACACGGTGGACAGAACAATTTAATGCAAGTTGGACGTCTTCTAGTGCATCTTGCCAAGATCGATCGGATGTCTCTACCGTAGTCACTCGAGTTAACGGTAAGCCATTGATAAAAGCATTCGAATACTCATTCAAAAGGGACGTCAACCGGTCCTTGTTTTCGTTTGAAATATCAGAATCAACATTGTCACTCATTATTGTCATCAATTACGGGAGGTAAATCGCAACAACCTACATTTGTAACTTTCGAAATACGTAGGGTAGATTCAGTTAATTGTACCGTATAGCCAAGTGTCAAAATATCGCGTCCGATCATAACATCGTATTTCATACAATCGTCGGGTAGTACGTAAAATAAAATTGACAGTTCGTTATTGTCGACCACAACATCACTAAGAATTTGTTCAGTGCTAAAAACATTCGAATTATTACCGATACCAATTACTTGCACGGTTGAAAGTGAACGTTTGCCCGAGAATTTATAAGCTACACTTTGTTTAACGAGAGAACACTCGGCGCCGGAATCAAAACAAAATGAAAACGACTCACCGGATTGTTCCAATTGCCCGCAAACACCTGCTATTTCGCAGCTATCGACGCGTCACTCCGCCGTTGCGTTGGCAGCGCTGCCCGCCGACGATGACGCGCCACCCGCACTGCCGCGTTGGCAGTTCGTAGAGATGTGTCCGGCTTCTCCACAACGGAAACACGTTATTCTTTTGCTGGAACCCGATGAAGTCGCCGCCGGTGTAGTTTTCTGGGCGTTAGCTCCAGCAGGCTGCGTAAACTTCGAACGACAGTTCACCGCTTTGTGTCCCGGTTTTCCGCACTTATGGCACGTGAACATAGTGGAAGTTTGTGGCTTTAAACGCTTTGCATCAGTGGCGCCATCACCGGTACTGCGATCGAACTTCCGCTTCAGACTTGCAACTTGTTGCGTGACGTCATTTCGCTAGTAAACGCCAAGCGATTAAGCCGAGAGTCGAACTGAGAGACATGAGCGAGCACATACGACGTGGCTATTTCTTCATGGCTTCGATTCTTCCATCGAGCCAACAGGGTAGTCAGTAGGCGGCTGGCGTACGCTGCGAGACATTCGCCCTCCTTCGGCCGGCCGTTGTGGATGTTAACAAGCGATGCAGCAAGAGTTTCAGTGGATGCATAACGCGCAAGGAATAAGTCACGGAAATGCTGCCACGTCATGCCTGCATGCGAAATCTGCGACAGCCACGATGACGCATTACCTTTCAGGGCTTTGCTCAGAGCTATAATAAGCGATGCACCCTCCAGTGGACGTTCGTCGAGGCAAATATCGATAGTATCGCACCAAGCACGTGGATCGGTATCTGGTAGCTCCGGATTAATTTCTGGCAGCATGATCTGAGGTGCCACTGTTGGTGTCCTGATGGCTTCGATCAGCTGCATCATGTTCTTCTGCTGCATCTCGAACATAGCACGCCAGTGGGAATCGAGTCCAGATCCCACTTCTGATGACGGCGTAAGCGATGGCTGAGCGATAGCGCCGTTGTCATTAGGGTTCGGTGGTACCAGGTTCATGATGAAATGTTAAAATAATAGTTTCGGTTTCGGTACACAAAAATCACAGTTTATTATTTAACACAAATTTACATTTAATAACACTAACAAATAATCTCCACAAAGTGGGCAAACCGACAGTTTCGTTCTGAAGGAGTGACTTGGTTGGAGTTCCGAGCAAAAGTGATCTCGGCACAATCCCCACTCTACAAAACGACTCTGTCCACGTGCCGCCATTAAAACAACATCTGACGTCACGGCGTTTACCCCTACTACAATGGTCAAATCAGCAACTTGATGTTTAAAAGTTATCGCTTTCTCCGACATATATATGTAAGAGAGATGAATAAAAGATTAATATTATTCAAACTAAGTAAGTACGGGTGACATAAATAAGAATAACAAAATATGTGAACACCGACCAATGTACTCTGTGGAGCGCGTGCGACGCGGGCAGCGCGCGGCAGCCCCACTGAAATAGTCCGTCCGGACTGACCCGCCACGTACTTGTAGCTTCATACGTAAACTGCGGAGTGCACCTGGCCTGCAGGCAGTCAGTGGCCCGAAAGTCTGACAACCAGTCTTCATCGTCGTATCAAAGGGCCATACCCATTACTAACTGGTTGTTGAGGTCAGGTAGGTAGTCGCTCCTAGTAAAATACTGGTATTCAGCTGCATCCGCTTAGACTGGAAGCCTACCCCAATATAGTTGAGAAAATGCTAGGTCGTTGATGATGACCTAAGTATTAAAGTGTACCAGTAATTAAACCGAAAGCTGCTTGATTAACAAATTGCCTTTTTAGAGTTCCGTAGTCAACAAGGCATACTTTTTGACCAATACATAGGATTTAGGCTTGTTTCTTCATAAGATCGGATAACTTTTTGTCAGTGAATGTGTTATGAGCTCGCGAGTTTTGGCAACCTATTTTAAATGAAATGTTTTTGTTGGGATTTCTTTTATATTTGGCTGGGTGCTTATCTAGGACTAGTCATCGCCGAGACGAACGAGGCCAAACTCGTTGGGATTGCGTAGCTTCGTTACAGAACTCTTATCCTTCCAGCTTCATCATCAGACCAGCTCTATGACGTCAATATATTATACTGTCATCAGATTTAATAGTATATATGAATGCAAAATTATAGCTGAATTGAACACCAGAAAGCAAGTGATATTTATTGAGACACTGGGACAGGTGAATTGAATAGAAACTAATAAAAACGTCCTCCTTTTTTAAGTCGGGTAAAAATTTATTTGGATTATAGTGCAGACTAATGATCCATGAAAACCCCCCTCTTTTTCGTTGTTTATTATATAACTCTCTTATACCTGTCCATATGAAATTTGAACATATCATGATACAGATTAACAACCCTCCTTTGATAATATATTATGGGTTGGGGATTTTTTTTTGTTTATAAATATAACATAAAATCACGACTGTAATCCCCGAAAGGTTAGGCAGAGGTGTACCTATTGGTACACCCACACTGCGCCAGTTATTAATATAACAACCGGGCACAAATCTTGACTCCGTGGCTGCTACTGAGAGATGATTTACTGATTTTTTTTTGTTAATTTTATGCAAATTCTAGTCTGCATTTCAAACAGGTTTCTAGGCTTTGATACCTGAGTAAGTTGCAAAATCAACGTACATATTTTAGGTATTAATAAAATGTAAAGTATTTAAGTTAGACATATGAAACTGGTGTGTGTCATTAATTTACTGATTTAACCTGAGGATTTGAGTGCTCAAATATTATCCAGACTGTAGCTATGAGTTCGGTTGGAAGCCCGAGTGAGATCGCTGCGTGGACTGCCCCGAAGACAAAGCGCAGCTTACGCTGCAGGAGTGCTCAGCTTGAGTGCAGCAGCATTGTACCATCGTCGCATTGGTTTGGGAGATCACTGGCTTTCAGCCTTGGTTCAGACCAAGGTCGTTGCGAGAACACTTGGGATGCTGTCGCCTAGTTTTGCGAGGAAGTGATGCAAAGGCGGCGGCGGCATGGAGCGAGAGACAGCATACTTGTCACTTCACCTGCACTGCAAGAGCAGCCGGGCGTCGAACCGCATTTAAGATAACATTTTCAACCACCTTAACGTGGACCCCGCAAAACCTGAACTAGGGGCTGTGCGTCAGATCCAAAGCACCAATAAAAATAAGTTGTAAAGTTGATATTTTGTTGTTTAGTTGATATTTTCAGGACATTATAAAGATTAAAGTGGACCAGCTGCTGTTGATTACGGGAAAGGAAAATGCATCTGCCTGATGATCTATGCTGGAACATAACTTCCATATACTTTAATTGTTATCTATCCTGAAGACGGTAGCTGGAAAGTACAGACTTCCTTTAATTTTGGGGATGTAGTTCGTAGATGCAACTCAAACAATAAACTTCTACCTAAGTAAATAAAAAATAAGTTGTGACGGATCTATATGCAGTTTGTAAGTTTATTTTTCTTTTACCAACCTTCTATTGATGCTGTTTGTCCAAGATAAAGTAATTTTTTTTTGGTGTTAAATGTGCTATCTAGTGTGTCAGGTTTAGTTAACTGTATGTGTGTAGTTAACTGCATAACATATATTAGGACACAGAGTTTCTGTAAACTGAGTTTTTAGTTTCAATTAAAAATATATATATTTATTCACATTGATTCATAATATGCAACATGCTGCCATAATAGTCTAAATTCAGTTATCTAGAAAGCTCGCGATTATCACAAACAAAACATTAATAATTCATTTATTTGATCACTGTCGAATATACATAAAACATCTAAGTATTTCTTCAAAAGCAAGTATTTCTAACGTAAAAATTTGTAAAACGAGGAAAGCAACTTTAGCTCGAAAAACAAAATAACTTTTTCAGATCCAATCGTTTCTCTCGTTTCTCTACGAGATTTTTAAAGATACTGAGTTAACCATGTTGCAGTTTGTTTAACAAAACATTGTTCATAACAACTTTTTGGTGACCTAGCTAGCGTTGGATAAACATTAAAAACTAAACATTATCGCATGAAGCAGGGGTCTCGCAAAACCGTTGGACAAAATTAGTATTTAACGTCAACCTCAACATCAGATAGCGAACCCAACAGACCCTTAAAAAATAGGTAGATAGTGTGGCCAAATTTGCTGTAGGTAATAATTAAATCCACAAGACAAATTCGCGGGAATCTTTTTCGAAAAACAATCCCATTAGTTCAGTGGTGCCTAACCTTTTCGGTCTTGTCACCCCTATGACTTAACTAGAGACTCTGATTCACCCCTCCCGCTCTTGCTCATGTTACCAATGAACACAGAACAAAACAACACATAAATACAAATTGACTTTATTAGACATATAAAAATTACACAAAAATATTGAGTAACTTCTTACAAATCACATTACCTATCTATATAATCTTTACAGACTTTACTGAACCTAACATTAAAAAACTTGCAATAATAAAATGTTAGGGCATGAAATGCATTGGCGAGATAGATTTTGGTCTCGTCGTCATTTTTTGTTATAGTATGTTACCACTTATTACCCCCGCAGAATACCAGTTTTACCCCCGCAGGGGTAAATGCCCCCAGGTTAGGAACCGTGGCATTAGTTAGTTCTGAAACGTTTATTCACTTGTGACCTTTTGTAGCTGATAGTTCTGAAGTTAGGTGCCTGCATCATTATAAATCATGCCGATGTAGTTTTGCAGTCCACCCTTCGCGTCGACAGACGGTGTCCAGCGCATGACCGCTAACAGTCGCCTGCGCGCGCGCATCATAACAAAACAATGGATACGGAGGTACGTAGTTCATCTTGTTTGTTTGTATTTACAACACTGTTTTATCGAACTTTAGTAATGAGGAGAAACGACAAAATAAAAAAATTACCGATAATTTGTTTTATGATAAATTTTCTAATTCTTAACTTATTGTCTATCTAGATTCCATTTGTTTTCAACATAACCATAGCTTCGGTAAGTATCAATACATTTTCACAGTGATATTTTGTATGAATGTTACACTGAATCCTAAAACTAAATAAGACATTCCATAAAATTAACAATTGCAAATTAGGTGCTGTCGAACATGTCGATCTGATCAACAGCTTTTACTAAAACAGCTCGGCGTTCCCTGATTTAAAAGTTTAGAATTAATTCTTTATCATCAAGATTCCCAAACATCATGATCTGCTGCTCAATGCTATATCGTCCTAAGATTGCCATTTAAAGCAGTGTGTTCAAAAAAATTCAGTGATTTTAAAATAAACATTGCATAGTATACTCACACGCTAATCATTACAAGACGATGACTCAGTGTTTACATGACCTGCATCTTAGTGATTTAGTTTTACAAAAGGTCTAGTGTTGGTAAACAATATTTGACAGGCATTGTACGGGAGAATAAAAACATCAATGTCTATTATTTACTTTCGAAATACCGTCGTGTGAGTCACGAATTCGGTCGCGATGTCCTAGCTCGTTGTATCTTTGTCGTGGCATGATAACGAGGGAACACTTGAGAGCAGCTGATAAGTCGCCCACACAGATCGATTGTGTCGCCCAATAGATACAGTATTTTATCTCCAGATAATCTAGAACATTGCTAAATCTTCGTCAGTTCTGGTGCAGTGTTATTATGGCAACAGTCGTGGTTTTGTTAGATCTAAGTGTTATGTGCTCCTAGTGGATCTTGGGTTCTAATCGGTCGGAGATGGTCGGTTCTCACAAATTAAAGGTATGTTTCATTTATTATTTTGTTTTCCGTTGCTTGGTTACGGTAGTTATAACTTGAAATTGGTAAAACTTTTAGCTTCAAGTTATCAGCTACTTTTTATATTAGAATATCTCGTAACAATATCTGTACAGATTACTTTTAATATTCTTAGAATTTCTGTAAATTAACTTTTGTTGATTACATGAATACAAACTCAATCTCAATTATTGGAACAATAAGTCCTATGCTATGTGATACTTAAATTACCTAAATAAATAATATAAAAAAAGAAAGTGAAATGTGATGAAAGCACAACAATTGTAACTCCTTTATCTGGAGGGTCAGACTAAATAAAACAATAAAGTTTGTGTTGTTTATATTTTAAATCCACCTATGGATGGTACCTATTAATATTGCCCCGCTGCTCTTAACCGTTTTAAAAATTGAATCAATCATTTAAGATCATGTTGAAATAAGTAATCAAAAAGATAGAATTCCATGAAGCCAAGCTAGTGGAAGTATTGCTTCAAAACAAGATCACCAAGATTCAGCACTGCCAACTCTGTCAGCTTTGAATGCATTAACAACATTACAATGATTATTAGTATTACTTGAACATTCGAGCACCAGAAAATGACTGACCAGCCTTGGTACAACAGGATTCACATACAGTAGTTCTACATATCAATGAAGTTAACCTCTCTTGGTCGACATGGAACATCAGGCTACATCTTTACCATAAATCTGCTAAATGCTCCGTCTGTTTTCTAAAATTGTAGATAGATAGATGTACATATGAACGTGGACGATGCGAAAAGAGTATGTAGGGTGGCGTTCTGTGTTCCTGTTTCTGCCTACCCCTATCAATTACACTCACGTCTTTTGTGAGCTTCACCATTTTGACCGACAGGTTGATATTATTAGCAGTCGTATTGTAAAAAGTGTCGAAAGTGATGTGAATGATTGTCTTATGGTGCATGACGGTCTAGGGATGAACTGCGTGATAAATTTTGAAAACTGATGATGATGACTGTTTAAATATGAATAAAGTACATAAAAAGATGACTTGCCAAGTAAAAAAATTGACATGGGATGAAGAGAGAACCCGCAGAAAATTATTTGCTATAAAACATAAGTAGGAGACATGGACCGCCAAGATGACCAAGCGAGGTCTACCTTACACTTTGTCTTTGGCTAGTAACAATCGACCATAGAGTGACTGAACCGGGTTCCGTCTTTTAATGACTTGCAAAAATAAAATATAAACATATTGTAGGTTAATATTGACACTGGTCCTCAGGGATGGATAAGTTGGCCATTGGTCCGGGCACACATATGCACGGCGGCAGTGGCGGTGAGTTTCCACGCCACCTGGCACTTTCCCCGCGCTGCCTTCATCCACGGAGGGGTGCAGTATGGAGTAGCAGTCACCCTAGCACTGCTGATTGTGGCACTGCCCTTGGCCCTACTGCAGCTTTCGGTCGGACAGCTAAGCCAGCAAGATGCAGTTGGAGTTTGGAGGGCAGTTCCTTTTTTTAGAGGTACGTATGCTTCCTAGTGGACTCTACCCACCAAAGCCGCCTACATATCACTTTGGTTCTCAGTGTGTAAAGTACATAAAGATTCGGTCAACTGGTACGGACAAAAAAGTAGGTACAGGTATATTCTCTTCAATATAGTCGACACTATTGCACATTGCGATAATAATTATTTTAAATTGACGTCACTGATGTGTTTCCAATAAATTACTATCTCTCGATTGTATCCTAAGTATTTTACTATGAAAATAATTTGTAATCGATACGGAATGTTGACTAGAAGTTCTGATTCGTGTTACTGAATGCAATATGCATGTAATTGCTACCACACACTTGTTCGATTTGGAAGTATTTTATTAACAACAAAGCCAACCCGAACTATTTTGGGTTTTCATTCGTTTCGTGCCCGTCGACGAACTCTGTTTGGCACGACCCGAACGTTGATCTATCTACATAAGAATTCAATTTTGTCACCCGGCTGTATCGATTCAAAAAGACCCGAATAAAAAAATATGCCTATTTATTTAGAAACTTTTTTCTAGGTGTTGGATACCTGAGGTTACTTATATCTTTCCTGGGCTCGGTATACTCCATAATATTCTTAGCGATGACATCTACATATTTATTGTACACGATAAGTAACTCCTTGCCGTTTTGGGAATGCGTTGAGCTGGTACTTGTTCAAGTAAGTTGGAGCCTTATTGCATTTTTCTTCCTTTTCATCATCATTCTGCCATTATCTGCATTTCGATCCGTTTATAACACAATTAGCCACCAGCTTTCTGCTTCTTAATTAAATTCTAACCTAGACTAAACCATATTTTGAACTTTCAGGATGAATATGTCAATACTGTGAACGCATCGACGTGTCTTAAGTAAGTTTGGCTGAATTTGAAATATTCGTTCTTCTATTACTTCAATCGAATATTCTTTTTTTTGTCTATACTGGTCTGCCAGATTCTGTTTCGCGAAGGATTACGCAATCAGTTTTCAAGATATTTATTAATTCAAGCGAAATAGTTATGTTTTGTTTATTTCGTCTGCCCTAGTGGGTTACCATGATCCGTTAGTGCAGGAATGTTATAGGACTATTCCGAGAGTTTTAGGAATATTCCGAGGGTGGGAAAGTGACAGCGCTAGACAGCTGTCTAGTGCCATCTCTTACCCACTCTCGGAATAGTACTAAAACATTCCTGCACTAACAGATCATGGTAACCCACCTTCTGCTTCGTTCCATCTTGAAACTATACATCCAAGAAAATGACTAACCATGCCTTTTAATTACCAAACTTGTGCCAAAAGGGAGTTGTTATTTTTATAGCCTTTTGTATGATATATAGAAAATGGTTTTAAAATATTTTTGTTTTTTTTTCAGAGATACATTTATGGCACCTGTGAGCCAGAGACCTGAATATTATTTAGCAGTATCGTTGATCATACTTGTCCTATGGGTGGTGTTTCCTTTTGTGTAAGTATGTATAGGTCATATTCAATATTTTTAAACACATTTTGATAGTTGAAATTCGAAAAACAGTGTAATTCATATATTATTCGTTAATTATACCTGTAACACACGGCCCTGTCCAGTACGATATCTTGCGTTATGAAGTAGAGATACGTCAACATCCTCATCATTGCCATTCTCCTGCCCTTATTCCAATTTATTTGGGGTCGTGGCAGCTTGTCTTCTTCTTCCATACTTCTCTGTTACTCGTCATCTTATCAGATACTTCCTTTCTTGCCATATCATCCTTCACAAAGTCCATCCATCGAATTTTTCGTCTTCCTCTACTCTTTTACTTACCCACATTCATACTCAAAACTTTCAACATCCCACTGTGTGTTATTGTTATGGTTAAAAACCAATGCAGTAAACCGATCCAAGCTGAGTGATGTTTCTTTTTACATTTCTCCGTAGGAAAGTACATTGTCGTATGGTAAAATTCTAGTCCTTGTCAACTGCTAGTAAATATAAACCCTATTTTCTATATCTATCCACTGATTATGTAGCATTTCTTATATGTTCTTCATATTTGTAGTAGATGTAGTTGCTTCAACAATGTAACAACTACATAAGAACAATTTTACCAACAGAGTATTTTTCAGTTTTTACAATCCAGTAAAACTGATGAAACGGATTTTCTACGTGTTGGGTCCCGTGGTGGTCATCCTCACTGTGGTGATCATGGCCTGTATCAGTAATGGGGAGCACTTGACTTCGTTCTCCAAAGTAGAAGACTGGAAGAGTTTCCTAGACCCTGGGATATGGCACGGGGCTATTGTGCAAGCTCTGCTGGCTTCTCAGGTAGCTGGTGGATATCTCATCTCGTCTGGTGATGCCATTTATTCCAGTACAAATGTGCAATGGTAAGTTTTACATGACTTTTTTGATCTTTCTGTATAAAATGTCTAAATTAACTGGCGAAACAAGTTTTTTAAACTCATACTTTAATTATTTTACTGCTTTACTTTTAATCATAACTATTCTGATTTCGATTCCTATCACTTTTGAGGAATTTCGCAAGTTATTTAATTTTCTAATTTGAAAACCTTGTATAATAATTATTATTTCATTGCCATTGTCGAGTGTACCTTTATTCTAACACCGTGCGTATTTATTTGTTTCTTATTACGTTTTATAAGTTATTCAGGGAAACCAAAATCTGTCCTCAGAAACCGCTACTTTACTGTGAATTATTAATTTATATGCTGCTCTTAAGCTACATCACATAAGTTCACAACTCACTAAATGCCTTTAGCACTAAATACATTCAAAATATCGTTCTGTTTTGGCAATCGTTTAAAGATAACAGAAGAATTATGTTCCTTAGGCCCCGTTTTGGCCAAGCGGGAAGAAGAAAAGATGTCTCGAGCAACGACCAATAGATTTACGCTATTTGGACACATATAGATCCGCTAATCTGTTGATTAGACGTCAGGTCCTTTCCTCTCCGCTTCACCCGCGTCCTGCTCTTATACCTACAGCTCGTTAGTGCTGACCATGTCCTACCATTACCTCATGTGCGCATTACGAGAGCTTAATGACCATAATCAGGTAAACCTTGAATCACGAAGGCTATCCAGGTGAACACTCCGATAATGGGTTACACGAGGCAAGGCTAAAGCTGCGTCGGTGTAGCGAGGGATGTGTAAGAAGTTAACCAATGATATTGCTTCTTTTTCTTTAGCTATGTGATAGGTTGGTTTTATGCACAACTCTCGCTTGGTAAGACTTGTTGGAGACTAGCGCAGATCGGAGAGGAATGCCACAATATGCATATATTATATTTAATCAGCAGTGGGGGGCATTGCTATGGATGATGATGACATCTCTCGCTGCACATTCTCGCAGATGTCAGAAACATAGACCCTAATGGGTTCGCGTGCATAATTTACGAGCTTCATACGAGATCCCGCACATCAATTGCATCAAACTATTAACTACATAACAAGTAAATCATGGACAACACTCCTTTGCAATTTGTTTCCCTCGGCTCGTATCGCGATAACCAGTTATTACGAGTATAGGAGACGTTTCATTAACAATCTGCTTTGACAGATATTTCCTGCGAGTGGACACTAAACTCGTGGAGGCAATTTTGTGACTGAATGACGTTGATGTTGTTTACTTATGTTTATTCTTAAATTGTTATAAATAGTTGTTTAACAGCAACTAATTGGAAAATATCTGAGTTTTCTGAATTTTTGAGTAATGCAATGTCTCGGATTTTTTTTAAAGATTTCAGTTTATGAACGGTATTTGACTGTGGAAATTCCATATTTTTAGTGAACAACATGTTAACTAGTGAACAAACTTGTAGGTGGGCCAATTAATGGACGATCGGGAAAACTCTTCGCAATGACATTCCGAAATTAGAAGAAAGTTAATAAATATATATAAGAAAGATAATTTATTGAAAATAGCATAAAATACTAATCAACTTTACAACACCCATCCACGCCACAAGGAAAACGAAGTGCATACATCGTTCGAAGTAATACTTGGGATCTATTAAGATTGTAGTTTATTCTGGTACCTTCCACTCTTTGATAGTGCAGTAAGCGCAGGCCGCAGCTCCAATTGAGGATCTGATCTAATAGAGAGCATCCGGTCGCCTGATCGCGACAATAAATATTTAACAATGGTTAGAATCTTGCTTGCTCGTACATTCTACCAATATTCTGTACAAGCATTACATTTAAAACGTTATGAATTTGAAAAAAGTGGTTTGTCTTGCATGCGATTCGGCTTAATTAGCTACTCTAAGATCCTTAAGATACAGGCGTCGCCTAGTTTGGGAACCGCATGTACTAATGTGATAATCGACATCAGTTACAAACAAATTTAGTATGCTGCACTAATTACCAGGTAATTGTAAAAATTGTCCTTAGAAACCACGTGAAGCCGTTGGTCTCGGCTGTTACTTCTAGATCTTTGACAATTGTTACAGGTTGTCCTAGCAGTAGACTGCCTCGGTGGAGAAGTGGTCGCAATCGCTACAGCAGAGCATGAGGTCCCGGGTTCGACTCCGGAGTCGGGCAAATTGATATTGGGTTTTTCCAACAGGAATTTGTCAGTCACAGCCACGGAGTCTGGATTAGTGCCCGATTGATAGCATTAGGCTCGTCCCCTATTACATGGGTCTTAAACATAACTGGCGAAATGTGGGTGTACTATTAGGTACACCTCTGCCCGACCCTTCGGGGATTACATGGCGTGATGTTATGTTATGTAACAAGCTCCTCGGAAAGCACGTTAAGCGTTGAACCGGCTGTTATTTGTATATCTTTGATAGTCGTTACAGATAGTCAGTGGCCCGAAAGTCTGCCTAGCAGTCTTAACCAGTATTACCCAGTACTAGCTGGGTTGTGGAGGTCAGATAGACAGTGGCTTCATATAAAATACTGTTATTCAGCTGCATCCGTTTAGACGGGAAGCCGACCCCAACATAGTTGGGAAAAGGCTAGGCAGAAGATAAGTTTACTTTACTTACACACACTTTTGACGACCCGAATGGCGCAGCGGTAGTGAGGCTGCCTTACGTTCATAGGGTTCCGGGTTCGAATCCCGGTAGGAGCAAGTGTTTGTGTGATGAGCATGGACATTTGTTTCCGAGTCATGGATGTTAAATACGTATAATAAGTATGTATTTACAAACAAAAAGTATCTATGTAGTATATCAACTATCTGGTGTCCACGACACAAGCCTCGTTGCTTAGTGTGGCACTAGATGGCGCTGTGTGTAATGTCCAGCGATATTTATTTATTTTACACAGGTATGTATGTATATGCTTACGCGTTGCTACTAAAAAAGCAGCACTAACTGTGAACTCAAGTGGTTAAATGTTCTCCCGATTATTCTGAATCTAGAGAACAAATAACTAATTGACTCTACTACTATTATTACATCATGAGGTCCTGGGTTATGACATCCACGGGCCAGGCAAAGTGTTATTTGGATTTTCTGGAATTTCTGAGTAGCATTCCGGTATCAGTATTGGTGCCTGGTTTATGGCCAATATTCGCCTCTTTTACATGGGACATAATTAATGGGTGAACAAATACCTTGAACGAGGAAGAAAGGCACTTTTTCTCCCCGTCAGCGTCATTGCCATATTTTTTTATAGGAGCCTTGTAGTTATGGACATGTTACGCACATCTATGGGGGTTCAAAGTTCCAAATTTTCTACGCGAGTTTTTTTCAAAATACAAGTTTTAATGTTTATAACTTTACTTTCAATACTTCCATGACCCTCGTACTGTTCAATGTATCCATCACCATAATTTTTTGAGTAAAACGTGATTTTTCATCCCAAAAAAAAGTTGTTTCACAGCAATAATTTTTGCGTAGGGTTACTTAGTTTGATGTACAGAATGCTTGGATGAAGACTTCGTGAAGAGTCCGCTTACACCCTGTATAACTACGAAGTGTGCTTAATCCTTCGGGGAATATAAGTGTGAATGTCATTATGATGATGGTAAACAGCAAACACAGACATCACTAAGAACTTTTAAAACAGGTGCAACAGATTTAGTTTCACCAGTTACAAATAAAAAAATTACAAAGCGATTGAGCACATCTGCATAATTTCGTTAAAATTCATCCAACGCATAGCCCAGGTGTACTTACCTGGTTAATTTATAGGTACATAATATAAAATTTGTAATCCGCCACTAGTCGGCGCATTTTACCTGATATTTTGTAGTTTATGCTCGGTTAAGTTCAATGTATTAAAGCGTATGAGGGTGCTTTATAAAGCCTACCTACCTGCCTTTAGCTTACCTTACTTAGGTACTTTTCAAAACTATGATAGGTAAAAGCAGTCTTGCAGTCATTTAAATTAAAACAAAATCTCTGCACATTTTGAATATCTGTTGGTCTAGTCTGCAAGCGCTGCTGCTCAGTATCATTTATATATTACTGCTGAGTATATTAGGTCTTGTGTTCGATTTCCCTACGCGGGTTTTTGGGTTTTAATATCAACACTTTTTTGATAGCACCCCAGAGTTCGGAATTGTGCTTGATTTACGGCAATAGGCTCGTCCTCTATTACATAGGACGTAACTCGCGAAATGGGGGTTGCAGGCATGAACTGAAGGTATGTTTACTTTTCAGGTCCTCTATAGTGTTCATAATAGCGAACGTGTTGTCAACTTGGGTCAGCGTGGCTTTCTGGTTCTCCATAGGCGGCCCGGAAAAGGACACCAGTGTGTTCGCAGTGCTGATCCAGGCTTATCAACTCGGAGATGACTTCAATACTAGCTTAGGGTGGCCAGTGACCATCTTTCTTGCTTTATTTTTCTCAGGATTAATAACTATGGTAAGTTCATCAAACCATCATTATCTTTTTGCTCTTCTTCCATGTTGTTTGTGGTGGCAGTGATAGCCTAGTGGTGTGACCGCTGGACTGCCAAGTCATAGGTCTTGAGTTCGAACCCAAGGCACGAACCTCTGACTTTTCGGAATCATTTGCGTATTGTAAAATTATCACTTGCTTCGGTGAAGGAAAAGATCGTGAGGAAACCAGCATACCTGAGAGATATTTCTCGACGGCATGTAATGCCAAGTCAGAGGCCCTTGGGCGGCATAAAAACTGACACCAGGTTAGGCACCAACCGCACGATAAAGAAGAAAGATTTGTGGTCTCCGTAACAATTTTTCTATCCATTCTCTCCTATCAGTGTCAACCGTCACGCTATCATTTAGTATTTTTTTGCGGTTCCGAATACTTTCATATTAATGCTCAGACTATTTATGCATCTTTCTTTTGTTTTTTTTAGATAAGTGAGATGTAGTATGATTTTAATTTAAAATCCTGAATCCTGTGATGCTTTGTGTGAGTCGATTGGGTTACTGTCGGACCCAAAACATAGTCGATATATAGAAAATTGTTCCTAAAAGGTGTATACGTGTACGTGTTTTCCATCCCTGAGGACCTACCACACTTCTACTCGACTCCCACAATAATGAAGGGTTGCATTCTCGGTTCCGGCTAAGCGTTACCGGTTTATTTTATATTATGGTACTTCTCACCAGTGGCTTGGAGTCGGGATATATGACTGCTTAATAGCATTTGTCAATCCCATAATACATGGAACTTAAAAACAGAAAATATGGCTACAACTCTCTGCTTTTGGGGCATTAAAATGTCATATAATCTATGTGAAAGAAACAACGTCAGGGAACCGGGAAGTCTTAGAAACGAACCTAACACATAAGACGAGCCTACGTAGTGGATTACGGCTCACCCCCTCACAGAGGAGGCCGGTGTCCCATCGGTGGGAACATTGAAGGCTGATTAGATTATGCTATGTTAAGTAGATTTCTCATGCTACTCCTCCGCAGTTCTTTTCTGATTATTTTAGTTGCGGATTCGGGTGAGACAGTTGAAGTTTTCACGGGACTCTTCGAGCTTCATTGCCTTGGCGTTTCGTAGTGGTTGGGAGCAGTGCGAAGTTTTCGCTAAAAAATGTTGACTACGAAGCAGTTTTAAAACAAATACTAATTACTCTTTCTTTCAGCTCTCTCTACTCTACCCCATATACGACCGTTTCCGTCGCATCGGCGGTGTGAAATGGCGGCTGCTGTCCTTCGCGGGGTCACTGACCGGTGCCTTCATCACGCTGGTTGCGTTGTGGGGGAGGCTGCCGGTCCTCAACTTGCTGACGGACTACGCTGTACCGCTTCTCGTCAGTATCGCCACTGTGCTCGAAATATTGGCCTTCGTGTTTATATACGGTAAGTGGTTCATTTGATTTACATACCGATCCTTATTATGGCCTGATGTTATATTAGCTTTAAGAATCTTGGTCTCTTAATCCGCTTAATGCCTGTTTTCTTTTTGGGGTTCAATAGACATTGGAACCATTTTTCTACTCCATCAATTTACTGTAAGACTATTTCGACAGCTGTCACTGCGACAGTACTGTATCTACAGCTTTACTACTAAATTACTTGTAGGTCTAGTAGTTCAAATAACACAACGACAACAAATTAAATGAATTACAAGGGTTTTTACTTTGTACATGATCACGTTAGTCGCCAAAATATTGGCATATTTAAAAGGTACCTACCTATGAAGACCATCCAACAATTTTGTAGCATTAACCTTTGTTTGACTTTCTTTTTTCTTCTTTCTTTTTTTTTTCTTTATAAAAACGTTGCCCCACACTAGGAATTTCTCCTGTATCGTGGGTGCGTTTACAAACATTTAAACTCACATACACAAACAACCAGACCCGGAACAACTATCTGTAGGCCATACAAATATTTGTTCCGTGCGGGGATCGAACCCGCGACACGCAGCGCAGCAGTCAATCGCTCAGCCACTGCGCCAACCGTGCAGTCACTTTAAACGATACGTTCATCGCATACACAAGTGACTCGCCCAGTCTTGTATTTATTTGTATTGTTATCAAAACCTAAGTCTGCGAGGTTTTTATTTCCTTCTCTTGTACCGATCAGAGCAAATAATTGAAATAAACAACGGTCAAAACACCAAACTAATATGACCATTTGCCTCTGTGTTAAGGAGGCATAACTTTTGTCGTCGGAGGCATAACTTTTGTCGTCGGAGGCATAACGTCTGTCTGTTCATTTCTAACCTACATTTTAATAACCAGTAGATAATTTTGTAAAACAAATGGTTTGATCAAGACATTACTCTTTACGGATCTGGTAAGGGACCTCGCGAACTGCGGAGCCACGACTGCGACTTGTCGCATGACTGGCCGCTATGCTATCTTCAACAAGACTGGTCAGATGCGCGGTCGTGCGATCAAACTTTAATCCGGGTCGGCGCCGCGAACAAAAAAGTCGTCGTCGTGAACCAATAAAATCTTTAGTCATACACAATACATTCAGAAAAGGGGATTTACAAATGAGAGGAGAATAGGTAGGTAAGCAGCTGGCACAAAATTAGGGTGAGAAATACAATGGATGCGAGTGATGCGACCCCTCTAATAATACAAAACAAAAAAAATACTCTTTTGAAGGTCATGTCGGGTGCTTCAAGGTTAGATTATTTCGATACTAAACTTGTACATTTTCAAACACATGGCTTTATTTCGCCTAACACTCGACTGAAACAATCTTCACAGCTCCGTTTTGTTCCACTTTGAGGAATTTCTGCGGCCATCTTTGGCGCTGCTTTTTATGTTCAAACGGTAAAGATATATATATACTTATACCATATCTGTTACTTAGGGCTCTTTCAATTGACGTTCATTCAATAACCGGAGCTAATGAGATGACTACATCTCATTTGGTCGGCAACTGCGACGATCATATTAGCAGCTCATACGACCTCGTTTAAACTCGGCCAACTAATATTTTACCCTTGTAAATGACAAAATACTGGTTGGTCAGAAGTTCTTCAAATGAAAGTTTTGTATGGAAAACATAGAGAAAATCCATTGTGACAGTGTCCACTATTTGATGGGCGTGAAGCAAATAATAAATAATATGGCGGCTTGAAAGTATACATTTTAGTTTTACAAGGTTGGTACTGTCTACCAAAGACATTTTTGCAAACAACAACCGTATAGGTAGAGGTACGACAGGTTTTTTTGGGACTGCCCTAGTAACCTACCGTAAACCTAATGTCCGATGAAGGTTTATAACCAATTTCCACGTGTAGTCAAAATAGCTTGTATAAGTAAAGATGATCATTCTATTTTATTTTCTCTTCTTTCTAGGTTGGAAAGTTCTAGTGGAAGACGTGGAATTCCTGACGGGTCATGAGTTAACAAAGTTCTGGGTGCTGGGCTGGTGTGCCGCCCCTGGGATAATTGCCCCCTTCACTGCGTGGTGGATAACGATGATAGTGATCAGAGACAAGAACTGGATCCAGGAGCCTTGGCCAGCCATATCCATTATTTGTACTGCTTCACTGGCATTCCTCATTTTCATTGTCTTTGCTTCAGTCGCTGTCGCGAAGCAGGTTCAATACGATTTCATTGGGGTAAGAAATGTGAAAACTTGCGCTATTAATTATTTGCTAAGCGAATTTATTTTGCATGATTGTTCAGCTAACGCTAATGTAGATTTCGGTTTTTTAAGTAGTGCTAGCGATAGATCTCGCTGCGATCGTGGTTAGATGATACATAATATTATGTGTAGCAATTAAATACGGGTTGGAAATTACACCGAAGCGAAAACGGAAACCACACCATAACTTTTTTTAGCTTTTCCATATTTTTCATCTGATCAGCTGATCGTGTCAATTCCTATTTAAAGTCCAACTTTTTTAAAACTCGTAGTACATTAGTTGTTCAATTTCATGGTCCGAGACACCACGCTAGAGGTCTTGCGTTTATTATGTTACACCTTGAATTCTGTTTCTTTTGGGTGCATTGGATAAAACGGCAATTAATTGATGCCGTAAACGATGATAAACATAATGTCAAATATAACACAAAATTTGATTGCTATTTAGTTAACTCATAATGATAACCACTAAGATAAAATATGATACCTAAACCATTTCGTAGTAGGTATCTGTAGTACAAACTACAAACACTATCATATAATTAGCGATCGAATTCAAAACTAGACACACGTGTTTAATTATCTACTCTATTGCAATTTAGTGAATCATTAAATCGAGTTCCTTATTACTCGTTGGCAGATAATACGCTTAGTATGCGAGTGCGTATGTGACGTCATTTCCCTAAGCGACATCTAATATACTTTTCCTATTACCTTAATTTTAAGGTCACAGCCTTGTCTAGCGACGCATGCTAAGAATTCATCACTAGTTCCTTACTTAGAGGAAACGGCTACTCTTCCGCAGAAACTGAAGTCCTCGTTCACGCCGTCTCGACACTGGGGCCCGCGGGACCCGATCACTCACTACTACTGGCTGGCAAGGCGAGATGAGATCGAGAGAGGAAACGTACATCGAAGGAGATATCAAAGGAGAGAGTTGGGACAGCTCTCAGGCAGACCTAGCTTCCTGAACGTGCCTGTCGCTACCCAGACCCAAGTCAAGCAAGAAGAATCGACCAGTACCGATAAACCGCGTTCAAACTCCGATGACTACTTGTACACCATATGCCGAAAACAAGTGACACGCTCAACGGAGGGCAAAAGGAGACACAAGTCCTTAGACTGGAGTATACCCAACGCAACAGTACCCAGCGCTATAGAAATGAAGACTTTTAACAGCAGCAATGCAGCAACTGCAGGATCGCTGCCGTCTGTAGAAACTAACAATAACGGCATAGTAATTAAGACAACTAGCAAGTAATTAGACTATATTTATTGTATAAGTGGTTTCTGGATACCAAGTTATTTTCTTATTTTTTAGAAATAAAATGTTGTAGGTACATTTTTTGTTATAATTATAAGTATAATTGATGAAAAGTTTACTAACTATAAAAGTTATTAATGAGTTCTGTTATTTTTTTACTTGTGACCCGTCCTTTATACAGTTCGAGATATTTCACTCGCGTCTTCGCTCTCGTGGAGTTCGGTAATTGTCTCACGGGATTGTACTACCCGGTATAAAAGTATCTTATGTTTTAATCTAGGTTATAAACTATCTGTGTGCCAATTTTCATCCAAATTCGTTTAGTAGATTTTGCATGACAGAGTAACAAACAAATTTCCATCCATTAAGATAAGATAGGTACAAATATTTAAAATCTAGCTAAAAATGGAGCGGGTTGCACCCCCTTATTCTCCTGCTTCCGTAGTCTGCTTCTAGTTTAGTCTGGAGGCAGCGCGTCTGACGTCTCAGGGTACGTTGGAACTTCCTAACTTTATTGCAAAGATCATTTATTCATCAGCTAGACAAATCCATTATTCACCCACCAAAATCATCATGATCATCATCTGAGACTGTTCACTATGTACAGTCATTACTAATCAGGTCCTAGTTTACTTTACTCATTATTAAATTGCCACTATGGTGATATTGCTATGTCCTGGTGGAACCCGTGGAACTCGTAGGAATTTGCTGGATACGAAACGCATGGTCGAAGTGGCGACGCTTGGTGGCCTTTGACTGAAATTATGATGATAATAAAGACATTGTGACAAGACCAGGAATAATTTACCTACAGTTATTTTTATTATCATCTTATCAATATACAAGCTGTTGCGTTGCATCCTCGTCAAATTCAAGTATGTAACTATGCTAATGATTCTCGACCCGAATCAATAACAAAATGGTTATTTTTTTCTTGCTATCGGAAATCGGTAAGTGTACACCACCCGTATTAAAACGCGGCCCGGCTAATACTAGTATTAGGGCTAGCCCTATTACCGCGCTTTCACACACACAAACAAACGCAGACATTTATCCGATAAACGGGTGATTCTCCTCCTTTGAGAAGGGCTTCATTCTGAAATAGTGTCAAATTTAAACATCTAAAAAAAGCAGCGTTTATTATTATTGACCAGGTAGTGTAATTTATATTGATTGTTTACGTCTTTTATGACAGCCTCCTAAATTTTGACGAGGTTGCAAAACTACATCTTGTATTATAAAAATCACGTGTCACTGAAACCATCCAAACGATTTCAATGATAGAATAGAATAGATTAGAATTTTATTTTGCAAATATGGGTAATACACAACAGTTGTTATAAATATCAGAGTTCAGCCATATTTTACCATTCGGCATGCAAACATTTACATGATGTGTGACGTAACAGACACAGTCATATTAGCTGGAGAGTTTGCTCCGCCACTTCTTCTTCCCAAGTAAAACACTAGGAAGTGTTGAACAGTGGGAATTTTTAGGGTACTTACTGTCTTTTGTCATTTATGACGTTCGGAAAGTGATGATTTCTCAGCCTAATTTTAACAATTTGGATTAAAATTCGCGTTGGTCTACAGATTTCTTAAGCCACGAAAACGTGCAGATCCACGTGACCCGATATTAACCTTGGTCAAGAATCATCTCTATTACTCATGCTGTACTCCTTTGTTGGCATATGTCGGTATTATGCATGCTCTTCACGAACCCCTCGCGTCATGTCAGCAGTCTGAAATTACGACTTTGGATTTGTATATTCCTACTTATCTACAGTACCTACTCAGTGCTGTTAAAGTGCGACATGGTTCTTTTCGCTTTCGAATGATATTTTCAGGCGCTGTTGGTAAAGATTTGTGAAATTGTCTGACACAGTCCGACAAAATCTTGGTGCCTGTAAGGGTGGCGCTGATTGTCAAGGGAAGACTCCAGACACCCGTCATTCCACGTTAGTTGTCTATTTCGCCACGTTCTTTCAAATCACCCGTGATCCGTGTTGCATTATTTACTTTATTTAGTCCTACCAGCGTTCGCCGCACTGCGCTGTTATGCTCATGGTAGTCAAAATCATCGTAGGCTTTACAAAACAACTTCCGTAATTAGAAAACCACTGGCCTAGTCAATGGCAATTGATTTTAAAAAGTTTTTCGTATTGCTGCTGGGACTTTCATTGACAGGACTGACATCAATACAGCTTTGACATCATACTCGATACCAATTTGCTTAACCAATCTGCGCTAGAGTGCTAATTTGGTATAGGCCTCTTAGAAAAGCTAAAAAATCGGATCTGAACGGTTCAGAGTTACAAAGGAATACGTCAAGCCTACGCGTCATTATTATGCTTTTAATTTATTAATTACAGTAATACAGATAATTGAATACGGCCAATTTATTCGTAAGCGCTGCTGAGTATAATGTATGACAGATTCTTAAGAGATTATCAGTTATTCAAATTATTCCTTGTAGGTTAAACCTACGGGGTATGGCTAGGAATGAGGGGGCTGCTGAGATGACGAGTCATAGAGAAGTATGGAAGAAGAAGACGTGATACACTGACGTCATATAAATTGGGATAGGACCAGGAGACTGATGATGTATCGATACGGTGTCCGTCTTACCGATAAAATCATCGGACTCCGATTCTACTGATTTTCTGAGCCAGCATTTCGTCGTTTATGTTCTAACACCACGTAAGTTTGTCAGTTTTGACATTTTGATGCCATTTGCTAGAGAATTGGAAGACTCGTTGTTTTAATCAATCATAAACACGCAACGTCTCCATCTAACCTAAAGTGAACACAAATTACACAATGAGATTGTACCATTACCTAGGTATAACTATGCAGTTTTTCATTCTCCTGTAATGTTGCTATTTTTAGCTTACGTGGTGTTAGAACTTAAGCGACGATTTTACAATCACAAATTCGTCTGTTCGCAAGATTCCAACTTTCTCAGGAGTCCAACTTTTATAACATCCATACAAACTCTTCGCATGAGTCCAACTTTTATTTTTTATGTACGTTTATTAGCACTCTTCCAACTGGAAGGTACAGTTACGCACATATAGAAACTAAGAAAGTATTTGATAGAAACTCATTGTGGTTTTTAAAGAGAAAAATAACAATGTCATGTTTTAGATTTGTGAAAAATAAATGTTAAGCTTAAGGCAATATTACTATACTCTATGGCTTAAGGCTTGCATTGGTGTCATGTATAAAACGTTGTTTCCTATTAACAATAATATAATGAATAAATTTGTGTTTATTAAAACCGGGAGACATCGGAGAATACTTTTATTGAAAGGTAACCGTTATTATTATTCAAAAACGAACAAAAGTGGGTCAACTATTTGGATTTGTCACAAAAGAGCTTGCAGAGCATCAATAACAATATATGAAAAGGAAGAGACTGTTTCGCGTGAAAGTTTACACCTATGTGAACCGGATGAGAAGAGCAACTTGGTCGAGCAAGTACTGGCGGAATGTGTATTAAAAGTGCAAACTGATTTGGGCCCTATCCCTCAAATTTACGAAAACGCTATGAAAATTTTTACTTCGGACGAAAGTTACGCAGATGTTATACGTAAGTTTGATAGTGTTAAAGACACCCGATCGCCCGAGAAAAAAGGCCTTAGGGGTTCAAAAGACTCCTTTCAATGAAACAAAGGATGTTGTTATACCTAACATGTTCAAGGATTTTTTTGGTAATAGAAGGCGATGATGCTAAAATTCTAGTATTTGCAAATTCTTCAGTGTTCGAGAATGTACAAAACATTAAGCACTATTTTGCAGATGGGATTGTCTTTGTCGTTCCGCGTCCCTTCTACCAACTCTATACGATACAGGGAGACGTTGGTAGTACTGACGAGTAACGTTAATAGTACCTTTATTTTTTGCTTTATTGCCCAATAAAGAGCAAATCACATATGAGCGGTTATTCAAGTTACTGCAAAAACGTTTCCCGGACATGAAACCAACAGAGTTTCAGACAGATTACGAGATTGCAGCTATGAATGCAATTAAATCTACGTTTCCTGCAGCAGAGATAAGTGGCTGCTTCTATAATTTTTCAAATGCAGTTTGGAGAAAAGCAAAGTCACTTCACTTAACTGATATCAAGGATAATCAAATACGTCGTCTAATAGCTCTAGCACATGCCCGTGAATCACATGCCTGAAGGTTATTTAGCTGTGACCAGCAGTTACGAAGCTGTGAATGATGTTAACATGGAAGCATTTAATAGTTATATCTGCAAACAGTGGCTGAACCCGAAAATTATTGAGACTGTAAGTTGTTACAACAAGCGACATCGCACAACCAACAAACTGGAGGGATGGCACTCTCGAATAAACAAAATCTTCGGGAAAAAGTCAAATTTATTCCAATTTATCAGCCTGCTGAAAAATGAAGCTTCACAACAGGCCTTTAATTTTGCAGCAGGCCAACCTTCACTCTGAACCAAGTAGAAAGAGGTCGAGATGCAACATTAATATTGAAGTGCGCAGACGAGAGATAGTGGACGACTTTGTGCGTGGACAAATTGAGACTCTCACGTGTATAAAACGTTTATGTCTTCTAAAGACTTGTTCATAATTGAATTACAAAAATTAAAAACCTTGTGTAATTATAATCTTTAAAAAAGCTACAATGAGTTTCTGTCCAACTGTACTGTTCGAATATTGCTAATAAAAGTACTTAAAAAATAAAAGTGGACTCATGCGAAGAGTTTGTATGGATGTTATAAAAGTTAGACTCCTGAGAAAGTTGGAATCTTGCGAACAGAGGCACAAATTAGAGTCAGAGCAAAAGAGATCGTCTGCCCTACATTATATACCACGGTAACTTTGGAGTGTGGGTTCTTCGCGGACTCAGAAGTAAATTTTCGCCTCCATAGAAATTCTACTGATTTATCTCTCAGTGTCTGTAGACGAACCGCAATTAATTGCCCGTTTAATAATAGACCCTTCAATTTTTTTAACAACGGAAAACGATAATTAATAAATGTTCTTACCTTTGTTCAACAACAGTATCCTGTTTACTCAATCCGATATCATCTATCAAAGGATCTGGCTCCAATATTCTTAAACCTAAAGACGTGGCGAAAGAACCTGGACGCGCACTGCGATGGCTGGTTGGCTGACTCTTACCTTGGATAAAATTTATGAGTTTTAGACAACCATCTTCATTGTTGTTTCATTTCTAGAATTGTAGAATATTAGGACAACAGTCTACGTTTTGAATTCGATCTAGTGTCTTTCTATCTAATCCAATTTCACAACCTTTCTCACGATTAGAACTAAGTAGGTACTTAAAGAATCAACTCTTCAACATCCTTAATGCAATTACAGGAAAACCTATTAGCTCAATCTTAGTGAGTTGTTGTTCGGTTCGCGCGCTGACGTCCGCCCCGATCACGCGGATAAACCGCAATTATTACGGAGTCGTCTATTATTTTACTATTAATAATAATAATTACAGGTGACAGTGACAGTTACATATATCAATAAAACATACGGTAATAGACAAGTCCTTGGCCTGTTAAACAAAAACATTAGCTAAATCTGAAGGTAAAAGATGAGAATATTAAAAAAAAATTGCTAAGGTAACAGTGACGTTATCACCACGTGATCTTAATGTATATAACGTGCGCAAGAGTTTCGGTTTAGCTATTTTTATAGAAATTATTCGATCATTATTTAGATGTATTGGTAGGTAATTATGACGTTCCTATTTGTGTTATTGATTCATATTTCATTTAGATAATCGAGGTTAATTTATAAACCTCTGACGTCTGACAGGGGACAATGGGAGAAGAAAACGTGTTGCGCCGACCCCAAATAGAATGGGACAAGAGCAGGAAGATGATGAATTATAAACCTCTAAGTTAAAAGACTTTATGAAGAAATCAGAAAAGATTGTATGTTGAACTAGCTGCGCCCCGCGGTCTCAACCGCGTAAGTTTCGATTCTATGGGAATATTGGGATAAAAATTAACAACTATAGGTAACAGCTATGTACCTATCAAGTTTCATCGCAATTGGTTCATTAGTTTTTGCGTGAAGAAGTAACAAACAAAATTGATATGTACATTCTTACCAACACTAACTTCCACAATTATTATAGTAGGATTAGATTAATGGAGATAGAAATAAAATCTTTCACGGCTAATATTTCGTTTACTTATACATATGTATTGGATGGAGGAAACAAAAATGGAAAATATAACTAAATAAAAAATATTCTAATATTCATAATAACTTCCCACAGTCGGGTGAAAAAAAAAATGTAATGTAAATATCTATAAAGAATCATTGCAAGGCTTCTCTGTAAACTATATTTGATGGGCTATTCGTTTGAAGCAAAACAATTTTTTTTTCCGGAGCTCCCACGCGAGATAGGCTAACGTAAAGTTGCCCATGGGAGAAGCACTCTTTTCTTAAGTCGATGCCAACAAGTGAAAATGTTTATCCCTGGGACTTATTAATTGTCAGTGCAAATGATACTTTAACCGGGAATTGAAGCCTCATACATAGATGATATAGACAAATCGGTATCATAGGAATACGCGGAATGTGTGCGACCTGTCCGGCTGCGGGCCCGGTGATGATGGTAGCTACAATGACATTGTCTCGAAGTTCTTTGATTAAAACTCTTGTGCCATTACACAGGCTGGGAGGGTTTAAATTTCTTTCAACTTTTGACATTAGTACGTATGCGGCATGCGTATACGGCAGACCAGATGAATTTAAAAATTCTTGAGGACAGTGTACAGTGTCCTCGATGTAACACACTGTGTCGATGGAGTTGGAGCATTTAATGTCTCCTGGTACCTTTTGTAGTATAATGTAGTTGACCGAATGATTTCGTGGTGACACTATTGCTCTGGAACAAAGCAAATTGTAGGTCCTTGTAGGTAGGTTTTCGATTTCTTTAGTTAGGGCTGTTTGTTACGCTAACACAGCGATATTTTTCTTAATTTTAGCATTGCTCTACCCGTCGTAATTTTTAAACAAAAGGTCCAATTTGAATAGTTTAATGTGTAATTTACATTTACATAATCAACCTTAATTATAAAACCATTTAAATAGACAAGAATTAATATTATGAAACCAACTTAACCACTATTCGATTCCACCCGTGTTTAGATAGAATAATTTGAACAAAAAACGGTCCTTGTGAGTTAACCATAATAGTTAGATATATACGACTTTTTATAGATAATAATGAGTACTTTAGTCATGTAGTATACAATTTTTAAGTATCATTAATAGTTTTCTCAGCGCACGCCAAGTAATGAATTTCAAAGGCGAAATTTTGCTACTTTGGGTTACATTATTGCAATTTTCTTAAAGATCTCTTTTGTTTTTGAAAATAAATTATAGCCTATGTTACTTTCTGATAATTTAATATTATACTGGTGAAAAAATGGTTTAAATCGGTCCCGTGCTTTCCGCGCCTATTCGGTACAAACAAACAAAAAAAAAATCCTCTTTATAACATTAGTGTAGATCAATACGATATTATGTTACCAACAAGTAGTATATTTTGTTTAATTAATTATTAAGTGACCTTGTTGGAAACACCATAATAGAAATTCAACGTTAAAATCCTTTTCAAAGCTTTGTCTCAACTCACCCATTCCTGATTAATTCGGGCTGCATTTCGATTCACTCCGTTTTACGGTGCGAAGCTGTAGGCAACGTTTTCAGAATAAAAAAACCCATTTGATAGACACACTAAAATATACCTACAAAGGATGGGAATAAGCGAAAAAAACATCGGAATCGACTTGAAATAATGTAAGTATACTTTTTGTTAATTTCAAGTGTAACACGGCATACATGGCAATTTTCTCGTTTGGCTTTAGGGTGTCACTGAAACTTGGGATCACAATATTTCTAAGACATTTCTTTCTAAATGTACCTAAGCATAGTCTGTCTATAACATCCACATTGCTGAAACACAGGCCTCCTCTCAGAGAAATGTAAGTAGAGGCTTTATTCCTCAGCGGCTAAGTGCGCGGTTGGTAGAGGTCACATGGCTTTGAGTTTTTTGGTTCAAGCTCTACGACATGCTGGTTTCCTCACGATGTTTTCCTACGCCGTGTTGAGAGCAGTGGTGAGTGGCTATATATTTAACTATGTGTAAAGTGAGGCATAAATAATGGTGCGTACAACAAGAGCGTCATAATGAGAGGCCATGGAATAAAATAACAATAGAAGCATGCTAGTACCTTAATCGATAACCATTGTGCATTTACATGCGGTCATCGAAGTGAACACTTTAAATGTTAATCTGTGGGCTAAGTGCGTGTTTTGCGGACAGTGTCAGTCACAAAACTTACCTGAAGTAAATTTAAATTTGTATCGTATAATATAAATTTGTTTTTACCATTTTTTTCCCCAGACGGTGCTAGTTCAGTTTATGATGGAAGTGCCAGGGATTTCATGAAAAAGTCATTCAAAGGGATTGAATGAACTTAGAGGGATGTTTTGATTACTTTAATAATTATAGTTCTGTAAAAAAATACATACGTGTATGGTCGCGAATCATATTTTGTTCAACATATAGCCTGACACTGACCTGCAAATTGCAAAAAAACGTAAGAACATTAGAATTTCGCGGGCTACCCTAGCGCTTCCACCCTAAGTATAAATTGATGTTTACGTTAACGAGATCGAATTGGTATAAAACTCGCACTAAGCCTTTCGTTTCCTTCTACTTGAGCCACTTCAAAGTAAGGCACAAAAGCTCCTCGAAGTTGCCTTAACTGGACGCATAGACCACCAAACCTAGCAATTTATGAAATGCTTTAGTAGGCTTCTAGTCTAACCGGATGTAGCTGAATACTAGCAATACGCAGTCCACTAAACGTAGGGATTTGAGTAGGCCTTATTCTACCCGACAAAAATCGGCACGACTGGCCTGTGGAGATGAGATTTGCTTCAAACGAGTTTTGCCTTGGGTTAAGGCAACGAAGGTTGTGAAAGGTGGCATCATCTACCGAGCCTTTTCCCAACTATGTTGGGGTCGGCTTCCAGTCTCATCGGTTGCAGCTGAATACCAGTATTTTACATGGAGCGACTGCATATTTAACCTCCACAACCCAGTTAGTATTGGTAATACGATACCTGTTGAAGACTAATCAGATAATGGTAATACCCAGATAATTTGGGTTTTGGGCATATTGAAGGTTACAGGTAGAAAAAATTCCATATACCTAATACCCAAATAGGTGTCAAATACCCATCTACCTATAATGGATATGTCTTAAACTGATTCGATACTTCAAGAAAAAGCACCAGGTTCAAACCTAATAAAGGTGATATTGAATAAATGACCAATGAAGCAGGTGCCAAAGCAAAAGTAACCTTGAAAGAGAGCTACAAACAGTACAAACCATAAGTCAGGTAGAGCAGATAATTGCATGGCACAGTTTGATTGGTCAAACAAGTTCGATACATAATTTGAATTCAAATGTCAAGTTTATACTGTAGATGCAATCATTACAACATTTGCGCAAGATTCTCTGCAAGTGTTGATGACTTTGATTTTCCTCTCAGGCGAATGGCCAAGGGGAACTTTGTCGAAAGAATTTCTTTCCTGTTGAATCTCACGTACGCGTGTTAGTTTTTGCATTGAAATTATTAACTGTTTATTATATTGGCTATTTAACTATAATATATCATAGACATAGCATTGGATCCTGGGTTCGATTCCCGGGTCGGGCAAAGTGTCATTGGGTTTTTCCATCAGGAATTTCTCAGTAGCCAGGGAGTCTGGATTTGTGCCCGGTTGATGGCCCCTATTACAGTGGACTTAAAGCATAACTGGCGAAATGTGGATGTACCATTAAAATAGGCACAGGTACTTATACTTAATTAAGATTATTTTTTAAGTTTCGGTACACCATAACATCTTACATTTTGTAAAGGATAAAAGATATGATCCTGCAACATATATTACGACCCTAGATACAGAATAGTGTATAATAATATCACATTATACAAGATTTTTTTATGAAGCAAAGTGGTCAATAGAACTATGTTCTTGAGTTTTCAAGAAAACAACAGCATTATTATTTTTGCTGAGAATCGAACCCAATATATTTGGTGCATAATAAAAATTTAGTTAATGCACTCAGAGAGTGTCATTAATTATGAATGAAAATGCAAAAAAAATGTAATTCATATTAAAGAAGTATAATTAAATACTGAAATGTAAGTAAGTACAAAGTAATCTGGAAAAGTGGTCTTAGTGAGTCCTCAAATGAATTCTTTCTTATATTTAATATAAATTTTCCATGTCATTTTTTTCACCCATAGTGTTATGATGACAGTATGGGCTTTCCCCCATGGTTCAAAGCCGTGTGTGTATGTTAAGACATTTGACACCTAGTTTCTTTTTTTTTTATTAGTCATTTTTTACAGTTTTTTACTCCCCTAACTTAACAGTATTGTATATGTTAGCCGTAAAGTGGGGCTATTTGGTATGTTTTTTATGAAAAATTATGTTGTACACAAAAACTACTTAGGTTATGAGCTTAGACAATATTTTTTACGATTAACCTTATCAATACCTTCTAGAAAAATACGGTTGTATTTATGTATTGAACATAGATACAGAGATTTTTTTTTTCAAAAGTGCAATTCCAAATATCGCCGGTTTGGGGCTTTTTGTAATCGACATATTCTAACTTTGTTTTTCATCTATCTATGGAGCTGTATCAATTTAAACAGGTCTTGCGATATTTGGACCAACAGAAGGATAAACAGCCTTTCATTATATCATAGGTTTGTGGTTTAATTTTAAATAAAAAGCCAAATATTTAGCATCGTAACATTTATTATGAAAAAAGCGATTCGCCACTTAGGGGCTATTTGGAATCTATAGTACTCGTATACTAACAATTGTTTATGAATTAAGGCAATATTTGGAACATTTAAGGGGAAGGTAAAAATATACTTAAACATTGAGATCTTTATAAAACGTGAAATAGGTAGGTACCTACCTACCTAAGTAAGTAGGTACCTACCTACCTACTTAAAATAAAATGTGAAATAGACAAAAAATAAATATTTGGCAAGGAATTAACCACAATAAAAATCTAGGTAACGTCACTTATACTTATGTTAAACAATACAGGGTGGAGGGGCCGCATCGACGCACAATCGATTACCACGTATTCAGTAGGTACCTACATGATTCTGAACGCCTCACACAGAAATTATTCTTCAGTACCTACCTAATTTAAAAAAAAAATCTGCTGTTTCCTAAAACTACCTGCACGGTCTAGATGTATCCACTGAATGGAACATCAGACTTTTTTAAAAATTACCGCTGAAAAGTTTCTATGTCCCGGGTTCGGTATGATGTACTGACTACGTGGTAATCGTTTGTACGTCGATGCGGCCCTTCCTGTATACTTACCTACTGCTTTGAAAAACACTTTGGTATAACTTACGACATTATTAAAACTTAATCAAAAATATAATAAATCTTCATCATTGAACAAGACAAACCTATTTTTTGCCTATTTTGTTCAAATATTTTTGAGCTAATACTCGAAGATCCATACAGTCGAAGGGAAATCCCCATTCACTTAAAATTAATATGTTTCGTATAAACGAATTCTCCTCTTCGGGAGTAAACAATGTTGGATGTCCAGCTTTATCTTGCGTGCAATTTAAGTTTCTATATTTCCTACATAGCGTGCTCTTAGGTATGTCATAAGTATTGGCAGCATCAGTTAGCTTAAGTTTTCCAGACTTAACAGCCTCTATGGCGTTTTCCAAATTTTCCTTTGAATAACTCTGATACGGTGCAAAAGTTTTACCATTTCTGGAATTAGTGTACTTTCTTTGGTAAGTACGCACCATATTACCGGAACTGTAATATAAAATAAGAAAGATATGAGAAGCTTCCCCTTAAAATTATACATAATACACATTTGGGGCTATTTGAGACGGTGATCTTAAACTTAGTAAAACTAAAACACACAAACCAGGGGTTATTTGGAACAGGATTCCAAATAGCCTCAAATTCGTGCCAAAAAGCCCCATTCTCAAAAACACAAAAAATATGGCGTCTAGAACAAGCTACAATACAATTGAAAATACCAATGAAATCCCAAGAAAACATATGTCTACATGAATAAACTCATTTTCCACTTACCTTTAAAATTTTGGTGTATCAACTGGAAGTAAAACACGTACAAATTCACTCGATTAAACAAGTTTTTTTTTAAAAAAAGATTTGACGGCTTGTTTACACTTTTTTAACCTCCAAATTTCGCCGGTAACACTGACATTAGTTGTAGTTTTGCCATTTTGTAAAAAAAAGATTCTACTGTTACTAGAAGAAAAAATATATTCAATCAAATCTTTTGTTACTAAAATTCTGAATAGCCCCTGGAGTCTCAAAAAGCCCCAATTTACGGTAGTCATAATATCTCCCCTTCGAGATATTCCATTTACCTCCTTTCCTATAGATTCAAAACTGGTTTTTTGTCTCTACATCTCCGTTTGAAGCGCAACGCTATTAGATATGGGTTCCCTATGTCAGTTCGAATCACTATTCTGCGAAAATTGTTACATCGATGATTATACATCGATGCCTTGTTACTGCGATATTCCTAGGCAGTTTGCTGTACGATACAATAAATTAAATCAAATAAAATTATGTGAATGGGTCTAGCCCCGTATAATTTGCGGAATATATTGTATATTTGGTTCTGTGGAAAGATTTCTATCTCTATTTTAAGAGCAGTGGTGATGAAATAATAATTCATGCATTCATCGAAATCGTTACGGAGACTCCTTTAAGCATTTTTCGCTATTCCTCATAGTTATTTGGGGTCGGCGCAACGCGTTTTCTTCTTCCATTCTCCCCGCGAACCGTCTTGCTATACATCATTTCTTGTGGTAAAATGTAGCCCATATTTTAGCGATGGGCGATTCCGAGATGTTTTAACAATCGAAAGAATCGGAGTCGTGAAAATAAACCATCGAGTCAACAATCGACTTGCCGTGCTACAAAACAATCGAGATGTTTTTCGATTGTTTCGAGTCAGCGGAATCGACCGTTAGTTTTCGATTGGTCGAATCAGTCACTCTCACTCACCGAGTCTCGCTCGATCACCGGGATCAGTCCACAGATTACTAATATGTAGCAAGCAGCATAATGAACGCGTCATGCGCCAGTCGCAATCAAACAGACCGAATCGGACTCGAGTCCAAGTCGAAACAATCGAAAACCATCGAGATGTTCGAACAATCGAAACAATCGAATAAAACCTCTCGCCATCGCACATCGCTACCATATTTTAAGTTGGGTGAAAGCTGCGTTCAAATGCATGCAGTGGTTTTTGCGGGATGCGCGTACAAACATGGAGACAGAAACACAGACAGAAATTCTAAAAACTGTTGTTTTGGCTTCTGTTGCTCTAATAAAAGCCCCCATATATTTATTTTTTCAATATCTTCAATGTGCAGACATCGGCCTGTTACAATTTTATTATATGTATGTATATATAGATACCTTATTACCATATTTTTCCCGTGATCTATTTCGCTTTTACCCCCTCAGACGTCACTTGGTACGAACCATACGTACAACGATAGCCTTAATTGTCGCAGGGTTCCAAATGATCAAGATATCCATGTTGATAAATAACTGGACCTCTTTCATTTTTGACTCAAACCGCTTTTCATGTTTTCCGAAATGTACTAAAAAATCTGTTCGTTGATTTAACGCAAAATTTGTGACCGTTTTTTTTTGGATACGCGCTCAATAAATCGCATTCGTATACACGTGAAGTGCCATTGATAACGAGTCAAGATAATTATCAATGATAATTATCACTTCGAACCCTGCCTTGTTGTTCATAGAATGATCTGGTGATACACGTCTCGAAATAATTTACTCATGTACTATGAATCAAGGTAGATACGAATAGGTTATTAACACATCCATTACATGACTAAAGACTAAAGAAATACCCAATATTAAAACCGTTACTTCTTCACATAATAATTATTGATACTTAATCATATTCGCAGACAAAAGGTAAAACCCCACTAGTGCATACAATACGTCACCAGTACTGGAAACTGGACATCTTCAACAAGGGTCGAGAATTCAAAGTGTCTTGCCCCTCCCCGCGTGCATTTGTTAGTAAACTCGCTCGACAGGCCGTAGTAAGGGCGTTACGAACAAGCGCCCGTGCAGGTTTCGATCAAGGCAACATTCAGCTCTCAAGTATCGTGCGAAGCGGATCGCTAGCAAGCGGTATCGGTCGCGCGTCACAAGTTGCAAGTTACTTACGACTAGTAGACGGTTCAAGTGGACAGTCTAGGGTTCGAAGACTAAAGTGATGTCTAAGGATAATCCAAGGTTGAGTCGGTTGGGAGTCCTGGCACCTGCCGCGCTTTCTGCCTGCATGGATGCCTCGGTCCTGGCTGTGCCGGCTGCCGGGGCCATCGTCTCCACAGTCCTGAAGGAACTCAGCAAGGCTTTTATGCTGAAAAAGTAAGTATCTACTGTCTATATTTTTGGGGCTAGTTTATCAACATTTGGAATATTGTTTTCAAAAGAATTATTGTTTTTGCGATTTGTTTAAATGTTGATAAATTAGACTCTCTTTTGTTTATTCATTGTTACGGCTTGCGATATTTTGTTTTCATGGTGCTTATATTATCTGAGATTTATGTGATAGTTTTTTTTTTACTACAACAAGATCAGTCGCAATAGCAGTTATCTGCGTATTTCAAACATTCAATTAGTTGTTAATCAACACTAGAGTTTGAATAAAAATTAAAGATCCTTTATTTTTAGTGCGAAAAAAGAAATTGTTGTTTACTTACGGTAGCGCCCAATGTTACGCACGTTTTGTTTATTGGTGCATACAAACTGAATCATGCTGAAGCTTTAATATTTTCCGTAACTGGAAGATTCCATTATCATCTATCTGCCTGCCTTTACCCAGCTATCTTGGGGTCGGCTTTCAGTCTAACCGGATGCACCTGAATACCAGTATTTTACATGGAGCGACTGCCTATCTGAACTCCACAACCCAGTTAGTACAGGGTAATACGATACCCCTTGGTAAAACTTGTTGTCAGACTTTCGGGCCACTAACTACCTGTAACGACTGTCAAAGATGTACAACTAACAGCCGGGGCCAACGGCTTTTTTCGGTGATTTTTTGTTTGTATGTTAAGTTTCTTTTTACACCTGTTATGTATTTGCCTCAATACATAAATGCTTTGACATTAATTCGTGATTAGTGATATTATGCAAATTATTATAATTAAATAGTAGTAATAGTAACAGTAGTAGTAATAGTAGTCATAAACACAACATTCATTAGTGCTCTACAGATTTTTGCATATTTTTTCTTATTAGTAAACTCTTTAATTCTTTGCATATATTCGTACATGCCACTATTTATTCTCGTTTTCAATAAAAGAGAAGGCGAGTACAAAGCAAAAGATAACACTTAGGCATCCAGGTGGTGTTTAGCATTATTAAAAACGGTCACGTGTCTCTCAAAAATTGGCTCAAGTGTCAGTGCTCGACTACTACTGTACGATTCCCATTCACACTCAACATGAGAAATATTCCAAATAAACTTAACAAAAACCAGTTGAAACAAAAACAACTACAACTGGCCCAAGAGTGATGCACTCCAAGTACCTCCCCCTCTTACCTAAAGAATGTGCAAGCGGATTCTCGTTTTGTTAAAGGCGCGTCCAAAAAAGGTGCAAGACTGCTGTGACGACATTCCCTTAGTCATCCGTGCCGTGTATCCTGGATACTCCACCATGTAGGGATGCCACGAGATAACAAACTCGATACCGATTCAGATACCGATACCAACTAACTACGAATTAATAATTCGTTTCAACCTAATCTTTGTCGAACGGGAATGTGTAAACAGAAAATTGAATTAACAATGTCTTGATAATTTTATCTACATATCTTGAAGATTGTTAATGCAATAAAATATGGATGTTATGGACAATATCAATAGATAAATAGAGTTGTTTGAAAGAGGATAGCATTTGTGTTTTTGTGTTTTCATTAGACAATTTACCTAATTCGGATAGCCTCGCTGATTTGTTTTAATCGATTCGAATGTCAAAGGGGTTTTCTCAATGACAATTTTTGGAAGATACTGCGATAATTCGGAAACATAGATTTAGAGTATGCTCAACGTGATTAAAACGGGGTTTAAATGAATAGGTAAAATAACATAACATCACGCCTGTAATCCCCAAAGGGTTGAGCAGTCATTTCGCCAGTCCCAGTCGCAAGTCCCATGTAATAGGGGGCGAGCTTATTGCCATCAACCGGGCATAAATCCAGACTACGTGGCCGTACTGAGAACTTCCTGGTGGAAAATCCCAATAACGCCTTGCCCGACCTAGGAATCGATCCCGGGACCTCGAGCTCAGCGCTTGCGACCAAAATCTATGTAAAAAATTACGATCTTTGGTCTAGTAGTCTCCAATTACATAAAGTGTTATTTAGGCTTTTCTATCAGGCCTTTGTCAGTAGCAACCTTGAGTTTGCATTTCTCCCGTTGATGGCAATAGGCTCGCCCCTTGTTGCCTACTTAGATGAGGCTCGAATCAAACATAACTGACGAAATGTGATCGTACTCTCTGCCTCACTCTTCGTGGAATATAAGCGTGATGTTATGATGTAATGATGATGTTAAATCGCGACCACACAGAAGTAGTACCTACTAAGAACTTTATTATAACAAAATAAATGCAGGTGCAAAAGATTTAGTTTCACTTCTTAAAATAAACAAAGACATTGATCAATTGCAGATCTGCTCGATTTCGTAGAAATTCTTCCACCGTACCTATTTGCTCAAGTGAACTATACCTAAGTCTAGCCAACCCCTTGTTTCCAATTCATTTCATTTCTACTTAAAATCAATCTTTTGTCAGTGTCAAAACTGTCAAATAAGTTGATTTCGGAATGACATCTTCAAGTTGAAGCGCAAACTGAACTTTATCTCAGAAAGCACGTTAAGCCGCTGGTCCCGGCGGTTAATTGTAGATCTTTGACAGTCGTTACAGGTAGTCAGTGGCCCGAATGTCTGACAAACAGTCTTACCACTAATCAAATCAAAGCATTTATTTCAAGTAGGCCAATTACAGGCACTTTTGAATTGTCGAAACAAAGACAGCAACAAAAAATTAAGCTACAGTCCCAGTCACAAGACATAATAACTGTGAAAGTACTGTAGTTGCCCATTCCAAATCTTAGATCTCTATGGAGAAGAATGGGCAAGAAACTCCATTGACACTCTTTTAAATCATAATGTTTTTACAAAAATCTTGGATACAACATTCTTGTAGACATGGTACATTATGTGAGAACGATGTAGCAAGACGTGCACGTTAAAAGTGTCCACAGTACCAATATAAAAAAGTACCAATAAAAAACAAAATAATTGGTTTACATAAACCGTGGCAACTAAGAGATGACCAGTCACAACTGACAGCGCCCGTTCACGAACATGACGCTTACCACTAGGAATCGTATTACCCAATACTAACTGTGTTGTGGAGGTTGGATAGGCATTCGCTCCCTGTAGAATACTGGTACCTATTCTGCTGCAAGACCCCAACATAGTTGGGATGATGATTTAGAAAAGGGTGATGTTCAAAACTTAATGCACACGTAACAAAACACGTTCAAAGGCGGACTTAATGCCTTGGGCATTTTCTGCCAGTCTATCAGTTTAAGTGTTAGTTTTAAAGTGGTATTTCTAAAACACACACATTTGTTTACAAGTAGTTTTCGTACTCGAACACCACGCCGCCGGCGCCGTTCACAGAGCACATAGAATGTTCAACACAATTAAAATGCAAAAGCTCATCCTAAAATGGTAATAATGACATAATTTCTTAGAAACAAGTACGCACGACGTAAGTATTACGCCAATGCGACATAGGTAGGTAGGTACCTACACTTGTATATGGTTGTACTTGAAGTAAAGGAAGTTGACAATTCTCGTTTTGGCGTACTTATCAGTTGTTATCGTCCGCGCTAGTATCAGAGGCCAAAGTATCTTTAATTAATGGCTTTGTTGGCAAAAAACTTGTTTGTGGGCAGAATCCTGCTCGGGTGTTGTTTTGTAAGCAAGCCCCACGTGCTGTCCAATTTATTTGCTTCGTTTACATTGATCCTTTGACAAAATATCAACACGCCCTTGTACTTAGAAGGTTGACAGCTGAGTCCACATTTCAAATGAATATCAGTATTTTTCATCTAACGACTGCCTGTTCAGTGTTTGACCTCCACAACCTTTGCATTTTGCAAACCCTGTACTTAACACTTTGCAAGACCTAGTTTTAAGCTTCTTAATGTGTCTATTATTTTATCTCATGTTGAGTGCGAAGATGGCAAGAAATTAGGTATTATTTATGGGAAACTACTACAGTGAAAGTAGTTCTAACTCTATGCTACCAGCTTCTTACCCTACTTAGCCTAGCTCGGAATCTATCAACACTGACCACGCAGTTCATAACACGCAATTTTCCTGTACTTATAAGTTTTCCGTTCATTTTTACCTTTTTGTTTATTAATAACTGAGAACACGTCACTACTGCGTATTAGAATAAAGTTAAGACCGAAAAGAAGTAAGTATTTTATTAAAAAACTGGTCAATTTCCCGTTTGGTTTCTATTTCTTAGTAATGATTTTATTTTGATTAACTTGACATATAAGTTTATAGTTAGTTTGGAATTTATTAGGTTTATATATTTATTTATAGATAACAAGAATCATTGGTAATCAATAACACACATAACATCACGCTTGTAATCCACAGGGATTACAAGCGTGACCAGTGATCCAGACTACAGAGTCTGGATTTGTGCCCAATATGGCAATAGGCCAAGGTTCCAAAATCCTTTTGTTAGTGCTTATTTTAAAAGGAAATCTTGACCCATAGTCTGTCAACTTACATTTCTATCATAAATATAAGAGAATCTCGCTATTCACCAAATACTTTGCCCGTTTCCACCCACAGTTCGCCACCTATCAAAAATATGAACTCATAATTTCAAGTGGATTACATATTCAGACCAAAATATCTCGAACACGTTCACCATAAAAACTAAAATAGCATAAGAAAAAAAAGCCACAAATAGTGATATACGAGTATTATAGCACTATTAGAATATGTTATCTAGGTAGAATTAGGTAGGTAGGTATTTTTGATTTCTACATGATAATAGTTATAATTGTATTGCTTTATTTTGCATTACTCGTCATTTCTATGAATCGTTACATATACTTTATTTTTACTATATTTTCAAATGTGTTATATTGAAAAATACGGGGTGGAAGGGACACATTTTTCGTCGGTTATTATAAAAAAAAATCACCTGTTCCATACATTTGCCCGTGTAGGAAACAGCAGATTTTTTTTAAATAACCGACGAAAAATTTCTATGAGGGTTCAGAATGATGTACTGAGTGTGTGGTTTCCGTTTACGCATCGGTGTCCCTTCCACCTCGTATACTAAGCAAGTATCAAAATTAATGAAGAAAACTTATTCTAACACTATTTTTCCTTTATTTACTTTCTTTATTGTTTAAGAGGAAAGTTCGACTAAACGTTACCAGGTTTTTCGAAAATGTTACCTCAAAAAATTTCCTGAGACACACCCAGTCATAAAATAACACACGTAAGAGACCATCCTTTTATCACGTGAGGTTTTTTTAGGCTTCTTTTATAGCTCTCCCACTCCGTTGGTGATACATGAGTTTTAGGCTACACCTCCTCCCCTCTCCGAGCTTTACGTGGTATTTTTTACACGTAAAAATACCACGTAAAGTGTATTTTTACTATTAAAAACTTTTTTGCAAAAAAACCGACTTCCAAAAAAAACACAAAAAAAAGTGGAAAATAACATTACTTTCGGAAGTCGGTGCCAAAAAAGTCAATGAAACAAACCATAGTCACCGACTTCCGAAAGTAATGTTATTTTCCACTTTTTTTTTGTGTTTTTTTTTGGAAGTCGGTTTTTTTTTGCAAAAAAGTTTTTATTTTACCCTTTTTAGTTATTTGGATGACATTTTTTCCAGCTATTTTGATTTCAAAACCAAACTGCTGAACTGATTTTGATGAAATTTCTATGGGACCAATCGGGAAGTAGATCCATTCAGATAAAAGAAGAATTTTTCAAATCGGTTCATAAATGACGGAGATATGAGGTAACAAACACAAAAAAAAACATACACCAGAATTGAGAACCTCCTCCTTTTTTTGAAGTCGGTTAAAAAGATCGGATAGTTTTAGAACCTGTCTTAATAAAAAGAAAAAATCGTATTTTTTAGATAAATAGAAGATAAATCTTGCTTTAACGGGTTTTTAATGAATTATTGGTTAAAAATATTTGTCATGTAACAAATTAAAATAATTTCTTTAGTTCCACGAAAAATATACATGTGATCGTCACATTTCCCTCCCCCAACGTGATTGATCGTGATTTTTTTCTGACCCCCTCCCCCTGTTCAAACCTCACGTGATTAAAGGACGACCCCTAACTTATGAAACTCCCGCACGTTACAATCCAGAGCGCATTGTAAGATGACCAAGGAGGTGACGTCACCAGGTCACCGCCTGCATCGCACTTTAGGATAAAACCCAATGCGTAGTGTTTAGAAATAGTTTTCGAGGGAAATAATTCAATTTTAGATTATTAAGAAGAAAAAAATTAACAGTTAGCTAGTGCAAAAGTAGGCTTCGTATATCTGTTTACAAAAATAAGAATATGCAGACAGTTTTTTCTTTTATAAGTCGATACCCATTCGACAGCGAAATTTTGCGAGCTAATTCAACTTGACAGGTGCGGTGGTGCAGGTGGTGGTACAAGGTGTAAACGGACCCTTCACTAAGCCGGCAACCAAGCATTCTGTGCATCAAACTAAGTAACCCGACACGAAATTGTTACTGGGTAACTACTTTGTTTTTGGGATGAAAAATAAAATAGGATTCAATGTAACGTGCTCAAAAAATTGTGCTGGTGAATACATTGAATATTACAGGGGTCACAGAGGTATACAAGGTGGCGCCGACAATAAGACAATAAATGAAAACACTGGTAATACTAGTTCATAGGAATATTTTTAAACTACTAAAAAAATCCTAGCATCGATATTAAAAAAAAGTTTTTCAAACAAACTTAATGGCATTAAATTGTTAAAAACATAGAGCACCATTTATAATAAGTCATTTACTAATCTTAGGTATAATTTGCACTAATTCACATCTATGTAGAAATAAAATTTCAGGAACAAATTTGCCACAGGTTTTTGAAGTAGCAAGCTGACAACCTGTCGGTGCTAGCCTAATAATCTACATTATGTTTAAATTGCTAAAAATGAAAAATAATGTCCTGTGACTGAACTACTGGATATTTCCGATTGATTTTTTGTATGGAGACTGTTAAGAACATGAGGTATACGCAGTTTACACCCTGTATAAAGTAAAGTTTTACAATAAGAACTTGTATTTTTTAAATCTTGTTAAATATTTGAACTTTGACCTCCAATATCTTTGTAACTAGAAGGTTCCCAGCTATGGCCCAGAACAAAAAAATAAAATAAAATGCAGTGACATTGAGAACCAGTACATTTCGGCTCCTTTAAGGGTTTTTTTACACCCATTGTACTTACGAAACTTCCACACATCAATCCAGAGCGCATTGATTAAATAACTAAGCGCGTGACATCATCATCAGGTCACGTCTGCACTCTTTAGGATAAAACCCACTGCGACGATAGCTTTTACTTACGATAGTGATTAGAATTTTGATTTGATTCATCTATGTAGTTTCCTTGTATGTTTTACGAGGAAGACGTGGAAATTTCCAATTAATCATCCATATTTTCCTCCAGTTTAGTCCAGTTCAGTCCTTACTCATTCTTTTATTTGGGGTCAGCGCAGCTTGTCTTCTTCCATACATACAACTCGTCATCTTTGCAATAAATATAAAAATACGGAATGCTTGCATTTTTTTATGAGACTAAACTCCATTGGTCGACTGATGTTAGAGCCACTGCTGAACATGAGATCGGTTAATTGGTCTAGCAAAATGTTCTTGGGTTTTTCTTTTAGTTTCTCAGTGGCACCCTGGAGCCTGGATTCGTGCCCTATTGATGGCAATTGACTCGACCCTAATAATTATAGGGGACGAAAACACAACTGTCCAAGTTGAAGGTATACACTATAAATGTACCACACCTCCGAAGGTGTAGTACATTTACAGTGTAATTCCGGCAGGGTTTAGCTGGCTAAGGAATTACAGCCGCGATTGTAATGTATTTTTATGTTACACTAGCACCCCGCCATGACTTCGGTGTAACATTTTTTTCTTGAGATTTTCATACAAAAATACTATACAAAATTCTGCCTATTCTCGTTGTGTTCCAAAACAATCTTTCGCACGTACCATGTCCCGAGAATTATTACGATCAGAACAAAAATAAACAGCCAAATCAATCGCTCCGTCATGTGGCAATTGATTTTTAATTATATAAAAACTGTTGTTTCCTACAAAACTGCATAACCTACAGGGTCAAAATGCAGCTGATTTTTTTTTAATAACCGACGAAAAATTTCTATGTGACCATGTACAGAGTACTTGGTAAGTTACCGTTTAACGGTGTCCTTTTCACCATGTATAGATTAACGTGTCGCGTATAGTTAATTAGTAAAACGGGAATTATAATACCTACATAAGTAGTAAATAGTCCACATAAGCGGAGTGCTAAAAGACAATTAGTATCAAATTCAGATAAGATATTAACATACATAACATTGCCTTACATTGTAATGTCCACCTCCTACGCATAGCCTTTTATTCGTAATATACAAACTGACCGTCATGACGAAATTTAGAAGGTTGAGAAGGTCGGGGCTGCGAGGCTCGATCGATACGATATTTTTGTGTATCGTGACGTCAGACGTCAGACATCACAATCTTCAAAGGGACCTGAATATTTTAGTATGGGGGGGGTGTATTAGAAAATAATAATAATATTGTATGAGACAAATTCTTCAACAGTTTTCGAAAGATAAGCTAATAAAAATCTTATTTAAATATTAAAAAAAAGCTATTATTTATCAATCAGTCTTTTTTTTAATCGTGCACTGTCATGAGAACCAAACGTGTGTGCCAAATTTCAGTCCAATAGTTTCAGTGGAAGTGGGTGAATGATTAATTGCAAAATTCCGGGACATACAAGTGAAGTTAAATAAAAGCTTTTAACAAAAAAAAAAATATTCATGGCGCCATCAGTAAAATAATGTTCTAACTTTGCTTTGAAAATAAAATGGCGGACAATTAAGCACGTGGCGGCTTCTTTCATATCCGTTTTCTAAAAGTACAAAATACCTATTGAAAACTAGTATTTGCAATAGGTGTTTAGTAATAACTAAATACAATATACTACACATCCATTGTATAGTTAATGGCTGTGTTTTAAACAGCTTTGAAACGATTTCCATTATCCTACGAATAAAAATCTCGACAAAGACAATTATTTGTAACTTAATGATTTATTGTTTTGTCAATGACACAATTTCTGTGTACTTCTATTCTATAGGAGAAGTTTGTAGGAAAAGGAATCATTCTTTTGCTCTCTTAGCAAACACAACTGCTGAGAACGAGATCTTGGGTTCAATTCTCAAGTATGATTGGGTTTTGCCGAAGAATGTCTAAGTAATAGCCAAGGAGTCTAGATTTGTGGCCGGTCGGTGGTAAGAGGCTCGCTCCCTATTACATGGAACTTAACTAGCGAAATGTATGTAGGTGTAGGTATTATAGATGCGTACACTTCTGCCTAACCTTACAGGGTTAGCCGACGTGTTGTTATCTATTTGTAAATGGGTATCGTATCGCCGCGCATACGCTGTTCATGTCAGACTAACTGTGAAGTGTGCCGACTTCGATCCTCTACACTGCACTATATCGCTGTCATTCTGTTTGGAAGTACTAAACTCGAAAAGTACTCAAACGAACTTAACAAAATATTCACTATTTGATAGAGTGCTTCTTGTAGAATGTTAAGTAGTACATTAGAAACATAAAGGTTATGTATTAGCTGAGCTAACACACAGCACAGGGATCACCATGTTGGACAGTGGCGGACTCATCGGCCCGTTTGAAAGTACACACTATTTGCAGAAAATACTTGAGGGATTTTCCCCTTTGATTCGGCAGTATATAGAATGTTTCTCGAGAAAGGAATGGGTGTATAGTAAAAAAAAATGGGGTTTGTGTTAGCATAGCTACCGCGGGCTATGTTTGTGGGAAACCCGGCAGACTTGATCGGTAATGAATTTAATTCCCCCTGTTTAGATGGAAGTCACTTGTAACTATCAGAGTGATATATAGAGACTGGATATGCGTATTACGACTGTTTTATAAATGACACTTTTCATAATAATATCATTATGTGTACACACCTCTTTTTTACTAATATGGTTTGATAAATCTATAAGTGTGTTACGAAATTAGGGTGTAGGTGTTATAACTTATGAGCTTATGACGCTTTACGTCTGTAACCAAATATTTTCTCTGTTTCTTCTGACGGAGAAACATTAGAAGTACCTACAGCAAACATAATTGAGTCTAAAGTTTTCCTACACTATCAATATTGAGTAGAGAAGCTGTGACCTACAAGCGTCACTTCAAACTTTTTTACAACTTTGTTTACCTCGTATGAGGAAAAAAATTAATGAATTGACCAACGAACGTTTTGCAACGCATAAGCACCTACGCAGCAATTAACTTTTAAGGCTGACGCACATTTGGAAGTAGCGCGAAGCATTGCAAGAGTTTCTCAAAGTCAAAGTCGAACAGTTTATTTCAACTAGGCTATTAAAAGGCACTGTTGAAAATCAAACTTTAACACTTTCGGCGCACAACCCGCCTCCCGAGTCGACTTTATACGTAGCTATAGATGACGCGCATACTAGTTAACTTCGCAGCGAAAGTGTAGAAACAAAGGAAATAGAATTGATTGTAATACCCATCTCAATGGTACTTTCGAATAGACAATAATGGGCACGAAACTCCATCGTTTTACTTTTAAAATACATAATTCATACAATTATAAGTGACGAAAATGTCCCGAGAATAAAAGTAATAAAATCAAAACTAATAGCAAGTTTTTCAAATTGAGCAGTAACAAATAAATTCACGAAATATATATATTGATGTCAAAACTGCCAAACTAGAATTGGACTGGGCTGGCCATGTCTACCGATTAAAAATAAAAGGGGACAAATCCAGACTGCGTGGCTGCTACTGAGAAATTCCTGATGGAAAAACCCAATAACACCTTGTACGAAGGACCTCATGCTCTGCAGTCGAGCCTGCTGCTGGACAACGAGGCACTCCATACCACAGAACAGATAAAACCTCTTTTATCCATCCCGTGGTCCACGTCGCGGATGTTGTGATGAAATACGACGCGCTCTACTTTATATGCAAATGAGTTTTTCAATTTGTGAAAACTTTCAATGATTTCTGGCTCTTGAATTAATTAATTTATTACGCAACATAATTATACAAAATATTACATCTGACCCTTAGCGGCGCTCCACACTTGTTCGTCAGATTTATGGCTTTAATGTTCGAAGCCAAAAGCTACAGTTACAACCCGTTCACACGACGACGTATCGTTTTTTTTTTGACGTATCGTATTTTTTCACGATCCGTCATTTTTTTTGATGGCGACAATGCAGGCTTTTTTAATGCCCGTGCGCACTACCAAGGAGTGGAATTTCCTGGCTGCGTCGGCGTTCCCGAGCTCTTATGACCCCATTCTATTTATTTATTTAATAGGTTTCTTTTGGGTTGGCTAGTTTCCATCGTCGACCTCATCTCTATACTCAGGACAAGATTGAGGTCAAGAGTAGGACCATATAATATAAATCGACCCCACCGGCTGTTATTTAGCCACGAGCTCTGGAGGAGCACGTAAACAGCATTTAAAAAAATATTTACCTTGCTAGCGTTTTTTTAACAAACAAAATATGGTTTATTGCGATTATTCTGAAATTATCCTCAAAATTACATCACCCTTTTCAATAAAGCGAAGTGTTCATAATAACCTCTGACGTTTTTTTTTTTTATGTGACTAAAATACTTGAAACAAGGGAAAATCAATAAAGATCAGCCAAGGAGAGATGTATGTAATTGCAAGCCCCAGGGTTACAAAAAAAAAAATGGTCAGTGTCTGTTTAATTTAATAGGCGCCTAATCAGACTTGATTGAACTTATAAAACAATGCCTCATTAATGGCGAAAGGGTAGCAGCCTAACAGAAAGCTAAATAGACGCAGTAAGACTACCAGACAGTAGTCACGTCGGCCGTAGACCAACTTGCTATTATAGAAAAAGTACAATCACGAGGTTACACGCTACAATTAATACACACTGTTTTTAATACACTTAGCAAAATACAAATAGTTTTTTTTTGTGGACTTTCTATTGCTGCGTTGGCATACCTTACTGTGGTTAATTGTTTATTAATTTCATTTATTAATTTCATTTGTATATTTCAAATGTTTCTTTAAATAAACTACATTTGACAAGACAACGACCGTAAAAAACATAAAATAGTAGTCCGCCTGTGTCGGGAGCAGGGTCCAAGCCACCGGTGGTTAGGGCTCCAGAGACAGAAACCTCCTCACTAAGCGAGCCGTATTTAGAAGTAGTGTCATGTAGGCCTTTGCTCCAACCTTCTTATTTATTAAAAAGCACAGCCACATCACATACATTACACTTATTCTAGAAATAAACATAAAAAATAACTGATGGACTACGTGAAATTAAAGCATACATGATAGCGTTCACCACAATATTATTCTATGTTCGTAGAAACTCGAAATTACTATTAATAAAATGTAGGGCTCGTGGCTAAATAATAACAGTCGCATTTTTCGATCGACGGTAAGCTACGCCTGCCAAGGTCGGTCGTGGATGGAAGACCATTTATTAGATATTGACTCTCCCCCATGCCTCTCTCTCATGCACTCTTTGAAAATGGTTACATTACCAGACCCACCGCGAGACTTACCAAGGGGATTCGTATTATATACCCAGTAACTGGGATGTGGTGGTCAGATAGGCGGTTGCTTCATGTAAAATACTGGTAGTCGGCTGAAGCCGGTTAGACTGGAAGCCGATGATGATGATGATTTGGCTAAGGGTATACATATTTTGGTAAGGGTTCACATATTAGTTTGTGACTGTACTAAGTGCTGTCGCTTACTGCATTCTTCTTTTCAGTCTGAACTCTTTATCACTTATTGTTTAAACCGCTCTTTATTTGGTCGTAAACTCATTAAGTTTCAAGGTGTCGCCAACAGCACCGCATAATTGTGCTATTAAAATAATTTTCACATTAAAACGTACAAATCGGGTGTAACTTGCGTCAATCTACCGGTAAATGATGTACTCGCGTTTTGTTTTAATGTTTGTTATTGAATGAGGACCTCATTCTTCGTACATAGGTAGCCAACAATACAGAACTCACTGAACCCACAACCATACTCACACGCATGCAGTAGAAACAATGGTGATTCTTTGCTGCATCACTGCAGCCTAACCCTGGATCTCCCAACACAGGCGTGATGTTAGGTAAATAAATAAATCAAGTAAACTAGATAACAGTAAGTAACTAGATTGAACCTCCTTAGTTATTCAAGTTCAGAATTCCCACAGCAATCAGCCGTGACAACTTAAAATCGTGGCTTTAGCTCCCGATAAAGCTTATAGAATACTGTAGTTACTAATAATTGCTCAACGATCATTGTTAAGTGTTTGTGGATTGTTTCATTGTACATAAAGTATTTAGTTTTGCTCGCCACTTCAGCCGGAATTAAAATATTTTAGCTCCATAAGCATAGTCGACCTCATTACAATAAATTGAAACTTCACTACAGTAAGCAAAGGGGCTGAAAGTGGTCAAATCAAAATCAAATACTAATTTAAAAAATATATACATCAGTATCTATAAACAAGTCAAAGTGAAAATTTAAATTGAGTAAAGTAGTTACCTTATACGATTTTTAGCGTGTAGTTCAGTAATTGCTTGAAGTTAGAACTGTCAAAAGTTTGAATTCTTGGTTATGCTTTCTTTGACTGTTTTTACTTCGTTCAAATCCTTGTCTATTGCATAAAAATGGTTGCATGATTAATTTCTTAAACTCAAGTAATTACTTTAACTTGACTATGAATACAAGTGTTAAACTACACGATGTTCTTCCAAGTAATTACTTTTGTCTCATAGTAACCAACTTCCTGGCAAGCTAAAGTACGCCCTTGCATTTTTTCTCAGTCATTAAGTAGATACCGAAGGGATAAAATTTCCTCTGAAACTTCTTTAAAAAAGCTTATTATGTAACACGAGCCTTCTTTACGTAAAGTAATATTGAACTAAATTAACTTTCGCATGAATGGCTTGTCCAGGTTTAATGCCTTATTATGCCTTATATTGTTTTTATTTACAAAATTGTGAATTTTATGGTTACAATGGCGGTCTTATCGCTGATAGCGATATCTTCCAGACAACCTTTGGATGGACTGTACGAACATGAACTAGAAAAAAGGGGGGGTAGTCAGTGGTGTACTGCTAATACTATTCAAAATTTAAAATCATACAAGTTATTCACTACTTATTATGTAATATAAATACAATGCATATAAATATGAATATATATGTACATATATAAATATTGTGTGTTTTATAAAATTAAAGAAATGACAGATAATGAAAATGATTTTCAACTAAGCTTTGCGTAGCGTGGTCGGCTTGGTCATGGTGTTACTCATGTGCTGATAGGATATACACAAGGATGGCATTAAAGGGTTAAAAACTCCTCTAGTATTTTCACCCGTCTCGTGCTAACCCTGTCATATGCCAAGAGAAGGAAAGAGACGTAGATGTCTCGTAATTTTAGTCGCTGTTATGGAATTTATGATTATGTCGTTTTACAACCTCAGCAATAAAGATACAATTAGGGAAATATTAATTATTAAAAACGTTATTAATAATTAATATTTCCCTAATTGTTTGATATTTGACCTTTGTATTATGTAATGATAATGTGTAATAATAATGTAAAATAATAGATAAGTAGGTACTAATTATATGGACATAAATATTTTGAATTTTTGCACGCTTGCTAGCAGGCAGAATACAGTGACTTTTAGGCTGTAAGATCTTCCTATTTAAAATGTATTTCTCGCAAATAAACGATTTGATTTGATTTGATAGCTCTATCTCTATTTAGCAAACTGTCAAGAGAAAGATATGGACATATTTTATGTCTTCGTGTAATATACATATGTGGAGGTAATCATTTTCTATTAAGTGTAATGATATTCATTCTTCTTCTTTATCGTGTGGTTAGTGCCTAACCTGGTGTCAATGTTTTAATACCACCTATAGGCCTCTGACTTGGCATTACATGCCGTCGAGAAATATATCTCAAGCATGCTGGTTTCACGGTGTTTCCCTTCAGCGAAGCAAGTTATAATTATACAATACTAGCGGCCCGCCCCGGCTTCGCACGGGTGCAATGCTGATACTAAATATACATATAAATCTTCCTCTTGAATCACTCTATCTATTAAAAAAAACCGCATCAAATCTGTTGCGCAGTTTTAAAGATCTAAGCATACATAGGGACAGACAGACAGCGGGAAGCGACTTTGTTTTTTATTATATAGCATATGATTCCAAAAAATCAGAGCTGCGTGTCTTGGGTTCGAAACACTAATATGCTGTTACTGCTTATATATGCTTGATATTCATTAAAACCGATATTTAATTTTAAACAATCATGTAGTTTGTTACATTTATACAACATGAGTTTTAGTATATGCGAAACCTGAACCACGTGTCTAGTATTTTTATGTAAAGAATCTATGTACAAAATTTCAAACCTGTATCATGAAAAATCACAAAGTTATAAGTTTGTTATGTAACCTGGTTGTCCGTACAAAAACATGCTCGGCACGCGGCGCCCCGCTGTGCGCCCGCGCCTAATGCCTGTGTTGTGCGCGTATGATTGCGGATGGATACTAAGTGTCGATCGGTGTCCAACTCGTAACCTTTTTTAAATACTTTTGGGACAAAATATAACATGATATAAAAATTATTGGAATCGATTCAGTTACTTATTCTGAACAAACTATATTCTGGTTTCGCATATACTAAAAATAATGTTGATAACTGCTAAATACTGATATAACCTATGACAACTGATTTTTTTTGTGAAATCAAAAAATATTGAATACGTTACTCGTGGAAACCGTCAACAATTAAGTTAGAGTTACATCACACCTTACGGTTACGTCATACATACAGCTGCTTTAGTTCACATGAAAATGCCACTAATTTAGAAAAAAAAGCCTATTACAATACATTTTATTTAAAGTAGAACTTCGCACGTTTTTAAAACTTCGTTCAAGAAATTTTCCCACATGTACATGTGTACTTATATATAAATGTATATGTAGGTACTTAGTTTTAATAGCCGTTCAGTAATTACTTGTATCGCTTCAAGCAAAATCGTACGCAATGTTGATTGTATGTCATAAATAATGTACATGCGGGTATTTTTGTATAGTATGTCGCCAGGGATGCGTCGTGTATACATATTATAACTACACATGAGAATACATTTGCGAGGAGCTCATGGCTAAATAATAACTGCCGCTCGGATCAAACTTCAGGTTAAGCCGCGCTTGCCTAGGATGGTCTGTGAATGGGTGACCACCCATTACATACCGAGTGATTTGACGACCCGAATGGCGCAACGGTAGTGAGGCTGCCTTACGTTCATAGGGTTCCGGGTTCGAATCCCGGTAGGAGCAAGTGTTTGTGTGATAAGCATAGACATTTGTTACCGAGTCATGGATGTTTATATGTATAATAAGTATGTATTTACAAACAAAAAGTATCTATGTAGTATATCAACTATCTAGTGTCCACGACACAAGCCTCGTTGCTTAGTGTGGCACTAGATGGCGCTGTGTGTAATGTCCAGCGATATTATTTATATTTATACCGAGTTTCGTCCGTGCCTGAAAAAGCACGTTAAACCGTTGGTCCCGGCTGTCATTTGTAGATCTATGACATTCGTTACAGTGGCCCGAAAGTCTGACAACCAGTCTTACCAAGGGGTATCGTATTACCCAGTACTAACTGGGTTCTGGAGGTCAGAGAGGCAGTCGCTCCATGTAAAATACTGGTATTCAGCTGCATCCGGTGAGACTGGAAGCCGAACCAAACATTGGGAAAACGCAGGCAGCTGAGGGTTGATATGGAAAACTCCCAAAATGTTTTAAAGCCAGCTCAATGGTAAGTATTTTAATTGTACTACTTACTGCCCGACAGACCTATCGGAGTCGCCGAAAGCGACCTCAGTCCACCTAAGAACCTGTTGATCAAAATAGTGTTTTATATTTTGGTAAATGCAAACGATGGCAACTTACTTTTTTAATTCGCAAAGCACATAAATATACATCCTTGAACAAGGCGATCCACGTGCAAAGTTCTATCTTTCATGATATACTCACTAGCTACCGTTATGTGTTTTAAATTTAGCTTATAGCACTCGGGGATAATGTAGCTTCCCGTTGGTAAAAGAATTTTCGGAATCGGATCAGTAGTTCCGAAGATTACCCCCTACATACAAACTTACACAAATTTTGCCTCTTAGCTTTTGCTTTGCTCTCTCTCTTTTCATATTAGTATTGATATTACCCATATTCTTTATGTACGCATGTTTAATGTGTTGTTCAATGTTTAAATCCTTATTGTTTCCGGCATGTCGGTGTTCTTATCATGCAAGCGTATGTTTGTTGAAGTAAACATTTATGTTCCTTTTATTTCCTTTTATGTCACTCTTTACTGATGTTTTACGTTTAATACCTTTTCATGATTTGGTGTTTATTGAATTTTGATATGGAGAATATTCTGATTTAACCTGACCGATACACTCACAGAATGTTCTCGGTTAATTATGATGTTTAAGAACCTTTGCTTCGGAAGCGTCTTCGGAGTTAAGTACAGCAGTAGTAGGAACAGTAGTGTTTCTGCCAGAAAGCCTCCGTTCTCCATGAAGAATTTCCCGAACCAATAAAAACTTTCTTTTGTAATCAGTCGTAGTAATCGAAATACTGTTTCGTTATTTGTCTGAGTTTTAAATAATATTTATAAAGCAAGGTTGCTGTTCATTACTGTCTGTTACATCGCTGATACATTGTAAAATATAATTAATGGATTTTGATGCGGTTTTACTCCAAGTTTTCGAGTATTCATTTCAAGGTGTAGTCCATCAGTATTAAAAGTCTAAATGATGTAAAAAACACGTAACAACAGCACCATGCGCTATCAAACCTGAATTGGTACAAGCAACAATAATAATAACAATATTGCCTTCATTCAATTCGGTAGCGCCGTAGTTCATTGGTCACATAGCTCAACATCAGAAGCTTATGGTCGGATGTATGAACTCACAGTATTTAAACGTCCACCTTATGCTCAGAAGCATAAAGTCGGATGTACAAACTCTCCGTATCGGTACATCCGACCTTCTTCTGATGTCGAGATTATTAGCTCGCACGAGTACAGCCGAAGGTCTCCCCGAAAGGGAACTTTCGCTTCCTCGCCCTGACAGCAACTAGTCAGTACTCGCACTTGTCCGACTAGTTTTGTGGACTAAGGACAGGTGCGCATCGAGGATTCGTCGTCGTTATGGTTCGTTGCCCGTTCGTTTCCGTTTTGACGGCTCTATTTACAAGTTTTTTATTTAAGTTGCACTGTTCGGTATGTACGTAAGTTATCCGCTTCATTTGCAAATAATTTTTGACCACTTGAATCATCTTATCTTTTTGAACTGAAATTTTGCACACACTTTTAGTTTTGGTGACAATACATGACTAGATCCTGCAGCAAGGATCGCCTCCTCACGATATAACTTCTCAACGGTTAAAAGCACGGAGAAGCTTTTCGATAGCTTATGTCAGTCCAATACATTTCGTTTTGCCATCATCGTTATAGCTGGTATTATGTAAGTTTCCGAAGATCTCTGATCATGCGGATGCATGCAGACGTAGGAAACGATGATATAATAATATAAATATTGTCGAAACTGATATCGATCAAAGTGAAGTCTTCCATACATGTTTTACTAACACTCAAATACATTTAACCTTCAATTACTCAGCTAAATCAATATTTTCTTTACCAACATCTTCAAATATGAATATAAAAATAAGGTTACGAAAAAAAATCTGTTGAAGGTAGCTCTCAAAATAAATCTGCGTTATTCGATTCAGTGTGTGCTCACCCCATATGCAAGGTGCTTGAATAATCGAAGAAACCGGTTCAAGATATAGTTTACCGGTCACAGAATACTTAATCGTACAATAGTTATGCAAAATGCACATACACGTAATGTCTATAATTTATTGTTAATTGCTATCGCTATTAAAATGGAACCGGTTAGTTTCCATTTCCATAGCGGTGTGCGAGTGAAATGCAGGTATATCCTTGTATTACTACTACTATTTCGATTGATGTATGACGCCACAGCCTACGAAACATTATCTGTGTCCTGTAGAGGACAGGTGGTCAGACTGAAGGAAAACAGATCAATTTAGTGGACTGTGTCTGTGGCGGGAACGATAGTTTAATTATACACCTCTTGCATTGTGTGGGCTCCTGGTACCTTGCACTAGTCTCGCGAGCGTATATTCTCCATTTGCTTTGATAGTTCGCAGTTGAAACTATGCGGATTTTGTATGAAAAATATGACAGTTTTACAAAAAATAAAATAAAAAATACTGATTGCACAATAATAAGTCAAATTAAATTGAATAGTCTATTATGTTATCAAACGACACTTTTGAACGTCAAAATTTATTATTACGGAGACCGAATTGATTCCAGTTACACATTCGCAAAGATAGGTTTGTATGAAAAGTATGGGCAAGAAACTCCATTGTTACCCTTTTAAAATGTTTTACTGTTCTTTAGTTAATGGTAAGATTATCATCTTATTCAAATAATAAAGGAAAACAGGTTACGTTAATCATAAAAAAGTTACTTAATAACATTATTAAAATGCGAAAATAAGAAAAAAAATACGGTGGGCCGTGAACCGAAAACGCCATGTATCAAATTAATAGTTTGCTCAAGTTATTAACTACAATTTAAAGGTTGTAAATATCGTACAAATAAGATATTTCGACGGCGAAGGGTTTCTCAAGATGTGTTTCAAGGTTTTATCTCCATATGTTGTGTTTTCTAACTGTATTTCAATAACAAGTCATGTTACATAATAATCTTACTATATTTCCTTGTACCTCGAGTAAACTTGATACCTAATCGGAGGCTTCTACAATTTCTTGTGGTTTCCCGTAGTATTCGATTAATACCTACCTTCTTGAATAGGTTTTTGAGAGGATACTCTGTCTACGATACTTCAACAGGGTCTTGCCCAGCGAAATAACTAAAAATAAATGAACTGACAAGAAACATTTAAAGCATAAACAAATAAAATAAAAAAAATACAAGCCCATCACCACGCTTGCTCAAGACGGGTTGGCGATGTCACACTTATTCTTATATGTTAGGTTTAAGAACTTTATATTCCTTATCAAGAATTAACAATAATTCACTTAATAAGAAAGTATGTATATTTAAAATAACATATGTATGAGCGTACAGAAATGTATGTTTGTAATAAAAAAATAACAAATGTAAGTAATCACAATAACAATACTTATATTATATATTTATTGTATATAAGTCCAGGGGGCCTAAAATGGCCACTTTAGCAAAACTTAATAGGATAATAATATGAATCGCACTAAAATTCTTAAAAATGGTCACAGACACAGTTAATATGTTGAATTATCAGTTTGTGACCATATTACGAATTGTAACGTAATTCATATTATTATCATATTATATTCAGCTAAAGTGGCCATTTTAGACCCCAGGTTTCCTCACGATATAAATAAACAAAGTTTTTACAATCGACGAGCGAATTCTGTTTTCTTCAGCTTATATCTGAGGGCCCACACTAGCACTCGTATCTTTAAAGTCAAAGTGATTCCTTCAGTACAAGTTATAACTTAAGATACGCTTTGTATTGCTTGAAGTTAGAACTGTCAAACTGTGTAAAAGTTATAATTCTTGTCTATTGCATAAAAATGGTTGCATAAGTAATTACTTAAACTGAAGTAAGTAATTACTTTTATTTGAGCATAGATATAAGTGGCAGTGTAAAAAGTAAGTAAATTGTTTTGAAAATAGATTAAGATGGCATCGTGAGTTCCGATTATGACCACACGTCATAAATTAAAAATACGGCCTACGATTTTTTGACCTTCCGCTCATACGCAATTAGGCACATATTCGTATAGCATTTCGAGTACTTAATTTATCGTTAAAACCATCTGAGTCGCGAATTAACATACCATGGCGATCCTACCATGAAAGTACACAGTAAAACACGTAATTGGTCCTGTACCCATAAAACTGAAACAGTAGTGGTTTTTGAGTAACGTTGTTGTAAACATACACAGTAAAAAAAATGACACTCTATTGTTAATATGACAATTATGTAGATACTATGTACATATACAGGGTGGACACTTTCAGCGGGACAGTAAGGGGAACTACCTTAACCGATGCAGCTACACGAAAATGGTCTAAGAAGACTATCCATAATTTTTCGTAAAATTTTGACATCATTGACAGATTTTCAAAAAAATGTATAGTTGCCAAAAAAATTGCCATATTAAACAAAACTTTTTTTATGCCAATCGATCCTATTTCTAACTTGTATCGGACCAACCAAGGTGACAAGTACATACAGGTAGGTTAGGTATGTATGCTTAATTTGCATTATATTTATAAATTTACTTTTTTCGTTTGGCTTCGTTGGTCTAGTGAGCATGGGGTCCTGGTTTCGATTGATGGGCCGAGCAAATTGTTATAGAGCTTTTTCATCACGAATTTCTCAGCAATAGTCTCTGAGTCTGGATTTGTGCCCGGTTTATGGCTATATCAGTCGTTGTATCCACCAAGCGGGCCCTCGGCGGGTTGGTAGACATCACTTATCATCGAAGTCTTGATACTAAGACATGCTGGTTTCCTCACGATGTTTTCCTTCACCGTTTTGTGAGCAGTGCTAATGAAATAAATTACTCAAAGTAAACAACCTGCCACGATTGGAACCCACAACAACAGCAACGATTACAACGGGGTCACCATTTCGCTGTAGCTATTCATGAAGTTCTAAAAAAACAATTTTTTGTACGGTTTCACAGAGTGAAATTAGCTGAACTGTTTACGTAGCAACGTTTCTTGGAAAAACAATTAATGGGGCGGAGTCGATCTCTCTATAAAAATGGTTCCCTGCCCTGAAACCTGGCAGTGTTTGCCGTATAGGCTGAAGATCTGGTCGAATCTTACAGATTGGAACTATCAAATGAGTTAGCTACCAATTGAAATCTAATAAATGAATATCAATCATATCGGGTGGTCTGTCTCAAACAGCATCCATAAATATATCAGTTAGTCAGCCATTCAATGACCAAATTAAATGAGTTTGCAAAATATTATTACGTAAAGCTGAATATTTAAGTGTTTCATTCATCCTAAGTTAGTCTCAATTCAGGCAGTTTGTCTCGCACTGGTTTAAACTATTCAGAATGCGTTGGCGAGTAATTATTAAAATTTTGTTGAATTGCTAAATGTACGAGTATAAGCACTCATAGTTTCGCAGGAACAAAAAGGTACGTACCCTTATGTCACTACTGTTTAAAAAAAAATTATAATAAAGAAATTTATGATTAAGCTAACAATTATAATATTGATTTATGGTTATAAACGTATGGTTCATGTTATCATGATATACATGGTTAAAGTTAAGTCGTTTTAATCTTCTTAAGGGGTCATTGTACTGATTATAACGAACAACTTTTACTATGGGACCAAACCTGAAATCGCGAAAAAAAAATCAGCTGTTCAGTACATTTATGTTCGCCTAACTCGTCAAACGACTTAAATTTAACCATGTAGATCACAGATTGATAACTTGTAGTCTTGAGTTTATCCCATCCTATCCTATACTATTAAATGTTGTCGAAAACGGCTCTAAAAATTTCGATGAAGTTACATTTTAGGGGTTTACGAAGGCGAAATCCATCTGGTTAGGTCTCATATCTGGGAAAATTCGTTTTCTCTATTTTCACCCGAGCAGAGCACGGTTGCCCAGGTACTTGGTCTAAAAGCTATTTTTTTATAGTACAGGATGCAACTTGGACTTTCTGCTTATATTTATTAAATCTTCTACTACTGGGTAGTAGAAGATCCTACCTTACCTAAAATCTTATCTTCCCTTAAAATCAATCTTCGTTAACTAACCAAAAAAAAAATCGATTACTTCGTCTCCTTTCCGTTCGTATATTCGTAACGCCTTTACCTTGTTTCAAGTAAAATCTAGTAAAGTATTCAGCTTTACATTTCATTATTCTCACCAAACCAGCAACAACACAACAACAACAACATACAACAACAACAACAACATATACAACGGCATATATTTAAAAGCTACAAGCAATATGAAAAGTGGTTTTCTCCAGCCTTGAGTACTTATAACTAGCTAAACCAGTATCGAAATGACTGGTTTTAAAGAAATTCTTTAGCACATCCTGTTGAACAATAATTGCAGGAGAAAGGACATTCTTCTCTTTCATATATTGTCAATAATCACGCTTATTTGGCCTTGTGGAGTAAGCAAGGCTGTTAGTAGCAACAAGTTTGCGATTTAAAATATCTCTTTGTCTGCCAGGAGTTAAAAGCGCTTATAACTTAAAAACGTTTGTTTAACTATTTTTTCCATTAATCAATGATTTCATTAATAACTTTATATGCTCATCTTAAGTACACTTCCGGAAAAGAATTATTGATTTTTTTCTGCAGTTCCTATTTTAGCGTTTTCTTGCTGTAATTTTTTGTGGCTAAACCGTGATCAGTGAAGTGGGGCTTGCAATCTTTTCAAGCATGTAAACAAACGGAAGTTAGTAATGAACGTTGACGAGTCATTTTATCCTAGTGTGATTGAACTTGCTTACTGCGAACTTTGTGTTAATTGCAATGCTATTTGCTACGCTTTGATTTTAAGATTACTTGGGTTTCCTTTCTGATGGTTTAAAAAAAATTAAAGCAATATTAAAAAGCACATGTACTTGATTGAAATTGCGTGATCATCTCCCTGCCCTGTGGCACAGAATACATAAGAATAAGGTACCAGTACCCGGGGTCATGTTAATTGGGGTCGGTGCAATACATTTACTACTCATTTTCCCATTTGTTCCTGAAAATGAGTATCTACCCAGCTAAAGCTGCCTGATATTTTAGTTCAATAAATGCGTTCCTGATGAATGGGGCAGTGTAAAGTTTTGCTATTTTTTGTATTATAAGTTTTCTGCGCGGCTGTTCAGCGCAAGGCCCTCGCTGGGCCTGAATTTGGGACCCGAAACAGCCTTGTAGGGCCCGAGTCATTACTGGCCTTGCCAAGGCCTGCCTTCTTTTACATGAGGACTTATATAACCTCTGTTGGGTCATATTGCAGCCACGTAGGGCAGCAGCGCATCGCATTACAGTACAAAAAATCCGTTGCGTCCTAACTGTAGTGGTTCATACAAAATGAAATGTGATGTACTACCGCGCTCTTTGATGGTCGACCACTTTTCACTCTTATGTACCAAGTAATAAGGTTGACAAGTGGTCGTCTGTCACTAGTACTATGATTAGTAGGATTTCGAGAAATCGGAATGTTCTAGAAACAAATATTTTTAAACATTTGTAACGTCCACCAAATGGGGCTAGAGATGTCCATTCTGATCCGCAAAGACGAGGGCTGATGGTTCGATTCCCAGGTCGCGTAAAGTGTTTTGTGTGTACTAGTTAAACGATGGATGGATTTTGTGAAGGATGATATTGCAAGAAAGAAGGCGTCTGATGAGATGAAAATGTAACAGAGAATTATGGAAGAAGAAGACATGCTGCGCCGACTCAACGACGCCGATCAAATGAATTGGTATAAGGGCAAAAGAATGATGATGTATTGAAAGCATGGTTTAACTAGTTTCTGCCCGCGATTTTCCCCGCGCACTTGACAAAAATGTATGAAAAAGTTCTGTAAAAGGAATTGCTGAATATTTACGAGACAACTTTGTGTCTGTTTCTTGAAGTTCTTGGCCATTGTTTTGGACACACCGTGTGCTAACTGTAGATTTTTTTAGTAGGTACCTTCTTCCACGGACAATAGACAGTTTTGTTGGTCAATCGCAGCTCCGAATATCTATCTGCAGCTGAAATTAATTGAGTTCCTATTAAATAAATATGTTCGTCGTAAGTCAGTGCCAAATTAATGTGCCTACCAATTTTCTTTAGATTCTGAGCTAACAGCTTTCGCGCTTAATTATTTTACATACTTATTGTAGGTAGATGATTAAATACCGATTATAAGTAACCTTTTAATAGTCTCAATAATTAATCTACTTCCTCAATCGGAGTCAGTTCTGTATGCACCTTATTTTTTTTTTAATATAATATGGTTACGCAGCATAGCCTCTTCAAGATTCAAGGCGGACTTTTTTGTCGCAATCGATTATTATAATAAACGTTTTGTGTCGCATTGTCGGATGACTGAAGAGCTTCAAGGGCTGGGTACTGAACCACGACCGCTTGCGTATCTATTAAGTAGCTAATGACTATGCCTACGTGATCGAGATCAGAGGTGCAATTCAGATATTTTAGAGAACGATTGCATTCTATTAATATTCGTCAAAGAACCGTAGAGCCCCAGTCGTGGTCTTTGGTCAGTACGACTTGTAAGTTACTCAACAACCGTGGATTGTGGATTCGAATCCAGACAGACACTGCTCTCAAAACTGTAAAGGAACATATCGCAAGGAAATCGAAATACATATTCTAAAAGTACTCACTTTTAATTTAAAAAATACCTATCTCTGCCGAAACATGGTCTAGATCTATACCCACCTTTTCAGATGGTTCCATGGCGTGATGTCAGCAAAGGAGGCAGAGCACCTGATCATGGAGAAAGGCAAGAACGGCTCCTTTCTGGTGAGGGAGTCGCAGGCGCACCCGGGGGAGTACGTGCTCTCCGTCGGGGTGCGGGGGAGAGTCAGCCATGTGATGATAAGGAGACAGGTGAGTCTTTTATTATTTAGATCGAGAACGAAGTTTTAGACCCCTTTGTTCACACCTGATGTGTCGCGGTTCGTTGATGTATGTTTTATAGTTTACGGTGACTGGTGGACGCATGGAAATCTATGGATTACGACACTGATGAACGTGTCTATTAACGGCTAGTAGGTAAAGCCTTAGGGAGCTCATGGAATCTTACCGCAGAATTTGCGAAGACACTTTTTCGGTTTTGATTTGAAACCGCAGTTTTACCAGGATTTGGTACAAATAATAAACTTGCCCTTCGCTATCTATAATTTCTCAGGCGACTCTAGCTGGTCGAGTTAAAATTTGTTTTTGTTTTACCACTTTCGCAATAATTCCCGGCAGATTTAAACTTCAATAAGGTTTCTACTGTCCTGTCATAAATACACAGATGTTTTTTTTTTATATGTTCTGGAATAAATTATACGTGTATACGTGCATAGGTCTGAGAGTATATTGAATTAACTAGGTAATTGGGTAGGTATCAGTTGTTGTGGCCTCTGTAATTTTGTAACTGATTGGATGACGCGTTGATGATGATGATGATGATGCGTTGATGTGTTTATGTTACATGTACAGTCACGAGCACTAATATGTACACACTTTCCTAAATTTAAAAGCAATTTTCGCGAGAAATAACGATTGTTACTAGGAGATAAGATCTATTTCATAAAGTATGAGTTTCTAAAAGCTATGTTCGTAACAACATGATATTTTAATGAGAACAGTAGGAGACAATCACTTTTAAAAGTTGCTAAGTGTTTACATATTGGTGCTCGTGACTGTACAGCCACAGGCAAAAAAAAAACACTTGTGTATTTATCTAGTACAGAAAATCAGATCGATTGAACTGGTCACTATTTACCTACTGGCATATTAATTATGTATTACCTATGTATGTATTCCAATTACTAGGCTTACGACTAATTAATTATATCTCAGTCAATATTTGCGTCATCTTCTATGCTAATAGAAGAGCATTAGATAGGACCCCAATTAAGCTTTTTTTATATTTGGTGTTTTTTTCATAAAACCCCAAACAAACAAATTAGGAATATTTAACATCCACGAACGCACACAGGTTACAAACCGCATTTCGAAATAACGGAAACTTTCTGTCATACTTAATGATAGGCGTTTAAGGAGGCTCTCAAGCGCTTATTAGGGATGAGTCAGGCAAACAAGCCATGGTCACTGTTCACATGATATCGGAAATAACCGTGACGGAACAGCCGAAAAGTATTGGATCGACGGAAACTATCGAAAAGCAACAACAACAACAACTATCAAAATGCAGCAACTATCGAAATGGTATTTTTTTATTATTTATTTTTGTGTACTCTATCACAACGCTATCCTTTTTTATCCAAAGGTTGACTGGTAGCGAATGCCTTGTGGCATTAAGTCCGCCTATGTACCACTCTTGTTCATGAAGTTTAAATAAATAAATAATAAGTAAATAAAAGCTAATGCAAGTTGAAACTTGTTGAAAATATACATATACGAAGTGACATTATAAAGGCGCGGATTATCATTTTTTCGGAAGCTTTAAATCAGAACATACCCTTCATCAAACCAACAACTTGAAAAAACTCATCTGCATAGATAACTTACAATAACCACATCACCACAACCTAACCTAAAATGAAGTCAGGGACTGTCCTACACTTTCCACAATGCACACGAGGTATGCGAAAAATGGATCATTATGAATTAATTGTGTGAAAATATGTTAAAACGCGAAGCATTAGTGAACTGTGGAATTCCTCTTGCCACCATAATTGTGACGACAAGGGTAACAAACAAGGTCGAGTTTATAATAAGTATGGTTCACAACAAGCATACATTATTTACAAGCCCTGTGCGATGGAATTTTTCATCGGCTAACATGATGATCTTCCATGAAACTTATCATTCATCACCTGTTATTTTAATCAACACATCACTACGAGTATCACTACACATTATAAATCAAAGTCCTCCGCCGCGTCTGTCTGTCTGTCTGTTCGCGATAAACTCAAAAACTACTGAACGGATTTTCATGCGGTTTTCACCAATAGATAGAGTGATTCATGCGGAAGGTTCAAGCATATTTGTGTCGGAAAAAGTCAAACCGCCTAATATGCTCTACTGCCCGAGCGAAGACGGGGCGGGTCGCTAGTACATTATAAATTCCCAAAATTCCCACATTCGTTTTCACCTACCTACATACTTTTTCAAAAGGAATGCTAGTGCTAGATTTCTTGCTTCTAGATCAAGTGGTTTTGGCTGAGCTTATGCATTGTCTGTGAGTGAATTTAATATTTTTATTACACACCTGGGTTCATTTAGCCCTTTTAAGTGATAGTCTCGCTGAGACAGGTGATTTTGTATATGCATGGTAAACATGAGTATTTTACCAAGCTTGAAATTTTTACATCATATTTATTGTTGTTCGTCACTTTATCCAGACTGACCGGGCAAAAGTCGGCCCAGACTCGTCATAACTGGTCCATACTTATCAATAATGACGAAATGAGAAAACGAAGGAAGGCTTACCACAATACAAAATACAAAAAAACGAAAATGGCCCACATAATGACCCCAGAAAGGCAGTCACGAAAAACACTTCTGATTCGAAGAAGGATGAATTTAGAAGAAAGTTTTTTTGTTTTACACTGTGAACTTGGCTTGGGGTCAATATAAACCCATGACTCAGCACAATTACGGAAGTTTCCACCGAATAGCAATATCTAATAACATTCGTTCGGTAAAATCATTTATCTCTTCCTTTACGGGTTTTCCGTAACTTGTCATTTTATTTTTCGTAACGCGTTTACGTAATTATTGGTAACGTTGTGCAACTGATATTTTTGTTTCAGCACTTGAGGAAGAAAAGAAAGTTTCTTTAATCGAATCAAATATAAACACCAACTGAGTGAATGGCTATGTTTTTTTTTAAAACGTTTATTAATGCCCCCTTTGCATAATTTAGAGATTATTAATAATACAATGAGTTTTTTTCGTCGTAGCAGAAAAAAAACTCATTGTATTAATAATAATCTCAAAATATTATTAATATCTGATATTGATAATTCTGAACCAAAGCACAGGAAGGCTCCAAAAGTAAGGTGTATAGAAAACTAATCGGTGGTCAAATAAAAGGCCAACGAAGGTGCACCTACAAAGAAAGTGGCGGAATTATATTTCCATTCAGTTTTCAAGTACAACTGTAGCGGCATGACAATGTTGGCCTATTACAGTTGATGGAACAGTAACGCAATCTCTATTTGATGACATACAAGCCACCGCAACGCTGCTGAAGTACCTTTTTGTCATTCATTCATTTTACATTCGGTGACGCCGCTGCCGCTGCAGTGTCGCAGTGTTTTTTAACAGAAAAAGATAATAAAAAAGGAATTCGAGGGTATCGTGGAGAGTTAGATATTATTTTGTAATTAAACTATTCGTCTCTTACGGGGAAAATGACTACTATGTACCTACGGGTTTACGACATTTGAATGCCCCCCTCGAATTATTTAGCTTTTACTAAATCAATTACGAATTGTAAGTCATAAACAGCTTCCTGAACTCTACTATAGCGCTCGTTATGACAGATTACAACCACCGTTACAAGAAATTAGGGTTTCGTTTGAGCTTGTCCTTGTGCCATAAATGTGATGAATATTTTTTATTAAACTTATAAAAATACCACGTCAGAAAGTATGGATTTATAAATCAGTTCTACTACGACGACGTCAGAGTCATGCGCATTAGTTATTATTTATTAGTACTTTGAGTTTTTGTGATAAAGTTGCTGATTTTCCTTAATAGAATAAACGAGCTTTGGGAACAAAACCATTACTTAGGTAGTCAATATAGTGTTTTTTTGTTCTGTTGAATAACAGCTTAAACAATCTAAAATACTGTCACACCAAGAATCATTGTCCAAATTTAAATAATTCTCCATTTCTTCATTAACGTAAAATGTATTTTGTTCGGAACCATTTTCTATAATTGGGTCTTCAACTTGGTTTACCTTTATATACAGTAATTATGTTTTAAAAGATCTCCGTTATAGTACTATAATTGTGTAATAGAGGGTAACTGTTATAAAAAAACAAACCTTTTTTTTAGTGTCTTTGTGATAAGTTTATCACTACGACGAGTATAACGAGCGTCAAACCTTTACATGACAATTTAAGCTACATAAATTCCATTTAATTTAAAATCAGCTATATCACAAAATCAGTCTGATGTAGACTTTTTATGCCCACTAACAGTACTGTACTGTAACGACGATCTAAAAACCCACAATATCACAATATCGCCTTATTCTTGAGTTTTATTTATTTATTTATTTATTTATTGTTAGGGACAAGAAACAGTTACATGCTACAAAATACAGAGAGATACTTAATCTAAGATTTAACAAACATGTAACCCACACCATTGTCCACGTTTTAACTAAAGGTTAAAAGAAGTGCTGAAGACAAGTATTAAAAATAAAAGAAAAATAAAACAACAATCTACTATAACGAAAGGTCCATTATAATTCGTTCAGAACTTTTATTGCGTAAATCAGGCGCATTAGAGCGACAGTGAACACTGTTATAAAGTTCTATGGTTGTATTCTAGTCACATTGGAGGTCGCTATAACGCCTGTCTATAGTATAGGCTATACTAATTCGCGAAGTAACCTTTACATCAATTCCTAATAGGTTTTGCTGTATAAAATTAAAACCAAAACCAAAATGTATTGTCAAACGCTTTTACAAAACAATCAATCACCGCCAAAACCTTTATACATCGTTAACCCAGCTTTTTTGAGATAAGTATAAGGTTTAGTTTGGCAAAATTGCTGGTTGGGAGTGCTATACTGATTCGCGTACCTTCATATGGTACAACTACATTTTGCCACTTATTTAAACCCCATGTAATAGGGGTGATAATAATTGTGATAAACCAGAGAGGAAAATCCAGATTCCGAGTTGTTACTGAGAAATGAATAGGTAATATTGCATGGGTAAATGCTGTTCTTTTATCTGCGTAGCGCAGATTAAAACTTCAAAACAGAAACAATACTAATCTAAAAACATGATCACTCACTCTAGAACCGTAAATCACAATAATTTTAACTCGTCGTCAAAAATATTCCGAACTCCTTTGTCCAAAGTTCTTAACCTGCTCAAATGATCCCCAACCAAATACGGCGACCGTGTTAATCAATTAAATGACACGTAATGTTCAAAACAATTGGCCGTAACGAACAAAAAATATGAAGAACTGAGGACTAAGATTTTTTTGCTTGTTACAAGACATGTGATCGTTAGTTCTGCTTAAAATTGGCTTCAAATTCGCCCACTTGCGAAACAAAAAAGGTTACATGCTTTAGGATCGGTTAAACTCGTACGGCAGAGATCGAAGCGGCTGTGGACATCTGACCTTTTTTTTTCGGGTGTTGAAAATCCCCACGGATGCCCTCAGACTCGAACTGACTAAAAACCACCCCGTGTTGCCTTCCCACACTTGCATCGGGGATCATGGGAACTCGTGCGCCTTCCACGCTGCCCGGCTAGTGCTGTCCCGCGTTCGCGGGCCATCTCAAGTTCACGGGGGAGGTGTAGAACTGCCCCCGCGACGTCTAATGGGGGCGCGCGCGGAACATTACACGCCACCGCCTTGGGTCCAGTTATGTGGGGGGGGGACGTCCCCAAGTTATCCCTCTGGACCCATTTAAGGGGGCTGGAAGAGGGCGTTGTCCGGTCTCGACCTCTCTCAACCTTTCCGCAGCCTCCGTCTGTGAAATGACGGTTTCACAGAAGGAGATCACCGCATCCCACGACTCTACGCTCCCGACCATCGATCGAGCGACGGCCGGCAGCGACAGGTCGGCTCCGACTTCTATTACGAGGGCACGGGGCGGCTCCTCCCATGCGGGACATTCTGCCAGCGTATGCCGTGCCGTGTCCTCCAGACAGTGGACGTAGTGATGACACCGAGCGTCCGGCTCCCTGTTTATGCGACACAGGTACTTCCCGAAGCAACCATGCCCCGAGAAAACATGCGTCGCCCGAAACGACAGGGAGCCGTTCTTCTTGCCGAGCCATTCTTTGAGCATGGACATCTGACCCTGCACCAAGGTATCCGTCAGTGTCCGGTTACCACAACCGCTACACAATTTGTCCGTACGTGTTTAAATGGACCTTAACTTGGAACAGATGTATGTAGGATTTGATTTTATCAATTATCTACTCTGTTTATAATAAGTTAGATTTTTACTTATTATTTTTTATTAAACGGGCATTAGTAGGTATTTTAATGAAACGTGCAGAAATATGCGATCTTTGCTCTGTAGTTAAAAGTCGAGTCTTAGGACACACTATATCCATACATTTGTAGTTATATGTCATTGTATCTAAATGCAAATTAGTGTTGAATCAATTTAATTGACAGCTTATAATCACTTTTTTTTTGCTGACGATCCTGGCTGCAGGATCAAGTCATGTCTGTTACAAAAATGTATTGTTACCTGGTGGGTTACCATGATCTGTTAGTGCAGGAATGTTTTAGGACTATTCCGAGAGTGTGAAAGTGACAGCGCTAGACAGCTGTCTAGCGCCATCTCTTACCCACTCTCGAAATTCAGCTCAATCGGTTGGGGGGAACTGGATGGAAATTCAGTTACTCAATTTGATTAATACATACTGAACTAACTAACAAGGCCAAGTCAAATAAAAGCTTATAGTAAAAGCTTGTAAAATGGGAGAATCGTTTTTTCCCACGTTGAAGGAATCACAAAAGTAAAGTTTGACAAGATCCCAAATTCAAATTCAATACAGAAACATGGTTTAAGTATCACAAGTAGGTAGGTGTCACATAAGAGGCAAGGTCATCGAACTTTATGTCACACGGCTCTAAAGTGAGGATTATCGATTCTCTGGCCTTGATTTGTACTGAAAATGAGCTAATAATAAACCGAGTTAGCACCTAGATATTGAATGTTGATTCATGTTAGTTTAAAGATATATTTTTAAACCAACTAATAATAAATAGCTTATAATATTTTATATTTTAAATGTTTTTTTTTTGTGAGAAATATTTAAAAATGTAAACAATAAGAAGAAGAAATGAATAAAGAAAATAGCTTAATTTAAATAGCTCCACCGTATTGTTCAATGCTTCCATCAGCACAGTGTTTGAGGGAGTTACTTTGATTCCTACCGTAAAACGTGATTTTCATCCCAAAACTAAGTCGATTCCCAGCAATAATTTTACCGTAGAGTTACTTAGTTTGATGTTCAGAATGCTTGGTTGACGGCTTCGTGAAGGGTCCGTTTACACCTTGGGTTCTTGTAACTGTAAATATCACCTAAGTAGGTACTTTATTAGCCTAATCTGAAGCAGTGATAGCCTAGTGGTGTGACCGTTGGACTGCCAAGTCATAAGTCTCGAGTTCGAACCCAGGACACGCACCTCTGATTTTTCGGAATCATGTGCGTATTGAATAATTATCGCTCGCTTCGGTGAAGGATAACATCGTGAAGAAACCAGCGTACCTGAGAGATATTTCTCGACGGTATGTAAAGCCAAGTCAGAGGCCTATGGGCGGCATATAAACTCTGACACCAGGTTAGGCACTAACCACACGATAAAGATAGAAGAAGCCTAATCCTATTCCATATAGATCCGCCTAGGTTTCTCTCTAACCTAACATGGCTTCATTGGCCGTGATGACAGCACTAATACAAATGTTATCCATACAGAACAACTCATACACATCTACATATATTTAAATATAACTTGTGTACTTACACTCTATGAGTAACAAAACCAACCAACTCATGTTTAGTTCCAGAAAGAATGCATACATGTATGTGTTTTTGTTTATTCATAAGTGGAAAAAATATTTTATTTTTTGCTAATCATGTGTGAATGCTGACAAGTTGAAATTATAGTAATGAATGGGCTGTATTAGGTAAAGGTATGCCATAGTTGATGTATTTGTAATGTATGTCTTTCTTATAATAAGAAAAACAGGCATGGAAGGGGTAGGTAGGGCTGAGGCAATTTTTGGAGATAATCCTTTTTTTATATGTTCTTTGGTATGTCTATTACTAGTAGTAGTACTGCCTTGTTGGTCTCGTGGTCGGAAGCGCGCCTGCTGAGCATGAGGCTCTGGGTTTGACTCCTTGGTCGGGCAATTGTTATTGGGTTTTTCCATCAGAAATTTCTCAGTAGCAGCCACGGAGTCTGGATTTGTGCCCGGTTGATGGTAATAGGCTCGCCCGCGATGCGCCGCGCCGTCGATTACTTAAACATAACTGGCGAAATGTGGGTGTACTGTTAGGTACACCTCTGCCTAGCCCTTCGGGGATTACAGGCATGATGTTGTGTTATGTCTTTTGGTATTTATTTATTACTGCTCAGCTCACATTAAAATAAATGCATGAGGTTCTTAAAACATATCTTATCATTTAGTATGACGCATGTTGTATTTTTATGTGTGGATCAGAGTTAATTAAGGATGAACTTTACAATTAAATTGTTATAAGCCCCGCATACTTGTGATATTTGATATACCGTGAAGCGATCATTATAATATAGACAATTAGTCAATTATCATTCGTGGATAAAAAGTTACGAAATGTCAGAAATCATCGTGCTAAACAAAATTCTTAAACAACACAATCATAAGTAATATTAATCTTCGTAGCACTCTGTATACGTTGATAGCATATAATGGATGTAAATAGAAGCAGAGAGGCACTTGTTCTCCCGGTCATCGCGATATTTTATTTTGTTCCGGACCATGCCTGGGATCCCTCCAGTTACGGACGCATTGGAGGTCAAAGTCCCAACGTTTTCACAAATTTAAAAAAAAGGTACCTAGGGGCCATTCAAGTATTACGTAGGCAGATTTTTTGCAATTATTAACCCACCCCTCCCACTCGTCAGCAAAAGTAAGCAAAGCACTTACCCCCCCCCCCCATGCTTACGTAAATATTGGTACAATTGATTGATTCATGAGCAGCAGTTATAAGTCTAGAAATAAGGAATAGGTTTGGAATAGAGGACTGTAACGTCAAATCGTCAATTGTATCGAAACAAAACAATAAATTGATGGAAAAAATTTAGACAAGTCACACACGGCACACGGCACACGGTAATTCCCCTACTCAGTTCTAAGCGAGTACCTGAATGTATTCATTATTTGTAGGAATCCCCGAAAATGCATTTTGTTTTCAAGCATAGACAATGTGTGCGTTGCCATATGTGTAAAAAAGTAAATAATTACTGCTGACGTAATCACTATCTAGATCCCCACACCCCCCATGTCTTCAAAAGCAAAGCCCCCCCCTCCCCGACCCCCTATAGTGCTTACGTAATACTTGAATGGCCCCCTACCTCCTTTTTAATGTTATAACTTTACTTTAAATACCGACATGATTCCTGCACGTGTAGCATGACCACCGTAGAAACGGGTTTTGTCGACGTAAGAATAGACAAATTGACAATAGAAATTTGTCATTTTCTCGTCTTACTTATTTCGGGTAGGGGGAGGATTTCAGGAGGTACTTAGTTTGGTGTACAAAATACTTGATTAACGGCTCCACTTTCAACTTGTATGTATACCATAAAATATCATCTGCCTAGCCTTTTCCCAACTATGTGGGGGTCGGCTTCCAGTCGAACCGGATGCAGCGGAATACCAGTATTTTACATGGAGCGACTGCATATCTGATCTCCACAACCATTAAAATATGAATAACATAAATTGTAGAGATTTTTCAACTTAAGACAGCGAAATAAAACTTTTCAGAAAAAGACAAGTAGGTAAGCCCTAAAATCTATGTTTGAAAACTCGGGAAAAATGGATTCAGTGCTTACATAATTAGATGTGAGAACTCTGGTTAACCTTTAACTAATTAACAAGGGCGGCTGTATTAGAACAGACTACTTGTTGCTTGTTCTCCTCCAAATTTTCTACTTCTCACGTATTTGTGAAAATTATAAATAGTGTACACAGAAGCAGTTTGTGTATACCTTTAATATTTAATAAACACACAAAGACCTCCATCACTCAATATAATTTAAGAGACAGTCTTTGAAGTTTTGAACAGAGTAAAATTAAAAGCTAATCAGATGGTCTCTCAATAGTGATTAGAATCCTGTGTCATCATCATCAACTAAGGCAGGTCAATAAAACTATCGAAGACATTGTAATAATACATTTAATTTTTTGTCGATGTCAGAAATATCTTAGCAATGGAAACCGCGTGGGATGTATCGATGACTGTTCTCAAGATCAAACTGTGTGACACACAGCCCGGAAGGTTGGACAGCGGTTTGTGAGATACCTATTTTAAACAGTAATCATAATTAATGATGTCGTATTTTGATTCATAAGAGGTCAAGGTTTACCGTTGAAGGTTGACCTGCGACAGTGCCAATTTGAGGTACTTACTTAACCTTGCTTTAGTTTGTGGAAAATACATTACATTCTCTGCCAGACTATCCATAAACTCACAAGAAAAAGCATTTTTTCAACTTTTAGTGATTATTAAGAAAAACTTAATAAAGAAGATTCAATCATCTCGGTCTTATCCACTACCAGACACCTTCAAGTTGTGACACAATCACGGTAGGTACCCGATTAAGAGCTTAAGGCGGGGGCCTTAAGCTCGTACCAACTGTCTGTTGATTTAGAGTTACTGAATGAATTCGGACTCAGGAGGCATATAATATATAAATAATATTTACACATACTCCGCCTTATGGATTATCAAAAGTCCGAAAATCTTACATCCAGTCTTACTGGGTATCGTATTACCCAGTCACTGAGTTGTGGAGGTCCCTGCAACATTCTGGTATTCAGCTGCTACATCCAGTTCGTCTGAAAGCTAACCCCAACACAAGAAAAGGTTAGGCAGATTTACTGATGTAACGCTAAATTATCTCGATCGAGCATGTTCGTCAGCCAGCGCGTCCGTGTGTCAGCCCCGCAGTACATAACAACTTGGTTCGATGTTTACATATGCTAATACAGCTAACAAAGCGGACACAGTGCGTGGCAGCCACTCTACCGCGTCGTTTACTTCCGAGCACACTTATGTAAGTTATTTTTCACTCAACAATTTGCACAAATAAACTTTAAATTCACACTATTGCTTAATTTTCTTGATATTTTTCGACGGATGTCCAGGTTTTTTAAACTTTTGCCTATTTATACTTCCGGAACAAACTCATGTAAGTCCTTTAGATATAAAAAATGTACTTTTAAATTCATACTTCAAATGGTACTGCATAGTTTTCTTTACCGTTTTTGCCAGACGTTCATGTTTTTTTAAATGTTAAAGACTCGTTTAATGTATTGTCAATAGATTTATATGTTTTATTGCATTAGTGTAAATTATCATGTATATATTGTATTTATTGTTTAACAATCTTGAATAGATAGTGCTATAAATATGATTTAAATTAATTGTATCTTGCGAAATACGTAGTAAGAAATGTATTTCATAGAATTATTATGTTCATAAACAAATAAATCATTGTTTGTGTGGATCCCACGATTTCTTCTTGCTTCTATTACGTGGCATTGTGTCCTTCGTTTAACATAAGTAACATTACTGATAGTTTCAATATAAGTAGGTAACTACATAAGTTAACATCACGCCTTGTCCGTCCCCTAAGGGCGAGGCAAAGGTATCCGCTTCCATACATCGCGACCTATGTAAAAAGGAGTGAATCTATTGGCATCAATCGGGAAGACATCCAAATTCCGTGCTGATTTTGTGAAAGTCCTCGTGGTAAAACCTAATAACACTTTGCCGGAGTCATAACCCAAGTCCTCGTGCTCAGCAGTAGCGTTTAGGACAATAATACTGGACCCCCATTGGACGATAATTATCGTTGAGGTATAAACGTAAAAGGTCGCCGACTGGTCACCACAAAGGGTGCCGCCTCGCCTGCCATGCTTTTAATAGACTTCTTAACAAATGTTAATCATTTATATTACACAGACGATAATTACGTTGCGCAAATCTATTATACCGTTTCCATTTAAAGATATTGCACATTGCACGGTAGATATTCTTATTTTTATTATTTTTAATTTATAATTACAGTTTTTTTGCTGAGTGTGCATAGTTTCGCGTAGAAACGTTTCGTAAATTAATTTCATTTTAGATTGTATTATTCCATACCCATAGTCTAATGGCACTACTTGGGATTTGTCGAACCGGCACGGACTAAAGGCGGACGCTACTTTGTACCTACATAGCTAAAGGCATAATATACAAACAACATTCGCCTCAAAATAATAGAAAAATCCTGTCTGTAAAGAAACATCCTGTCACTTTTGACAGGGTTTTTCTTTTTTTTTATAGTGAACTACATAACTTGTTTCAATTAGGGCCACATTTTTTTTAAATACGTGTGTCTAAATAATCAGAAAAAAAAAACAAATTACCTTAAAATTCAAGATGGGTGGCTTGTCCCAACTCCACTTTTTGATATAATTGCATTCACCAAAGTTAAAATTTAATGTATATGCATAAGATACATTATCTAAAAATAATTGAACCATATCAGAAAATCGTATTTAAAAGCACAGGACACTCGATCAAAGTTTGTCCAAGCAAAAATCAAAATTTTGGTGGCACCTTTCCAACTTACTATAACGTGAAGTTTTGTGCGTGTGCGATCAATCGCGTTTTTTTCTTTCGCATCTCACAAGCATGCACTTGCGCGTAACAGGTGTGCCAAAAACAGTAAGTAACATCTTGGGTGGCACGGAGACAAGTATTGTTAAATTTTTGGTGGATCGATTTGCTTTTGATTTTAAAGTGTTTTAATAGTAAGCTACACGTTATAACTAGTGATTTGGGTTGCGTATAAATTAGTGATTTTTATTTCATTGTAACTTAACCCCTATTTTTAACGATTTATGTCTGGTTCTAATTTTGGTGGTTCAATTTTGGTGTCTTTGGTGGCGAAAATGGTGGAAAATCGAAAACGAGCCTACTTTAATTATGTACTATCTATATATATGCATTGTTTGTACCGATATATCTAACCAGTTTTTAAATAATTTTGTTTACAGACAGAAAAAGATTCATTTCATGTTTTTTTTTAGTTGTGTTTCATGTCATAAAGTCATAATCAGACAAATAATAATATACATTTTAACTATAGTTTTATTAAGTGATGAAAGTTATTGATTGAAATTTCTGAGATTGTATTGAGCTTTATTAGTGAGATTGAAGTTTGTGACAGACAATAGTACATTTTGATATAAGCGAACAAACGACGGTTTTAAACAAAGTAATATAATGATATATATGTAACGAAAAGTATTTTTGTCATGAACTATTAGGAAAATTAATGTTATCGTGTGTAAATTTTTCCCACGCTTTGCTTTCGCCAGGTTAAAGGAGATTCAAAGGTATAAAGTCGCTAAACAGCCTAATATGAAAAAAATAAAATTCAAATACTTTTTGATTTAGAACACAAATAAAAGTTAATTTGTTGATAAAAGAAAATTATTTTATAAATAACTAGCAACCCGCCGCGCCCCGGCTTCGCACGGGTAAAATTAGACGAGCATATTAGGCGGCTTGACTTTTTCCGACACTTCCAACAATTATCGTCATATTTCAACCAATTTACACAAAACGTTGACAAATTGCATACCTAAACCTTCCTCTTGAATCACTCTATCTATTAAAAAAACCGCATCAAAATCCGTTGCGTAGTTTTAATGATCTAAGCATACATAGGGACAGACAGACAGCGGGAAGCGGCTTTGTTTTATACTATGTAGTGATAATGTTTATTTATCATATTCTGTTCATAAACACAGTTTAAATTTACATTAAATATAAATATGCCTTAAAAACATGCGCCTCTTTGCTGTAAAAAAACAAAAGCAATCACCACCGACTGCAGGGAATTAAACATTGTTTAATGTTATTTTTGGCAAAATCAGAGTAATATAGGTACTCGTAATCCTCGTGTGTGGTAAATGAAAAAAATCCACCAGTGTGAAATACATTGCATGTTGAACCTAATCGTAGGAAGTGTATTGAAAAATAAATTTTGGTGCCACTGATTTAAAATTTTGGGTGGTCACTTTAAATTTTGGTGTACGATTTTAATTTTGGTGGTCACACTAGACTTTGAACTAAAATATCTCAAAAAGTTTTCGAGATGTTCTCAGACCTCTTGAAGATCCTTAAAGCTTGGACTTTCTATTCATAAACCAGATCCTTTTTTTCTGGAAAACTTAAGAAAAAATTTAGCTACCAAAATTGACCCAAAATGCACTTTGTTGATGTTGGCCCGTTTCTTTGGTCTTCCTCTAATAAATCCTTCAACAGTCAAAGACGCAGTTTCTGATGTTGTTGTTATTTTATCCAGCTTTAGTCAAGCTAGCATCTAGTCCATTCCGTTATAAGGAATTAGCATATAATACCTGTTTACTAGATTAAGACGATTCTGATCGTTTTGCGCATTATCATTGGAAACTTTTCACTAAACAGGTGAGTCAGAGTGCATAGTTATCAATTGGCAGCATGAGGTGTTTCATTCTTAGAAATCTTCGTAGCATGAATCAGGTTAGAAGTCAGAGTATGACCTTATTTGGTAATAATGTGGGCTTAATGCAAACGATGCGAGTTCAGGTATTATTAGATATGCATGTGACATGAATGTGCCCATATCCTTAACTCGCATCATGACAAGGAAAATACTTAATTTAGTACTAGTATTTGTGACCCACACTGAGGATGTGTGTCTTAAAACAATGTAACGATGACGCATCTCCTAGCTAAACTCTTAGCATTACCAACTATTTGATATTCTTACTGCTGGAACTCAGAGCTTCACTCTGTGAGGGTCAGCGGGGCCCTTACTTTACCAGGTGGTCTCAGTTTGACTTGGTAGATATCACACGTCTTCAAATATCCAGTTTTAAACGGTGTGACATCATCGCGTTATTCTCCTTTGCCGTTTTGAGAGCTGTGGCGATGTAATAATTTTCACAAAGCAAATTATCTGCCTGGGGTCGAACCTAGAACCTATCTAAACCCAGTAACGGGTGTCTTATCCATAGAGCACTAGTATGCCTTGTCTGAAAGGTATTTTAACTAGATGAAAGGTGCTTTCAGTCTCATACAGCATCCTTTTTATTACTAGACAATGTAATGAAGTATGGATAATTCAAAAAAAACTTCAATCTGAAGAATAAAAATTCTAAGAAAAAAAATCGAATGCCAGTTTGCACTAACACGCCTAATTGAATAAATATTATTGCACTATACAGTTGGTTGCTTTTATTTAGACACTGATTAAGATAACGTCCAATGTAACTTAAAACGAGCTTACAATTCATTGTCACCTGTCACACGCATCATCATTATCATTTATCTAAAGTCGTCCACTGTTCAACATACGCCTCCCCCAAATCATAACATGAATAACTCTTCAAGCAAATGAATGCCAATGACAAGGTATTACACAGTAGCATGCAGTCCTCAGGTAGTTCTCAGCCCCTGATGACTGCATGCTACTGAAATCTGAGCCACGGCAGCCGGCTTTTATAGGGTTTCCGTGCCCCTGCTCACCCTTGTGTTGATTTACTGAGCATGTCTAGACGCTAGACCACCCGGGGTTTGACCCCAGTTAGGGTTCCCTGAGCGCAATTGTTTAGATACCAAGTTTTTTTATCGGTTTGAAGCCATTATGACAAATTGAGAAATGTACGGAACAGCGGATGTTTTCGTAAATCATTATTACCCCATACTAAATGTTGTCCATAATGGTGAGTAGGTACAATTTAATTTCACCTCGTACAGGGCTCAATTTTGTAAGTTTATTTTGTATATCACAAACAAGTTGATGGCCCATCAAATGTCACTACAGTCTACAGTTTGCAGCACCACACGCATCACAGAGCATAATAAATCTGTGCATATAATCAGAGCATAATAAATATAATATGTCTGTGTGTGTATAACTACTTCTCTAAAAAAAAACATTCTCAAAAGCATAATAACTAGTTCAACAGCATACATCTGAAAAAAGGGAAAAGTGACGTCACTTTACCTAATTGCATGCGCAACTTTAAAGTCTCATATCTTTTTAATTTCTACAGATATTTTAAAGTGTTTTTCACATTTCATTGTTTCGCCTTAAAATCATTCAACTTAATGAAAAGCAAATGGAAACTTCTCCATTATTACATAAGCATTAACTTTTATTAACGCAATGTAAGTGAGACGCAAATCGTTTGGTACCTTTAGTTAAGTCATAATATTATAATGAAACCTACTCGCATAGTATTTTATTCAAGGTAAATTAGCTGGCGAGAACACATACATACGTTTTAGGTATTTATATTTAATGACGATAGATAAAACAATCAATAAATCAAAATAATGCTCATAGTTTCAAGTAACTCACTGTGACATCAGTTTCCTTTAAACCGAAGTAACTAACACCCGTATCTATAATCAAGTCAAAGTGTTTACTTGAGTAAATGTATTTTTGTAAGATACGATTTTTATTAAGTAGTTTAGTAATTGCTTGAAGTTAGAGCTGTGAAAAGTTAGAATTGCTTCTTCTTCTTAGTGAAGCGAAGAAGTTAGAATTTCTATTAGCTTTGCTTTCTTTGACGGTTCTTACTTCGTTTAAATTCTTGTATATTATAATATTGCATAAAAAATAGCACTAGTAATTACTTAAGCTCAAGTAATTATTTTAACTTGACTATGGATATGGGTGTAAGTGTGTTTTCATTTATGAGAGCAGCATAGATTAGTTCTTAACATCTATCTTGATTAAAATGACAGCTGACAGGATACACATTTTACTAAAACTATGTTTCTTTTTATTTAGTTTAATTTAATTGTAAATTTATTAACACCCAGATTGGACCCCTAGTTATCGGGTCAAATTTGTTGTTTAAATTAACTCTAGTATCACCCATTTCAAGGACTGCGCCCAATTACCAATCACCCTGTAGAAGTATAGATATGTAACTAAGTATTTATGTAAGTATGTTCTGTAATATAAATTATCAAAAAGCCGGTAAAAAATAAATAAACTAAGTATGTATAAAAATAAAATGTATTGTAATGTTATTGTTTGATCTGAAAATCTCTGTGATCACTGCAAACCTAACGTTACGCAAACCGTAACGCAACGCAAACGTTGCAAGGCAAGTTAATGCCAGGGTCAGGGTATAACAACTCTACAAGATCCTGCAAGAGAGCTTTCTGATCTGCCCCATGCAGTCTAATTGAATAGGATTTTGCATTGGAAAAAATCAACTAAGGGAGCTTCTGAGCTGCCCCTAGGTTGATTTTAACCTGAGCTACAAGCCGCGTTCGCTGGCTTTTATATCTAGTGCTTCCATCCCCTCAGGAGGGAGGGCTAGCTTTCAGTGGCCCTACTGCGCAGGTGCAGACTTTCTGAACACCCCGCGCCCCGCGCCGACCAGCTCCCCCTACCCTCACCGTTGCCTGATGTATGCGTAGAAATCACAAGTTTTATGCCCGTATTTACTAGCACACGCAGAACTTAAAAGAAAGCATAATGAAAGCTTATGCAGCAGGTGCCTGCTCGATCTCAGCCCACCCTCCCCACACCCCGCAGTCCCCGCTTGCTACTTGGTACATGCAAATATAAATCCGGGAAAATCACCGCACTGCCGAAAGCCACGATAGTTATCCGAATATTATTTTTGTGAGAGTTTTAGTTAACTAGATAACCGTCCTGTTTGCCGCCTTAGTGGAAACTCGATGCAAGGGGGGGTACTGTCTTCATCCTATTCGCGCATTCGTAGATTTCATGACAGAATATCAGAGTCGATAAGTAGTGATAGGAAGAACGTTTCTTGGAATATTAACGGATACTAATTAATACTGTAGTCTTTCAAATTCACTCATCATATACCTACACTGTCTGCGAACAATCTTTGAAAAGGGAATCGAGTTGGTCCCTTCTTCTGCTCCTGGTCATACAACTGAAAAGTGTGCAGTCACGAGAGCCTAAGCGAGTGACAATTGCTACAAGGACTTTCGGGATTGAGCCATTCACATAAGCTACCATTGACTTTAAAAAAATGTATTTTAGGAACCTCGTTATCATTTTTTTCATACTTTCACAACATTTTTGTGTAGCGGTTCATAGAAGACGCCTACTCTGTAAATTTCTAATGTGTTGTGCTGACCAGTCTTGGAGTAGTAGAATGGCAGACAGACGGACAGATACATGCGGAGACGGAGAGATACATTTTGACTATGTAGGTATTGCAAATTTGTAGGAATCGGCTGTTTTGGGGGGTAAAAATCGTATAGTACTAAAACGTAGCTTGTAGGTTCTTTTTCACTTTGAACTTACAATCCAACTAACACGTCAGTTATCAATCTCTTCGCTAGAGCTCCTCGCTTGAAGCGATTATGTTTATTGTCGATTCGAGTATTTTTATGAAATGTGTGTGTTTAATTGGGTCAATAATAAGTTTTTATCTTGTACTAGCATTTGCTCGCGGCTTCGCTCCCGTCATGTACGGAAATTAATCCACGGAACGTTTTAAATGTAGCCTATGACAATCGTGGAGAATGTAGCTTAAACTAAGTGAAAGATTTTTTGGAATTGGATCAGCAGTTCCGAAGATTATCCCTTACATGCAAACTAACAAACAAATATTACCTCTTTATAATATTAGTTTAGATAATTACATGGGTAATTGAGGTACATAATAATGTATGTACTTATACCATATAGGTACAGCAATAACATATTTTATCCCACGTATTACATAATAAAACCGGATCGAATTTATGGTGAGCATCTCCCACGCTGTTTTTATGTAGTAGTTATGTGTCTAAGTATATGTATATAATGATGGTAATAATTATGGTCTTCAAGATTTGTTACTTCACATCGAGAAATGTATGCAAAATTATATAATAATCATATTGTTATTCGCAATACTTTTCTATATTATCACTACATAGTATAAAACATTTTGATGCGGTTTTTTAATAGATAGAGTGATTCGAGAAGAAGGTTTATATGTATAATACATGCATATTATAGCAGAGAAAACATTACATACATACTACATTGCACCCGTGCGAAGTCGGGGCGGGTCGCTAGTAATACTATACAAGGTGTATACGGACCCTTCACGAAGCCGTCAACCAAGCATAAAAATAATGTTGTTTTCGTGTAAAATATGCGGTTTTCGAGATGAAGTGCATTGAAAAATAGTAATAGTAGTAGTATTAGGTTCAACATGCTATGGATTTCACCCTCGTGGTTTTCTTCTTATATTCCTGCACTATAGTGCGGAAATAAAAATTCCACAGCCAGGTGGTGAGGCGGCTCGCCATCACAGTCATTTTTATTTTTCTATGCCATTGAATCAATTTGGACTTTGAACAAATTTCGACTAAAAACTAAAACCAAAAAACTAAAAGTGTATTGAAAAACGTCGTTTGATACACGTGGGCATTTGTTACTGCAGTTCTCGGCTCCATAACACCCTCGCCTGCGGCTCGTGTGTGTTTTTCGCCTCGGCCGCAGTAACAAACTTTCCCCACTTAAGTATATCAAAATGAACTATTAGTATTGTGTTGAGCGAACAATTATTGCTTTTTAAAATATGGGAAACAAAAGAGACTGATGAATGGTTTTGCATCACAAGTATGTTCAGTTTTGTTGTCTGATACAATCATTTGTTTTTGAATTAACGAAGTGTTGTGCAGTTTATTACGAAAACCAGGCAGAAGAAAAAACTGCTTGTGCTTATTTATTCAATAGATACGTAGTCTTTTAATTGATTATGAAGAGGGGGAAGAGGCAAAAAGTGTGAAGTGAAGTAAATTATTTAAAACATTTGGCATCTTATGTTAGATAATGAATATACCCAGCGGATTTCATCACGTAGACTATAGTTTTTTAATAATGTGGCAAGTACGTTTTAATAAACAACATAAACGTAACATCAAGCCTGTAATCCCCGATGGGTTAGGCAGAGGTGTACTTAATAGTACACCCACAATTCACCAGTTATATTTAAGTCCCATGTGGAGAGCCTATTGCCATCAACTTAAACCTAACCCTTGATATTGCCTTTACTGGCACCTGCATATTTTACTATTACGTAGATCATTTACTTTTATTAAGTAGGTTTAATAATTATATTGTTTTTACTTAGGCAAACAGATAATTGTTATCGTATCTAACTTTTTGAAAATTTCGCGGGCTACCGTAGTCCTTTCGGCTTTATATGCCTCGTGCGTTGTGACATTGTTGCATATATAATGAATATTCAGCTCATTACTTCTCGACAACCTATTAGCCTAGATGTGCACACAAGCATCGTTAGTTTTATAAGCGAGGTATCAAGCCCTTTCCCACCTTTACTTTCTATGTATAAAACTGCTGGTGAATGACCTGATTAAGTGGACCTGTCAATTTCCCAAAAGTAATAAAGTAAACCTCATTTCCAAACCAGGCCCGCTCGGGTATAGCACTCAACGGTTCTCAAGATTTACTTTGCTTAACAATCACTAGCTCAGCTTATACAAAACCTACATGTATGTGATATACAGCTCAGCCCACCCAGGGAATCATTATCTTATTGTGAAAAAAATCTAAATTCGTGCAGTGCTTTCGGAGATTAGTACATAGTTTTAAACTGTATATGCTGAAAGAAATCCGGTCTCATATCGTAGCTATGCCGTGTGGTGGTGCTTGTGTAGTAGTCTTCAGATTAATTTTCCAAAAGGAGATCGTTGCCATCATACGGCGGCTCTGAGCGAACATCGCCAGATGCTGGCAATTGTCAAAAAGCTATTGAACATTTCACCGTCACATCACTCTTTGATCCAAGATAAAAAAAAACACCCGCTCGCCAAACTAAACTCTTGCTCGGTTGCCTTGTTGGGAGGCTTCTTCTTCATCTTGGGTTCGATTCTAAGTCAGGACAAGAGTTATTAGGAGCCAGGTGCCTGGATTTGTGCCAAAGGTTCGCCCCAACTTCATGGAAATTTAAACATAACGTTGGCGATACGTCTCCACTTTCTTCCATATAAAGCGTATTTCCTTATCAAGTATAAGAGCTGACCCATAAAATCGTCGTACGTATCACAACAACATGCCCTCCCCTCCACACCCACCTTCCCACGAGCCTAGACAATAATGACTGCCATCACAGCATGCGAAGTGTGAATACCTCGCATCGCGTGTCTACGCAACTGACCTGAATGTGGACCTACCTTTAATATTTATTGAATTAGTTTTAATCTCATTAGGTATCTGTGGGATTTTCTTAGTGTAGGTTCTTTGTGTGGTTTGGAGAATATATAGTAAACAGATTTACCTAAATACATAACGTGTTTAGATATTTGCAGTAAATTCCTACGTCAGAGGTTTCGAAGATGTAACGACAAAATCTTAGAATCTTTCCTCCTTCTACGCTGTCTTGTCGATCAAAAAGAGCTCAAATTTTGTTCGTCAATTGTCTCGTCAAATCCTGAGTCCAATGCAAGATGAAGCATGTTTTGTGAGGGGGCTCAGCCGTTCCACAGTGTCACTGGGTTTGGAAAAGTCAATGACACTTCATTTGACCACAGTGTTTTTACTGCAGCCAACTTGGCCCCGTTCTGGGGCATGAGCATAGCTCCGCATCCACATCCCGCTATCCTTCCTACTCCTTCATAATCAAGCTAGTGCTAGTACCTAACCTACATTTTTATTATAATATTCGCCCTGCCCGTCTGTCTGTCTGGCCGTATGTCACAGCCATTTTACTCCGAGACTATTGAAACCACACATTTGAAATTTGAACATTAGTGCCTTCTATAACCGCTACACAAATATTATGTGAAATAGTGAAAAAATAAGTGGCCTTCCATACATGTAACTAAGGGTTGAAAAAAATATTTTTATGCATTATTTTATTTTTCAAATAAAACCAAACATCAACATAATCCTCTAGCAAAGATCCACACAAGCGTCGTATTAGATCGTACAAACGCACAGTTTTCCTATAAACCATAGTAAACAGTTCAACGTGAGCAGAATTTGTACGTGACCGTATGGCGGCGCCTGCGCAAGTATAGTAATGAACGTAGAAGGAAACACCATGGACTAAGAAGGACGTCTTGTAGATACGTGACTATTGTCACAGTGGTGTGCCCTTGGCTGCACTGGCCGGCCTATCTAGGTGCTTAGTATTTTTTATAGGTTGTGATTTTATCCTTTTAAGTTTTTTATCTATTACTAGCTGTCCCGGCGAACTTCGTACCGCCTAACAGTCAATGAATACTACCCCGCCTACCCTACCTACTCTACCCACCCTATCTACCTACTTCCTAGTACCTGCCTACCTATCCTACTCTCCTAGTACCTACCTACCTACCTATCCTACTCTCGTAGTACCTACCTACATATCCTATTCTCCTATTACCTGCCTACCTATCCTATTCTCCTATTACCTGCCTACCTATCCTATTCTCCTAGTACCTCCTACCTATCCTACTCTCCTCCTACTCTCCTAGTACCTACCTACCTATCCTACTCTCCTAGCACCTACCTACCTATCCTATTCTCCTATTACCTGCCTACACCTACCTATCCTACTCTCCTAGTACCTACCTACTATTTATTTACTATGTATTTTGTGACTAAGCAATTTTGTCGCGTTCGCGATTCACTTTTGTCGAGTTTCGGAACACGACATTAGATCCTCCAACGTGCACGCGAATTTGAACTTTATGCAGCGGTAATAAATTACAAATTGACTCTCCATTTTATTTAGAAAACGTTTGTATGGGAAATAGAAAAGTGCTGTTTTGAGGGTTTTCCCGGCAATTATTCGAATTTTTCTCAACTTTTAAACCTTCCCTAGACCTCCACGAACATTTCAAAACCAACATAAGATAAATCCGTTCAGCCGTTCTCGAGTTTTAGCGAGACTAACGAACAGCAATTCAGTTTTATATATTACTAGCTGTCCCGGCGAACTTCGTACCGCCTAACAGTCAATGAATCCTACCCAGCCTACCCTACCTGCCCTACCTACCCTGTCTACCCCATCTACCCTACCTGCTCTACCCACCCTACCTACCCTATCTACCTACTTCCTAGTACCTGCCTACCTATCCTACTCTCCTACTACCTACCTACCTATCCTACTCTCGTAGTACCTACCTACCTATCCTACTCTCCTAGTACCTACCTACCTATCCTACCCTCCTAGGACCTATCTACATAATTATCCTATTCTCCTAGTATCTACCTACCTATCCTACCCTCCTAGTACCTATCTACATATCCTATTCTCCTATTACCTGCCTACCTATTCTACTATCCTGTATTAACACAATATCTTATCACTTTTGTTGAGTTTCGGAACGCGACATTAGATCCTCCACCGCGCACGCGAATTTGAACTTTATGCAGCGGTAATAAATTACAAATTGACTCTCCATTTTATTTAGAAAACGTTTGTATGGGAAATAGAAAAGTGCTGTTTTGAGGGTTTTACCGGCAATTATTCGAATTTTCTCAACTTTTAAACCTTCCCTAGACCTCCACGAACATTTCAAAACCAAGATAAGATAAATCCGTTCAGCCGTTCTTGAGTTTTAGCGAGACTAACGAACAGCAATTCATTTTTATATATATAGATAGATAGATAGATAGATAGATAGATAGATAGATATAGATATAGATATATAGATAGAAGATAATATCAGAGTCAGAAGCGTACTGAACACTAGTAGGTAAGTGAAGCAGCCGTTAAAAATACCAGGGGCTAAAAAGATCAGTCTGCTAAGCCTAGTGAAGATCTGATGCGTTTCTATATAAAGTAATTAATCCTAAACGTCAATTACTCAATTCAGAAACACAGATACTTTACTCAAGATTTAAATCCTGAATTTCGATTGCTACTTGCTACATTACATTAAATGAAACACTTTAATTAATAGTGCGGATTATTTATGAACTCCACTGTCTCTACACTACCAACCCGCGACTAACTGTAGGTACACTTCGTCGATAGATGGCAATAATGATACTGAGGATCTGTTGGTATCCGATGTCCACACAGCTGGTCTGGAAGTTGTTGGCAGGTTTAATTGATCAATCAAACTTATTAGATCTTTCTGGACGCTCGGAACGCGTGGACTAAATTTGAAAATTGGTTTTTGTGTGGAGAAACTGGCGAAAATTCATGTTTTTTCTGGGATAAAGGAGTTGGAAATATTATTGTCTGCCGATGATCGAAAATTTCTTAATCTCGCCTTATTTTAAATAATACTGTCATCAATATAATAAAGTTCATTTTCGTTTGTCCACAGCACAACAAGTACGACGTGGGTAGTGGAGAGCAGTTCGACGATCTGGTTGGTTTGATCGAGCACTTCAGATCCTACCCTATGATTGAAACTTCGGGCGATGTCTTGCGACTGTTGCAGCCCGTCAGCGGGACCAGGCTGCGGGCACACGACATCGACCGCAAAGTGCAGGAGATGCAGGTACATATATTGTTTTAGTTACCCTTTTTGCCTTGAAAAATACTGTCAATAGTCGGTCCCGGCTGTGATCCGCAGTTTTTGGACAGTCGCTACTGGAATTCAGAAGTCCGAGAGTATGACAACCAGTCTTGTCATGAGTATCGTGTTATCCTAGTAACTGGTTTGTGGAACCGACTAGGTAGATGACACTTGATTCGCTCTAGTGGAGATTCCCACAGGGAGCATGCATTGTTCTATAGCAATCTGAAGTAATGTAGTTTTTATGGTCAAACGTGTATTGTAATGCGATTAGTTTTTCCTCTCCGCCATTAATTAAGTTTTTGTGGAATATTGTGCTACTTTTATTGTAAGTTTGCAAATTTACAGAAAATAAGTAATCAAAGTACGCCTTTTTAAAGTGAGAACTGACAAGGAAACCCCAAATTCTGCTCATATTGTTTTCGTGACAGATATTGTTACCATGCATTGAATCACACAAGCACATCTATTTTAAAAACGCCATTAGCAATGCTACTTTTGCCACCTAGGTGTAGACTACACATATTACAGGAGCCTTTGTTTCTGGGGTTGTTTGAAATCACGTTTACGTCGCGTAAACGTAACAGTATCGAAGTCTAATTGGCTTTAACGTGACGCTAACGCAGTGTATACGTTCAACGAACGCTACGCTAGATGCAAATGACGCCTTAGCTGTCGCAAGTCATACCAAACAGTATGAGCAAATACAATCATCATAACATTTGTGACAAAGAGCTTTATTGTTATGCTTAGTGACTGGTTGAATAAAACATGTCGTGCCTAAGATATAACCCATTAAATTAGCACGTGTTTGTCAACATGCGCTTGGGCATTCCATAAAATGCCACGAGTCTCTGTCTGCATAGCGCATGCGTGTGATAATGTCATGTTGGCCAACCTTACGCAAGAAACGGTGGGAATTTTTTTTTTCTTTGCATTTGAGATCATTTCATTGTGTCTGGAGATAATAAGGGAGAAAACAAATAGTTTAGCTTTTGGTTTAAATACTCGTGACATTTAAAATAAATTATTTGGTAGGTACCGTAGTTATGGTTGAAAATTAATTCATAAGAGAATCATGCTAATAACTACAATGTGTGTTAATTTGGCTTTCAATCTCTGCTTCCAGGATATCGAAGACTATCAGAAACTGGACAGCAAGTCCGGTTTCGATGGAGAGTTCCAGTCACTGAAGATGTTAGAAGATAGACACGTGTTCACCAACTTCGAGGGCACCAAACCAGAGAACGTACCCAAGAACAGATATAGAAATATCCTACCATGTAAGTTTCGCTTTTCGTTTTACTACATTGAATAATATTACTAGCCTAGTATTGGGTCACTCCAGTACAAGAGCATGTCATTAAAAAAAGGCAAGTTCATCGATCACCACAGTTACACAAGACACATTGACCTCTTCAGACCTATGTATGTTCACTTGTCTCATCTGTAGGCCTATGCTTCCTCACAACGATGTCAGTAACGGCTAACATAAACTCAAAAAACCAAAAGGAGACCACCGAGTGTCTATGGATCGGGATAGCCCATGGTATATGATAGAGCTCAATATATGAGTGTCGTGGTTAATGGATGGTTTAAAAGAAAGGTTAGCTGTAAAATGAACTAGCGTAAGTACAAGAAAATGATGAGTACTGTACGTAAATAATGGAATCTTGCGTAGGTATGGGAATGGTGCCACGTAGACTCTGAGTTCCTCAAACGCGCGTGCATTATTCGTCAAGAAAAATGCTAGCATTGTAGGGGCAGGCCTATAAGTTCTGCGGTGGACGTCTATTGTCTAGAAGGAGGAGGATGATAATGATTTCTGATTCTTAATCCTGCTTCGCTCGTTTACAGATGACCAGACCCGCGTGGTGTTACGTCGGCGAGACAACCGGCCAGACACCGACTACATCAACGCCAGCTACGTCCGATCCTCAAGACTCACCGATTCTTCCTCCTCAGTGCAATCCTCCAACGAAAGCCTGGACAGTGTTCGATGTGAGTAGAAGAACTAAAACATAGTGGGTCCAGTAGTTGGATTACCCACTCGTAATGGGACCTGTGGGAATTTTGGTTTAAGTCTATGTGCAGCTAAGACTGGCAAATTTATCTGCTGAATTCGTTATAACCGTTCTAAGAAATCGATTATTTGACTGCGCTTAAGGGCCTACATCAAGTCACATTCTATTAGCTATAACGTCGAAAATATATGGCAGACATAAACAGAACTAGCATAAGCTTGTCTAGCCCGTCTGGTCTTCAAACATAATAAATTCAATTTGTCTTCTTGCCTATCAGACTAAGTAAAATTATAACTGATAGTCATGGTGTAGTAGTCTTAAGTATACTAACACCCGTATCTATAAACAAGTCACTTGACTAAATGTAATTTTTTTAAATACGATTTTTAATATTATGTAGTTTAGTAATTGCTTAAAATTACAACTGTAAAAAGTTAGAATTCTTAGCTTTGCTTTCCATGACGGTTCTTACTTTAAATTCTTGTCTATTGCATAAAAAAAAATTGCAAGTAATTACTTTAACATGACTATAGATACGGGTGTTAGAATGTAACTAGTTAGTCCATATCTAGTTTTCTGGCACTACTATCCAAATTATTCGGCCCTCTCAACCATAGAGTCCTCGGTATGAAACTCCCTGATTTCAACATTAGGTATCATTAACAGTCTTCTTCTCACCTTTTGTGTCACGCTTGTCTTGCCTGTGCGAGCAACAAACAAAGAGTATTGTCGATGGTTCTTAAAAGGTTAAAAGGGTCCTGTCAGAAGTGGGGATTTCTGGGCTTGATCTATGTTCAGTCTTCGCAATGAGACTGGCGCAAACAGTACCTTACTATGGTTGGTCTTGGTTTCTGGGAAAATCCCGTATTCCTCAGTACGTCAATCGGCAATAATGTTTTAGATTCAATAACCGAACAACAGATTTATTAATACGTGATCCGAATTGTAGAGGTACAAGGAAAAATTTCAGTATGGCCAGTGAGCCAAATAGATAATGTGCGGCGAAAAATTCTCAAGAGAAGTGAAGAGCAACAATTGTATTCTTGAATTGTATAGGTACCTTGTCAAGGAAGTTAGTTTCGGAGTACCTCTTTGTTTTTTATTGACCAAAATGATAATTTTAAACAAGTGAAGCTGGGTACGTCACACTAAAGACCAAATGGAATACTAATGAAGATGAAAACAATGAGCAAATACCTACTATTAAAGATGCTCGCACGTACCTACAATAGCACGTACATGTGGCTTTGTCTCATTTGAATATTTATGGTTGCGTTTCGAGAAAAATAAGTTTAACTTAGTACCTGAGAAATCATCATTATCTATAGCCCGACCCTACCCACTGCTGGACGCCCCCTCTTTGCTTGAGTTAGTCTCTACGACTGCACGATTTACCCGTAATGGCCGAAATGTCGACCCACACTTCTCTTTCTAGATCTGCCATCGCTGCCCCTTGCCAGGTGTCCCGGAAATAAAGTTGCCCTTTGAGTTCGATAACGCGATTTCCAATATTGAAGACGTTCATACTTCTTTGGATTTCGTCGTTTGGAACTCGATCTGCTAGTTTTATGCCGAGCATGAAACGTTCCATGACTCTCTGCGCAACTCTCTGACGTACACAGCCTCCTGTGTGAGCGTCCACGTCTCGGCAAAATCGTGGTGGGCAGAACTCTCTAATTATAGAGGTGTGTCTTCAAGCAGTGTGGAATGTTAGCTGATTTCAGGGTATCTGAGCCCAGTCTGTCACCAAGTTATCATTGTCATCCCTGACCTCAGTTAACTGTTTAGAACCTTAGCAATATAAACCGAGAAAAAAAGAAACTGAGGAACCCCAGAAAAATGGGAGTAGAAGTAATGACTGATGTTGATGATACTTATAGTTTTTTTTTTTTATAATTTCAGCATTAATACTGAACAGCGAAATAAAGAAAGCTCCGCCGTTGGTGACCAAGTCACTGTCAGATGAAGCTCTCAGAGAAGTCAAAAAGTCGTTTAATTTGGACAAAATCAACGGAAACCTGTGTCGAGATGTAACAGGTAAGAAAAGTAAAATAAATCAATGAAAATTCTCCTTTATCGAAGTTTGCACGAAGAACCTTGTAAATGATAAAAAGATAAAAACGCCGAATCTTCCTATATTGACTAATAGCCTTTCTTCTCGTTGCTACACAACAAAGACATAATTTTTAATGTAGATTCTACTGTATCTGAACACACGTACTCCTTATGTATCTGATTTCTATAAATTTTCTGATACCAGTAAAAGACAAATCATACATCGCGGCGCAAGGATGCCTCTCCAACACAAAGGACGACTTCTGGCGAATGATCTGGCAAGAAGATGTCCGAGTTATAGCTATGATCACTAACGAAGTCGAAAATGGGAAGGTACGTAAATTTGGTAAAACTTCTTCACCTTCAGCGGGGCCTAGATAAGTGATATCCCTTTCAAAGTACAAGTACTTATGAACAAAAAGCAAAAGAGTGTTAACAACAGTGAGCATCAACAAATTCAGTAGCCACTCTGTGTGTCAATGCTGATTCTACCAAGAAATAGGCAAGCCCTCTCTGGCCAAGACAAAGTAGATTCGCTGATTGTATGTCATTTTTATAGAATTTCTGTTTACTTAAATTTAGTGACCTCTAAAAAAAGGGGTTGAACACATGGGTGACAAAACCCATCCCGCGCTTTTTCCTTTCATTAGCAGTATGTCGGAAATGGATCAAATGAGACCATAATTTCTAATTAATAGTTCCCTACTGTTTTACAAACAATCCAAATCTCTCCACTTTTGGCGGTTTTGTTTAGGCTAGTTTTTAAAAAAAAGCATGAGTAGCATTGTTGTATCTTGTCATTAACGAAACATTATTTGACTCTATTCACAGAAAAAGTGCGAACGCTACTGGCCTCTGTCAGGTCATGAGGAAAAGTTCGATGGTCTCACAGTCAAGTCTATATCCGAGACACACTATGAGGAGTACCTTCTGAGGGAGTTCGATGTCTGTGATGACAAGAGTTGTCGAGCTGTCTATCAATATCAGTTCACGGTAAGAATTTTGTTTACCCTTCGGTACCTTCCAGGTGGGATGGGTGCAGGGTACAGTAATAGATCTAAAACATTCCTGCATTAAGACGTCATGGTAGGCAACCAGTATACTGTTCCAACCCCAAACAAAATGGGATAAGGGGAGGAGAATGGTAATGATGATGGTAAGCCACCAGTACCTTCGACATTTTAATGTAAACAGGTTGTTATCACACGTAGACATCCCAAGGCATAAATGGTAAGAAATAAATGCAGTATGAGATCAAAATAATACAGATCACCCTGTGGACGGGATCTCAGTTGTTCCCGTAGATGTTTATCGTAGCGAATTCGATTTAAATTGGATCTGTCGAGTCTCTCACACAATTCCTACTTTTACTAGTGCAGGAATTTATTTATTTATTTTTGGATTACCAACGAGTTACATTACATTATCATTCATTTAATTAAAACTGCTACAGAATACGTTGTCCTGTAACGCACACTCAATTACAGGTAACCACAGCTTGCACATTATCGAGTACACATGCTCTAAATACACAATTAAAATTAAAATTAGGAATACATTAAAGTTACATTAATAATAGACTCAAACAACATTGAAGTATTGCCCTGCCATGGATTAAGCCATGGGTTTTGTTTTTTTAAGTCCTTTATTGAAATGATGACTAACAAAAGTGTAGAATCAGAGAATTACCTTGAACTATTACCCCAAACCAATGAAGAGGACACAGTAGCAATAATTTCCGCGATTTTCTTCCAATAAGGGCTATCGTTTTTGAGCTCACCAGATGGCGCCACTGTCGAGTAAGGTCCTGTCATTAATTCTATTTTTAACCGACTTCAAAAAAAGGAGGAGGTTCTCAATTCGGTTGTATGTTTTTTTTGTGTTTGTTACCTCATATCTCCGTCATTTATGAACCGATTTGAAAAATTCTTCTTTTATCTGAATGGACATACTTCCCGATTGGTCCCATAGAAATTTCATCAAAATCGGTTCAGCAGTTTGGTTTTGAAATCAAAATAGCTGGAAAAAATGTCATCCAAGTAAACGAAATTGCGAAATTGATACTTGACAAGGATTTGTGTGTGATACGATAACTAAAAAGGGTAAAAAAAAACCGACTTCCAAAAAAAACACTAAAAAAAGTGGAAAATAACTTTACTTTCGGAAGTCGGTGACTATTGTTTGTTTCATTGACTTTTTTGCCACCGACTTCCGAAAGTAAAGTTATTTTCCACTTTTTTTTTGTTTTTTTTTTTGGAAGTCGGTTTTTTTTTGCAAAAAAGTTTTATACTATAAAGTACCAGTAACTTCATAAAAAAAAATGCTTTACTTACGTTTAACAACATAGTGTAAACTTAAGGTACATATTTACAATATTGTCCCTAAAATTAGCAAGCATGAAACATTAAAAAATCATTCTTCCTTCAAGTACTAACAAATTAGAACTCCCAACTTGCTACCTACAATCTTCAAGTCATTATTAATCAGGAATGGCTCAATCTTGACCACACTCGTGAATACTAATAAAACTACGAGATAAAAAAGCGCGCAACGCGGGAACACTCTATGATATAGTGACATTTCTGAAGACCTTACCCTACACGAACGCCTCTAGCAGCGAATTCATGCGCGATAGCCCCCATTCAATTCATATAATATCACTGAGTATAATTTCTTTATGTCCGTTCCAGGCCTGGCCCGATCACGGTACCCCTGGTGATCCAGACGGACTGCTGTCCTTTATAGATGACATCAACAGGAGAATGATAAAGAACTCACACGACACAGACGCACCAGAACAGGTTGGTGTTAGAATCTTTAAGCAGCTTTAACAATCAACAAAACAACTGAAGTTAAGAGTAGAATATCGATTGTCTAAACAAATGATCAAACTACTTTAGCTCAGCAACCCTAGTTGTGTCTTGATGAAGTTAATACGTAGGTTCTGCCTCTTCAATCGATCAAGTTATTGCATCCTTCTTGAGATTTTTAGCGTATTGTTTTATAGTTTTCTTTTGTTAATTATTCTTCATTTACTGCTAATTCCAATTGTTTATTTATTGAAAATTCTCCTTTTATTAACTGGTTTAAAAGTTAGATTGCAGTGGGGGTTTTTGAAGGTTCTCACTATAACTTTCGGCTGTTCTGAAAGTTTATACATATTATATATACTTCTATAATATTGAAGTAAATGTTTCAGAACATCCTGTGCGTGCATTGTTCAGCTGGCGTCGGCAGGACGGGCACATTCATAGTCCTCGACATTCTCATTGACAAAATTAAAACATCTGGTGAGACTTAACACTTTTGCATATTTACGTTTTTTTATGTGTGCTTTTGCGAATCTCTTACAGTTAATTTAGGTACTTACTTATCTTGTTGCAAAACGAATACAACACGTAACTTCGATCATGATTTTTAAGATGGCATCTTTCGTTTCATTATTACTGTTGTATCTCTAAGCGAATTCCTTGCTATTTTCCAACCATAACTGCGAATGTTTTATATCTAATTATACCTAAATTATTATCTCTAGCCTTAATTATCTATGTAGGTAAGTAAGACTAGAGTGACCGTATAGTTGTGTTCTAGAACATGCTATTTAACTTTTTTTCATCTTATTTGAGCAGTAGTAGTGACTTATTTTAGTCTTATATGCGAATTGCTTTCTAAAAAAAGTAGCGAACGTTATTGATTCACCAATCTTTACCAATTTTCAAGAATCCTAATTTATGTCTTCAGCGAATTGCTTGCTATAACAACATCGTTTCTGTAATCCGTGAAGTGTTAGGCAGAAGAGATAGATCACACATTTCGCCACCATGTTCGAGTCCCATGTAATAACTTGCTTCCCATGTTAAACTGACAAATTGGTATACCACGGTCTTAACGATGTTTTTTTCTGTTCAAGGATTCAACTGTGACATCGACGTCCACTCTACGGTGAAACTGGTTAGGGCACAGCGGAATGGCATGGTACAGAACAAAATGCAGTATAGATTCATATACGTAGCGCTGCAAGAGTACATCGACGGCAGGAACATGAAATTGCGGAAAAAGGTGTGTTGGCGTTAGACAGATGGCGACTGCTTGTTAGTCTAGTGGTTGTAAACGTGAACGCTGAGTCCGAGTGAGAGGTCCTCGGTTCGATCCTCTGGTCGGACAAACCGTTATTGGGTTTCTCAGTACCAGCTTGAGCTGCTTATATCTTTCTGGAATGCATTCGTCGGGATGATAATATTATTAGTGACGGAATGCTCATTATCGTACAAAATAACTAATAATTATGTTCTTAATGGAGAGTTTGGTGTGACATTTTTAAAAGAATAAGAGATTTTTGGTTTTTTAGGATGTTGTAAAAGTGACAAAAGACCCGTTCATCACCCATCCTCATGGTAGTATAGCACTTAGGCATATTACTTGGGTTTCAGCAGTCTCCAATTCAGAAGCTAAAAATGACGACTGAATTTTTTTTTAGAAACACATTTCGAAAATATATTATCGAATGTGAAAATTTGGACAACATCTCTATTTATTATCCTCGAGATTCGTTCAACCCGTCGTCCACGACCTTAGTTTGTGATATTGTAGGTACACCTAATTCAATGGTTGTAATGTTAGACCAGTGGGAGGAGAATAAATAAGGTCACTATAATATCAGCCTGTGCGGGTAGAGAAAAGGGCATTTTTTGCAATCAGTCTTGGAAGTCTTTTAATATTTAGGTGGTCGCCCACCGAAACAAAGAAAACAACGCACGCACAGAAAGATAGAATCAAGATTATGATGAAATAAATTGCAAAACTATGGATGTCAGACGGCAGTTTTTCCGCAATCCCGTGTTAATCCTTAAGCATTATACAATATACTTTCGCTATAGACAAGGTGTAAACAGACCCTACACGAAGCCGTTAACCAAGCATTTTATAATTAAACTTAGTACTACTCCACGCAAAAGTTATTGCTGGGAAACGACTTTTTTGTTTGGCGAAAAATCACTTTTTACGGTAGGCTCCATTGAATAGTACGGATGTCGTAAAGGTATTTAATGTAAAGTCATAACATTAAAAACTCGTATACAAGGTATAATTTTGCAACCTCGTCAAGATTCTGGAGGTTGTCATAGAAGACATAAATAATCAATATAAATAACGATACCTGGTTAATAATAATAAACGCTGCTTTTTTCAGTTGTTTTAATTTGAAACTATTTCAGAATGAAGCCCTTTTCAAAAGAGGAGAATCACCCGTTTATTGAATAAATGTCAGCGTTTTTTTGTATTTGTGAAAGCGCGGTTATAGGGCTAGTATTAGACGGGCCGCGTTTTAATACATTGTGCATTTGTGCACTTATCGATTTCCGATATTAAGAAAAATATACATATAAAAATTACCCCCCATTTTATTATTGATTCGGGTGGAGAATCATTAGCATAGTTACCTTCTTGAATTAGACGAGGATGCAAAGCAACACCTCGTATAAAAAAAAAAAACTTGTGAAATCCTTGGAACTTTGATCCCCAATGTCTTCGTAACTAGAAGGTTCTCAGATAGGGTCTGGGAGAAAAAAATTATTGCAATAACGGGTAGAATAAAGGCCTCCCGGCTTCGGAAAGGGTACTTTTATATCCATTGTTCCTGAATGAATATGTTTTATGATATTTTATGTTTTTCTAACCAGATGCACGTGAATGTCAATATTTTGTGCGGAGCAACTGACCGTCTGAATTCAACAACTCAACTGGTAGAAATACCAATATCATAAGGTTAGACCAGTTGGCATATTTTAGGCTGTTGATTCTACACGGACTCATGACGGTGGCCAGGAGGTCTGAAGAGAGAATACAGTACATCAGGTCTATCTCTCAATAGTCCTGATATTATATTTTTTGCTCTTCTTTCTACAGCATTAGTTTTAGTATATGCGAAACCTGAAACACGTGTCTAGTATTTTTATGTAAAGTATCTATTTAAAAAACTGTATCATGAAAAATCACAAAGTTATAAGGCCTTGCTTGCTGCTTGGCTTGTTATGTTACCTGGTTGTCCGTACAAAAACATACTCACCACGCGGCGGCCCTCTGTGCGCCCGCGAATAATACCTGTGTTGTGCGCGTATGATTGCGGATAAGTACTAAGTGTCGCTCGGTGTCCAACTTGTAACCTTTTTTAAATAATTTTGGGACAAAATATAACATAACATGAAATTATTGGAATCGATTCAGTTACTTATACTGAACAAACTATATTCTGGTTTCGCACATACTAAAAATAATGTTGTATTTTTAGACTTGTTTGTTCGCTCGACTAACTAACCGACTATATATACCCAGTACAATACAATGCATGACACATTCAAAATTGGATTCAAAGTATCTTAGCAAGAGGTCACAATTTGGGTAAAGTGAGCATTTTTTTTAATGTTTTCGTTGTTTGGTGCCTATGTAAACAAAAGCCTAGAGTACGCCTGATCAAAAAATGAGACAAAGTCATATCTAGCAATAGTTAAAAATATTATATCCAACCTGTATTTGCCTATATGAAGATCACGGGACTTCATTGGATGGTCTATGGGGAGCCGTGGACGTCTTGAAACATTAATGATGAACTGCAGTATTTTAAGTACCTGCCTAATATAACTTTTATTTTTCAGGTATACACGTCGGACGCATAAATCGATCGTTATAGAACCAAAGTGATTATTTAGATTTATTTATAACTTAATCCAATCAATTTAGTTTTCATAAGCGGAAGATCCGATACAGTCATTATAATTTTGATTTTTAAGTTAATGTTTAATAAACCATTGTATGAATAAGACATATCTTTCATTTAATAAGGGCATTGTAGAAGTAATTGAACGAGATGTCGAGGCATGCACACATGCGCATGGAAACGATGGATACGAAGTGGAATGAGGAAAAGTCAGTGGGTTTTCTTCAGACGTAGGTATGCTGTTTAGCCATAATTATAATGCTTTTGAAAATTTACTTTTCAGGGAAGTAAGTATAGTATACATAGACATATTTGAGCTTTGTCTCTGGAGTGATAATGCTTTGCGATGCGTCTGGTTGTGAAAACTTTAGGCTGTAGTAACATCTGATGGACCATCAGCTTGTTTGTGATCCAATAACACACAAAACATACTAAATTGAGCCATGTACGGGTGAAATTAAATTAACTAAAAACCGGGAAGGGTGTCATTGTACTCGCCATTATGAACATTTATTATGGTGTCAATCCTTATTTACGAAAACATCCGCTGTTCCATACATTTCTCTAACTTGACATAATGTAGAAAACAGCAGACTTAGTTTTTTACAATTTCAAGTTTGTTTCCTTAAAGTACTTTAAAAGTGGGAATAAAGATAAGTAAGATTACCTTTTTTCAGGCAATTTGATAGGCATCAACCGAGGAAAAAACTAAACAGCGCTCAGGGAGCCCTAACTGGAGTCAAAGCCCGGGGCAGGGTCTAGAACAGGACTGCTCAACCGCAGGCCCGCAGGCCGCAATAAGGTCCACCAACGCATTTGAATTGGGTCGCCAACAGTGGTCGGATGACGATAGACGTTTTTTGAAAACAAATTTTAAGATTCCACACCAGTTCGGAAAAAAAATTGTTGCCCCTTAAGTAAGTCAGTAAGCCAATATCTAGCCAGAAATTACAGAAATCACAGACATTATTTTACTTAAAGTATCTACATATTTACAGCCACAGTAGTCATCAGAAGTTGGTTTGGAATTTTAAAGAGAGATTTGTAAAAAATAGTGTTTTCAATTCTCAGTTTTGTGAAAAAGTAATACCGTATAACTCTTTGCTAAACATTTGAGACTTGAGTTTACTCATTATCATCTGCCTAGCAACTGTGTTGGGGTCGGCTTTCTGTCTAACTGGATGCAGCTGAATACCAGTATTTTACATAGAGGGACTGCCTATTTGACCTACACAACCCAGTTAGTGCTGGGTAATGCAATAAGTACCACATGGTAACACTGCTTGTCAGACTTTTAGGCCACTAACTATCTGAGGATCTTTACATGACAGTAGGAGCTATGGTTGAACGTGCTTTTCGAGCCACGGAAGAAACTCTGAATGTACTGGATCCATCCCCGACCGACTTTGTCAAGCGCTGCTTAACCTTGGATATCGACCCTTGTGAATGTTATTATTTAGCCAAATTTTTATTGATTACTGCTCATTGTGTAATAATAAATATTACACAATGAGCAGTTAACTTTAAGTTTTTTTAAATGTTAAAAGCGAAGTACCTACATTTCCACTTGTACTATTGGCAAGATTTTGTTTATAAGATGGCCCTCTGGTTAGCATGGAAATAGAATTTTGGCCCACCTTCAAAATAAGTTGAGCAGCCTTGGTCTTGAGTCTAGACATGCGCAGTACATCCACACAAGTGTGAGCAGGGGGACAGAAACCCTATAAAAGCCGGCTGCCGTGGCTCAGACTTCAGTAGCATGCAGTCATCAGAGGGCTGAGAACTACCTGAGGACTGCATGCTACTGTGTAATACCTTGTCATTGGCATTCATTTGCTTGAAGAGTTATTCATGTCATGATTTGGGGGGGGGGGAGCGTATGTTGAACAGTGGACGTCTTTAGACAAATGCTAATGATGATGCGTGTGGCCGGTGAAAATGAACCGTAAGCTCGTCTTAAGTAACGAGCGTTTTATATTTGATCAATCAAAATATGTACCATTGCTATCTATGCACTTTCGCCATTTTTGAGGAAGTTCATCGATTCCTTGAGTGAAAAAATTGTGTTAGCGACAGTAAATGAAATTTTTGAAGGTTTTGACTGCCTCATCGGAACTGATGTATTTTCCTTGCAAGAAATTATCCAAATTCTATGTTGGATGATGAAATATATGTTGGAGCAAGGTCCGGGGAACATGGTGGGTGTCGGAGACATGTGTGTGTGTGGTCTAGCGTTGTCCTGAGGCAGCAGTGGGCTAGGGCAATTGACCAGTCTCGGGTATTTTAACGCTAGCTTTTCTATCATAGTTTGCAATTGTTGATAATGCAAATCTCCTGTAATCATCTGGCCATATCATAAGCAGCTGTAGTTGATGTCACCGGCACTGGCCCACCAGGAACTCACCAGTACCTTTTTCTCTCTTTATTAGATTTTTTTAAATTGATTGGCACGACAATAGACATAAAGTATCAGGGTGGTACAGGTCAGTTTCCCCAAATCGACAGTTGCAGATTGGCAAGACACTGGCAAATTATACTCAATACTTTATTGCATTCCATAATGTGTACATCATAAATAACAGTCGGTATGTTAAAACATCAAATCAATTATGGACCTTGTCGGGCACAGCAAAGTTAATTTTTAATTTTTAATAGAAGAGACGATGCAGGCGTTTTTTGTTAAGGAAAAAAATAAACAAATTCACAGAACTGTCCAATCAGCGAAACTGACTAATCAACGAAACTGACGAATTAAATAAACCGTCGAGTGGGTGAAACTGACCAGTGTTACACGGACTCCACATAAACTCCTTGTAATCAAAGCTTTCTTCGACTGTGTCTTTTTCCAGCATTGAACAGACCGGCCGATATGAGGCGACACGACATCTGATTATTTTATAGCGCACAAGCGCATCAAAGTGTTTAGGCGGTTACAATGAGCGTGGAGGAGAGCGTTCTCTGCTCCGCGCTCATTGCAACTGACGCTTTGACGAATGACGCGGGCTACGGCGACGGCTGTAGCCCGACCTCAACCGCGTCACTACACAGTGCGCCCGGAGTCGGGCAAAAAACCAATTTCGAAAAGTTTAAGGTAGGTCAAAACATTATAGGTTACTTCTTATTGAACTGTGTAAATAAGGGGTACCTAGATGTATGAGTTTATTCATGTATGTATTATGATTATGGAGAAGCTATCGTGGTAATACATATGGGATGTAAACGAGTTAGCCTGAGATAAATTTCGATCAAGAACAGCCACCTCTGAGACCCGAAACAAGGATTTCGCTTGACTAGTGCCTATAAAATGGATCTTGCACCACCGGAAAATGGTGCCTTTTCGTATTCATAGCAATAAGTACTATCGGAAAGTACATAATATAGAAGACCTCAGCTTGCCAAGTTTTGAACAATCGGAATGATGTGGGCCACTGACTACTTTGATATTAAATATACTACATGTACATATATGAAAAATACAGGTGCTTGTTTTATTTTAATTTTAGTAATCCTTATGTGCCTATTATCTATTACAGTGCTGTTTATAAAGAAATTATCTTTCTAATATTAAATTTAGGCAATAATTTTTTTATAATCTATTTAATTAAAATATTTACAAGTAATTGTAGTAAAAACTTATTATTACTTAATACTACGTTCAAAAGAACTCTTGTCTTATACTTGTAAAATGACTCAAAAGTGGGTAGATAATATTGACTACCCATGAAGTAAAAAGGCAATTAAATAAATTACGAAACTTGAATTCATTAATACAACAAGCAAATTAACAAAATAATTTTGACCCCATCCAAGTATGAGGCGGCTGCACTGTGCGCGGCTCCCTGGCGCATGCGTATACGACTCCAAGTCAATAAATGTCTCACGAAATTACAAAACATCCTTTAAAATAATTATGTAACCTGGATCCAAACTGCGGTTCAGTAAATAAACCCACGACTGATAGCATTTTGATGAACATTAAAATCACTATCGAACAAAAAAAAAATATTTAACTGCAGATGTGGTAATGTAAGCAGGCTCAGAACAGTTTTACGACTTTCTGTGTATTTCCCGCTTTCGCTCAGCTAAAACCCAATCTATGTCTGGATGAAAAAGAAAACCATAAAAACTTTTTTATGCACTGCCTCATGCATGTTCATACCAATAAAAAAAGAAAAAAATTATTAAAAACGCATTTTTTTTATTTTGACTTAATCATTAAACAATTACGTCTAGATTGCAGGAAAATTATCAGAATTTCGATACACTGTTTGGTTTTTGATATACAAAGCAAAATAGATTTACAAAGTTTGTTTTGCGGTTGAAAAATCATGGTCATATTTTCTTAAAATTCCTATTGATTATTGTGCAGAACTTTCGTGTGCATGTGGTACATGCTTTTCGCCGATTTTTATTGTGAAATAAGCGAGATATTCAAGAATTTCTAAAATGCGTCTAAAACGATGTAACTAGTGCCATCTATAGGCAAAGCTTGAAGTTAGTAGTAAAACTTTGACTTCGCGCCATCTATCTAATTAGTGTGGAACTACAGCAAACAGGAGTACGATACTAGCAGCCGCGGAGTCTGTATTTGTGTTCGATTGATGGCGTGATGTAATGTTATTATTCTTTCCATTGGCATAATACATCTCTTTGCATTCTACTCTTTCATCCTGATTCCAAGACAATTATTTTCATTTCAGCAGAAGGCAGAAGGTTTCTTTCATTCTTAAGTCTCTCGGGATGTTTGGTTTGTGTCGCAGTGGCAGTACCTATTTCTGCTGCTTTGTTCAGTTTTTATCTTTTTAGGCTAGAAGCACTTGTTTTCATGCAGGAACAAAATTATCGGAGTTAGACTAGAGTCCTACACGCATGCGCCAGCCGAAACAGCTAGGCGATGACTGAAGCTAATGTTATCTACATTCTGTAAAAACTACTAATCACGAAAAATAATAAACGAATAAAAATATTTTTTTCACCATAATTATGATAGAGTGTTTCTCAGGGAAAACTTAAGTGTATATCACATATAAGGAGCTGAGCTGCCGCGAGTTATGTAGGTAAAGGAAATCTTGGAATCTGTTCAGTAAAACTTGAAGGGGCTTCCAGAGTTGAAAGTTTTATCCAGTACTGTGTCATGCGACGAAGTTTGAATTAGATAGAACCAGAAAACAGTAGACATCAACATTTTAATTTATATTATCTTCAGTTTTCATTGTCTAGGCCAGTCTACGAGGCTATTGAATTCGTGAATATCGTTTCCTACATATGTACATACTCAGAGAAGGGATATGCAGAGCTTAAAGTAAGTAGGTGACACCTGCGACTAGATTTTACAAGATTTATTGATTTGTTAAAACTTTGTGCACAAGTAAAAACTGCACAAAGGCGAACTTAATGCTTGGGCATTAAGTTCGAAAGTAAAGTTATTTTCCAGTTTTTAATGTTTTTGGAAGTTAGCCATTTTTTACCTACATAAAATTTTTAGTACACCATTGGTTATTTATGAACTTTATATATGTTCATAAATCAAAACTTATAAACAAAACACGAAACAGGAAAAAAGACTAGTCTTTATGAATTTAAAAAGGAACAGCTTTTGTCACTAGCAATAACATTTATATTTTGCAGTTTCAGTTTAGTTTCTAGTTTACACTTTTATACTATTGTAGGTGAAAGTATCTTTATAAACCACAGCAACTAAATACATTTCATGTTTAATTAAAACATCATCATCGTTCTCCTGCCCTTGTTTAATTGAAAACTGGGAATCTAACAGCGGTAGACAGCTGTCTAGCGCCATCTGTTACCCACCCTCGGAATAATACTAAAACATTCCTGCACTAACAGATCATGGTAACCCCCCAGGTCCCAATTTGTTCTATACTTCTTTATCTATTAGTTGTCATCTTATGAGCCTTCCCTTTTATGCATTTTCATCTTTTATACAGTATAGCCATCGTTTCTTTGGTCTTCCCCTACTCTTTTGGCCATCCAGATTCATGCCAAAAACTTTCCTCACGACATTTATGAATTGCGCTAGTCACCCCGGCGCATTATTACTACAGCTATGTTACTAAATCACAACAACAGCAACTCATAAATCTCCTATCTAGTTATGCAACCTGAACCGCAACGGGTTATCACCGTGAGAGCATAAAACGCACGATTGCAGTTTAGGGTGGCCCTTCCCGACCGTAGATGTATTATCGTTTATTTAGCACTTTTAAGTACCTAGCAGTAAGCCATGTAACCATAGGATAAGTTTAATAGCATTATACGAGAGCATGCGCTTCTGCTCACACGTATTACTATTTTTTTATTTAACGCTCCCCATAACTTGACTGGCGCAGCCGGTAGGATCGCCGAATAGAGTTGCGCCGTCCTTCGCGAGTTGTATCCGAAATAAACCTTTTTCGTGATCGCGTTCGGGTGGCCCTGAGCAGCTGTGGTGATTCTACGAACCAAACAAATATTTCGTCAAAGTGAACTTGGAGCTGAAAATGAAAAAGGCGAGCTGGTGAGTCTAAATTTTCACCTTCCTTTCCTATTTCCTTTGTTATTTTGCGATTAGAAGTCTCGCGTTATAACGTTATCTGGTTTTGCATAAAATCTGTAAGGCTAGTTTAGTTATAGAAAAAGTTATTTAAAGTGATTTACATTTAAAAAGAAATATATTGAAATATTGTTACTTGAATTAAATATTGAATTAATTTTAAAGTTTTATAAGATTACTATATTACTGTGTATTTTAGATTATTATTGTGTGTTAATTAATTGTCTTAAAAATGGAAGGTCAAGTAAAAATTATCATGATTCCAAATGAAATGATTAAAATTATTCCGCTGTTTGATGGCGATAAACGTCATTTAAATCTTTTTATCCGTAAAAGTGAATATATTATAAATAAGTACAGGGGAAGTGACGAGCAAAACTTGTATGTAATACATGCGATAACGAGTAGATTAACTGGAAATGCCGCCGCGCTTATCAGTGAGCGCGAGGATATTGTTACATGGGAAGATTTTAAAGAGTTACTTATACAGCATTTTGGAGATCCAAGAAGTGAAGAATGTTTAGCTATTGAATTGGAAACTATGCGCATAAGAAATGGTGAATCATTTTTGGATTTTTGCAATCGTATTCAATCAGTGCGTAGTATTTTAATATCAAAAGTTAATAGATTATCGATTAGTTTGCGGGAAAGTAAAATAACTATTTATAATAATACGTCATTAAACGTTTTTCTTTATAATCTACCGGAAAATATGGTGCGTATTGTAAGATTAAAAGCGCCGTCCACTTTGGAACAGGCTTTATCTTTTGTATTAGAAGAGGTTAATTTCCATGACCAATATAATGCCCGAAATAAAATTATGCTGACGTCCTCCAGTAAGCATGGTGGACCAAATAATACACCGACTTTTAAATTCGGCACAAATAATTTTAATACGCCTCTTAATAATAATAAACCTATTTTTACGCAATCAAATATACAACCCAAACCATATTTTGTTAACCCTCAAGGTCAACAATTTGGGATGCGTCCTTCACAATTTGGACCCCAAGGTCAAACATTTGGTTACCGCCCGCAAGAATTTGGAATGCGACCGCAACAATTTGGGTTGCGCCCCCAACATTTTGGGATGCGCCCTCAGCAATTTGGAAATCAGCAAATAAATAATAGACCCTTAGAGCCATTTGGCAACCAAAACCCATCGTTCAATAGACCTTTACAGCCAATAGGCATTCAGCAACCTCAAATGCAATCTAGTGACGTCACAATGCGTACTGCGCCTCCGGCCAAGGTCTATGTAAAAGGATTTAAATTAAATGAGCTTGATCTTGACCATAATGACAACAATCTATTTCCCTATGACTACCAATTAAACGATGAAAAAGAATATGACTTTGAAATTAAATATAAAAATGGGAAGCAGAATACAAACGCTGATGCGTTGTCCCGTATAAAATTACACGCATTAGGCTCAGATGAAGACGGATTATCTATGGAAGTTAATTTAGATGAGAAAGAGCAAAGAACGGAAAAATCTCAAACTACTAAACAAGTAGATAAATTAAATGATACCGATAGTGACGACTCTAAAACAATTTCCATCTCGGATTTGTCCGCAACTGTAACAGCCAGCTCTGAAAATGATATAAATGAACCCATTCCACTTATTCCTGCAAAAGATAAAACATTCACAATACATTCTGCCGAAGATATGGAATCAATTGGCATTCCAATATTACAAGAAGCAATAGACACTAAACCCAACCAGATATTAGTCTTTACATGGCACAAAAACGATATCCAAGTTAGTGATCTTTCCCGTGAAAAACAAAAAATCCTTGAAGTATTCTTACCATTAAACAATGATGAACTAATTAAACAGTTTTTAAAAGAATACGTTAAATTTAAAACTAAATACTTCATATATTTTGAAAACGAAGAGCATAAGAAACAATTTAATAAAATTATTATGCAGTTATTTAAAAAGGGTACGGTTGAGTTCATGGAATGTACAGAGCGTGTAGTTTTTGTTGAAGATGAAAACGAACAAAAAGAAATCATCTTACAGCACCATGAAGGAAAAACGTGCCATAGAGGTATAAAAGAAACCATGACTAGGATAAGGAGAAATTATTTTTGGAATAACATGCAAGAGACAATTTCAGCCGTAATAAATAATTGTGAAGCATGCCGTAAAACCAAATATGACAGAAAACCCATAAAGCCTTTTCTACAGTTAACTCAAACACAAAATGCACCATTTCAGGAAATTTTCATAGACATCTTTGCCATAGAATCTGTATACTATCTTACATTAGTCGACGCGTTCAGTAAGTTAGGACAGGCAATAGAAATATCGAATAGATCTACACCTGAAGTAATACGTGCACTTATTAAATATTTTTCCATTTACGGAACCCCCAAAAAAATTAGTTGCGATCCGGGCAGTGAATTTAATAATGAATTAATGAAGGAGTTAATGATGATGTACAACATTCAATTACATATCAGTACACCTAACAACCCTAACTCAACAGGCATTGTAGAGCGTTTCCATTCGACTATAATAGAAATATATCGTTTAGCTAAGTACGATCGAAAATGTACTGACGCAGCCTCCGTTATGACCTACTCAATAATGGCATACAATCATACCATACATACAACAACAGGTTTGACACCATTTGAAGTGGTTTTCGGTCATACCGATTCAAATTCTGTATTAAATGCAAATTTCGAGAAACTCTATACTCAACAATTACTCAAAGATCATGCGAAGCGTACTAAACGCCTCTATAGTTATATATCAGATAAGATGATCGAAACAAAGCAAAAGATTAGAAATAACAAGGGTGGTGAGATAAATGAAAATTTTGAAATAGGTGACGTAATTTATGCAAAAGAGGTTAACACCAGACTAAGTAAAGATAAGCCACGTTATAGAAAGGCAACTGTTAGCGGTGATGTAGAACGTAATGTAATTCCAGTAAAAATTGGAACTAGACTCACAAAAGTCCCAGTCAAAAATATTAAACGTCCTCCGCAGGTGGTGCCTCCCGCTATTGGCAGTAGCGCAAATAACATGGGCCCTTCAACTTCAAAAGGTTGAGAAAAACCCTGGTATCCTTCCCGTGAAACAAGGGCAGGCGTTTAAACAAGTAGATAAGTGGTTAATTATAAAACTTTTAAATTTAGATAGTTTAGGTAGCGATCTAGAGTTAAGTTTAATTAAATATAATGAATTCAGTAAATTAGTAGATGTTAACAAACCTTACCGCCATGAGTTCTTAGGAATTCGCACTCAATCGGATTATCTGAAGGATAGAACTATCGAAAAATTCCAGCAACTTGTACCAGCTAAAAGATTTAAGCGAGGACTAATAGATCCCCTTGGGTCTATGATTAAAATTGTTACAGGTAATTTAGATCATAGTGACGCAATCCAATATGATTCCCTCATTTCTCAGTTAAAAAGCAATCAATTAATAGTAGATAAGAAAATAACTTTGGTCTCTAAAATGTTAGATGGTTTTGTTAACAGTACAGAAATCTTACATAACAATACATTAATTTTAGATGAACGTTTAAAAAGAATTGAGAGATTGGTTAAAAATATAATCACTAAAGAAGAAAATTCTATTTACTCTACTTACATTTTAGGAATGTTTAATATGTTTTTAACAAACTTTAGAACGATTAATATAATTCTAAGTGAGATTGAAACGGCCTTAGCCTTTAGTAAGGTATCTGTACTGCATCGATCAATTGTTAATTCCACTGAACTATTACACATGTTACAAACTATAGCCAAGACCGAAAATCTGTTATATGCTGTGAATGAGAATAATTTAGTTAAATTTGAAGATTGTTTAACTGTTAAAGCCTTTATTAAACGAAACCAGATCACGTTCATAATAGAGATTCCATTAATTAAAAACAGTACTTATAGTTATTTTAAACTTTACTCTTTACCTATTATTAACACAGATTTAAACGAAACTGTAATAGTAGTCCCTAAATATCCCTACCTTTTGGTGAAAGACTCAGATTACTTACCAGTCGTGAGAGCCTGTAAACAGATTGCAATAGATGACAAATTCTTATGCACCGATGACGATGTGTTGACCCACCTAGAGCCATTATGTGAAGAACAGTTGATGAAGTTCCATTCCAATGCAAGTGCATGTGAGCAGCATACAGTTGACATAGAAGATTTGAAAGTACAACGAATTGGCCGTGGAAGTTGGATTCTATATACAAAGAATAACATTATAGCAAGTAAAAAATGCCATGATGACGCCATGAGCCACGAGTCTCTACAAGGAACATACATAGTAACCCTGGAAGATGCCTGTAAAATTAACATTGGGCACATACATCTACAAAATTACCAATTTTCTTATACACATCTGAATTATCCAATAACTCCAATCATTACTCTACCAGCGTTGAAACAAGAAAAACGTACCAACAGTGTCAGTGCAGTGAATATGAAAGGTATAAATCTAGATGAGCTGAAAGAGTTAGCTCAAGTAGTGAAAATGAGCCAAGTGAAATACAGTGAAAATTATAGTGCGGTTAACACTAAGAACATTAGTTTAGGTACGGTAATTCTATATGTAATTCTACCTTTAGGATTTGTAACTTTTCTTGTTTTTAGATATAAAATCCATTTATTAAACTGTCGACGAAATGATCAGAATTATAACAACCCTGATAATTTCGGTCTTGAGGAGGGAGGAGTTATGCAACCTGAACCGCAACGGGTTATCACCGTGAGAGCATAAAACGCACGATTGCAGTTTAGGGTGGCCCTTCCCGACCGTAGATGTATTATCGTTTATTTAGCACTTTTAAGTACCTAGCAGTAAGCCATGTAACCATAGGATAAGTTTAATAGCATTATACGAGAGCATGCGCTTCTGCTCACACGTATTACTATTTTTTTATTTAACGCTCCCCATAACTTGACTATCTACCGTTGCAAATAACATTTTGATAAATATTATATAAAAACATCAAACGAAAAACTCAACACCGTTGTCAATGGGAAATATTTTAAAAGTGTGGTATCACTGAAAACCACGTGGGAAAATGCAAATTTCGCGGGCAATTTAGATTTTCTCTTTCAAACTGTAGATGTCGCTAGTGGCGTTTCTCCACGTTTCCCCTAGAAATGTTGCCGTTTAGAATTGTGTTACTAGGAGTGCAGAAACGCAAAGAGCTTAAATGACCAAAAAACGTTGATCCCTGAGGGTGTGTTCAGTTTTTGTGGTGTTGCCAGGTGTGGTGTTTTCAAAGTCCCATTTATATTGAAATTTTAATTTTCTTTAAGACATTAACATGTAACAAATACGAAAATGTATGTGTGTGAACATTACGCAGATGTTGAATGGATACATGGAATTTTATACAAATAGTCAGACATGTTTAAATTAATTTAAAAAAAAAAATTGTCAACTGCCGCTTTAATGTTTAAAAAGCAATAATACGAAGATGACTGTTGCACTATTTTAATAATAAGTTACTGAAATAGAATAATAAGTGACCTTTTCTTGAAAATGGCGCGAAATCCTTTCCATTATTCGACGTCGACCATGGGTCCAACGCATGATTGGCGCTGCAATACTGGATGCCCCGCCCAAATAGTACGAGAGCCCATGACCAAAATTTTCTCCTCATCTTTTTACGAACAAAACTATAATAGATTATGGTTGTTCTGATGGCAAAAATACTAATTTCAGAAATGTTTTAAAAAAATACCTGTTTCATGGGAATTTCATTGATTTTTAGAATGTAGTCGAAGGATTTTAATTTTAATTTTTTATTGGAAGGATTTTAGATACTGAAAACACAATTTTCAGACACCATAAACGTACTCACATCATTTTTTCAGCCCGGAATCACCCACTGTAAGGCATAAGTGTCCCCTTTTATCAGCCATCCTTCTTTGCTCTGTGCGTCCCTTATCCATCTGTTTCCCGTGAGAAAATTGTGATTGAGGCAAAAACCTATAACAAACCTGTTGGTCAGTTGATGCGAATAAACTCCTTTTTAGAAGACGAGTGTGAGTTGCAGCCACAGCACCATGATGAAACAGCAGCAGCCATCACAGCATGATGAGCTTGGAAAATATGGCACAAAAGTGTCGAAACATGTTGCAACTCACACCCATCCCTACCCATCTTCCTAAGAATCAAAAATATGCCGTCCGGTCTTTTTTTGCCATCATCGTGTGCCAACCATTGAGTTCTAAAACAGCTGGAAAGCCAATGATGACAACAGCTCGTCGCTTGATGTCGTTTATGTTCGCGTGCCACGTAAATAACGATTTCATATCATTTTGACCGTAAAAAGATCCGAGATGGTTTTGGTCGTGTGGTTCTGGGCTCTCGTACTAAAAGGAAATTTGCCACACCCCTAAAGTTAGTCAGAGTGGACCAAAATATCATGACCTACTACTAACTGGAGACCTAAGCATGAATGTACTGTATTGAAATTCCTAAATTAACTGGATGCACTTTAACACACACGTGCAGGATGCTCAAAAGTTGCAAGTGACGAAAATATACTGGGTGCTTTACACAACACGCTTAAAACAAGAAAAACATGAAATAGCACCATGGCCACCTGTTATGAATTCCTCTTTGCCGTGTAAACCTATGCCACAATATCTAGACCTAGAGTACAGTCAGCCCCAAAAAGATGTGAAATACGGACAAGGAACCATTTTGTTGTCCACTTATTGGTATTTTCTACTTCTCCAGTGTTTGATTAGAAGTCTTCCTACTACAATCTTATTTTTCTGTGCTTGTACGGCATATTAGCCATTCATAATTTTTTTATGTCGTTCGCAAATTTTGTTAAATCGTGTACCTGCATCTGGGGGGTTACCATTTTCATCAGTTAGTGCAGGAATGTTTTAGGACTATTCCGAGAGCGGGAAAGTGACAGCGCTAGACAGCTGTCTAGCGCCATCTCTTACCGACTCTCGGAATAATACTAAAACATTCCTGCACTAACAGATCATGGTAACCTCCGCAGATCATGGTAACCCGCCTGTATTTTTGTTATTATTAGGTAGGTTCCTATTGTTAAAAATCAAGCATGTACATAAGTATGTACGGTGGCAGACATCATGGGTTCAGTGTCAATGATCGATACAATTCCCAAAAGTTATTATATTTATATTTTAAAGCGTAGGTAAACACAACCCTTCTTTCATTCGATACGACCATACGATCCGTCATTTTTACTGTAGAGTGTAAAAGCAACCTGCGCAGAACGAAAGTGAAAGTGAGTTCTGCGCAGGTAAAAGCGCGGGAAATTGTATTGATTACCTCCTGGATACTCCCGTGCTACTGGTATATTTTGCCGGCAAACGTACAAAACAAAGCGTTTACCATTTCAGTTATTAGGAAACCAGAACGCCGTTGGAGGTGACTTTAGGGTATTGTAACTATTGTAAGGCACGTCAATAAAAATATTTTTTATGTAAATTTTCGTATTTACTAATTATTGTAAGCAATTATCGTGTAGCCAGAATTAAGTTTGTAAGCTTTATAAACAACTTCCGATTCTTTTAGTAAACATGTTTAGGCAGGAAATAGGATCTCACGTGAGCATTAAGTTTTAGCATAATTTTACTATTATGGTGAAATGTAGGTTGGTTACCTACATATTTGCCTAATACTTCTGGAATTAGCAGGCTAGGTAATGTTTTCTAAAAATAAATTAGTGTTATTTTACATCGTGTGCTGTACAAAGAGTGTTTTAAAAATGAAATAGGTACAAGGTTACTGTAATCTATACTAATACTATAAAGTATCCCGTCCTATCCCACCAAATTTTTGTTAAATACCCGTGCGAAGCCGGGATGGACCACTAGTCAGATAATATTTTCAGAAAAGTTGAATTTTTGCCTAAGTTCTGCGAACATCCGTCACGAGTTGTCGGATGCAAGGATGATGGAAATTGTGTCGTATGGTGTAAATATCAGGCGGGCGGAGCTTGTCTGAGCTTGTACCGACACTTCCGCGATACAACACATACAGCTTGCTATGTGTGCACCGCTGGTTTCAGCGTGTCTGCCGAAAATACACTTCATTGCATAAACATGAACGCATATATCTTAAATACTTACAGTCAAATATGCTTTAAAAACTATTTTGGGAAGCTAATTCTTCAAAGGTAGCTTACTTCGTAACTGGTGGCCTACCTACCATGACGTCTTAATGCAGGAACGTTTTAGTTCTATTCCCGTGTGGGAAAGAGATGGCGCTAGACAGTTAGAGCTCTCTTTATAGAGGTCATAGTAGGCCTGCAGTTTTGATAAACTTATTTTTTTAAATTTTAAATGCTTGAAAATGCTTTTAAATAACACGTGCCACGTGTAAAGATTTCATGCACGCCAGTGTATCCTGTATCGATCGCTACACAGTGAGTCTGAAATTTCGCAGTAATTAGCGGAAATAATATAGATAGAGAGGGATGGATGGATACCGAGCTGCTGAAACGAAAGAGATGAGGAATGCACTTAAGCATGTGTGCCACAAAAAAAGCCTACAAGAATTTGTAACACACTGCTATGCAAAACAGATGAGAGGCGACGATAACTATCTCTCTCTTTCTTTCTTACAGGAGAGTGGAATATTTCTGTCCTCTTTCTACTTGCGTGACGTCAGTGATCTATCTATGTGTGTTAAGGGAGAATAGTGCATACACTGCTAGTACGAGAGCCCACGACTCATTTTTTTTGTAATAACGTCCCATTTTCGATGCAGCCAGTAAATTGTCGAGCAACTGAAACTTTATTTTAGTTTTTGGAGTTATTTTCATAATCCCGGAAGCCAATGTCTGAAGACAAACTTTTTCGTAATCAAATGACGAAACAGATGTAACTACTTACTTACATTTTGCTATCAGACGTACGTGATGAAAAAATTGGCATATTTTTGACAAAGCAGAAAGGCTGAGCTTTCTGCCCAATGTGCCCAATACACCTAGTAGGGTTATTGATGATATGGTTTTAAAGGGTTTTGGCCGAAAAACGATGCGGCAAGGTTTTAGTCGTGGGCTCTCGTACTATCCTATCCGCCCCTAACAACAACCCTCTGACCATTACTTTCCTCTCTTGTCCTCTTAGACCTTCATAATATAACTGTGTCTCATTCCCCCAGGATGAAGTTGGGATGAGCAATGTTAGAATTTGTGACGTTCTCCAATTCATATAGTCGTAATAATATCTGTCTCTTTTCTTCTTACTACAGAACACAATATCTCTCCCTCTTTAGGACGCACACATAGACGATTAGTGCGAACTATGTACATTTATCAGGCACCCCTTTAAATGCTCAAAATCCACCTCCTGCATGATTTGCGCTCCTAGTACTTGTACGTCCGAAAGTCCGCTTGGGATCGCGCGGACGTGTGGTTCGGGGCTTCGGGCACGTCCGAAAGTCCCGTAGGCGACAGAATCTCTATTCCGTATTTATGCAATACTATATGCCAGCGGCTTCGCCCGCGTGGAGTTCGATAATTGACTCACTGAATCGTCCTACCGGGATAAAAAACTATAATCTATCTCTGTGCCAAATTTCATCCTGATCTGTTCAGCCGTTCTGACGTGATTGAATAACAAACATCCAGCCATCCAAACTTTCGCATTTATAATATTAGTATAGACTATAATATTAGTATAGACGTGGCGCAAGCAGCACTTACCGCCGCAAGGTCTTTCAAAGAAAGTCATTGAATTGTGATTGTATGTTAATTTAATCGACGTTATATACTTCTTATTTATTTAAGCACAAAATGAAACTAGGGACTGTAATAAAAATGACGGTTTTTTCTCCAGGTATAGTTAAATCGGATGAACTAAGATTTTTTATAAATGAAAACAAAGCAAACTCGTTTTTAACTCTTGCGGTGCTAAGCCCAGCATATGGGTCCGACAATAATTTGTTCGTGTGCGCACAACCCGCCTGCCGAGTCGTATTTTTAGGTAGCTTTAGATGAGGTGCATACTAGAACTAGAACTAGACTACAAAAATGGATTATTCGAACTTAGCAGCGAAAGTCTTCAAAACGGTGAGAGCTATTAAACTCAAAGGGATCTTTCTTCTTTCAACTGTTCTATTAGGTATACCATCATATCTTCATATAAAGGTTTTGAACACTTGTTTGCATTTGATGGGCCTCCGCAATGGCCTCCGATAATTAATGGATTAATTCAATTGAATTATTAATTTAGTGATTTTGTAGCACGGCTACGATAGCTGGCAGCGTAGCTGTCGTAGCACCCACTTGCTACGATTAAGCCTCTTGTAGCACGTTCAAGCGTGTAGTAGAAAAACTATGCCAGTTGCTTGGAAGTAGTACAGTCATGCTGTATGCAAAAGCTCGGAGGAACCCGGTATGGCCCGATTCATTCGTCTTCACGCACACAAAACCCATATTTTTACGAACAGTAGCTGAAACACAAATACTAACCCGCTTTTGCGAACCAACAACTTCTGAACATTTTACAGGAATTAAACCAAAAAATATTGGTGAACAGATACTTTATAGACCACAATATGTTCTATTACAAAAAAATCATCGGACTGTAACACTTTTTATTTTCTTGCTCTTACTATTCTTGTCTTGGTGTAGGATCGGGAAGGTCCTCTAGTCAGCACCGGCGGCGCCGTTTCCTCCTGCAGCTGCGTTTCCTCCTGCAGCTACGTCTCCTACGGCGGCGCCGGCAGCAGCTACGGCGCCGTCTGCGTCGCTTACGTCGGCAACACGCCTCACGGGCTGCCCAATTCAAAAAGTGAGAGCCTTTCCTTTCCAAAAAACCCAAGGCAGCTCCATTTTCTAAAGTAGTAACTACGGAACTAGTTAATTCTTCGGTGTCCATCCCACATTCAGAACTCAGGTAATGCACGATCTCGCTCATAGTGGCCCCTGACTTCATCTCCTGGAGGAACTGGATGATTAACTTTCCCGGGGGCTTGCCCGGGACCGGGAAGCTCTCAGGAGGTTTGGGATCTGCCTCCTCTGTCTCCATCGACACTTGTTCCATTTTTTAATCAAATCATTAACGAAAACATCAAATTTTGTTTATGTTTCATCCAAAATTAAGAATTTATTTTTGAAATAAAATTGGTTGTTAAAATTGTTGAAATGTCAAAATAGTCATCATGGTTTTGTAAGAATAGTCTCTAGTTCTCATTTCAAATAAAATCCAAGAGGAAACTCTATGGTAAATGATTAGTTCACATCGTCAAGACCTCTTCAAACATTAAACCAAGGTTTGCACAACACTGCCTATCTTCGATCAAGCACTGAACATCATCATCCTGCAGCAGTCCACTGCTGGTATAGTAACTTTTACACAGCTGCTACCTACCTTACTACCTCCTACATAACTTGCAGAGACGTAGCTCCTTCTAGTTTGAGGGCATGATGTTTTTTTAGTACTAGGTAGGCTTGCGTTTAGTATTATGTTGGCAACACCAACTGTCATCGGGTCTACTGTAAAGTAACATGATCGGCCCATAATAGCCAGCTTGCTTATTTTAAAGCTATAGAGAGCTGGCCAGAGATTGAGAAACTTAGTTGAGTCAGAGCTAAGCAGCCCAGCTGATTTGTTCAGTTAGCCGCTTCTTTGCGCACTGATTAATGGAGCAATACTTAAGTACTCGGAAGATAACCTCCTTTCATTAACATTGCCCCCCCCCCCTGTCAATGTCATTAAAGAAGGGGTCTGAGGATGTGGTGACATCTTAAATTCTGTACCAAAAGGTTATGCAGCTAAAAAGTCTTAACAATATTAATTCTTGATGTCGGAAAAATAATATTTTAGATAAATATCCATTAGCATTTTTATTACACAGTTAGTGTTGTGTTATGTATCAACCGAGTTTTGTCCGGCAAATTGTTATATAATGACAATGAAGAAATGAAAACGAATGTATTTTAATAAACGTAAACTTTTTTTTTAATTAGCTTATTCTGTCCCACTGCTGGGCAAAGGCCTCCCATTCCTTTCCAATTCTCCCGGTGTTTGCCTTCTCTGGCCAATCATACAGGAATGAGCCCAAATCGTCACGCCAGCCAGCGTTTCTTGGGCCTGCCTCGGTGACGACGACCGTCTTCAGGCACCCACTGTGTGGCAATTCTGGCCCATCTGTCCAGACCTAACCTACGTTTATTAAAATACACTTGTTGAACAAGAATGACATATGACAGTGTACTTATTTGAAATTGTTTTATTTTGCGTCTCAAGTACCCGAGTCTAATCGAAATCATATATCTAAATAGCACCAATACCTGCCTTATTACCTTCCTACCTAATCGTTGTTGCTAATAATATTAGATATTTAAAAATACGTATAGGGATCCTAGTGGTACGCAGTGTTGTTGGTACAAAATAATAGATGTCGCCACTTTTAAATGTAATCAATAATATTATACTGCGAGACGGCCCTCCTACCCTTTTGGTATTCTATTCTTTGCTCTTATTTTTATTTTGACACATTGGCATAATCTTTGAAGCTTTGATTTTAACATCGAAAATTCGGAAACAATGTTACATCCGTAACAGAAGCCAAAACATAGATGTGATACGATGTCTCGCGACTGTCACCACCAGGAGCAAGACCAGAACACGGGCAAACTGGTGATGAGCGCATTTTATAAAGTAGCGGACAAAGATGGCGCCACGGCCGAAGAGATCACGAACTACTTGCAGGACAAGTTCGGCGACGTGTGGAAGGCGAGTACATTAACCAGCAAGGCAGAAGAGACATTAAAGAGGAGTGCCGTGCTGGGCTTTCTTGAGCGGCAGGGAAGCAGGTACGTGGCGAACGTAGCCCGCGGCTGCAGTGGGCGAGCGAAGCGCCGCAAAAAGAAACCTTGCAAACGGTGCTATAAAAAAAAGCCACATCCATGCGGTTCTTAGACTTAACATGTTGTGAATGTTTTTAGAAAAAGTAAATAGTGCTGTGATTCTGAATTTCTCTATGATTTACCCACCTAGTGAGAAAAACCGTTAGCCAATTTTCATATTCGTCGAAGGTTTCCGCGGGCCATTCGTATGATCAAATAGGGTATCAGGACACTTTCGCGAAAGATATTTTGTATGTATCCTCCGATTCCTTCGTATTTATTTTTATTTAAATACATAAGTATTTCAGGACTAGAAGTAAATAAATTCATGGGCTGATGTACCTACAGAATTAAATTACTCGTAAACTAGCTTTTGCCCGCGACTTCGTACGTGGTACTTAGAAACTAGTAAAAAATAACGGAAAAAGATCATTTAGCCTATATTTTAAGTTAGGCATCTAGCAGTAGAGTGGTGAAAACTGCATTCAAATCCATGCAGTAGTTTTTGCGTGATGCGCGTACAAACATACAGACAGACAAATATTCTAAAAACTGTTGTTTTGGCTTCTGTTGCTCTAATAAAGAACCCCTATATATTTTTTTTTATATCTTCAATGTACAGACATCGGCCTGTTACAATTTTAATATAATAAGTATGTATAGATAGATATAGGTAGGTACCAAATACTTTTACTCATAAACTATGAAGAACTGCACCCCAATTGTGTAACACTCATTCAATCACATTCCGAAGGATTTGGAAGAAAATTCCAAAAACATTACCATTTTAAACTACTAGTGTCAGTTTTAATTTAAAAAATAGTTTTTCAGAATTTATTTATCCCTTCCCGACAATGTCTATAATGATTCTCGACCCGAATCAATAATAAAATGGGTAGGTAATTATTTATATTTTTTTCTTAATATCGAATATCGGTAAGTGTACCTACACCGACACCCGTATTAAAACGCGGCCCGCTTTCACACACACAAGCAAACCTGAGTTTGTTTGTGTGTGTGAAAGTGCGGTTTTAGGGCACCCGTTTATCGAATAAACGTCACGTTTATTCTAAACGGGTGATTCTCCTTTTTGAGAAGGGCTTCATTCTGAAATAGTGTGAAATTAAAACAAATAAAAAAGCAACGTTTGTTATTATTGACCTGGGGGGTTACCATGATGTGTTAGTGCAGGAATCTTTTAGAATTATTCCGAGAGTGGGTAAGAGATGGCGCTAGACCTGCCTAGCGCTGTCACTTTCCCACTCTGACCATAGTAACCCACCAGGTACCGTAATTTATATTAATTATTTACGTCTTCTGTGACAACCTCCTGAATTTTGACGAGGAAGTAAAACTACATCCTGTATAGACATGGTCGAAGTCGGAATACATAAACTCTAAATTATAATATCTATTTATGAAAAACATTGATCTTTTAATCTAAAGGAGTCTTTTTTGTGCAGTAAATGACGGTATGTGAAACAGTCTTCGTCTCTTATGAATCAAAAAGTTTTTTTTTCTAAATTACATCTTCACTGTACTGAATCAGTTAAGGAAATCATCGTAAAGAGAGACAATTAAATGTAAAAAACCAATTTACAGAAAAATACATCATGTTTTTGTATTAACGCTTTCAATTCTGGCAGTCCTCTCTGGTTTCGCAATAAACAGATTTCAAGACTACCTACCCCTTTACAAGACCCGCGGCAGGTCAGCTCATACAAAAGCTACATGTATAGACACCTAAGACTTCCCTGAGAAACACTCTATCGTATGGTGAAAAAAATAAAATTCGTTCAGTATTTTTCCTGATTAGTAGTTTTTACAGACAGTCACGCTAGGCTGTCTCACCTGGGATTACCATGAGCTTTCGGCTGGCGCATGCGTGTAGGAGTCTAGTATTACTCTGCTCCACAATTTTGTTCCTTTATACAAACACGCGCTTCTAGCCTAAAAATATAACAAAATAGCAGCAATAAGAAATAAAGACTGCGTAAACTAAACATCCCGAGAGACTTATGAAAGAAAGAAAACACAAGTTTCCTTTGTGGTGAAACTGAAAATAATTGTCTTGGATTCAGAATGAAAGAGATATGCATGCTATTATGCCAATGGTATGAATACCAACCATAGATACCGTTTTTTTATATTTTTATGATAACATTACGCCACGCCACCAAGCGAGCACAAAGACTGACTTTGTGGTTGCTTGAGGCATGACTGTTTGCTGCAGTTCCACAGTAATTAGATAGATGGCGCGAAGTTAAAGTTTCATTACTAACTTCAAGCTTTGAGCATAGATGGCACTAGTTACATCGTTTTAGTCGCATTTTGGAAATTCGTGAATATCGCTTATTTCATAATAAAATTTGGCGAAAAGCATGTCCCACATGCACAATAGAGTTCTGCACATGAATCAATAGGAATTTTAAGAAAATATGACCATGATTTTCCAACCGCAAAACAAACTTTGTAAATCTATTTTGCTCTGTATATCAAAAACCAAACAATGTATCGAAATTCTGATAATTTTCCTGCAATCTAGACCTAATTGTTTAATTATTAAGTCAAAATAAAAAATAAATAGTTTTTTCATCCCACCATCTCGGAAAGAGTATTTTTAATCTTCAATATCTGAGTGGAAAAGCCGTTTTTATTCTCTAGAGGATAAAGTAAATTGAATTTAGAACATCGTGTGCACTAAGTTTGTGAATTAAAAAAAACATTAAACCTATTTACTGCTACCTCTATGGTGCCGAATATATCATACAACTTTTTTTTAATTTGTTAAAAACTCAGACTCGGAACCTTCTTGGTGTTCTTTTTTCAATTTGCTTTGTACGCGGTTCTTTACGCGGCATTTTTTCACGTCATTGTTAAACCTTATTAAAAGGAGCCAAAACTTTCTCAGAAAACGTTTTGCTGGCATATTTTATAGAATTATCCGAGAACAAGAAAGCAAGCACTCTATGGAGTACGTATTCGATGCTAAAAGCAACAATAAAGATGAAAAAAGACAAACATATCGATACCTATCCTAAATTAGTGGCATTTTTAAAAAGAGCCTCATCTGGTCATCAACCAAAAAAATCGAAGGTTTTCACAGTATCTGATATTGAAAAGTTTCTTAACGAAGCACCCGATTCCGTATATTTGGCGGCAAAAGTAAGTCAGTTGCACATTCAGTATCTACTTAAGTATATTAATCTCAATTAAATAGTATACTTAGTAGATGTTGATAGGCATAATTATGCGTTCATATCAATTTTATTCATTTATCTACTACAATACTCTTTACGTTACAGGTTGTTCTTATTATTGGAATAAACGGAGCATGTCGAACTAATGAACTAACACAACTTAATGTCAAAAACATTGAGAAACATTCAGATGACTTACTATTAATTAATTTACCTAATACAAAGACAAAAAGAGACCGCAACTTCGTCATTCGCAAGGAATACGTAACGATTGTTGAGAAATATCAAGCCTTACGCCCGCCTAACACTCCAATCAATCGATTTTTTCTACAGTATCGCAATGGAAAGTGTGTTAGACAGCCTATGGGTACTAATAAAATTGGCAGTATCCCACGAGAAATAGCAACATTTCTTGAACTTCCAGAACCCCTGTTGTACACGGGTCATTGTTTCCGACGAACTTCAGCCACACTTTTGGCTGATTCCGGAGCTGATCTCCTGTCCCTTAAGCGCCACGGAGGCTGGAAGTCCAATGCAGTTGTAGAGGGATACATAGAGGATTCCATCCAAAATAAGTCTAAAATATGTGAAGGCATCGTAGGAGCCATTACACTGAAAGAGCCTCAATCGGATCCTTGGACTGGCCCTTCTACATCAAAAATAAGCCGTTATGAAACACCTAACCATCTCCCTCTCTCTCCAACATTCACGCCAAGGGAATCCGATGAATCGGTACAACTATTAAGTATGACAGATAGTTTACCGAAAAACAGTACACAAGTGACTAACACCAATATTACAGTACCAAACAAAAATATTACACTCAATTTAAATAACTGTAGCAACGTTACTTTAAAATTTTCTTAATTATACCTTAGTATTATTTTGTTATAATTTAAAGATTATTCTGTAATACTTACCTGTCATAATGTAGTAATTAATACCTAAACTGAAATAAAAGTGTACCTATCTTGTGATTATAAACGTTTTTTTTTTTGCATTTAGTCATTTCCTCGCTGAGGTGGAATGAAAAGTTACGTGTTGCAGTCGAGTGCAAAGATTTTTCACCTCGTGCTCTTTTGATTCCCTCGCTAACGCTCAGGATTCTAATTTTGAATCACTCGCTGCGCTCGTGATTCAATTTTAGAATCCTTCGCTTGCTCGGTCATCAAAATTGAACACGCGGTTAAAAAGCAACTTTGCACTCTTGTATAACAAATAACTATTTAATTGTCTTATTTATTTTTTAAATAGGTTTAATGTTTTTAAATGCTTTCTGGTCGAACATAGGTAGGTACGTCATAAATATAAAACAGAAGCTTTTATTATGTTTTTTTTTTTTTAATTAAGGACGCTGTCTTACTGATTTTCATACATCTCATATTTGTATAATAATAACTATCTTCAACGACGCCATTCATTTATTACAATCAAACAAATACAAATCGATGTTTCGAAATGGCGCGAAAATTACTGCACAAATTCTGTTGAAATGCACAAATATTCCTCTGCAAATGTTGGGTTATTCATTAACACGCTACTTGCTTTAGGGTATGAGCAATATTGCATTTCGTCCGTTTCAGTCACGCGTGACGTGCCTAAGAACGGATATTTACCGTATCTACAAAGTACGTGGCCTAGCGGTTTTATGATCGCTCTGTATACTGCGGATCGCAAATTCGTGCCCAATTAAAATTTGCATTTATTTTACATTTATTAAATACGTAGATTCGGTCTGTTCCAGAGGCGGATTATCCCTAGGCAAACTCCTACGTGCCTAGGGGCGCGAGCTTACAAAAGGGCGCGCGCGCAAAATTTTTGAAAAATAAAAAATTGTGTCTGTAAGTAAGTACCAATTATTGTTGATTTGATACGACACGTTTGGTGCAGTGGCTAAGCGATTGGCTGCTGCGCTACGAGTCGCAGGTGTTTCTGCATGTGAAGATTTGTGTTTGTAAGTTTACAATCACAAATGCATCGTCCACGATTCAGGAGAAATCCAGTGTGGGGCAACTTTTATAAAAAATAAAAAGATATAATTACCTATATTGTTTTGTTTTTGTTTTGACAATATACACTGCAGGCCAAAAGTTTAAGACCACCTTAATTGAAGTAGGAAAATAAAGTAAAACACCAATAAAATATTAAATGTTTAATTAACCAGTTTAACTATCTAATCAATTAGTCACTAATTAGTGTTTATTGACAAATTGTAATTGAAAAAAATAAGGAAATATTAACAGTCCACGCGAAAAAAGGCTATAGTTAACTAAACTGATGTTTCATCAAAAAATCCTCCTTTACATTGTATGACTTTTTTCACAAGTCTCGGCATACGAGCAATCAATTTGTTGATGGTGTCTTGTGATATATTGCTCCAACTTTCGCATAAAGCATTCCACATTTCTTCTTGCGAGGATGGGCCACGATTACGGACGTTCCTGTCAAGCTCTTCCCACAAAAGTTCAATTGGATTGAGATCCGGGCTGTGAGGAGGCCAAACCATGTTTTTTAACACCCCTTGCGCCTCTTTCTCTTCTAAATATCCTCTGCATAATTTGGAGCTATGCTTTGGATAATTATCTTGTTGGAATATGAATGCGTCTCCAATTAATCGCAACCCGGAAGGAACGGCATTTTGTTCTAAAATGTTTTTGTACTGTTCCTTTTTCATAATTCCTTCAATTTTGACCAAATCGCCGGTTCCTTGGCTAGAGAAGCAACCCCAGACCATAATTGAGCCACCGCCATGCTTGACTGTTGGGACTACACAGTCCGGCACCATCTTTTCTTGAGCATTGCGTCTCACGTAAATTCTTCGTTTTGAACCGAATAGTTCAAACTTGGATTCATCGGTCCAAAGAACTTTTTTAAAATTTTCTTCAGTCCAATCTCGATGGGCAACAGCCCACTGCATCCGCTTTTTCTTGTTTTGTGGCCTTAGTAGAGGTTTTCGGATGGCGACGCGACCATACAACTTTGCATCTCTCAGTCGTCGTTTTACTTTAGTCAATGATAAAGGTTTAACTCGGGTTTTGTTTACTTCAACGTGGATTTCTGGTGCTGTTAAGCGTCTATTTCGCTTGCTGGTAACAACAATGAAATTATCTTCACTAGACGTGGTAGCTCTCGGCCTTCCCGAGCGTGGACGATCTTGAAAACCACCTGTCTCCCTGTATCGAGTTATTGTGCTATGAACACAAGTCTTCGATAACTTCAGTTGTGAAGCAATCTCACGTTCGGATTTGCCTTCATTATGCAAAACAACGATGGCAGAACGCACTTCACTGCTAATTTCGCGTGCTTTTCCCATTTTAAGACGTCTTCACTGTAGAAACCACAAGTTTAGACTAACTGAGATTGTTTGTGAACAACCCAAGTAAACTCAGGTAAGAATAAATTGAAACTACGTGTTTTCAGAAGCTAAATAATCCTTAATATTGACCAATGCCCAACAAAAGCAAACTAATAAGTAATGAGCACACAATAAACATATTATTAGGACTCTACCACCTGGCTCTAGCGCAGCGTTTGCCGGTGATTGAAAACAATAGATGTTTATTGTCCAATAACTTGAAAGTAAACAAAAGAATGACTTCTATAAATATTCTACATTAACAATAGAATATGCAGGTGTGCATTTCTTTTATTTATCTTATGGGACTTTATTACAATTGATAGATAAATTATACTGTTTAAGTGCGGTCTTTAACTTTTGGCCTGCAATGTATATTACAACAAAATATATGTATCTACACTAAGTACTTAGTAATTGTTTTTTATAATGTTGTCCCACTCCAGGATTTCTCCTGAATCGGAGACGGTGCGATTACAAACACAAATCTTCACAACTATTGTTAGGCTATAAAAATATTTGTTCCGTGCGGGAATCGAACCCGCGAACCGCAGTGCAGCAGCCAAGCGCTTAGAAATACCTAATAAAAAATATAGGTATGTTCGGTAAGTACCTACCTATCTAACTACAAGAAACAAAACTATTATATACTATTATATTTATACATTTTAATTTTACGTCGTCTTGTTGCGTAATGTGTGTTCTGAGCGCAAGCGACACAGCTCTCCCGTTCGAAAGCCGAAGCGAGACTGAGCGCGGGTGGCGAACTGGCGAACTGGCGACCAGACAGACCGAGACCAGATTAAATTTTACGAAAATACCGAGGCACCTCAAAAAAATACTGAAATATACCGACTTACATAGGACAGATATACCAATAAAAATACTGATTTTCTTAACACGTTTTATTTATTCATACTCACAATAAATGTTAGAGTTATATCTTAACGTCCTTTTCGAAGGATTAAAATTTACACAACCTCCTTCATCCTTAACATGCAGCATTCGACACCGGTATACATAGAAGAGATTTACTACCTATATTTTAGTATTTTAACATGCCATCACTGTTAGGAATTTTCCCAACTTCCACCCAAAATTGTTCACACGAGATGGGTGAGCCAGTGCTGGAAGATTGTAACAAATCACTTACTTCGCGATCAAACTTTAGGGTTCTATATTCTTCGTCAATTAACTGCATTTGTTCTGGCTGTACTGCGCATGGGAAAGTTTCTATCACATTACGTAAACTGCGAAATTCTTTATGCACGGCATTGTGTGGGTCAAGAAATTTCAGTTCTCGAAAAACTGGATTTTCAAAAGGCAAACGTGATTTCAATTGCGTGCTCAACTCAATTAAAAAAAATTGGCACCTTCTGAAAAACTCAGCAATCTGTTCTTTCATGTTTATATTTTCTCTGTGTTTGATTAATTCTTGGCCTACTTGAATACCTAAGTACATATCTTTCAATGGCAAATAATTTACATTAGACTTTGGGTCTAACGTAAATACATTGTCCGTACGTTACTGAAAACTTAAAAACTAGACGTTTTGAAAATTATAGATAATCTAGCGGTCCGTCCCGACTTTGTCCGGGTAGACTGATATTCATGAAACACAACGAATTTGAATGTATGCAATCTGGAAATTACGCTCTATCTAATAGTGCAAACCGCATTAAAATCGGTCCAGCAGTTGTAAAGTTTTAGGCGAACATACATTCTGCAAGTCTGATTAAGAGTCTATAGAAGCTCAGCTCAAATTCTAATTTGGCCCCCACTTCCCCGCGCCACCTCACTCTTTTATCGCGATCGGCGCGATCGCACACAGCTCGCGGTGACGCGCGCGGGCACACGAAGTCGAAGCGATTTTGTTAGAGTAAACTACACTATTATCGGACGAGTACTAAGTACCTACTTAATAAAATGATCAATCATAATTTAATATTAACTTGTCATTATATGAACATAAAATTGTACATCGCAAATTTAGTTTCAATGTACCTACTAACGTCAAAATGGAATCACTTACTTAAAATCATGAAAAACAACAAATCGTAAAATATTTCTTGCTCTTACTATGTTATTTTTGTTTTCAAATATCACAGCGACTGTACTATTTTTGCAACAAATACATTGCCCCTTAACCACTACCAAAGTTTGCCGCTAAGTGACTGGACAAGCAATGTAAACATCACAAAACGATACTCTATTATGTGGATGCATCGCGGCCGTGACGTCTTGAAGCAAGTTAGTGATGTGCTTGTGCAGATCGACTAACGTAGGCTATCGATCGATCGATAGGATTAGATCTCTTTGATAATATTACGTTTTACCAATTTGAGCAGTTCCCATTGAATAATGACATAAATTATTTCTTATCAAATCTGTCATGGAAAAATATATGAATTTAAGAGTACACTATTTGACAAAAAGTGCCACCCCAGTAATATCAAAGCGGCAAGTGCTGCACAAATACTTCCACTTTACAGGTCAGTGAGTAAAAACCATAGCAGGGTTCAACACTACCTACTGTTTCAATTTCAATACGCTATGACAGCTTAAACCAACGTAACCGGATTTTTGATTGTGTTAATTTACTTAATAATATTTTTTTTAGCTACATATTGTTTATTTTTATTATAATATTTTCTGGACATGCAGTTTATTATTCATTTTATTTTGAGGACCCCAATTTTTTTTTGTACAATAATAAATGTAAGATTCGATAACTTTCCGATTTAGTCAATCACTAGCGTATATGTAAAATAAATTGCTTTTGCACAGCACAACGATAGCAACCGATGTTTTTGTGTGGGTAAGTTGTACGGTGCATGGTATATACACGTTGTGATTGATGGGATAAGGTTTATAATTGATCGGGTGGTACGTTCTGTTTTAAGAAATGCGGATGTGTGCGTGACGGCGTACTTATTGCTTTTGCTGACCTCTCATTGTACGGAATGCCTATACAATGTGAGATCAGCTTATACTGGAAATGTATAGTTTGATAATTATGTAGCCGTGGGTACGAATAACAGATCAGTTTCATTTTTAGGTAGGTAGAAGATACTGACGAATTTACCGGAACATCATCTTTATCACCATCGTTTTCAGTACTGTGTAATCGACGTCTTCTAGAAAGATACATTATAATTATTTAGCTAAATTACCAAGGTACGTCAGTAAGTTCATACATTTTATGTATGTGGTAGGTAGAACTACAGTCGGATAAGTAAGTTACAGTTTTGTTTCTTGTAGTTAGATAGGTAGGTACTTACCGAACATACCTATATTTTTTATTAGGTATTTCTAAGCGCTTGGCTGCTGCACTGCGGGTCGCGGGTTCGATTCCCGCACGGAAGAAATATTTTTATAGCCTAACGATAGTTGTGAAGATTTGTGTTTGTAATCGCACCGTCTCCGATTCGGGAGAAATCCTGGAGTGGGACAACATTATAAAAAACAATTACTAAGTACTTACTGTAGATATCTATATTTTGTTGTAATATACATATTACATTACATATTACATACATATTATATTGTCAAAACAAAACTATATAGGTAATTTTTATCTTTTTCTTTTTTATAAAAGTTGCCCCACACTGGATTTCTCCTGAATCGTGGACGATGCATTTGTGATTGAAACTTACAAACACAAATCTTCACATGCAGAAACACCTGCGACTCGTAGCGCAGCAGCCAATCGCTTAGCCACTGCACCAAACGTGTCGTATGCTGTCTACCTATATGTTTGTATATAAATAGTAGATAGGTAAATAGATACTTATTTCATTAAGTTTATCATATGTTTGCCTGCTTCTTTACGCCAACCATTATTTCCCATTGCGCCACACTATAAACCTAAGTACATAAATTTTAATTTTACGTCGTCTTGTTGCGTAATGTGTGTTCTGAGCGCAAGCGACACAGCTCTCCCGTTCGAAAGCCGAAGCGAGAGTGAGCGCGGGTGGCGGGCGGCAGAGAACCAACTTCAAGACGCCGATAGTTTAGGTATTTTCTTTTTAAGGTGAAAATAACAGGAATTTAAAAAAAATAAAAAACGTAAGACCTGCTTTATAGGTAGTTCAGTTAGTATGCCAAGTTTCATGATCTAATTTTAAGTATTTTTTGAATACCAGCGGTTTATCGTTCGGTTTGGAGGTAACTTTGGAATTTCTATCTATGGAGAAAATTTTATGGAATCGTGTTTTCGTCAAATATAGGACCTAGCATTAATCCTCAACTTTACCGTATATTTATTTCAAAATTAATGCTGCAGTAGTTTCGGCATAACGGAGGATCATGCTAAGCTATCTGAGGTAGTATGGGCCCTTAACGACCGCTTGGCAAAGGTCTTAACACGATGGGTGCCTGAGGATGGACTGCGCCGCCGCAGCCTGTGGCGAGAAGGTCTGGATGCTCATCACGGAGGCTGGTTCGAAGTCGCGCTGGAGAAGAGTACCTGGAAGGGTATGGGGGAGGCCTCTGCCCAGCAGTGGGACATAAAAGGCTACAAAAAAAAGTGCATGTATAAGAAGTAGGGACGTTCCTTTTGAACCAAAAACAAAACATTACGAACAAAGTCTAAGAGTTGTTTTAAGAGTCTGTCAGACAGAACGGTAGGTTAGGTTCTCAAAATACCTTGACTTTTGAAGAAGTATTGAATGGATAATTTAAAGTTAATTTAACATAAACATTGAAAATATAATTAATTTGTGATGATAGAATTAAACCAAAGTGTTGTTATATTAATAAATTGGTTAAGAATATAAATTCTGTGTATTATTTTTGTGACACAAAACAAGGAAACGTTAATAAAATAAAACCCTTTTGTGTGAGATGACAACAAATTATTTATTCAAAATAACGATCTTACATTACAAGTTTGGCAAGATGGGACGTTTAGTCCAAAAATATCTATTACTTACATCATTCACGTTATTACCTTTCTTATCGTCTTCTGACATTTTCTAAGAGACCAATTAATATACCACACTTTCATTAATAATCTAGTTAACAGAATAACTTGATTGAGTCTTGAAAAACATACCTTTAACCAAGATTTAATGTTTAATTTCGAATACCTACATACTAGGATTTAGCGGACGCAATTTGAAAACTTCAGAAATGATTTTGATGTGGAAAGTATTAGGTATATTCTATTGGTAATCCATAATTGAAATTACCATCACAAATTTGATCAGAGACTCGTGAAGTTATTCTGCTAATAAATGCACCACGAATTCTTTATCTTACCTTATTAAATGCGCTTCGACACAATTTACATTCATAATTTTGTTCCAAATACTTTGCTTTTCGAGACATACTTGCCATGAAATTAAAAGTCAGGGGTCTATGCAATGAGGATTCGATAGATACAAACATGAATGAATACTATTTCTGAATGGGGGAGTACTTCATGCTCAGCTAGGTACTATGGACGAGCATACGATCACAAAACTAGTGAGGGACTTTCTCTAAAAACAATATTTGGATTCGTCACATCTCACAATTTTCAGCATTGAACAACTAAGATACAGAAAAACAACTACTTACTCCTATTATAGTTCCTATTTATATCTATCGAATACTGCACAGATTTCGTCTAAGATCAGGTTTTGCATGGCCTATCCTCATGTTATTTGAATGAGAGATTTGGATGATAAAAGACATTGTTGGAACTGATTAACTGAGCTTAGTTACCTTTTTATCATATTCTTAGCTCATCAAGCAACTCTCGCTTTCTGTACGTACTTAAGTTAAGTGTCTTAGCCTTCGTAAAATATCGGTAAGAAGAAACCATCAAACAAAGCTAACCTCTCAGAATCATCTCTCCTTCAAAAAACAAACGAAGATAGGTCGAAGTCATACCAAACCTTATACTAATAGACCAGGAGACAAACGAAACGGACACATATTAACCAAAGCATAAACCACAATTCCGTTTGAGAGACAATTTTGTTATTATCTACATAATTTCTGCTTATCGTTATAGCGGCTTCAGCCAAATACCGTATTTTATACAAACCTTTGAATACTACGACATCTATCTATGTATCTACGACTTAAACATCAATAAGAAATGAATCCAGAGGTGCGTTGGACAGGACTGGTTTGTATAAGCTACATAATAACAACAATGTGAACAATTTTACACTTATATTTTGCAAAAACGTCTAGAAAATCTTTAGAATAACACTTGAGCGAAGAGTTGTTGCAAGAAGAAAACAACCAAGATTTGTTTTTGTGACCCGCACACGGTCTCTCCATCAATGACACTGGATTTGGACTTGTTATAGTAAGAGTTGAGCCACACTTGTCAGCATCGAATTATATACGATGAAGAACTGGTCTCCTTCTAGTTTGGTCTAGTGGTCGCAAGCGCACCTGCTGAGCATGACGTCCTGGGTTTGAACCCAGGTCTGGCAGGATTTTTTCAGTAGCCACGGAGTCTGGATAGGCTCGCTCCCTATTTATTACATGAGAATTAAGTAACTGGAGAAATGTGGGTGTACTATTAGGTACACCTCTGCCTGAAGCGTGATGTTATGTTATAAAACCAAGCCAGGGTTTCCCCGCGGTTTGCTCTGCCTATCAAAACACCTAGGTATAGAATAAAACTGGTGCAAATCAATGCCGACGAGTATAACTCAACTCAACCTTAATAAATGTCTCGCATAAATTTTCTCGAATCAGTCCGATAAATACGTCATCAAAACTAAACTTTAGTGAAAAATACGACACGCCATTCTCTCAGCGAAATTTATAATTTAATTTGTCGTTTAATACGCATTTTGCCTGTTTTTTTTTTTGAAAATATAATTTTTGTTTCGTTATCTTCCCTATGTACAAAAATAGCATTACGTGTTAAATTCTACCATTAAGTCCTGCGGTGAGCTCAGTGTGAGCGATAGGCCCTCTCGGACACCTCAAAGCAAACGTAAGGTACAAATTAATATACTTAGGGCGCTCCATCACCGGGTCCATTCGCCTGTGTGTGTGTGTGTGTAATGTAACAAATTGTATCGTTACAGATTAACGCACTGTTAATTCGGTTTTCCTCACTCACTGATGTGCCTAATGAATGAATCGGAACTTGTACATTACACGCGAATACCCCCGTCAAGGTTGCGCCCTTATACATAACACGTTTAAGATTAGATGCAAAATATTACATCATAATACTACTCAAAATATCTAAGTGAAGAGTATATAAGGGATTACATTATAAGAATATTATTAAAGTTAAATATAAATCCTACATCAGGCCGATTCATTCAAAAAGTTCTCATCAAACAAAATGTTAAAAAGGGTTGAAAAGTGTGAAACGTGTACGGAGACGTCCGAGGTACCGCCGCGCGTTCCTACCTCTTAGGAGTTTGGCGTCCAGTGAAGCTACGCCGTGTATTGGACCCTATCGTAACGGCCCAACCATTGTATACTAAACATTATCGTGAGATATTGATTCATTATCTACTTGAAACTAAGTACACCAAACCCACCTATGAGATAACTAACTATAGTCTAATCTAGCGTCCTAGCCGATTATAACTTCAGACTAAATAGTGCGAATTTGTATAACGGGCGTATATCGAAGAACGGATGTCTCAGGTTGATTGTAAGGCTAGGCACGTAGTATGTAAATCTTATGTGATAGACTAACGATTCCTGAAGATTTATGAACTAAATTAATTAATAAAACGGCGTCATATACAACTGTGTGCTCAATGTAACTCAGTCTAGATCGAATTCATATCAGTTAATATTCGGCAGTGTTCGTATGTTACGCTTTCTTATAAATATTGATGTGATGACAAGTTGAGAGGCCTCTGGTCATGAGTCTGAAACTACATAGCGATAGAGTATTAGATATTTTTTTTGGAAATAACTTCCACAAGGACAGTATACTAAAAGTACAGCGAGTGCCGCAGAGTGCGGGCATACACAGAAGGCAAGAAGGTATTTCTTATTGTTAAATCTAATGTATAAATGTATGTACGTTACTATTTCAAACAGTGTCTAACATATATTATATTTAACCTTTTGACCGCTACAACAATGGAACACTGAGAAACATCGGCTTACTAATACTATTGCACAGAAGCTGAATGTGTAATTACTTTCAAAATTCAAACATCTATTATAACATTTACCGTCGACTAATATTTTTTATTTCATGTGTAATGGAAAGTATTTGTCACCACATGATGACTGGCGTATAAATCTAGTTCATCATTGGATGACTGTGGTGGTCAAAAGATTAAAAGTGAGTGAAGGCTCTCAATTATGTTGAGTGACTAGGGATATAGCTGGCTTACATACAGGATATTGTTATAAGTAGGTAAGTCAAAATATACTGGGTGGAACCGCTCAGCGGGGCAATAAGGGAAACTACCTTCACCGTTGCAGCTACACGAAAATGGTCTTAGGAGACTGTCCATAATTTTTAGTGAAATTTTGATACCCATTCACAAATTTTCAAAAAAATGCACAGTTAGCAAAGAAAAAAATGTCATTTTACACAAATTATTTTTTTGATGCCAACCGATCCTGTTTCTAATACTGATCAAAAACTTGTATCGGACCAACCAAGGTTAGAGTACTAAAAACGTCAGAAATTCTTTCTTGGGATCTGCAATGATTTCCTACGAAATGTAGATGAAAAGTATTTCGCAATTTCTGACTTTTATAGTACTTCAAACTTGGTAGGTGCCTTAGAAGTTTTTGATCAGTATTCGAAACTGAATCGATTGGTATTAAAATAAATTTCGTGTAAAATTTTCATACAAAATGTAAGGGAAAAGTTTTTTGCAATTTCTGACTTTTTTAGTACTCCAACCTTGATTGGTCCCATACAAGTTTTTGATCAGTATTAGAAACAGGATCGATGGGCATAAAAAAAAACAATTTGTGTAAAACGGCCATTTTTATGCTAACAGTAAATTTTTTTGAAAATCTTCGAATGGGTATCAAAATTTCACGAAAAATTAAGGATAGCCTTCTTAGACCATTTTCGTGTAGCTGCATCGGTTAAGGTAGTTCCCCTTACTGCTCCGCTGAAAGTGTCCACCCTGTATAATGTGTTATACAGGGTCAGGAATAAAATAAAACAAAAACAACTCATGAAAGATAGAATATCGATTACAAAATTATATTAAAACGACGTAACAGAAATAAAATAAATAGTTTCAATATAAAGTGGAATAAATTACAAGTCTTTAGATATTATACCTTAATAGTCGATACATTATGCAAATATTAAAACTAGCAACTAAACGATCAAAATATATTATACGTAATAAACATCTTTTAACTATGTTGTAACGTAATTTTGGAACTCAATACATAAAGACTAGAAATTGAGCGTTGAAGTAGACTATGTTTAGAGACAGATAGGGACAAAGAAGAATAGTCATCTCATAAACGCGCCACATGTCTTATGCTAGTAATATAAATCCTACTTTGTGTGCCTACAGTACAATATATACACATTTATATTTTTCAAATTCAATCCGATTTATTATAACCTCGAGGCGGGAAATCAAAGTTGGTCGTTACACTATAACCATGTTGGTTACAAAGCTGCATGAAAAATCTTAATATGATTATTAAAATATAATAATAGCTGATTGAGCTGCTAATAAATAAACTTTTATATTTTGTTCACTGAACGTTTTAATGTGATCTCAGGTTATACATGGCTGAATTTAAGTCGTTTTAATCCTCTTAAGGGGTCATTCTACTCATTATAACGAACAAATTTTACTATGGGACCGACCCTAAAATCGCGAAAAAAATATCAGCTGTTCAGTACATTTATGTTCGCCTAACTCGTCAAAATGTACTGAACAGCTGATTTTTTAAATTTTAACCATGTGTATACTTTGTGATGGTGCTGACTTTCAACTTTATCTTAGCTACCTATTGATCGTATATTATTTTTGAACCCATTCTATTACTTAAACTTCAACCATTTAGATTCTTCCTCTGCTTAAGCCAGTTCAATTTTGTTTATTAAATAATCACGTCCACAAAATTCTTCTACCTCAAGGCCATGCACCTATATATGTACACTTCAGGCAATTATACCTCATCACATTCATTACAAATCATTCATATTCCCATCAGTAAAATGACGATTACCGTTACATATTACAAAATATTATAAAGTTTAAATCTTGAGAATCAATATATGTTATATACCAGTTTAACAACAATATGCGATGATGACAAAATAATAACATCAAGATAAAAAATAAACTTACGCTTTAAGCCATGTAACAACTAAAATAAACTTTGGCCAAAAAATTAAATTATCACACTGTGCACAGAATGTACGATATTACTGACCATCTGAGCTGATCTAATATTTTACGGTGTCGTTTTGAGCAAACTGGTGTTCCCGAAAACATATTGAGCGGAACAAAACATTACGTGTCATTAAACTTATCACATATCTCCAGCATTTGGTTTTGCTTGCGCTCAAACGGTCAAGTATATAGGTCTAAATAAAAATAAAACATTAACGTTTAGCGTTACATTACAAAAATTTATAACATGCCTTGCATTGGCGTCTATAGCCGGTCAACAAATGAGCAAAAAAAACTAATAGTACAAGATATTTTATAAGAAATTCGATCTCTACTTACACACTTTTAGTAATAATCAGTAATGTATCTTAAAATTAGACTCTTCACAAGAGTTTACCCGTTCATCACATCCAAATCGCATTGTGCTGATATACAGTAATCACGTAGAAATGCATACAAATACGTCTTTATGAATTGGACAGTTCAATTTTTACACTCTCGCGGATAAGATGTTGGCAAGTAACTATATTAAATCCGACTGGTTATCACAAAGTATGCCGATGACTCCGCCCCAACTAAAGTTACGTTCTGTGATGTTCAACTGGTGTATTGTGATGACTATTATTTTATTATTAGTTTTTGGTTCATGCTAATGAATACTACAATTCTTTTACCATCGCGGGAATCAATAAACCCGGCGGCGAATCTATTGAAAGTTTAAGATCACCATTGCAAATGGGAGTTTTTGAAATATTACAGTTATCATGCCAATAACCTATCTATTTCTGCCAAACACTCTTACCTCGACATCTACATCGCATTTAAATTACAAGCATCCTAACCGACCTATAGATAGCTCATTGGAATTTCTACCTTATTTTACAGGCTTTCTACCAATTTTTGTGCCAGCATTTGTGCGCCAACTATGTTGGTAATTAAGGCCAATATTGGTACCAACATACGAAGCCGTCGTAATCAGTACTCGATTAGAAATGTATAAATAAAAATGTCATTTATATCGCAAGGAGTCCAAGACCATCAATATCTTATTTGGGACATAATTTGTTGTACCGATGGCAGTGATAATGGATATACGTAGTATAGAAAAATCTCGCAATTTGTGCGTCAAAACAACGTATTATCATAGCTTAGGACTAACTTATGTGATCAGCTAACTTTGGAATGTTCAGTAATCCTTATTAGTATTAAATCTGATAGAAAGAGACGGTATGATTTTCTATGAAAAATTCATCAAAAATTCAGCCAAAAATTGACGTAAAATTATACCTACTTAAAACTAACTTATATTTGGCAATAAATAATTAAAGTAGGCCTTGAACTCCGTCACTGATTCATTCAATTATAATCATAATACAACAATAAATTCACATTAAATACAATTATTAATATACGATTACTAGTAATGATAAACACTACTTGTAATAATTATTCATTAATTATATGAGTGGATTCGTCTTACAATAGTAAAATAAATAGTTATTTTAAAGTCAAATCTGCGAACTAAATCCCACTGAAGATTTATCACCGGAATCATCTTCATTCAAGCATCAGTAATACTGGTTATATTGGTTTTACGTCCAACTATTACTTTTTTAAAATTTATAATAAAATGTCCTACAATAATAATGGGTTTTCGAAAGATACAACTCCCAAATACTGAACTAACGATGGATTTAATCCGTGGCACCTTTAACATAGGGTAAAGGCGTGTTCTTCTTTTTTTGTCATCACCAAAGACATTCAAACGTTTACGAGCGCTAGACGGGACAAAACGAAGAAAATCGTGATACAAAACTTGTTATTACTTAGTAACAAATTGTTCTGTCTAGTGTCATACGCCCGCCCGCTTGTCAGGTTAAAAACAAAATTTTGTATGAAAATATTCAGAATTTCCTCTCTATAAGTCTTATCAATCTCGTTGGTTATCACCAGTGATCGGAATAGGTAGAACTAATGTGCCTAAAGTTCAAGGAACAGAAACGAAAAGTGGAGACTTCCTAGGGACAATTTTTTTTTTTCGGAATATTTGTTCCGAGTGTCGGAACATTACTTAAGTACAACTAAAATATATAAAGTAAAACAACTATCGAATTCAGTTAATGTTTTTTTTTTTTTAAAAAAAGTGCACGATTTTTATTGTTTAAAAAATAAAGGTAATCTCCCTTCGTTTGAACGCCGTAAGTAAGTGCGGAAACTAATTTAATTTTCATACCAACTTCTTTACCTGAATTAATAACAATAGAAAACGTATCTACTGGCTTTTTCAGAACGTTCTCCTTGTTGCCGAAGTCGGTTAAAAAGGAAACATAATGAATTCAATTATTTTACTGTACTGATTAATAAAAAACATTATTATTAAATGTACTTAACTGATTCCGAGACATTTCCGAGTTTCAGAAAAAAAAAAATCGTAAAATAAATTGTCCTATGGACGTCCCCACTTTTCGTTTCTATTCCTTGAACTTTAGGTATATTAGCTCTACCTATTCCGATCACTGGTTATCACACAAACAATTGATGGATTGTGTGACAGGAACGGAAAAACAAATCGTGTTGCGCCGACCCGACCCCGAGTACCATGGGACAGCGACAGGGAAATGATGATATCATAGACTTAACCCATTAACGCTTCAGCTTAAATGAACATAATCCCGTTGAAAACCCATAAGTTTTCCATAGAGGATTTATTTCTCAGAAATTATCAAACATTCCAGGGTATCAGAGTAAATGTGACTTAAATTATACGGTGATCCGGTTTCCCTGCCTTGTGTATGTGTTGTCATCTTGAAGATAAGTCGTACAGTCTGGAAAAGAAAATAAGAAATCAAAAACGATGATTTTTGAGATCCTATAAAATATAACATAACATCACGCCTGTAATCCCCGAAGGGTTAGGGCAGCAGTGTACCTTAGTACAGCCACATTTCGCCAGTTATAGGCGAGCCTATTGCCATCAGCCGGGCACAAATCCAGACTCCGTGGCTGCTACTAAGAAATTCCTATTGAAAAAACCCAATAACACTTTGCCCGATCTTTGAATCAAACCCAGAACCTGCTTAGCAGTCGCGCTTGCGACCTCTACGTAAACGAGGCAGTCCTATAAAATATGTGGTACGGTCGGCCAAGAAAGTGGTGTACCAGTTTTGATTTAGTTTCCCGGTCATCGAAAATTACAACAAGGTTCGTTATAAAAAGATATTACTGAAAGAGACAACATTATCATGACGTAAACCAATGTATTTAGTATTCATACGTCATATGTCACATATAAGTACATGACATTTTAACCTTTAGTATAAATGAAAAGGACATTAGTTTCTACAAAGCAATTGAAATGTTTCCAAACAAAAGTAATAAAAACTATTTAGACAACCGAATTCCATTTGAAAAAGAAAACTGACAATTGACATTTTGTCAAATATATGCAAAAATCGATATATTTTCCGTGTTATTTTTCAATCAACTGCATATAAAATCATCTCAATGCCTGCCAACTTGACCATTGCCGAAAGAGCACAAATAATTGCCCAATTTAATGAGGGAAGCAGTATCAGTGCGATATCCCGGAATTTGAATATATCGAGGCGTTCTGTCCGCTTTTGGATTCGTCGTGAAGGAGAGGAGGGAAGTTTGTTGGATCACAGAAGAAGTGGTCGCCGGCCTGCACTCTCCAATAACGATAGAGAATTCATGAGACGGGAATATGAAATCAATGGTTTTAAGCCCACAAAACATTTTGCGGAGATGTTCGATGTGAGTGCCCAAACAATAAGGAATCATCTACATTACATGGGGTTGCACCACAGGCATTACGCCAAGAAAATATATTTGACGGATGCTCACAGACTTGCTCGTCTGAACTTCGCCAGAGAGCACTTAGAGTTTGATTGGTCTAATACAGTGTTTTGTGATGAAAAAACGTTTAAATCCAGTCAGCATGGACGTCTTCACCTTTGGCGATATAATTCAACACGGTATAAAGATGATCATGTAATCCCAAATAGAGAATCAGGTCGAATTTCCGTAAATATTTGGGGCTGGATGAGTACGGATGGTGTAGGAGAATTGTGTTCTCTACCTCCTCGAGCGACGGCTGTAAATTATATCGACGTGCTTCAGAATGCAATGCTACCGACAGTCCGTAATGTTTACCCGGAGAACGAAGTGCCACAATTTGATTTTGTTCAAGATAATTGTTCAATTCATAATGCGAGGATCGTAAGAGCCTGGTTTCGTTCACACACTGACGTAAGGGTAATTCAGTGGCCCTCAAGATCGCCGGACCTCAACCCGATAGAAAATCTTTGGGGCCTTATGGTCCAACGATGGTCGCATCAAAATGAAAGAACCAAACAAGCTCTTATTAGTCACTGTAATTATATCTGGGAGGAAATGCGGGGAACCGATATTTGCTCACGGCTTGTTGGTTCAATGAGGTCTCGTCTTTTAGAGGTTATAGAGGCCAACGGCGGTTACACCCGTTTCTAATTTTTAAAAATTTTCAATATCTTCTAAATATTACTATATATGCTATGTTTTTGTTTGTTATAAGTATTTTAAAATTGATTGTAGAAATTTAATAAAAGGATAAATCTATTTTTAGCTTGTTTTTTATTGATATTGTAATTACAAGTTTACAGAAATTGTAGGTTTGTGGACTCGCCTTGTGCCTTTACAATTTTATGTAACTTGTTGATTACAATTCTGAATTTGTAGATACAATTTTGTCATCAAAATCTACAGCCCCCCGCCGTTGATTTTACGACGTCATTGGTTCCATCAAGTTCAAACTAAGAACAGCTGTCACGTCACAAACAGTAATAGTCGTTATCAATAATCAGATAAAGACAGCAATAGAAGTTGTCAGATCGATCTGCAAGCGAAACTAATCTTTATCACCTATGAATCTGCAAGCGATATTCAACCTTAGGGTGGTACACCACTTTCTTGGCCGACTGTACATTAAATCAAATGTCTTCTCCAAATATTTATTGTACTAACATTTTTACTACCAGACAAAAAATAATGAGAAATCGGATGGTACACATATTCAGAAAAGACAGCACAACATAACGGGGAAGCACCAGGGTAGTAATCCCATTCAATGTCTATTTCATAAAAAAGTCATTAAATGGGATTAAATGAACTTACGTTGCATTGATGATTTTAATGATTATAATTCAGTAAAGCTATATTTGTTACGGTCACAAATCATGTTTTTAATCAACATACAACTCGACTCTGCCCTGCAAATTGCAAAAAAAAAACAAAGAAAATTTGAATTTCGCGGGCTACCCTGGCGCTTCCACTTTAAGTTGTGACAGTTGAAATAAAAATATTTAATGAAAATGTACCGAGTTTAATGAGCAGCCCTGATCTGGTTCAGGTCGTCGTCGCTGTCGGTGGGCGGGGCGGCCTCGGAGCCTGCCAGCACGGTGAGGTGGGTCGAGTCGCTCTGCAGGGTGCTGCACTCGCCACCGCCGCTGCCGCTCCAGTTGCCGCACTGGGCCTTCTTCTGCAGGGCTTGGACATACGACTGTCGTAATAAAAAAAAAACATGACAAAACTATACAATTGTTAATTTTTTTACTGTTTTTTTTTTTTATGTAACTGTTTCTTCATCCGTACTCTATTTGCCCGCACCGATTCCGTACCTATTTGTCCGTACTGGGACATTTAACTAGAATATTTATGCAAGCACCCTTAGCATACATTTTACAAGTTGATTATCATTATAATCAACTGATATGAAGTCGTGTGACCCGATTGGATTTCCAATCGACAAAAACAACAAACCTTCATCTCAGGATCTTCTAATGAATTCATATTAAGGGATGATTTTCATAAAATCCTTCACGTTCGCATATAAAGAACATTTCTGCAAAGTTGCACGCCTTTAGTCCCTGTGGCTCTGCGTTCTCTGTCAGTGAATGAATGTTTTTACGCAGAGGATATCTTTGTCTCACTTTTTCTTTTACATAAGAGTCACACGAAAAAAAAGCGCATGACATATTGACTTGCCAGTAAAAGCGCGCAACTTAACCATGTCCCTCACACCGTGCATACAGAGTGTCACAAAGCAAACGCAGCACGTCTTTACTGTCTCTGGACAAGTTTTCTTAAGGAACTTTTTTTTTCACTAGCCTGCTCTGTCCCACTCCTGGGCAAAGGCTTCCCTCCACTCCTTCCACTTCTCGCGAACCCGCGCGTCTTCCTTCCTCTTTAAGGAACATGAGTCGGAAAAAAGTTTGAACCCTTCATACTAGCTGATGCGTTATTTTGTATCGGAAGTCCAAAAAAAACATTTTTGTTAATTAGGGAAAGACTTCCAGTTTGATGATCTAATGATACGAGGTATTGCACTTGTCTTGTATGTTTTGTGTGGGTTTCAGAACATACCTGCGAGATAACATCACCATGTGCGGTGCGGACTTGGTACAGATATCTGTATTTACGTTGCCTCATCTCCGTGCGTTGCTCGCGGGTGATCGGACGAGTCTGCTGGGCCTTCATGTGACGCTTCTGCGCGCTTATACCTTTAACAAAGTATCTTGTAACAATAACGACAAGAAGACAAAAAGGATGGGTGGATGGTATGAATGATTTTATGGTTAGCAACGAAGTTTGAGAGAAGAAAACATGTAGCACCGACCACGAATAAATCGGTTGGCAGGAGAATGCTGATGATAAGTGTCTAGATAAGAAGACTTAACTGTGACTAGATATGAGTTCATATCAAATCAACTTATTTCATTCATTTTTATTACTAGGTCGTTGTACCTGCTCATTCTTTTACACAAAAATAACAGATTTGTTTTTATAATTTTACAATGACAGCCAGTGAACAAAGGCGAGCTTAAGCTCGGTCTAGTAGCAAAATTATAACTATATTTATATAAATTTGAGAAATAATGATAAGAACTCTATAATCAAGTTTCTGATGAGTGAATCATGTTTCAGGAGGTCTACTCTCTAAGCACGAAACCCGTAGTTTCGGCCGAAGATACGGGCGTTTCCTACTCTGTATCAATTACGGCCATACAATTAGTAAGGTACCCGAAATAAAAACGCATGTCAACACGATTGGACAGTTGTCTCTACTCCCGATATATTTTCAAAACTCATGAAATTGACGATTGACATGGAAGACTGGAAGAAGAAAACGTGTTGCGCCGACCCCGACTAACATGGGATGAGACCAAGAAGATGATGATGAGAAATAATACTACTGTGCCTGAATGTACACTTTTTGTAAACATAGTTTTTACTGAGAAAACGCCAGGGTAGCCCGCGAAATTTTCGATTTGCATGTTGATTAAAATATAATTCGCGACCCGTAACAAATATGCATTTATTGAATCCCATTCAATTTCTATTTCATGAAAAATTCATTCAATGGAATTAAATGAACTTCGAGGGTTGTATTGATGATTTTAATGATTATAATTCTGTAACTACATTCGTGTTACGGTCGCAAATCATATATTCTTTAACACACACCCTGCAAATTGCAAAAAAACCAAAGAAAATTCGAGTTTTAAATAAATTATTCTATATCAGTATGTTACTCACTCTGTTCGTGGTAGATCCCGGTGGCGGTGAGTGCGCACTGTGCGGTGAGGCCCACGATGGCCGCGGCAGGCCAGGCAGCCAGCGTTAGCCATGACAGACGACAAGGCGGGGCCACGGCAGGCTCCAGTTTCGCGCGCTCCCACAGCTAGAACATTGTAATATAACACCATAATTTTATTACATGCCCAACCACGGTGGGATTTCGCATCGCCAAATATTATGAACTTCCCTACATAGTCTTTCACCCTTTATGCCGAAGCCTTTTGGGGGATGAATATCCAAAAATCCTTAGTGACCATCTTCGTTACATAAAGAACCTTTCTGCAAAATTTCAAAACTCTGCGGTTTTTACTAAGCAGATTGTTGTACGATTATAAAAAAAGAATTATTACATTTCCAGTTTTTGAGAAATACGTGGAAAAACGTACATTCAAACACATACACCTATAAAATTCGGCCAACGTGTTCAGAACCCTACTTATACTAACAAAAGAATATTATGCAATTCTAACATTTTTCATATACGAGTATACAGGTCGAATTGATAACATCGTGTTTTTGAACTGCAACAATTACACACGACACCTAGTTGCCATCTTGCATAACTGTGCTTTAGTGTCCATCCGGGCTATCAAACAAAATGTATCTTTTAGAAACAATATGTATTAATATCCTATGCAAATGAGGGTAGACGAGAATCAATCGCCCCATTTTCATTTTGATCACACTTCGGAGATTATAAACAGCGCTGGCCTGACCCAAATGCGAAGTGATGGGGAAATAGAGCGATCAAGCACAGAATCAACACAAGGCTAAAGCGACGATATATTGCGGAACCTACTTGTCTCGCCTGAAATACCTTTCAATTAAAGGTAAAACGCAATGGAGAGTATGCACTGAGAGTTTTCCCTGCGACATCGAATCAGAAATGTAGAGACCTGCAGGAGGATATGCCGATGTGGCCACACATGGGTTGGGAGTGGGAGTCATTTAGCTGAAATGTTTACGATGATAACGATGGTGATGATTGACAGATGGGTTATGACGCGTGTTGGAGAACGCTCCCCAGATATAACCATGGCATGTAGTTCATGAAAAAAAAAAAAATGCTACTGACCCATTTAAGCATCATCATTCGTTCGAAGAAGTAGTCGAGAGACGTCGCGATCACAGCGCCCCCGTACACGCTCGTGCCGAAGATAGTTAGAACTGAAACATGACGAATAAATCTATATAAATATAAAACACAAAAATTGTTTCTACCTATGTCCATTACAGACTTTGAAACCATCCAACCGATGTGCTCCAAACCGGTTTCATTAGAAAGGCAATAATGTGAAGATGGTTTTAGGCTACTCAAACAATGCATTATAGTAAGCGACAAATAAACGCGGAATAACGGTCATTGACCCACATACATTTATTGAAATACTTAATCCCGAAAACAATAATAATGACATAAAGCTGTCCTGAATCGACATCTATTGTGATCCTTTCCTTTTTTTAGTAATGAAAAACGATTCATAATTTATTGTCAGCGTACCTAAGCAAAGAAATTAAGGAAAAGGCAATGAACTTTATTTCACGTTTATCTGGTGCTTACTATAGGCACTATAGCGTAGTAGCACACGCCGGGTATCCGCTAGTAATTAATAATGTAGATAAATATTACATTTACACAGTAGCCACCATTACAGCTAGGTTCCGAAGCATCGCCTGAGGCCGGAAAGCCTCGAGCGATGCGACCTGCCTCAACGCGCGTCACGTGTTTTCGAGGTCGCTCGTAATGCTTGGTATGCACAGTGCGAGCTGCTGACTCGACAGTAGACAGCTGCTCGCATTATGTACTTGCTGTTTTCATGATTAGAGTAGCTGCCTAGCCTCTTGCGAGTTGTGTGCTAGAGTAGAACTATTGTGGTATGAATGAAAAGGATTTGGATAAGATTACGAGAAGATCTTTCCGCGGCATTATGTATCGTTTTCAATGAGCTGTGTTTAGAAGACCCCGAGAATATAATGCAGTGATGAGAGTAACATCTGAATTATGTGAAAATGCTTTTAAATTTAACAACTACGACAATACAGCGTGAAGATACAAAGATGAAGCATGCCATGTCAGCGAGGATGAAGTTGGAAGTAACCCTCTTTCCTAAGCTCAGGACTATCACCATAAAAACTGCTATCAAATATATGCAAATGGTGGAGGAAAACGAGTAGGCGAGTGAAAACAAAAAATGTTGTGACAATGTGCAGTCGGATGTGAGCTACTGTCCAACTCGCTTGTGCGAGTAATACTAACTTGTACTCGTATGATAAGTCCACACAGTGCGAGTTGCTGCTCAAAAGAAAAAAAAACGAAAACTGACTCTGCGTCTGTTATCGGTTTTAATGTCTTGCGGCACAAGCACGCGAATTTTTTGGTCAGTGGTGAGCTTTATCCGTACTTCAGAATTCGCGATATTTATGTTGCAAGAGTATATTAAGCGAAAGTAACTTCCTTATATTTCATTATAAATGTTTTAAGTATAAAATTCATTGAAGTCTTCACAAGTATTAAGAAAATTTTACATAAAGCATTATGAATTATGTCTAAAAAGGACTTGGTCCATAACACATAATAAGATTCACGCCAGAAGGTACGACAGGCACCTTAAGTAAACTTTACATAGCTCTTGATAAGTTTTACCAAATATTCAAATCGCCACTCTATATTTTAACGCAATACAAGGAGTAAAAGTTCAGCCACTAAGCCGAAATCTACGAGTTCTGTACATCTAATTTGAGTAATGCTTAGGCTCCATTCACATTAGCGCAGACTACTTTGTACTTCTACCCGTAGTTTCGGATTTGGCTCTGATCAGCTAACTTAAAATCACCCTGTGTAAACTGATTAAAAAATTTGTATAATGCTTTATTATGAATTGGAAGCCGACCCCAACATAGTCGACATAAAAGGCTAAGCAGATGGTGATTGCTTTATTATGAATTATATTTATAATTTAAGTACTTTTTTTGTTGGTGTTGTAGTATTGGTCATTATTGGCAACAACTCGTTATTTATATTTTGACGTCATAATCATAACCGTAACTCAAAACATCCAAACCTTTTTTGCATATACATAAATTGTTCTTTAACGTTTTATAATTAACCTCCTTTATTCATTTATATGTACATCAAATTTTTTACACTTTTAAATATTTCTTAAAAAAACTTAAAAAATATATAAAAATAGTGATCCACCGGTGTCGGGAGCAGGGTCCAAGCTACCAGTGGTTAGGGCTCCAGAGACAGGAACCACGTCACAATGCGAGCCGCATCGAGGAGTACTGCCTTCTGAATCAAGCCCTTGATCCAACCGCCTAAGGAGAGCCTCGAAAGATGTTCGTCGAGGCTCTTGGCCATAAGGCCATTGGCCGTCACGACAATCGGCACAATAATAGCCGAGTTCACATTCCACATATCGACAACCTCGTGTTGATTCGAGATATTTTATTTGTTTCTCTTTCTCAGCTTTCACGAGGTTCTCGTCATGCGGGATGGTAACATCGACTATCATTACGCGGCGCGTTGATCGGTCTATCACCACTATGTCAGGCTTATTGACGATTATAGTCCTGTCAGTAATGATAGACTAATACCAGTACAGCTTGCCATGGTCTTTATCGAGAACTGGGTCGGGCACATACTTGTAGTATGGTACCTCAGATTCCACAAGTTTATATTTCAAGGCAAGTTGCTGGTTAATAATCCTGGCTACTTGGTTGTGCCTGTGCAAGTACTCGCCGTTAGCCAGATGAGAACAACCAGAAATAATATGTCTTAAGGACTCACCCGGACGATAGCATGCCCGACACACGTCAACCGTCCCGTCCTTCATAATAAGTTTCCAGTAGTTGTTCGTCAAGATAACTTCATCCATAATCGCACAGACAAAATCCCCAAAAAGGTCGCCGAAACGTAGCCAGGATATAGGCCCATGAAGAGCCCGGTAGAAACGCCCGTGAAGCTCCTTGCCTTGCCATACTCCCTTGCGGTCATCGGTGGTAAGTACCACAGGTTTGCGCCAGTTCTCTTTAGTCATGGACAGCGGGGTGAGTCCCTTGTCCACTGCGACCACATCTCAGTAGGTACATACTCACCTCGGCTTTTAAATAATATTCTCTAAGACCGCACACCTCGCGGTTGTGGAGGGTCTTCGCGTTTAAAAAGCCTCGACCCCCGCACTTCCGCTGAATGTTGTCTCATCTCGGATGATCATGGGTGATGCATCAGGTTTGCGATCAGCAGCGTACGGACTCTCCTATCGAGGGCGTCGAGATAGGTCTGAGTCCATTAAGTATGATGAAAGAGTAGAGACATGCCGCAACAGCCCCACAGTACAGGGTCGAGTATGTATCAACGAAGTCCTCGCTACTCTCGAATAGTGTCTTGAGTTGCGAGTCCAGGGCACATACCAGCATCCCATTTTTTTATACATGGTTTACCGTGGTAATTGGGGCCTAAGTTTGGTAGGAGTGGATCGATACTCGCGAAGCGCATCCTCCAGTGCGCTCCTCGATCTTCCACTACAACAGCAGGGTTGGACCGCGGTGGGTTTGCGTCATTAGCTGACGCTTGCATAGCAGTTTGTGACGGAGTCAAGATAATACGATTGCTCAGAGTCAGTACCTCTGAGCGCAGCCTATCAAGTACAGCGTCGTCCAACATGTGATTGCGTTGGTTGACCCGCACCTGATCCGACAGTCGTTGGGCCGAACGTTTACAGTCGGTTCAAGTTCCTGAAATAGATTCAGCATCCCAACACGGTACACAGTGAGGTTAGTTCCGACCTCTGTAGACCCGAACTATGCGCGCATGACGTTTTCATTTATGGACTGAGTCCATCTCATGCACTGCACACAACCACCGCCAGCGGGGACCCAGCTCGGGGACGGTTGGTCCCTAGGTCCCAAGCTCTTCGGTGACCGGCCTCTCCCCTGCCGACGTACAGGTGTTAGCGACGTCGGCGGAGAGAAATATTCGTCGGTCGAGCTCGACGCAACTGCCACTGCCGGTGACATAGGTGATCCGGAGCTCGATGGCGGCGAGGCGGAGCTGAGCAACGTGTCCGATGGCGGTAGGCGTGCGCGTTGGGAAGCAGCTCTCGTTATCATTTTGGATATTTCATCATAATCTCATTTTTATTCTATTTTCCACTTTCTTCGTTTTTGTGCTGACGTTGACAAAGGTAAATGTCGTTCGTTGTAACTGTTTTTTAGCTTTTCATAGGTTTTTGGTTTTTTCTATTATTTAATTTGTTTTAAAAGTCTATTTACACTGTTTTGAAAGAACTATTGTAAAAAATATGCTAAAGCAAATATTTGTTTAACTTTACTTTACTTTCGGAAGTCGGTGACTATTGTTTGTTTCATTGACTTTTTTGCCACCGACTTCCGAAAGTAAAGTTATTTTCCACTTTTTTTTGTGTTTTTTTTTTGGAAGTCGGTTTTTTTTGCAAAAAAGTTTTTATTTTACCCTTTTTAGTTATCGTATCACACACAAATCCTTGTCAATTTCGCAATTTCCTTTACTTGGATGACATTTTTTCCAGCTATTTTGATTTCAAAACCAAACTGCTGTACCGATTTTGATGAAATTTCTATGGGACCGATCGGGAAGTAGATCCATTCAGATAAAAGAAGAATTTTTCAAATCGGTTCATAAATGACAGATATATGAGGTAACAAACACAAAAAAAAAAAACATACAACCGAATTGAGAACCTCCTCCTTTTTTTGAAGTCGGTTAAAAAATAATTACAATGATCTATCCGGTGAATGACATACTAATTACACTCGTTATTATTGTCATCAAATCATCATAATATCCCTACTTATAAATCAGTGTTTAATCTACCGATCTAATGCAAATAACCGGTAATGTATGGAAGTGTGTGAGTGTTTGTGAATGAGGAAGTTCGTGCCGTGATACAGTTTTCACTATTACGGAGGTCAGTGTGAATCAAGCTGAAACAACCGCATGACGTATACAGTTTGCTTTATAATTACATACGTGATTGTTTTTATATTACCAGACACATATCACAGGATGGTTGGAATTTGTGCGTAAGGTCTGTTCTATCCTATTTTCAATAAATTTTACTACATAGGTAGTACGGATAAGCATGGGTTCAATAAAGGTGAGGAGTACGACACATTGATCGATGGCGTTCGACGGTTTGTCTCTACAAAAAGCATTTGAAAGCAATCAGGACCCATTCCATGTTTTAATAATTTAATATTTCAATAGGATCCGCCTGCTTCCAAATGCGCTTGCTTTTTGCTTTTCAGTTGGGTTTTTTTGTTTTTATAATTACTTTTTTTATTTCCAGAATAATGTGAAAGATTTCACTTCTTGATTTTAATATGAATTGTCATTTCAAATAAACAACCTTAAATGGTTATTATTTCCAAAATGCCTGCAAATGCTGGGTTGACGGCTCCGTGGGGGGTCTGTTTACACCCTGTATGCATATAGGCTGATATACACATTACCATCCTCCAGTCGGGTAAAAAGAGCACAAAGTATGGGACGTCTGCCGTACTCGTCCTTTCGCATCAGCGAACGCGCTCCCATACTTTTTGCTCGTTTTGTATGGACAAACCGTCGATCAATATGTCAACTAGTTTTAAGAAATGCTTGAGTCTTGTGTGACGTTCTGTAATACGGGCATTAGTCTTATATCTTAAATACAAGACAAATGAGACGTATGTAATGGAGACTGCAACTCGTATGGATTGTGGTCTATATACCAATAGCGAGACAGTAATGGTATTTGTGTGGGGGTGTAGCAGGGTGTAAGGAACATAGACGCGCCATAAACTTTGACCATTTTGCACTTCTGAACGAAGCAGCTAATTTTCTTTAAATAACCGGCGATAATTCTTCATCTTGTATAACCTCATACAAAATATAAACACGAGTATACAGGGTGTTGATTAATAAGCTAACACCGACAGGTCAACGACCCCCGCATCAGAATCAAATTGTTGTTGGAAAAGTTTATAAAACTTTTCTTACAACAATTTGGTTTCGTTTCAGCGCCTTTAAGACTGCACGTCAAAACTCCTTCACAGGAATATCGATTTAAAAACAATGCTTATCCAGTCACGGACTGCAGACCGCGGCGCAGTTCATTTTTTTAAATAGATCAAAATGTGTACTTAACTATTATTCAGACAAAAGCCACTTTATGAAATTTAAAATAGTCGAGATTCATTGTATCGCATGAATTTAATGAGCAGCAATACTCTGTAATGGATTTCAAAAGTTACTTTGTTTCAGTATCAATTGCTGGAAAAGCCCACCGGTGACCGCACGTCATAACATCATTATGGAAAATTCAGAAGCGCATCAAATATATAATATTCATGGCTAAAAGGCGTGCTAACCACAACTAATTATAATGAGCTCGCAGTATTATTTCCCCCTTTAGTATCATTTAAATAAAAACTTTTTTGCAAAAAAAAACCGACTTCCAAAAAAAACACAAAAAAGTTGAAAATAACTTTACTTTGGGAAGTCGGTGACTATTGTTTGTTTCATTGACTTTTTTGCCACCGACTTCCGAAAGTAAAGTTATTTTCCACTTTTTTTTTGTGTTTTTTTGGAAGTCGGTTTTTTTTGCAAAAAAGTTTTTATTTTACCCTTTTTAGTTAACGCATCACACACAAATCCTTGTCAAGTATCAATATCGCAATTTCTTTTACTTGGATGACATATTTTTTCCAGCTATTTTGATTTCAAAACCAAACTGCTGGACCGATTTCGATGAAATTTCTATGGGACCAATCGGGAAGTAGATCCATTCAGATAAAAGAAGAATTTTTCAAATCGGTTCATAAATGACGAAGATATGAGGTAACAAACACAAAAAAAAAACATACAACCGAATTGAGAACCTCCTCCTTTTTTTGAAGTCGGTTAATAAGGGTGTCCACGGAAACGCAGTTCTACACTTGTTTAAAATTTCATATCTGAGATTTATACAGGGCGTTGTCTATCTATCAATTATCGTCAAAATCTGTGATTCTACAGTCGATCTTGATCAAACAAAACTATAAAAGCATTTGTTTAGTTTTCAAACTAGGTACTTACTGAAGAGTAAAAACTTATCTGTTTGAAACACTAGCTAATTAATTTCAGTATTTACTTTCTAAACAAACGGTCGGTCACTTCGGTAATTATATTAATTTATATTCCAAAGTTTCCGTTTTGTAGATCCGAGTTGCGGTCTGTTAAAACTATGTATGTAGGTACACTGGGTACTTTAAAGGTTCTCCATGCTCGAAGCTATAATAAGAGTAGGTAAGTATTTGATATTAATATTCGAATATAATAATAATTATTCTTTTGTATATTATTATCAGTGATCGGAATAGGTAGAGCTAATGTGCCTAAAGTTCAAGGAACAGAAACGAAAAGTGGAGACTTCCTTACGACAATATACATAAAGCTTAAATAAATAATCGTAGTTGCTCATTTAATCATGGTAGAGGTCGGTTGGCAAAGCCATCCAAATAGAACCTCTGTACTAATATACTCTTTCCAACGACCACTAACCATGATCAAATCCCACGTCACGATAAATGGATAACCCGCACATTACGAGTACTTCCTTACATGTCACAAGGTACATGTACGAAACAAAGAGGTATAATAATAGTGTCAGTTTTATCACAATGTTATCTGTCGAGATAAGATAGCGGCCTTACCTTTCTTCCAATAAAGGTTGATGACAGCGAAGAATATTCCTGAACACAGCAATACCACCACACAGAGCCAGTACTGAAACAAATATAATAATATTCATTTAAATTAGTCCGATGAACACGTTATCAAACTCACGTAACAAGAAACTCGCAGAGAAGGGAACTAGGATCCTGACAATCGCAATGAAAATGATTAGCTCATTGTGTAATGTATAATTCGCTTCGGGCTTCAGCCGCATTGAAATAAATCCATTTGCGCCAATCTACTTCAGATCTTCATTTGAACTACTTAATTAAGCATTCGCTGGAACTAGCAGGTTACGCAGCTCAGCTTACGTATTAATTACTCAGCCACTTGGGTATTATGTCATTTCTATTTAATCTAATCAGGTCAGTTCACTTCTTAATTAGCCGACAAGTGAAGTTAATCACAAACATTTTTCTCGTGTTTATTTTTGCAAACAAATAAGTTACATAAAAAGCTGTGTAAAATGTGGATTGTATATTTATACAGCTTCCTACTCCATATTTTTTTAACCATCTATAATATTACTGGAACATGTAAATACGATTCGAATACGAAATAAAACAGCACTCATATTATTGTCTGCAATATTTGTTTGCGTAGTGATTGGCTGTTATTGTTACACGTTAAAAAAAAAAAACTTTTTTGCAAAAAAAAACCGACTTCCAAAAAAAAACACTAAAAAAGTGGAAAATAACTTTACATTCGGAAGTCGGTGACTATTGTTTATTTCATTGACTTTTTTGCCACCGACTTCCGAAAGTAAAGTTATTTTCCACTTTTTTAGTGTTTTTTTTGGAAGTCGGTTTTTTTTTGCAAAAAAGTTTTTATTTTACCCTTTTTAGTTATCGTATCACACACAAATCCTTGTCAAGTATCAATTTCGCAATTTCTTTTACTTGGATGACATTTTGTCCAGCTATTTTGATTTCAAAACCAAACTGCTGAACCGATTTTGATGAAATTTCTATGGGACCAATCGGGAAGTAGGTCCATTCAGATAAAAGAAGAATTTTTCAAATCGGTTCATAAATGACGGAGATATGAGGTAACAAACACAATAAAAAAAAAAAAACATACAACCGAATTGAAAACCTCCTCCTTTTTTTGAAGTCGGTTAAAAATGGCGTATCTCCGGAGTTATTCACGTCCATAAACAGACATTTTTAGAACTGGTAATGGCAAGTGACGGCATAAAACATGCCATTTTAATGTCAGCCCCATCAGTCACGGTTCAGATGAGATTCATTATTAGATATTATTCAACATGTTCTACTATATATATCTGTATAACATTACGACGTATCATATTTTACAGACCTTCTTTCGCGTGTTGAATGAAAACGGAGAGCTCTTGAACATGAACAATGCGTATTTCATACAAGTTGCATTAAACTACGTGTACAAGGTGTTAAATTGAACCAGTGTTGCATAGAAACATCGACGTTACCTCATTAAAATCCAACGCCATTAAGTAATCAGTTCAGTAAAATGCTACAAGACATTCTGTGAACCGAGAAACAGAAAAACAATTGTGAAAAACCTTTGTTTTTTATTCGCGAGGCTGTGTTTTGTACGAGTAAAACCGTACGGCACAACCTGTGGCTAAAACTAGGGCAACCCCATTTTACACTGCCGTTGTTTGATTCATTTGTTCTTCTTTATCGTGTCGTGTGGTTAGTGCCTAACCTGGTGTCAGAGTTTTTATGCCGCCCAAGGGCTTCTGACTTGGCTTTTACATGCCGTCGAGAAATATCTATCAGGCATGCTGGTTTCCTCACAAAACAGGATACACTAAAGAGATTGAAATAGGCTATGGATACAACGTATACGTTGATAAGCTGATAACAAATGCTTGCATAGCTAAGTGATTAATATCGCGATATTGGTTTCTGATCCACTGTACAGAATAGTAGTCGAACCCATTCAATTATAACACAGGCCTGCAAAAAAATAATATTTTTTTTTGGTGTATCTCTTTTTGTCTATGGTCGATAAAATAGGTAACATACAGTATATTGACATATTATGCCATTTTAAGTCATCAGATTTAGTTTACCTACTACTACCCTTATTTTTGTGTTTTTTTAGTCATGTTCGTAAACTGTCATTGTTATATTAAAACCTTTAAATAAATTTATTTATTTTAATAATGGCTAGTACGTCCAGATGTTGTGTTAACGATCCTGATCTATTTTGTTATGTTTGTGGTGAATACATACTGAAAGATCAGCGTAAATCGATTACAAACACTGTGACTCGTTTGTCTTTTGCTAAATTCGGTATTGAAATTCGCCACCAAGATAAAGTGTGGGTGCCTCATAGTGTATGTGAAATATGCGCTGAACATTTGCGACACTGGGGGAAATGAAAATTAGGGCTAATGAAGCAATTTGTTAAGGCTCTCGACAGAAATGGTCAATGTTTTCAGTTTATTTCACAGAAATTTCCAGGTTTAAGTACTGAAAAACTAAGACGCAGGTGTCTTTGATGAACTTTAAAACGTCAATTGATGAAAGATACCACTATCTTTGAGTCTTCTATGATGAACGTGGAAAGGCTTGCGTGGAAATCTTTTGTAGCAGTTGCTCAAACCTCGGAAATCATAAGGCTGACAACTATATAGAATTAGTAGAGGAAATGCTGATTCGTTTTAAAGATTTAGGCTGTAATATGAGTACAAAATTACACTATCTCAACAGTCATATACTTAGATCAATTCCAACACAATTTAGGTGATCTAAGCGAAGAACAAGGGGAACGTTTCCACCTAGGCATAAAAGCGATGGAGAATGGATACCAAGGAAGGTGGGACACTCATATGATGACCGACTATTGTTGGGGAATTATGCGAGATTGCCCAAGTCAGTTTCATTCGAAAAAATCACTCAAAAAACAATTTCTTGATGTTTAATGCCAATAAAATTTTATTTTTTGTGAACTAGAGCTGACAGAAAATACAGGAAACATTTTGATATCGCCATGAAAGACTTAATTAAAATCAGGTCCCGGCACCAGAATGGTGCCAAATGGTGAACGGTGGTAGGCCAGTGTAATCCTAGACGAAATATTACTCTCAAAATTCAGAGGTGCATCGCATCGCACCCATTTTAATTACAATTATCATTGTATGAAGACCGCTATATTCATATGTACTGTTAACAAACTCAATTACGTGAAACAGAATGAATAAACATATTCGTTGAAATATTTTGGCTGACTGGCTGACTGATCGATCAACGCACAGCTGAAACAGCTTGGTTTAGAAGCATGAAATTTTGGAAATTCATCCCCTAAGGGGTTAAAATAGGGGTTCAAAGTTTGTAAGAAACTTCGGCCACGCGAACGAAGTTGCGGGCAACAGCTAGTATTTTATATAACAATTCAAAATAGCAATCATGTAAGTAATATAAACTTACGAGTATTATTATAAACTAATAGCATTACACAGCAAATTTCAAAAGGTATTTTCTCGTGGAGACGTTAGCAATGTCGCGCGTCGTGTTACAGTAAGACCTTATTGAAGTATTGATGTATACCATAAAGAAATAAAATTGCTATGAATACGGTAGGAGAAAACTTACTTTTAAAAGTTACTAAGTATAGTACTACCATATTAGTGCTCGTGAGTGTACATAATATGATTGTTCTGAGCCTACAATAGTCGTACACTGCATGCCACAATAATCACCCACACCAGTGAACTACAATGACTTTTAACAACTTTTGTTTTGTAGTAACACAAATGGCTCAATCGATCCGTAACTTTGAAATGTGGACTGTGAGACTCTGTGTGGACTACTACATTCTGTACCTACGTTTGTTCGATTCCCGCAAGCATATCAATAGTTGTCTCTGTTTTTTGAAAAAACAATGCGCGTTTTTATTAGTGAAATAAATAAAAAAGTTTTATTACAAAAAAAATATCGTCATAGCCATTCAAGCTTGTATTTCCAACACCTATGTTACATTACCTATCACACATTTCAAAATTCGTAAAAATAAAATGCTTGCAGATCTATGACGTTTTACAACAAAAAAATTGCCTGATTATGTATGATTCATTTCCTTTAACGATAAAAATGGCATCATCGCAGTTTACCTATGCATTTAACCGTCAAAGCTTGATGTACATCAGTCGCCAGCTACACCGCCGCCGGTTAGCGACCCGTGTCAGTTTAGATTACCTAGTTACTAACTGCGATTAACAGCCCACTGACTGAGGCATGTAATTGAATTGCAAAATTGCATATGATTGCTACCCACCAATCCTGGTGAGGAAGACGCACAGTTACCGAAGAGCAATTGGTGTATACCCAGTTTGATTTAAAGATTAACCGAGCAATCGATCCGCGGGGAATGAAATACTGGATAATTATGAAACCTTCATTCACTTTTAATTTGTCCCGATTAGGTTATATTTAGTATTTAGAATACTTGATAGTGTCCGACCGAAGATCGATTTCTGGCCGAAGCGGATTATTTGGCTATAGCCACATTCTTAGGCCGAAGCCGAAGCAGAAACCGCAGGTAAATACCACAACTACTACATAACCCAAGAAATCCAGTTTAAGATTGAGTAAAAGTGATTAATAAGAATCTTCGGCAACAGCCAAAACTTCGCCATTTTTAGCCGAAACCGAAGGTTCGGTCAGGCACTATCACTTGATTGCATCTAATGAATTTGCTTTCCAATTTGTTTACATACCGAGGTTTGTTAGTCTTCTAAGTAAAGTCGTTATAGCTTTGAAGCGCTTTCCTTTCGCCTGCACATTTGTGTATCCGACAAGTCGCGTCGCTAAAACGTGTTCATTAATTAATCATCATTTAGATTTCACTATCGCTTGCTTCGCTTTCACCTAACTCGATTGATAAACCTTTATCAGGTGTACAGCAAGTTTTTATTTTACTAATAACTTGTTTTATATTTGTGCGCAACATATTATGTAGTAGAAATCCATCAAATGTTTGGATCTCTTATTATATGTCATCATCTGCCTAGGCTTTTCCCAACTATGTTGGGGTCGGCTTCCAGTCTAACCGGATGCAGCTGAATACCAGTATTTTACATGGCGCGACTGCCTATCTGACCTCCCCAACCCAGTTAGTACTGGGTAATACGATACCCCTTGGTAAGACTGGTCGTCAGACTTTCGGGTCACTGACCTGTAACGACTGTCAAAGATCTACAATTGACAGCCGGGACCAACGGCTTAACGTGCTTTCCGAGGCACGGAGGAAACTCGGTATGAATGGGTGGTCACCCATCCACGGACCAACCCAGACAAGCGCGGCTTAACCTGACGATCGACCCGTGCGGCTGTTATTATTTAGCCACGAACTCCTCCATGTCTATATATATATAAATTAAAGTAAATGGTACATAAATATTTTATTTACAACGATTCGTAGAATCGTAGAAAATCTTACTCGTTGCAATACATAATGTTTGCTTTGAATCGAATCCGTGATACTCAGAAATTAATCATGAACATGATCAATACAGGTATGGCGATGAGCTAACCCACCACGTGTATCTTAACTATTCAAACAAAACTGTATATATGTATACGTACATATAATATACACAAACATAAATATACGAGTAAAAAATGCAAATAATTGGTAATGCTAGCAAAAACTAAAAACTGGTTTTATGAGAAGGATTCTAGTCTTCTGTCGCAAAGCTTCTGAAATTGAAACAGTTTTCATCGCATTCGCAACAGGATTAGGTGCAGCCTCTTTGGTAAATCTAGGGACTTGACAGAATTTAATAACTCTTATATCAAGTAACAAATAATATTTAAAACTTAATATTTAAAATATTGCTACCTGCTTTGACGCTACGCACAAATATTACATTCTTTCCCGAGCATCATGTAAATTAAAATCGCTAGTGCCGCTTTGAAGTTCTTTTGCTACTACATCGTATACATATTTTGTCGCGTTTCGTAGAAAAAAATAAATAATTAGGACTTCCTATTTTATTTCCAGGTTTAAAAATGAACACCATGTGCCAGTTTCGGTCCAGTTGAACGACTCATGTGCTACTTACGAAGACACACTCCTGAATAATATAGACATCAATTGTCTATAAGCGGCCACTTGAAACCGCCTCGTTGAAAATGGAAAAACAAAGATACCTAACCTACCTACCTACTAAAGTCACGAACAAACTACAAACTAGGAAATACGTTATTGATTTTTTCAATGGACTTTCGAGAGAATGATCCCGCACCTCTAAAATTAAGTTCTACAATGCATTTCAGGGTTACGCGTTCTACTTACGCAAGACTGTTCATAACATCATCATCATTTATCTTCCTTTCCAGAATATTACTAGACTTCTTGAGACAGTCTACTTACGTAATTTAATCATGGAAAGTATCCCCTGCTAAGCCGCGCCCACTCAACGTATACATGCGGTAATGGTACAGTCAACCGTTAATCACTGGTTGCACCTTGATCATGAGCTGGCGTCATGTAGTTTCAATAGGAGGCTAGCTTATACTAGTTTGGTGACCACTGCCGACTGTACTATTCAGTTGAAATCGTCAGGCCGTTTGTCTGTTTAGTCCATTTGACTAGGAATTGTAAAATCCTTTCACAGTTTCAAATGCATTTTCTCGCTAATTTGAGCGAGTGTTACTTTACTTTCTTAGTAAAAGTTATAGAAAAAAAAAACGTCTGTTTCCTACAAAAGTGCAATACCTATAACTGTCAAAATGTATGAAACAGCTGATTTTTTTTTAATAACCGACGTAAATTTTTTTGTGGGGGGGGGGTTCAGAATGATGTACTGAGTATGTGGCTTCCGTTTTCGCGTCGGTGTCCCTTCCACCCCGTATTATTGATCCCATAAAAAATGGTATTTTCTTTTCATAACAGTCACAATGAAAAACACACTAGTGTTCATATTTGCAATTGTAGTAAAAAACATTATTATTTATTAATCCCATACAAATGTTATATATGTTTTTTAAAAAGCTAACAATGAAATATACGCTATAGTGTGACTGCCAATCAGTTGTTTCATAGAAAAACGATTAGGTACAATACTTTCGCTCATAACTAACTACGTGAATGTCAATCAATTATGTAATTATACGCACATATTTATATAGCTTGTGTTCACTATTGGAAAACCGTTGCCGACTTATGACGTCCGCTTACAAAAAACCACATGTTTTATTTCATAGAGAAGAACTCTATGAATTAAAACTCTATGATATCCAAAATGTCCTAAATCCTGATATGTCAGGCTTTTTCACTAAAACGGAATATAAGTTTTACTTATTTGTTTCCACATTTCCTTTCCTCTGGCAATAGTCACGCATAGCGCAATTAAAACGAAATATATTTTGATTCCAGCGCATTTTCAAGGCAAAATCAAGAAAAACTACTTACACCTTTAATGTATTATCGTCATTAATACACGGTACGTCGCACCGTGCGTGTGGGCGGTCTTAGCATAATATCAAGACTTTTAATAGAAATCGGGATGTTATGTTCTGGTAACCCTAGGTGGAGATTGCATAGCTGGCGGTGTGCGTTATGCGTCTGACAGTAAAACACATCGGAGCATGCAATTGAGGCCGCATACCCACATTATATCGTTAGATGCAACTCCGGCTACGGCTTCGACGCATCCTATTGATTAAATGGCTATTACATTCACCGGGAAGCGGTTCCTATCACTCAATATTAAATGTGACAGCTGCACGACTAAATAACTTCCTCAAAATTATTTGTTAGTTAATGTTAGAGCTGTGCAGGTGGCTGGCTACATACAGGTCTAAAACCATTTGAGTTTCATCGACACGAAAAGAAGAAGAAGAAAGTTATTTCGAAGCTATGCAGTATATATAGGTAGAGCAGATTTGCCTAAATGTTAAGGAACTATGTAACATGTGGATAAATACCTCCCTTTAAAAATCCGGAATGAATTTTAAGTTCCGCCATAAAGCTGTTAAATTAGTGGGGGATAGTATCCAAATGTTACTTACTTCCTTGAAGTTTAGCCAAATAAAATCTACCTATTCCGATCTCTGAAATTTGTGACCAATATTTCACGTGATTGTGCAGTCGGCATCAGATATATTGTAGCAGACAAGGTGACCAAATACTTCTGAACAATTTAAAATGTCTACAAATTCCTGACACTACAAGTTACCATTAATATTTGAACATTCATTGCTTCATTAATATCTGAGCAGATACTTGTCAATAATTTCTATACACACAACTAACCAAAAATATCTGAACACTTACAACATCAAGTGTGTCTAGACTATCAGGTTCTAGAACAAGAATGATTCTTTAGAATCCATCCTCTTTTAAAATACTTAAGTATTTTTTACTCAACACCGACGAGTCGAGCACTATGCAAATAACCCAAACGTTCTTGAGTTTCATAACACATTTTGACTATTACACCGTGTCAAAGCACAACACGCGCCGGTATTACCTCGTGTGGTGCTCGAAGTTGACACGTCAAAGTAAAAAGAAGCAATTTATATGGACCCTGGGCCCAGTGTTGTAGCACTTTCTAACCTATCATAAAGTAAAGGTCTAATCAGTAATAACATTTTATTAGAAGGTACTATGATGCTAATCAATTAAGTAAACAAAATACAGCACTTCTAAAATACCAATTATTACCACTATTGCCTGACCTTAATCATTATATTTACCACATTTATACACATTTTTATACAAGTTCAGAGCTCATATGAATTGATTATAAAGTACCGATTGACTGTAATGACTCGGTGCTGAAACCAGGATCGTGTCCTTCCTTGGGAACTCCTGAACGCACTGAGGTGCCATTTTGTATACATGATCAGAACTCACAACAAACATCATGTGATACCAATCGGTGATGCTGCCATGATTATCTCCGTACTTGGGAACTCCTGAACGGTTAATAGCACCGAGGTGCCATTTTGTATACACTTTCAGAGCTCTCAACAAAATATTATGTAATAGCAAGACTCGGTGCTGCTACCAGGATCGTGGATTACGAAAGGTGGTTGGTGGTGGAGGAGGCCCGCATGTTCATGTGGGCCAATACCTGGCCAGGGGAGCGTAACGAACTGTGCAAATACTTCAGCACCCCGGCCAAAGGTAGTCGAAATACGCCGTGTGTTTTACGTCAGTAAGAGTCTGACAGACCCTTTCGCCCAACCCTGGGCAGAGGACATTCATGACAATTTCTACACGCAAAAATATGTTCTTTGTCAAATCTCTCACAGATTTGTAGAGAACGACAAATCAGTGCTAATTAACTAACCGTTGGGGAGTTCCCTAGAAAGGAAATAATCCTGGTTGCAGCACCAAATCTTAGTTTTACGTAATGTTTTGTTATAAGCTATGAACATGTATACCAGCTGGCAAGTCAGTGCTATTGAACATTGAGGAGTGCTTCACGTGGAGGTGATCTTGGTGCTTTATTTTTGCAGTTGCTGTAATAGTCGCGGTCATAATTATTACTTAATTTATGTTGAATGTCCACAAATAAAACAAAATGATTCCTAAAAAATGCGAAAGTTGGACACGATTAAATTAACGCGTTAATTTGAATGTTTGAACTGCTGTAACTTTTTTGTTTGATAAATTAGCGACATGCCGTCATAGAATAAAATGTTAGGATTGATCAGATCTTCATTTTGATGTTAAAAAGTGCTACAGTGCTAGACCCATTCAGCATTTCAGCCCCATCTTCTTTACAAGTACCCAGAGCTCGTCTGCAGCACATGCAGGAATTTGACAAGTTATGCCAAATATACGGACTATTACGGAATAATATTTGATTTACGTATCGCAGAAATTTGGTATTGGATTTAATACAAATAGTCAGCACGCTTGCAATTATTTCGACCAGATTTATAAGCTCATTTATCATTTCATTTATATTTATGCATTCTATGTTAGGGTTCCAACTCCAACCTACGTTTATTGGGATTCTGGAGGGGTCAAGTTTTATAACAGCGTCATCTCATCCTACAAAAACTAAAAAAAATGCAGTACCGGTCTCCTGTTACTCCTGTAGGACTCTTGTGGGATTCTGAAGGGATCGAGTTTAATTAATGCGTGTCCAGATCACAGTCTGCATGATCTAAAATACAACCGAATTGAGAACCTCCTCCTTTCTTTTGAAGTCGGTTAAAAATAAATATTATGGGTTGCATTGCCGGTTTCGTTGGTGACTTATATTTCTGTTGAATCATAAGGTTTTATATAAAGTGACGGCATGTGTGTCAAGCTAAGCTACGGCCGATTTACCGAACCTACTGACACGAGATAACAATGATTCACTTTATTTACACCGAATCGATGAGTTCGATGACGCGGTACGAACGACGAATAACAAACATTAGCGAAATATTGTCAAGACATCCTTCCTCGTCACCGTTCGACGCCATTCGTCATTAAGTTACGAATATAAGTTTAATTAACTGCGATATAAATATTTATTTTTTCATTCTACCACTACAAGTCTTATTAAGATTCTTCACGAGCCCAATTATAACATCATTTTTAAAAAAGCAAGTCTTTTGTGAGTGGTGTTTTATCATTTTGCAATATTAACTGTTCCATGTTTGGCGACAGTGTAAGAGACAACGATATTATCCGTCAAAAGGAAAGATACTGCGCCCGTCGAATTGGTATTCTCTGCGATTGCGACCTACATAAGCACGTAGAAATGATCACGCGCAAAGTATGGTAGAATAGACATTAAAGTGTGAGGATATGCAAATACTTACTGTAGTCGGGCGGGAGTCCAGGAAATGATCGTAGATGGCCAGGCCGGCGATAGCGAGTAGCACGCCGGTGTGGAAGCCAGTCATGAACAGCCCCACGTACTGAATCAGCATAGTGATGAGCCCGAACAGAAGCCCGGCACACAGAGCTACACCTACAATCAATCAAACAAAGTGAAAAACCCATGTAATTGACCAGATGTCGAATCGACGCGACACCAACAGTTGTTTCGTTATACTAAGTGTATTGATTTTCTAAAAATAGAAAGCCCTCTTTAGTGCAATGCACCTAAACATTAGTTATGTAAAGACATGAGTACATGTAACACGGCCCGACACCGACGTGTATGCACCGCCAGACACGGTTAGTACGATACAAAATGTCTAATAAGTTATTAGATACTGGAACTAGCGATTAAACGCTTCCTGGAAATTATAAATATTTTACTCAGGGAATTTTATATTAGGTTTTCGTTGAGGTCGCCGATACCCGCTGAAGTATAAGTTTAGTAAGTAAGCGTAGTAAGTTAAAATAAGAAGGGAATTAACTTACCGACGTTGCCATATGGAGGCATCAGGTACTCCTGGAGGCAAATTAGATATACGATAGCTGATCCGAAGGTGAAGCCCGTGAGGAACATGCTGGCTTTGAAACATCGATAGCCTAAAATAAATGTCCTGATATAAATAATATACAGTCTAACAGCAGAAAAAATATTAAAAAATATTTTGACGGTCTTTTTCTTTCACGGGATGAAAAGGATTTAAATTAATTAGTCGTGTTTTTTTTCTCTTTTTATCAGCCGTGCCAAAAAATCTTTCATCTCCTATCTCCCATATGGAAAAGAAATTTCAAAAATCCTTCCTTAGTAGTGCTTACCATAATTTATGGAGCGCAGCGCAAAATTTCGTGCTTGACCTAGCGGTTTAGGCTGTGTTGTCTGACAGAGAATGGAGGTATCGAATGATTTTAAGATTTTTATGAAATAGAGGATCATTTTCGCATTTACCAACGTTTTATCCGAAGAAAATATCGAATGCACACAGACTTTCCGCCGATTCATCTCATAAATAACAATGTGACCTCAGGTATCAGCGCGAATGCGAACGCATGCGGGATCCTATGCGATGGTATGCTTTTAGCACATAATAACGGTGTACACAAAAACGGTGCTTCATATTATTTTTATAATTGTGTATCTTACGTACATTTATGTTTAAAAAAAGAGAAAATTAGAACGCAGTCAGATGTTATTTTGGGTTTGTTTAGACACCTACTTATCAGTAGTATTTAGAATTTCACATTAACAAAGAAGTTCATTATGTAACTCTAACTAGGTAATAATAGTAGCTATTAATGTGCGATATAAACACATACATTATGGATTAGGTATGTATCTACGTTTATAACCAAATCAAGTTTGATCGCGTCTATAAAATATGTTTTTGTCGATTTTATAATTAATACTACAAGTTGGTTATGATAATTTAATTAATGTGTTCTCAAATAGAATTTATAAGTCTTTTTTTAATTACCTACTAAGTCAGGTAGTAGTCAAATTCAAGTATTCATAGAAATATTTAAAAGATCTACAATTATTATCGACGACTACTTTAAATATAGGTTAAAATAAGCTGGATTAGAGAGATATGGCTTTTTAAAAGTGTTTAAGATGTATGTAAAGCTAAAGATATAATGAAAACCGGAATGCCAAAATTAAATTATGTAATAATTGAGCGCCAATTTAGATGTTTAAAAGTATCAGTTTTAATAGCGCTTGTCGTTCCCCGTTCCCATCTAAACTTCACTAGATTAAAGCTACATTCTAAACTAATTTCCAGTTATGTGATATGAAATTTTCCGCAATTTCATCCCGTAAGAGACACAGCACATACTTAGAACAGCTTCATCACTTACCGAACAACGTGTAAACTATCCCGAATGCGATGTACATAGCGCATAGTACGCTTATTATAGGGTCATAGTTATAATCGATTTGCGTACAGAAAGACCCTTCCACGTGGGGGCCGTTGAATTTGATCGTCATGTTTGGGGGGCGTCGCGTCACCTGAGGAACTAACTGTCCCACTGATGACATGTTAATTCACTGGTAGCCAAATAAGTGTTATTGACTGGTGTCTTTGAAGTCCTGTAAAGGAAAGTATTATCAGTTTCTTGGTTGAATTCTCATTTAAAGGCACCTGTCGCTCCGCCGACGATTGTCGAAAAACGCGTCGAGCGAGAGTCTAGCTCTGATAGGTTTGCCCTCGATTGCTCGCAGTGCTCGCACCCAATCACTTGCTGTATATGCGTAAGAAACCAACAAGTCTTTCAGCGAGTGTTCTGGTTCTGCCTGCCAAGACGTTCGGCAGCGGTAAGACAGGTGCCTTAGGTTCAAATTAGAACGTCTTAGGCTCGGTTTCCAAACATGTGCGGACAAGAGCGGTATAGCGGGCAGTCTTTAAACCAGTGTTTCCCAACTTTTTAGGCTTTCGAAGCTAAATGACAAAAACGGAACTCTTATAGATTTCTCCTGTCTGTACGGCACAGCAATTTTACTCCGAGACTATTGAGCGTTAAAAATACTGTTATTATATTGTTTGGTGATACGGAACACTTTGTGCGCGAGTCCGACTCTTAGTTGTTCGGTTTTTTGACCAGGGTTCATTTTGTTTTTTTTTTTTATTGTTACCACGGACCACTATATTCTTAATAAACCTGGGCACCGGCAGGCTTATACCTATGATCTTCGTCAAATGCGAGGAGTGAGCTGGCTGGAGTGGATCAGTGCTGTTTCCGAGTGTTGAGGTATGAAAACAGTCACACAAATCTCAGCGTACGCTTAAACTCCGCGCGGGTGCAAGCTGGCGTACTGAAAAATAGTAGGAGGAGCGCGTACAGGCGCGAGCGCGTGCGACGGGGTTGTACTCGACACTCACGCTGGGCTTGCGTGCGGTTTTTCTACCATCCGCCCTCTCGTCTCTGCGCGCCACCCGCCTCCCACACGCTGCGCACCACCACCGTACCCATCTCCATTGCACATGCGTTTAGACAATAACACATACTCATCCTCAACACTTGAATGATGACCATCCAAACTAGGCGGAGAGTTGATTTGGAAAAATCTGGTTGTTTATACAAAATGATTGGTTAGGTGCAATCCTTGAAATGGGTGATACTCGACCTAATTTACAAAATTACCTTGATAATTTGGGGTCCAAACTGGGTCGTTTTCGAAAAATCAAATTTAAGTTTATTGGATATTTTTCTAAAAATACTGATTGTGGGAAATCTACACCGTTCAGTTCGTCCGATCGATACTCTTCTCTTTCTTCGAAAATAATTTATTCAGAAAGTACCCCAATGTTAGGAAAATAAGCGCCGTAAAGTTGATGATGAGAAATTTTCTTAAAAATTCCCTTGTGTTTCGCAGTAGTTTTCGCAAAATAAAGAAGACAGTTTTTGTCTCCTTTCTGGCACATGACGTACAAATTCCAGGAAATACTTCCTTGTCTCAATAGCTTTATGAAACGGTACCACAGTGCCCGCTTTTAAAAAAGTGTTTGAAAACCAAACCAGAAAACGGCGGTTGTTGACTTGTTGCTGACAAGGTGGTATTTTAATAACTTGGTAGTACACTTTTTTGATGTATGTACGTCTTCCTTGATGCAGATTTTTTGACCATTATTTGATGTTGACTATTTGACTTGGTCCTGGTCGATCAGATTAGGAGATTTGTCTCTTTCTGGTGCTATGCTTATGCACCCAATTACCAATCATTCTGTACACAAAACAACTCTCCTCTCCGCTCTTCTTCGCTTTGGTGTAAGCCGAGCCTTACTTCTATCTTGTTCGGAAGATTCTTATTTGGTTTACGAGAAAATAGCATTACAAAGCGTACTTCAGATAAATCTCAGGATACTGGTTTATATCAACGAATTGCATTCGCTTACTTTAAGAAGTAGTTCCGAATGTGAAACAAGTTTGTTTTACTTAGTGTCGAAGTAAATAGTATTGAAAATAGAGGCGATGCTAAACAGATTCCATATCTTTGATTGTGGTTCAGTTTACGAAACTGTTTGAATGTTGTTGAATAGAAAATACGCTACGCTATAATTAATACATTTTGTTCCGATTTCGTCATCACAAAATTATAAAAATAAAAACATTTGTAATATTATAGCAGCTAAGTTAAAATGACCTAACAACAAAACGTACTATGATTCTAAAATGTTTGTCTAGACATGGATGACACTATCAACAGCTGACATCATACCAATGAAATGTCAAGCAGAACAAACAATATACTATGTTTGGCACAACATACACAACCACTACAATACTGAATATCTATTCAGTGACACAAACATTATCCTCTAAAAACCTAGGTAGATATGTAGCTCTTCTCCTATTTATGATTACGTAGCCAAATGACAAAAAACTAAACCCTTATAGATTCGTCCGTCTGTCTATCAGTATGCCACAAAAATTTTACTCCGAGACTGTTAGCACCACACACACTTGAAATATAGAAAGCAGTTTTCTGTGAAAATTATGAAAAAAAAAAATGGCGTGGCTGGGCCCTCCATACATGTAACAGATGGTTGAAAAAAAAACTACGTGCATACATAACTGTGTGGGATGGGGTGTCTAAAAGCTCTTGAAAAATGATATCAAGTTTTTTTTAAGTCAATTGGATTACATATTCGCTTCTAAGGACTTAAAATTGTGGCCTCCGTCTAACTTTTATAGTAAGAGGAGTAATATTCTGAAAAAATTGCGTCACGAAAACGAAAATTGGTTTAAATAAGATTTGATATTTAGTTTATGAGATATGGGACTTTTTCGTGAAATTGCAGCAGTAACTTTGTTTTTCATTTATACACTATGAAAACAATTGTAATTGTGCTGTTTAGTGTAAATTGACATGTAAGGTTTAATATTGTTTATTTTTTAACCGACTTCAAAAAGGAGGTTCTCAATTCGTCAGAATCTTTTTTTTTTGTTATAGGTAATATTGTTTGACAGAACCCTTCGTGCACGAGTCCGATTTGCACTTTTTTTATATTAGATGGGCTGACTCTTGACCTCAATCTTGTCCTGAGAATCGACTTTGCGCTGTTAAAACGGTTTGAATATATTTTCCTGCCTAACTTTTTTTTAACTCAGAAACTTGACGCTTATGATGATTTTATCTCATACAATACTTGTTTCATATGTGACTGCTATTTTGAAAATAAAATAAAATGGCGAAAGTTAGGCCAGGCTTCGTACAAAAATCAAAATATTACAAGACGAAATAAACCGGTATTGCCCCACTACAGGGCAATTGCCTTCCTTCACACTTCTGGGTAATGAGAGGCCAGTCGTACCGACAGTACTGGTCCAGAAATGAAAGCTGTTGTCCCCAGTCATATAATATAGGTATAGTGTAACTGTAAGTTTCTATATCCTTGGGGTAAACATTTTTGGACCCATAAATAACACACGAGAATGAGTAAGAGACTGCGCCATAACACTCATGTCTTGCCCATAGAGTAAACCTAGCTGCTTCCAAAAAGATATTGCCAGTAAAATTTGGTCAGGCTATGAGATTATAAACTGAAAGTTGGTAAGGGCTGTAGACTTTATGGAAACTGCATAAGACGTGCATATTGTAATGGCCCAATTTGATAAACCTGGTTATCATAATAGCATCAGTTGTGGCAACTGGAACGTCCAACATACGGATCGGGGTTCTAGATTCACCGTGACCAGGGGCCGTGAACTCAAAAAAATTATCGATGCAAATTACACAACTCTGTCCACAGGTGAACCTACATACTGGCCTACGGATGTTAACAAAATACCTGACCCCCTTGACTTCTTCGTCACAAAAAAAAAACATATGCCACAAATTCACCCAAATAGAATCCAGCCTAGACGGGTCTTCAGACCACATCCCAATCATGTTAAGATTGCGTAAAACGTCAGCAAAATGTAACCCAAAATATGACACGCTCTACAATTACAAAACCGATTGGGATAACTTTAGAGAGTACCTTGAAGACAACATTAACCTCAACGTACCTCTGAAGTCTCCTGAAGACGTAGACAACGCGTGCTCATAAATCACCAATCTTATAGACCCCTGAGTTCAAAAATTCTGCGCATAGTACACCGAAAAATCGCCGAGAAGAAACGATTTCGTAGAATCTGGCAGTCATCACATAATGAACGGGAACTCAAAGACCTTCTTGTGAAATCTAACTATGATGCCCTACAACACAGGCTAGAGAGAATAACCCCTGAAGGTAGTGGAATCCACTCCCTTTGGAAAGCAACTATGAATTTAGCACAACCTCAGCAATGCTTTCCCCCTCTCAGATCGGCCAATTCATGGGCTCATTCAGATCAAGAAAAATCTGAAGCTTTTGTCACTCATCTTGCCAATGTTTACAAGCCAAATGAAACTGGCGTTCCTGATGATCCTGAAATAGATGCCATTCTCAACCAGGACTTGCAACTTTGTGCACCAGTGCAACCAACATCCGAATTGATTCGAACTATCTGAATTGATTTCTACGATGAACTACAAGTCACCTGGATTCGATAACATTCTAAAACCCACATGGAAATTTTTCATCAGTTATTTAAAGAAACAGCTGTTCCCTATCTTTTGACTGTGTAGGTATTGCAGTTTTGTAGGAAATAGCTATTACATATATTTTTTTTATAACCAACGAAAAATTTCTATGTGAGGTTCAGAATGACGTACTGAATATGAGGTTACAGTTTTAGTGTTGGTGTTGCTTCCAACTTGTATTGTTACAATGTAAGAATCATAGCAGGTGGCATTCTGTGGCTTCTGCCTACCCTGCTGGGAAAAAGGTGTGAGTTTATGTATGTATGTATAATATAACTAAGTTGCTACTTGAAGCAATATGTTCGTGGTGATCCAATATTTGAAGCAATATGTTGAAAATATCAACCGCCCCACATTGATCCAACTCGGTGATAAAGGCCCACTACCTCTCTCAGAGAGGAGTTCTGTAGAAAAACAGTGGGAAAAGTATAGGTTGATTAGGCTGAAAATGACAACTATTCTGAATACATTGTGCAGTGAGTCTGCATCCTGAGATGAGGCCCCTTAGTGAGCACTGTGTAGTCATTCTGGACAATGTTATAGAGACTGTGTAAATACCAGTCAATATGAGATGACTGACGATAAGCTTTTAATACAAAGTATTAAACTAACTTTAACTAACTAGTATTCAAAAACTTTTAGATACAAACTGTGATTGAATGTCTAGTTCTGCCAATTCTTACTACATTAATTATAGGAATTGACTACAATAACTGCCTCTCCTGCAAATATATTTTAATTTTGAAATGTTACAAAATCGGATGATATTATGCCAGGTGTAATGGAAAATGGTGCAATGATAAGTCTTTCACACACTTCTAGGAGACTTACAAAAGGTAAACTTAGACCTTTTTTTTACGAATTTTATATTTTAATCTACTGGTAATTATTGTGGGTTGCTTTATTACCATTTACAGTAACCAATTAAATACCTTTCATGATAAATCAAAATCTCATAGAGATTCTATTGAAAAATTAATGTAAGTAGGTATAGTCTTTTTATATTACAGTAAGATATGCTTGAGTAAATACCCAAAATGAGTCAAAAACAAAAACATGATTCGCCTTATACATCGGCTGCTGGGCTTTGTTTCGAACAAGCTTTCGCTGAAGTAAAAAATCAATGACAAATATAAATAACGCACAAAGAATACAATCTATCAGAACCAGTATTTTGTTCAAGTTTTTACAAGAAAAATAAAGTAAGTAACAAAAAATATCTCACCAATCTACGTCGTGTCGTCACGATTTCACATTGTAAAATAAAATCCAGAACACACATCTATCAAGGATCACGAATTACCCCCGCTTTTAAAACAAAGGCATGCTTTTTATTTAGGTAAATATCCACAAAAGCCAAAACTCCGCACTCGCGTCTACCTACGTAAAAAGAAAAATATATGTAACAAAGGAGATGTTTCCACTGGTTTCCACTGAGTTTTCTCCTCGACGACTGCCCAGTGTTGTGATTTTGGTCCACGAAAAGTGATGTCTGTTGCGTGCCACAGATGTAAAACCAAATAGTCGTTTGACATTGGAATCGAATCGCAAAACCGATAATTTAAGAATTATTTAAAAAATAATGATACGTCAAATACCAAAACTACGCAAAAAGTTGAACTTTTGAGCTATTTATCAAAAAGGAAAAAATTACATCAATGGATTTAACAACAAAAATACCGTTAACCAAGCACAAAGCGTAGAGAGGAAGCCACCGAAATACAACCCTAGCCCCAACCGAGCGAGTCCACCTTTGTGAATACTGTAGCTTAATTTTATTTAACTCGGGGAACATTTCCAAGAGTATTAGTAATTGTGCTTGTGTTAGTGTACACAAAACGAGTGTATTCAAGGGGCGTATACAAGATTTAAAATGTTTTGGCCAGTCATCCCCAGAGTTTAAATCTAACAACACGTATTTACCTCAGTGAACACAGTTCATTCGTAGTAGCCGCATCACCCAAATTCCACATGATGAAACTCACAATTACAACTTTGAACGATGAAATCTTCGTCTTGGACGTATCCGAAGATTTGGAGTTGGCAAATTTTAAAGCGTTTTGTGAAATCGAATCTGGGTTCCCTGCGAAAAACTTCATCCTGAATTTCAATGGAAAACCGCTATTGGATGACAGGAAATCCTTAAAACAGCACGGTGTTCACGACGGTGACGTCATCGTGCTTCTTCACATGATGCAGACAGCCTCAAACCTCAACCAGACTGATTCCAGTCAAGGTACAAGTTTATAATACAATTTCCTTTACTTTTCACTGTGCATTTTAAAATTGCATTGTCATGCTTATTGTCATTAATGACATAGTGTATTTTCGTCAATTTTATTACTAGCAGCCAAGATCCAAACAAAGAGAGCTAATTGAATATTCCATTTAAAAAAAACTAAACAATGACAGTTAATGTCAATAAATATTTTATATATTTATAGGTTGAGCAATTTTTTTATAAAAATAAATTAAAAACCTCATCATCCTTGCAGCTTTGCCAACTGGCTTAGCCAGTTTAGACTTCAGCGGCATCATAGTCCCACAAGCAAGTGCAAGCACTTCAATGGCAGCTAGAAACCCACCAGTTGAAGAGGACCCACGCATCATCAGGGAAATGTTCTTGGCTAATCCAGATCAACTAGCTCTCTTGAAACAAAATAATCCGCGATTAGCTGATGCACTCCTCAGTGGAAACTTAGGTACGCTCACAATTACATTACTTGGTATGTGTAAAATATGGAGGTAACTTTCATCTACCTACATGTTTATAACAAGAGTTTAAGTGTAGTGCATGTTGTTAATTTCCTGTGCATAGTAATTAAACTGTAGGGTAGTTATTTGGTTCTTTTTAACATATTATTGTAGCTTTTAATTTAATTTATATGGGAAGGGGGTATAATCCCTGGAATGGGTATCAAAAGGCGTGTGCTTTCCTTTATGTATTGCATTGTTAGATTGTTATTTGTTGTATACTGTTAAAGGTTTACCTTTGAAATAAGTCTAGAAAACTGTCTTACAAAAACTAAAGTCATCTTCTAAACGTAGCACAAAATTATGTTTAGGTAGATTAGGTTAGTAACCACAGCACTAAAACCAAATTAAGCAGAAAACTATGATTTGCACATATCCTAGTCAAGCATCTCAGAGGGTGTAAGATACAACTTTTCCATTATGTATTAATAATAACGGTGATTGTAATAACAAACAGTTAATATTGAGAAAACCAACTTTAATAATAAGTGTGGTTCTCTTAATACTGACAAGGAATTTTTAAATATTTCTAACTATTAATATAAACCATACTATAGATATGTGCCTGACCCAAAAATGGCAATATCACATTGTACTTCGATCAATCCATCATCACTGCCAGGACTTTTGCAGCCAATAAGCCTGATATAGTGGTGGTGGATCGATCAAAGCACCACACAATTATTGTTGACATAACAGTCCTGCATGACGAGCACCTTGTGAAAGCCGAGAAAGATAAGCAAGTCTTAACTTAACTCTCAAGTCAGCCAACATGTGGGATGTGGACTCAGCGATCATTGTGCCGATAGTCGTGTCTGCCAATGGCTTAATTTCCAAGAGTTTCGAGCAACCCCTGAGGAGACTTTCTTAAAGCACTGGATCAAGGGCCTGATTCAGAAAGCAGTACTTCTTGATATGGCGCGCATTGTTAAGAGGTTCCTCTCCCTGAAGCTTTGACCACCAGTAGCTTGGACCTTGTCCCTGAAACTGGTGGGCTACTATTTTTTATATTTTTAAATGTTTTCTTTGTTTTTAAATAAATATTTAAAAATATGATTTTTAAGTAAGGTTGAAGAAAAAAGGAGAGTAATTAACCGTAACAAAAATGTAATGTTGAAAATTTAAATCTTGTTTCCTAGATACATTTGCTTCTGTGCTTCGCGAACAAATCTTAGCTAGGACGGAACGTCAGCAACAGCGTATAAGGTGATAAACATTACAGATTGGTTTCGTGAGATAGGTGTAAATAGGGAGACATGACTTAAAGCTAGACTTATTTCAGGATGATGAATTCAGATCCATTTGATACAGAAGCGCAGCGAATGATCGCAGAGGAGATCCGCCAGAAGAATATAGAAGCCAACATGGAAGCGGCCATGGAGTACAACCCTGAAACATTCGGCACTGTGGTGATGCTGTACATCAATTGCCATGTGAATGGGTATGTTTATATGCTTATTTATACACTAGTTTGTCCTTGCTTCTTTTTGTTCAGTAGTATTTGTAGCTCTGTTCTCATTCTTGTGTGTCTCATTTTTAGTAGTAAATGGGTATAAGTATGTATCCTCACTATAATAAAATAATTAGTCAATAGAATGCACTTTTGTTGCATTCAGATCTATAGTTGACATGACAAATAATAACCCTTATTATTTGTCATGTGAATATTTGATAAAGCACTAGAGGCCGTACCATTCTTAAGACCTTGAAACTTGAAAACATATCTTTAAGGCAGGTAGAGCAATGATGTGAATAATATATGCTCATTGGTATTCTAGATTTCCGGTGAAAGCATTCATCGACTCTGGTGCTCAGACAACAATAATGTCAGCAGCATGTGCTGAGCGATGCAATATCATGAGGCTAGTGGACACAAGGTATGTTATCTCAGTTCAATCAACCAAATTAAGAGCAGAGTTCACCAATGAAACTGATCGCGATCAGCACGCCTAAACAGCGTTAAGGAGCTTTCAGTGTCAATATTCCACAGCAATTATGACAGGGTTAGAGATGTGCTCATCTCGTTCATTCTCATTGGTGAATTTCACCCTAATTCGCGTTAACAAAGTGAATAATTCAATGTCATTCATTGTACCCTTCATTTTGGTGGAGGTCAATCACAGTGAATCAATTGGGCTAAACTGTGTAGGTACTACTCTGCCTTACTTACACAAAAGCGGTATCACAAAAAATACCGTATAGTAGATTTTGATGGCATCGGATAGCTTAAATAAATACGCATCTAATTAACTTAGATCAAAAAGCAGTATCTATTTTAAAACGAAAAAAAAACTAAAAAGCAAAAAAACTAACCCGTAAAGTTTTAACCAAAATATATCTACAAAACTTCAATTTTCTCGAAACTGGTATTCTCTGAGATACCGCTTTTGCGATTAGCACGTCAGTACTTTGCCATTGTTTTAGTGTGTATACAGCTAATTACCAAATATAAGAGCAGCAAAGCGAAAATTTTACAATCAGTTTTTAGCTGCATAGCAAGTTTTGGTATAATTTCAGTTTGTCGTCATTTTTGCTTTTTGTCATTCATAATTATTACTATCTACTTTCAATATGTTTGTGCTAAACTATTTACGGTGATTTTAGAAGATAAAATTTTAAGTTGTTGTTTAAGATGACGAAAACGATTAATGTATTTTAAAATAAGTTTATGAATGTCTGAATAATGTCATCATCATCTTCCTGTCCTTTTTCAATGTTACTTGGGGTCGCCCACTTCAAAAAAAGGAGGAGCTTCTCAATTCGGGTGTATTTGTTTTCGTTTTTTTTTTTTTTGTGCTTTGTTAACTCATATCTTCGTCATTTATGAACATATTTGAAAAATTCTTCTTTTATCTGAAAGGATATACTTCCCGATTGGCCCCATAGAAATTTCATGAAAATCGGTTCAGTAGTTTGGTTTTTAAATCAAAATAGCTGGAAAAAATATGTCATCCAGGTAAAAGAAATTGCGAAATTGATACTTGACAAGAATTTGTGTGTGATACGATAACTAAAAAGAGTAAAATTAAATTATTTTTTTCTAAAAATCAATGAAACAATCAATAGTCACCGACTTTCCATTTTTTTTTTGTTTTTTTTTGGAAGTCGGTTATTTTTTTGCAAAAAAGTTTTTTCATTCAATTCATGACAACCGTCACGCTATCATTTACTTCTTTTTCTTTCATATGTTTTTGCTTACTTAAGAGTGTCTGAATAATGTGATTATTTAATAATAGTCTATGAGAATAAATAAATGATAAATAATCATTTTACAATGTCAGAATGACTGGGTTTATTGATATGTTTTTGGAGCGGGAACACAGTATCAACGAATGTTAAGCCGTTGTTCCACTGCGGGTTAGGATGTGCACGGAGAGGCTACATATGTTAGCTACGATCACTACAGCACAATGCGCGCCCAGATAATTGGGGGGGTATTTATGCACAGTACTTTAGTGGCAAAAGATGTTATAGAGATACACCTGGCAGGAGGCCAATGTGTCACTAACCGGTCACTAACACGACATTGCATTCCACGTTTCTTTGCAAATTATGCTGACATCACACGGCACGTTTTCGATTCAAGTGTATCGCCATAGGGTTTGTTGCCGTTGGGGTCAAACTTCGATATGGCTGGCACTGAAGCGTGGACACTCAGAAGCCTAGTATAGTACCCAATAGTGGGTGAAGTTGGGATGTGAAATGTGATGAAGGTACAGTATAATGCTGGGATAAATAAATAAATCATTAATTATTCTGGACCAAACATTTTATACACTCACCAAACTGCGTAACAGTTTGTCGGCAGGATAAGAATTCGTCCTAATACAATTGGTTCAAATACAATCTATATAAATCATATTTATTTCTACAAATTGGTTTTAAAAAACACTTTTACACGTCACATCATATTATGTTTTCATTGGTCAAATCATATGAGGACTATGCAGATTAGTGTCTGAGGTGATCTTTTGATGAAAGAATCACACGAATTTGAGTGGATCTGTCCAGTCAGTGCAAGCATTTGTCAGTGATCGTGTAGCTCGACTCATAACTCAAGGAGCTCAACAACACGACGAACAATACCAAAGAAAGGACATTTGGGTAGTATAATAATAAGTAGTATTGTACGGTCAGCAATTATGGCAGCACGATGAGCGAGAGATGGTCAAAATTGAGCGCATTACTACCCGGCATTATTCTCTCACGTGGTTTCAAGTGCGCCTGCTCACCGTGGGGTTCTGGGTTGGATTCCCGGTTCGGGCCAAGCGTTATTGGTTTTTTTTTGATCTTGCAAAGCAAGGCCTTCCTTGCCTCTTTCCATTCTTCTCTGTCTTTGGCTATTTAGGCCCAATCCTTTTGTGGGGCTTTCGCGTATCTGTTGCCACTTTGGCACAATTTTGATGCGACATGCGGCAGATGTGGCCTGTCCAGTTCCATTTTAATTTGGCGCCTGTGTTGCAAACGACTGCAATTTGGGTCTTGGATCGTATCGTACAGTTCCTTATGCCTCGCTGGGAGACTCCGAGTGCGGGTCTGTATTGGTGCACGATAATTTATATCCTTCTAACTTGGCTGATTCCCGTCCAGATTGATCAAAATTCGGTCGAGAGGATATTATTGTGCTGAGCAAAAATTCAGGAATAATAATCCAGGAGATTGTTCTGATTCGCACAATGCATTCCTTATCTACTTTGGCATACATTTTTAGGGCATAATAATATTTTGTCATTAAGGCGAACAAGTACAATGTCATATATGTAAATCTCTTACGTAGCGTCGTTGCGTGATGCAGGTTGGGGATCCCACACACATTTTCATAACAAATAGCTAAACTAATTACACGTGACAACGTGGCTGTGTGTCATAAATCGATACAGTAGTGAATTTAAACCTTCAATTTATTGCGCAGGCATCTTTTTAAGTTAGAATTTCAAATTATTTTTAATGTTTTATTCATTTAATTTTTTTTATGTTTTTGGATTCTAGTAGAAGAAACGGAATTTACGATTCTACCGTTATTTGAATTTGTTGACGGGAATGTATTACGTTTACGTTTAGCAAGAACATTTACATCCTGGTCACGGGACATTCTGCTTTCGCTGCAGCGTAAATTAGCACGGTGCGTACGGCGAGACGTAAAAAAAAACTAAAATAAAAGTGTAGAAATTTACTTATCATGCCACGCGTAGCGGCGAATGGTGCCGGCGAGGCGTGGTTATAAGTAAATTCCCACTATTTTCTCAGATTTTTTGCCAGGCTGTAACATCTACAGTGATGACATGCCCGCCTGCTTTTGTAGATTCTTTGTCAGTTGCAGCTGTGGTTGCAGCAAACACGCTGCCCGTGTTTGGATAGTAGGATACTCGTAGTAAACAAATGAAAAGTAAACTGTATCCCCTTTTAGTATAAATCCTATTATAATATATATTTTTTGATATAATTGATATATTTTTTGACGCCGCATTATACAAAAACAATTTTGAGAGTGATGAGCATTTATTGATGAAGCACATACAGATATTTGATCAGAATTATTTATGGTTTAAATACGATCAAAAACAATTAATTTCAATGAAATATGGTTAAATTTAAAAATAAAACAAAGTTTCAATTGAATTGAATTACCTACGTTTTATTTCCTTGGTTTCGTCCTCACCATACAAATCCAACCCTGTCTAACCCTACAGTATTACAACACCCTTTGAATTAAAATAATGTTCAGAAAAAAAACTAATTAGGACATGTTTACATTGAAGAAAAATAAATAGATTTTGCGGAGTAGTATTTTAACAATAACTGTATTAAAATAAAGGTGACCTGACGTTTCAGAATCCATAGTCCTATATTGATTTAGACTAAACAATATCAGGTTAAAACACGAACTAATTAATTGTTTTAGCACACAAAAAAAAAAAACAAAACCGATACTCGAAATAACCTCTGATAACAAACTGACCCTTGCGCTAGTCACGTGTGGGAGTGATCTATTAACAATGGCGTAGCATAAAGGAACTATCTACTTTCAATAACAAGCCGTTACTTTTTAGCTGGGGATAGTGCTAGAAATTTATACAGGGTGATTGGTAATTGGGTGCAGTCCTTGAAATGGGTGATAGTAGAACTAATTTACAACAACTTTGACCCGATAACTAGGGGTCCAATCTGAGTGGTCTCGGAGTAATGGAACTTTAAAGTTTTTTTGGAAATTTTCCTCCTCTCATCCAAATAAATTATTATTGACAATTGTGACAAATCTATGTCGCTCTGAGCATTGACATGATAGTTTTCAGATAGCGCATAAACGAATTAACCTTTCGAAGACCAAACTCTCAAAAAAGATCTCAAACTTTTGGTTTAGCGGCATCATAGAGTCCGTAATATGAGAAAAATAAATAAACTAACCTTGCTTTTCAAGGCAGATTACTCAAAATAAATGTAACATTTCCCATATTGACATAACTTGCAAATTGCAGGAACGACTTCCTTGTCTTAGTAGCTTAATTATTGGTATTACACAGTACCCACTTCAAGAATCATTAGTGATTATAACAACAGATGTTCCAGGCAAGGTATTATTTTGATTGTACTGGTTATTACGCATTTCTGGATCAATATCTTGTTTTGATAGAGAGGAGGAAAATTTCCAAAAGAAGATTGAACCCCTAGTTATCGGGATCAAATTTTTTGCAAATTAGTTCTAGTATCACCCATTTCAAGGACTGCACCCAAATACCAAACACCCTGTATGCTGGTCAGCTAGATTGATCAAATACCATAAAATTCCCCAGGATCGGCGTGCCTCACGCAGCATAGAATAAAGTTTACTAACACTAGTTTGTAGGTTTATATTGTTACTAACAAACATGGAAGTGTTTATGAAATAAATGTTACTTATTTATAGGGTTTCGATAACTTCTCGGCCTGTTTTTTTTTTACTACTACTTAGGTTTGCGATTGGCCGTTACTCGCCTGATGTTTATTTTGCAAATAGGTTTTTACAAACACTTGTACACGTCATATTATTCTGCGGTTAATTATTTACTCAGATATTTACGTGTCCTATCCGACCTTGCCGTATTTATGTTGAAAACAACAGCCCACAGCTTCTTTTGTCTGGTGGACATGTTATTGTTATGATACTTTTAAGGGTTATTATTAGTATCATCTTACCATATACTTAAATTAATTAGCTCCCACACGTGTCCCGATGTATTGTAACTTTGATATTATAGCAATATTCACAACAATAGCTTGAGGTATATTTTCAAAGATTCTCTAGATAGAAATAATAATTGCTTATTAATGCATGATCAGCGAATTCTAATCTTATACAATATTTCACAATCATGTGTAATACCCCAATTAGCCACTTTGATGGATTATTTCTGTATCACGAGGTTGTGGGTTCAAATTTGAGCAAGTACCAATGTGACTTTTTTCAATTCATATGCACTTTCGAAGTTTATCTTGGACATCACTGACATCGGTGAAGGATAATCATCAAACATCTTGAGAAAACCAGAACTTGAAAGTTAATGTGAGTCTAATCGCCAACTCGTCTTGAGAATGGTGATTAATGCTCGTACTTTCTCTGTATGAGAAGAGGGATTTGTCTAACTGTGGGTCAGTAATAGGCTGGTATTATAACCGTCTGTCTATACGCCTGAAGAGATTTGGGACAGAGGTAGACCTGAGTTAGGACATTGTCAGACAAATCTTTAGGCCGGTGGTATGTTCCCGTGGGATAGTTTTCAGAGGAAAACGCGGGCGAAACCGTAGGCTTAAGCTATTTTTAACCGACTTCTAAAAAAGGAGGTTATGTATTCTACCAGCACCTTTTTTCCATGTATGTTTACCGATTCCTATGTGATTACTGGTCCGATTGAAGTGATTCTTTTTTCGTTTGGTAGAGGAAGCTTGCGCGGTAGTCTCTAATAAGTTTTATTAACTTGGCTTTGATACTTTATAAGTTATCCTCTATAATAAATATAGTTTTTCTTCTTCGTCAATTTGGATGATGTGCTAATATTTTCTAGTTACGATGTGCAATTGAAACTTGGCAAGGATTTGTGTGTAAGTTTTAATTTTACTATTATTAGTTTATACCACAACTAAAAAGAGTAAAATTAGAACTTTTCGCAAAAAAATACAGACTTAAAAAACACACAAAGAAGGAAAATATCATTACTTTCGGAAGTCGGCGGCAAAAAAGTCAATGAAACAAACAAAAGTCACGTTGTCAACTTTCATTTTTTATTTTACAATAATAATAGATCACATTTGATTATCTAATAATTAATTTCTGCGCAGTCGATGTAAACCAAAACAATATTAAATCGACTAGGCCGCTGTATACTTATGTATTTTTGTTTTAGATTCGGCTATAATGTTTATGCGTATAACTTATTAAGTTATTTACACACATACATTCGATTATGATAGCACTTACTTACCTTACTTACTTTATCAAAAATATATATTATACTTGCTTTAATTATATATACTGGGTGGAACGGGCATCGAAGCACAAACGGTTACCGTGTTCACTACATCACTCCGAAGGGGCTGCATACAAATTCTTCATCGGTAATTTTAAAAATCAGCTGATCCAAACATTTTGCCCGTGTAGGTGTATGAAACACCAGCTTTGTTCTATAACCGTTTGTGCGTCGAAGTCCCGTCCACCTAGTATACTTAACACTACCGGCCCCTACCTCTCATTATAGCGGTCTACTCATATTTTAAAATTGACCCACTTGATAAAGTAAACTTCTTATTTTATGCAAGGCGCAGACTGAAATTGAATCAACCTAACATTTATTGATTTTTTTTTTCTCGAAACTTATAGAATGACTATTTATACATTAAATGCTCGCGTTATTGCAACAAGGATGCTTTACCAGCAATTTGCATCCAACGTTTTTATTGACACACATTGTCAGCTTATTGATTCTTTGCCATCTTTCATTCTATAATAAATACACAGTGCGATATAATACATCTTATATTTCTCCTTAGATGGGCAGGCATCGCCAAAGGCGTCGGTGTGCAGAGAATCATAGGCAGAATCCACATGGTGCAGATGAGAATTGAGAAAGACTTCCTCACCACTTCTTTCTCGGTACTTGAGGAGCAGCCCATGGACATGCTGCTCGGCTTAGACATGCTCAAAAGACATCAGGTAAAAAAGAATTTAATTGCCGCGTATTTGTGTTTGTAGGGACTTAGTTTCACTAAAACATTCACGACTTTTTACATAGTGCAACATAGATTTGAAACGGAACGTTCTTCGCATCGGCACGACCGGCACCGAGACGCCATTCTTGCCCGAGTCCGAGCTGCCGGAGTGCGCCCGGCTCTCCGGTTACTCCGAAGACGAAATTGTCAACCAATCTATGAGGGACCAAGAAGAGCGGCTGGTCAAAGAAGCTATGGAGAAGTCTAAGCAAGGTGGGCGTGCCAAAAAGAAATAACAAGTACGATAAATATGGAAAGTTGTGGAGATGTCATTTGCACCGTAATAAAAATAGTAACGTAATATTTATATAACAATAAAAATCGTAAAACTAATCCCTTGTTTCTGTGTAGTTGATTGCATGTGCGGAGTAGCTAACAGCTTGTCGGTAACGTGTGCATTTTTGTCGGGAAAGTTGGGTCAGTGAATGGAAACGGTAATGAAACCAAGTTGAGAAATAAACGAAACAATGGGACTCAACACGACAATGCATGGGGACTTTACAATTTCGATAATTTCGTTAACGTTCCTTTTAGAAGAGTCAAAATGCTGCGATGTTTGACGTATTTCCGGTATGTGGTTGTTATTCGTTATTCTATTATGTTATGACTTCATTGACTGTACTTTTTCGAGTAAGTAGAGTAGAGATCATGACGAAATGGGTTGTTAACATATCGGCTTTTAATTTTTAGCTTCTGACTAAACTTATTGGGACATCAGTCATTAATACAGACAACTTTTTAGTTAATATACTGTCAAATGCTTCAGACAACTGCTTAGCGTTTTGGTATTTCTATAATTAGAATAGTTCACAGACCAAATTGCGGTCGCTAGTTGGGTGCTTGCACTAGAGGGGTGTTGGGAACTAACCTAATAATAGTGTCTTCTCTAGTTTTTTCCCGCTTATTATCTTTTGAAAGTTGTACAGTATATTTTCCATCACTTTCCCAAGAAATTATTTTATAGCTATATCCTAGACACAAAAGCAGGACTTCTGTATCCGCGCCGCTTCCCACCGGATATCTGTCAACAGACACGCTACGTCTAGATTTAAAATAACAAAAGAGGTTCAATTTGGCAAACAACAATAGAGACATATTGAAGATCAGAACACTTTTATTGTACGTGTGCATCTTCAAATTGAGTCTAGTTTGTGCTAAGTGGACCGTGGTGGGTCTGTATTGTATAGCGTATATAAAACGTCCCCATTAGAATTACAAGAATACAAGGTGTAAACGGACCCTTCACGAAGCCGTCAACCAAGCATTCTGTACATCAAACTAAATAACCCTACGCAAAAATTATTGCTGAGAAACGACTTCTTTTTGGGGTGAAAATCACGTTTTACGATAAAAGTCAATGTAACGCCCTCAAAACATTGTGCTGATGGATGCAGTGAATAGAAAACTAGTATTTAAAAAAAAAAACTTTGAAAAAGTTGAACTTTGACCTCCAAGGTTCCCATAAATGGGGACAACAAGTGCATTTCAGCTTCGTTAAGGGTCTATTTACACCCTTTATTTGGACACAATTGGTTTGGTGATGTTTATGACTATTATGTAATAATTGTGTTTGACATTGAACAGAGTCCTATGGCCTACTTGGACCGACAACTAGTCGCCAATCACCACCAGAGCCAATGCAAATCAATAACCAAGCCAGTAACCAGCGAATGGGTGAGTAGAGTAATCTTGCGGAAAGAATACGGGTCGGTTCGAAAATCTAAAATTACTCTTATAATTGAGTTATCGGCATGAATGAAACTATGTTGTAGATAATTTACCAGTTAATAAATCGACACCACGGGAATTTTCGTCGTCGGCCCGTATTATTTGACCGCGAGTATTAGAATTGTATTGGGAAAATATTTTTCTCCCCACTAGTACCAAAAAGTAATTTTAAATACAACTTTTAAAGAAACTTTTTTTATATCTTTTCAGTTTTGGATGATCCTAGCCAGACTATCATGCCCAATGACAACTTTAACGAACTTGAAGTAGAAGAAATTATGTCCCTTGGATTTACAAGGGAACAGGTATGGGATTGCATACAATATCATAATTTACCATCCTTCTTTATGTATAAAATTCCAGTGCGTTCGTAATTCTGCTCCTGATAAACAGCCACCTGGTGGTGGTAAAGGATAGGACGTCTGCCAGCTAACTAGCTGATATTATAACTAATAATAAATACATAATACATTTATTTCTACAAGTTTAATATACTTACATTACATCAGTGTGGTCTCAACCCCTGAACTAGGACAACCCGTATAACGATATCTGAATGTGTATATCATCTGAAGTATGTAAAGATGTTTGTAATCTAATTCCGCAGAGACGGTTGATCAGGTTTATATGATACGCACACAGATGGATCCCTATTATCCTAGATTAAAATTAGAAGTTCATTTCCCTGATTCGATTAAAATCACAGTCACTGGCTTGTTTCGAAGTAAACACACATTTTTTCCGCAATCTATCGGCGAACGCGACTAGTGATAGAGGATTTTTTACTCAATTTGCGTGTATCGTTTCAGGCCATTGTGGAGCTACGGCGTTTCAACGGTGACAAGACTCAGGCCACCATGGCGCTCTTCGCAAAGTCACTGAAGTTTTAATCGCTCCTTTCTGACAATAGTTCTGTGCGCTTTAATCAGCCCGAGACAGACTGTTGACCACTGGTCAAACATATTGGCGATTTAAACTTAATTAAGACACAAATATTAATATAAACTTTGACTGTAGTCAACAAAAATAACCATTATTATGTTAAAACGTTTTAGAAAGTTTCAAAATTTTATTTTTGTTTTTTTTTTTGGAATTTATTTAATGATACGGTAACGCGATGTCGCACCTATTGGTGATAAAAGCTTTTCTTTGATTATCACGTAATGTACAGGTTGTAGTGTATGGTGTACGACTGATGCTAAACATTGCAGCTTACGCTGGGGTTTTATAAGACTAACTTAGGAAGTTACGCAGGACATAGTGCATAGTTCGATCAATTTGACGGCAAACATGATTGTGCCTATTTAAGGAGTCGGAGACTTACACTTGATGAACGGTGGTTTAAATGATTGTATGACTTACAATGTTTGTTTTAATGACGTTTAATAATTAAGATTGTCTCAGACTTAGAATTACTTAGGAAGCATTCATCTTATTCACTTGGCTATATTTAATCACGGAAAATACTATTGCTAATATAATAAGCATATACTATTACTGTATACTATGATAACCGTAATTTAACCGTATAATATAAATCTTGCTATAATAATAAGTGTATTTGAGTTTTAAACGTGCGCTTGCCTTCTTTAGTGGCATCTTACAGAAAACTTCAGCAATCTGTATTCGCTCTTTATTATACAATATGTAATTCCTGTTTTTTTTTTCTTAAAATAATAGTAAAAAAAAATTGTTAAAGAAATGGTACACAAACCCTTAACCCTATAATAATACCCTTATTAACAAATGCGGAATAAAGTTTAAACCAGTATAAGACCACGCTCTAGCCAGAGGAAAGTGAGAATGCAAAATGTGAGGACCGAATACCGTCAGTGTTTTTTTTAAATAATATGTACCCCCTCCTATATTATGGAGTCGTTTTAATGATGATACAGATATAATAAATAGTTTATTTTAATTATGAAAGTGATGATGAATTCTTCAATGATATAAAAATAAATTTTAAAAGGGTTGGATAAATAAGTTTTACATTCGTTTTTTAAAACTCCCTTCAATGGTAATTTAGGGGGTGTTGAAGTTTGTATGGATTTTTTTTTATTAACGCGCAGGGCGATGAATTTGTAACTCAGCATTTTATAATTTAGATGTATTTTAGAAAATCGCTCTAACTTGATGAAATGGGGTAAACAAGTTTTTAGGGAAATATTTTACTTCAATGAACTCAAAGTTTACATAAATAATCGTTACACGAAATAAAGGAAACATTTAAAACAATTTTTTAAAAACCAACCTCTATCGGAGTGAAAACTGGGCAAACAATTTATCTGAATGATTTTATTTGGTTTGATAACTTGAAACTAGGCATTAGTAATTCTTTAGGAAAATAATAAATATTGCTGTTTTAAACTTTCCAAAACAACCCTTGGGGATGGAGACTTTCATTCTGGGACGTACTGTATCTTTTTACTCCGGTTTCTTCTTAACTTTTCTTTCAATCTTTCTTACCCGGGTAACCAAGGGTTTTATAGGGAATTTATTTTATCGGAAATACAACTTGAAACAATTTTGTATATGAGATAATTTTGTACCTTATATAAGTTGACATTTTGTATGTTTTCATGATTAAAGTTAGTTTTGATTATTCAAGAGTTGTTTCAATTATTTTACCTGCACTGAATACAATACGCAGCCGTTGATAGGACACGCCATGGGATCATAAAGAGTGACAAAAAGGAGCTTTTTCCCGGACCTGGACTTGTTAAAATGCTCTTCTCATCTTGAAGACCTTATATGTAGTTCCTTGAGTGCCGTATAAACAGCCGAACGTCACCAGTTAGGATGGGATGTTTGTGCATACAATACACATGTTACTATGTTCTCACACTAATGCCACAGCACCGAAACCACCCAACCGATTTAAATGATTTTTTTGTGAATGTGTAGTTATAGCTTGAAAGATAATATATGCTCGAGTGAAGGGATTCAAAACGATCATTAGTTTTTAATCAAATCGCTCGAGCATATTACCTACATACATTCAGCCTAAAAATTGATAGATTGATAGCGGAGTAGGTAGGGCGTGATGAGAGAACACAACTACAAGTTTTCAAACTGATACGGTCACTAACACTATTGTTAGCACATAAAACGGGATATTTACCTTAAAACCAGTGAGCATGGTAAATATCCAGTTTTTTGTGCTAATGAAACTAAAACTATGTTTTAAAAGTTAGCAACGGGCTGTTCAGCAACGTTGATTTTCATCTCATCGTGCGGGGCCTGACCGAAAACGACTTTAACAGGCAAAACCTCTCGGAGAGATTTTCACCTTTCACTAAATCTGAAGCTGAAGCAAATTAACTATTCCAAATACCTTAACATCACTTTTAAAATATTGTCCATAGTAATTACTACGATTTAAAGGCAAGTTTTGTATTCATTGGTAATCTTTCAGGAAGGTGAAAGTATGCAACCACAAAAAATACCCTGGTTCTCTCACGTAGTGAGGCATCTGTTACAGACATTTTCATGGGGGCCCATGGGGGTAAGTACTGCACTTTTGTGTAAAACGGTGGATTGTTTATTCAAACAAAATTAAGAAGGACATCGAACTAATGTCGTGGCGCCTGTGATCAGGATCGTATAAGGCAAGACAAGGTGAACTGCCGACCCAAAGTAGCTGGAATCCGCTGTTTGGACAGGACCGGTCGTTCTTCTATCCAGTTGCGGACTGTCGACTAATATGACAACATTACCCCTGTAATCCCCGAATGGTAAGGCAGAGGTAAATAATAATAATAATAAATATCGCTAGACATTACACACAGCGCCATCTAGTGCCACACTAAGCAACGAGGCTTGTGTCGTGGACACTAGATAGTTGATATACTACATAGATACTTTTTGTTTGTAAATACATACTTATTATACATATAAACATCCATGACTCGGTAACAAATGTCCATGCTTAATCACACAAACACTTGCTCCTACCGGGATTCGAACCCGGAACCCTATGAACGTAAGGCAGCCTCACTACCGCTGCGCCATTCGGGTCGTCAAAGAGGAGTGGTACCTAAGAGTACACCCACATTATGCCAGTTCATGTTTAAGTCCCATGTAATGTAGATAGGGGACGAGCCTATTGCCATCAACCGGGCTCAAATCCTCAAATCCAAACTCCGTGGCTGCCACTTTCCAAAAACCCAATACACTTTCGCTCGACCTGGGAATCAAACCTAGGGCGTTATGTTCCGCAGTCGCGCGACTAACATGAAGATTTTTATTTTACCGCTATAATAGTTATCTGCTATGGCTGAATAATATCTAAAGGTCATATACACTCTTGGCAAAAAAAAAACGTTGATGTTCGGTTTAGATTCGTATAATATTCACGTTTTACAAATGTATAACAAATATCGTAATTAGTACAAGTAATTTGAGATCGAAAAATTTAAATTTTTCAAAGATAAAATTAGTGCTAAAATGACTCGCATTGCATCATAACATCTAGAACTAGACTTCACACACGTTACATACCTCTTAACAAATAAATACTCATAGGTACAGGGTGTATTTTTTGGCTTTCCACATAAAATTCATAAGCCGGTATTCAAACACAAGGATAATTATTTGTTTTTAAGCCAGTAAAAAGTAGACAAGGTTATGTATTAAATAACTCGCAGGTACAAACAGGTACTTAATAAAATTAGCATCGCGTTTAAACAAAAAATACTTATGTATAAATTAGCGTTTTCATTACTTCGGTGATATGGTAATAGATTCCAAAAATATATTTAAACATTATCATCTGCGTCTGGCGGTTGACTAGCCAACTTATTTGCCATTGCAGTTAGAATATCTGTTAGTCGAGCGAATCTTTGATTTGGCGTGGTAAGGGCTCCTCTTTCTCCCCAAAGGAAGTTTATGTGGAACTCTGTTCTGAACAGTTCGAGGAGAGTGGGGTCTAAAACGGGTCCCAAAGAAGACATCTCTTGCACTACAGTTCTGGCGTTTCGTTTGAACATTTCGATTTGGTTGGGGAAGTGTCGGGCGGCGTCTAAATGGGCCGCGGTCGCATTGAAGTCAAATTCCAGGCTGTTCATTAGGCTGGCAGGGAATGTCTCGTCTGGCTGCATTAGCCCTCCGCCTTCGCCGTCTGTAAAAGCAAAAATCTCATTTTATCGACTTGCATTATCCCTCCGTAAAAAAGGTTACGCTTCTCTCAATGTATTCTCTGTTAAAATGTGGATGTCACTCACCAAATAAATGGAAGCACAACACCGGTGGCAGGATATACGGCGTCGTTGTGTTGGGAGGCAAAGGATTCGTGCCTTCGTTCATACTTTTAAAGCAAGGCCTCAGTTTAGCCTCGAACATAAAAGCATTGTCCGTGTAAACCCTTCTCAAAATATTCCACGCGTTCTCCAGGCATTCCACCTTTGAAATACAGAAAAACGTTAATTATTTTCCACAGAAAGCTTAGATTTTAGACACGACTACACCCGCGTAAAAACACACACTCTAACTTGAAACTCGGTATAGCAATCTGATGAATGGTTTCAGATATTATCTACTACGTCCAAAATTATAATACTAATTGACATGGTCAATACCTGCGGCATACACAGCCCAAACATAATGGCTGAAAACCCGTAGAGATTGCCCAACGCAGTCTTTGTTTCAACTGCTAACAGAATCCAGTCGTTGATGGTGTCAGCTCGTTGCCTGTCTGTCTGACAGGTCAATATCGTCACCGCTATCAACAGACGAAAAGTCTCGAGCCTGAAAATTAAAACCAGATGAACGCTCGTTTATCCCTCTTCAAAGTTATGAATTTTATTTATTTGTATTTTTTTTAGTCATGCTGTTTTATGTGTACCTTTCTATAACATCTAAACGCAAGGGTCGACCTTGAGGTAAAAACAATAGTTCTAATCCCGATGCAGTTTTCTCAAGACCTTCAATTTGAATTGCATCGTCAAAGAAGAAATACAAATCTACTTTCGTCATGTGATTCGCTAAGATCCGCGGCCCAGACGTACGTAATAACAGTTTGATCGTGTGTAACGTTTCAGATTCAAGCGGTTTTGATAATCCGGTCGGTATGATTTGTGATTGAAAGTTTTCTAGATTAATTCTTGAATCTACCACGTAATCCAAATTTTCTGACTGCAAAAGTTTTGCTTCAGTGAGTTCATAATCAAATTGCTGTTTTATGGTTGGTGTCACCAGATTGTAATCAGATTCCATTCTTGATTTATTTGGATCGCTGTGCGCTGAACTTTGAGTAGAATCTCCGGATCCATTGCCTGAATCTGAACCCGAAACTTGGTAGAGTCGCTGGAGTTCTAGCCGTCTTTCATCTGCTTTTGGTCCATCGTATCTGGCTGGCTTGGCTGGAGGACTAGTTGGGAGATTGGCATCCCAGGTGCTCGAACTGGAGTTAGATTCACTGCAAAAGTTTTTCCCATGTATGTGTTGTTGACTCTGAATTACTCCATCAGCGCTGGCACTTTTGCCGTGAGTGACATGTTGTCCCATGTCGATAGGTGTCAGTGAGTGAGATCGTTGTTTCTTGAAAGGCACTCTAAGTTGCATTCCAGGCTTTGCTGCAAAATGGCTGTATAGACTGTATGGGTTTCCGTAGGAGGCGTCTCCAACTGGTGAGACGACGAGATTCATATCATCGTTCTGAATATAATTCGTAAGAGGCGTCACCCGGTTGGCTGGGTATTGAATCCTGGCTCCAGATGCGGCTGATATAGGTTTACCAGATCCAACGTAGGAGGTGATGAGATCGGCGACTGTGTCGTAGGCTTCGTCCTCGAATTGATATTGGTGTCTTTCGTACACCGTGTCGGGGTGGACGATGATCTGAAATTATGAATTATTTTTAAGTCATATTTTAGTAACAAATTAAAAAGACATCGCAGATGCTGTGATTCCTTACCCGTTGTATAACAAAATGTAAATGTTGTCCATTGGAGCGGCAACTGAGCACGTAGTTATCTGGCTGAGACGTAGAGTCCCTCACAAGGAACTCCCGGTCCTGTTGAAGCAGAGTCTCGGCCGCTGTCCTGCTGAGTGTACCATGGTACCAGCCGTGGGAGATGATCTGGTCTGATGGTAAGGAAAACTCCCATTCCAGCAGACCAGACGATGTCATAACATTCGGATCCTGGAATACGAACAAATTACTTTGATTAGAACCGAGATCCACTTAGAGTTATAAAGAGAACAAAGTAGGTTAAAGAAGAATAGTTATTCAAATAATAAAAAGTAAAATGATCTTATTTTGCCTTTGTGCCCACCTACTTACAAATAAATATCTATAGATATCAGTAACAACATCTTTGACCATTAATAATACATTAACTGAGAACCTTCTAGTTACGGAGTTATTGGAGGTCAAAGTCCCACATGTTTTTAATGTTATAACTTTACCTTAAATACCTCCATGACCCCTGTACTATTCTATGCATCCATTAGCACAATGTTTCCCAGCAATTTTTGCGTACAGTTACTTTGTTTGATGAACCTATAGAATGCGTGGTTGACGACTTCGTGAAGGGTCCGTTTACACCTTGTAAGCTATTTGGGTGTAAGCAGGAAGGAAAAGCAACATGCCCATAATCTCATGTCAACAACACAATAAAGTCAGTGTAAATAATGCACTATGGCATAAAAATAAACATTTAGAATAAACAAAAGACGGTAATGGACGCGCACAAAACGTTACACTTACCATTTCTTCTTGTCACTTCATAGAAAAATTACTAAGCGGTATTTATATTTGTGGATGAAACTCGTGTTGAGAGTTAAGTCGGCAGTCTCACCCCTTATTGGGGGTCGAGTCGATCGATGAAACAACCCGCCCTTTTTTTGCCGTAGGTTGGTAGTAAAATGGTCGCTAACTTCATGTGTCATAGTCGCGCATGCGTTTAGAATTCGTACATTTTATAGATTTTATAACTTGATAAATAAACGAAGAATCAGGATATTTTCTAAGTGGTCATTGTTGTATAATAATATTCTTTTCATCCCACCATCTCGGAAAGAGTATTTTTAATCTTCAATATCTGAGTGGAAAAGCCGTTTTTATTCTCTAGAGGATAAAGTAAATTGAATTTAGAACATCGTGTGCACTAAGTTTGTGAATTAAAAAAAACATTAAACCTATTTACTGCTACCTCTATGGTGCCGAATATATCATACAACTTTTTTTTAATTTGTTAAAAACTCAGACTCGGAACCTTCTTGGTGTTCTTTTTTCAATTTGCTTTGTACGCGGTTCTTTACGCGGCATTTTTTCACGTCATTGGTTTAGTCATAATGTAGTAATTAATACCTAAACTGAAATAAAAGTGTACCTATCTTGTGATTGTAAACGTTTTTTTTTTGCATTTAGTCATTTCCTCGCTGAGGTGGAATGAAAAGTTACGTGTTGCACTCGAGTGCAAAGATTTTTCACCTCGTGCTCTTTTGATTCCCTCGCTAACGCTCAGGATTCTAATTTTAGAATCCTTCGCTTGCTCGGTCATCAAAATTGAACACGCGGTTAAAAAGCAACTTTGCACTCTTGTATAACAAATAACTATTGTTAAACATCTGTTAGCTTTTTCTAAAATAAAGTTGTAAATGAAGATACTTGAAACCATGACACCTTTAACAACTTAGGGAGTAGGCAGAGTTGAATACAGTTCGTTTGCCTATCAATGTTTTGTGCCGCGTTTGAAAACCCGCGCCGTAAAATTACGACATCAGATAACTCTTATCACGTCTTGTAGCGAAAATGAAAAATAAAGGATCTTCACTGCTATACGATTTTAATTTTGTTTATAGTACTTATAAAAAATACAAAAGTTCAAATAAAATGTGTAAAAAAAATATTCTTTAGTCGCGTTTATAATATAAATTAGTTATCTGTGTAAATGCAATAATTATCTTATTAAATGTTTTTAAAAGGTTAGCAAGGTTAAATTTGGAAATTCAGAAGGCCTACCATACAATTGCAGCTGGAAATTTGAATTTTAAATTGGTATAGAGTTAAATTAGTCGGATAAATTTACACATTTAAACGGAATTCGGATTATAAAAATTTAGGTAAGTTTAAAAAAACTAAATACTTAACTAATTAAAGAAACATAATAAGTAAATTAACGCAGGCAAATTTGCTAATGTTCTCCCTGTCCTGACTCGCTCCGTGTCCGCCAACGAACCGCTTCTTCTTGGATATAAATCCCGAAGCTCATCGCCTTCAAACTCGCGGCAGACAGGCATCAGGATCGCTCTTATATGTATGTATGATGTGGATGCTCTTTAGATTAAATGGAAAAAAAACCAAGTGCATAAGATTTACTCTACCAAATGTCAAAAGTAGTGATTGTGACATAGTATTGGATCAAGAGAAACTAAAATACGTCGATGAAACTGTTTTCTTAAGGATCACGCTCGACTCAAGGCTACAATGGGGTCCTCATTTAACATCTCTTGCAGGACGGCTGAGTTCAGCAGCATATGCTGTTAGAAAAATCCGTTAATTTACTGATGTAGTTACCACGAGGCTAGTCTATTTTAGTTATTTTCATAGTATTATATCATACGGTATTTTACTATGGGGACGGGCTGCAGACATCGAGTCTATATTTATTCTGCAGAAAAGAGTCATCAGAGCCATATATAATCTACGTAGGCGCGATTCTCTAAGAGAACTGTTTAAGGAAATTAACATTATGAGTTCCTTGCCAATACATCTATGAAAACATAATGTACGTTAGAAAAAATCTGCATTTATTTAGTAAAAGAGGCGACAGACACCACTATAATACTAGAACCAGGGACCAACTAGTTCAGCCAGGTTTCAGGCTAGCTAAAGTAGACTCATCTTTCATGGGGTACTAAAATGTTACAATAAAATACCTCCACGCATTCTACAACTGAATGAGACGAAGTTTAAATCTTGTATAAAACGCACTCTATGTAGGCAAGCATACTATAAATTGGGAGATTACATTGATGATAAAAATGCTTGGCTCAATGCTGGTCCTGCTCCACAACCATAGGGGCAAACTAATTGATTACTTTGTGAAGTTATTGTGGAAGCTGCAGAAGATTGTAAACATATCTTTGCATTGTATAGATTCAGTCTCTTAGTATTATATACATAATTGCATAGCACATGTGTGAGTTCTATGTACGATAAAGCTACCATTTACATCTTTTACTGACTCGAATTTGCCCTGGCGGTTGAGAGAATGTCGTGCTCACTCAAATGTCTCGCTGATGGTGGCGCGTGTGTGGGTTTAGTTCCCTCCAAAATGGTTGAGTTGAATGATGGCTGATCCATGCGTCATGTTCGTGAACGGGCGCTGTCAGTTGTGACTGGTCATCTCGCAGTTGCCATGGATTATTGTATTTTTGAATTGTTAATTTTATCTTTTTATTCTGGACGCTCTTACTCGCACGTCTTTCTACATCGTTCTCACATATATGTTTAATCTCGACATGAATGATGTAACCGAGACTTTGTAACAACATAATGATTTAAAAGAGTGTCCATGGAGTTTCTTGCCCATTCTTCTCCATAGAGATCTACGCTTTCGAATGGGCAACTACAGTACTTTCACAAGTTATTATGCCCTGTGACTGGGACTGTAGCTTAGTTTATTTTTTGTGTTTTGACATTCAAAAGTGCCTGTAATGGTCTAATTGAAATAAATGCTATGAGTTTTTTTTTTTGAGATGTAGTGTGTTACTTTAGGTCACGCACGCCTGTCGCGACGATAATTATTGTGAAATCAAAAACATAGAAATATTATGTGTCGGTGCATTTGCAGTTTACCTACAGGGAATCGAGTCAACCTTACCCTCTATCAAAACATAAAATGTTCAATGCAAAAATGTTTGCAAACAAGGAATCCATACGGAACAGAACATAACACTGTAGCCACTGCCACTTTACGTAAACATTGTAATAATGGGTCGAGGTTCATTTTTCAAGCAACAACCGCAATGCCTCATTTAGTCGGTAATCGGCAATGGATAGTGCACTTCGCGTCTTGTGTGCAGCTGCCCTGCTCTTGATCCTAAGCCTGACGGTGCCCGCAGTGTGCTATGAGAAAAGTAAGAAACATTTACAATTTCATGTACCATCAATATATTTAAAAGCGATGAAAGGACTACCCAAGTACATGAAAAATATTATTATGATAAGCATAACATTTGCACTAGCAATTTTAACAAACTTTTAAATTACAGCTTTACGCAAAATCGTTCGTAACCAATCAAAAATGGTACAAAGGCCATTCAGTGAAATGAATGGTCCACAGCAGAAATGGATCAATAACACCAATCATCATGCCCTAAATAACAATGAAGTATTTAATTTCCCAGGAGGCACTCAAGTAAAGACTGTTTTTCATAACCTACAGAGGCCAAAACTATCGACCATATTTGCTGCACTCGAGTCGAGTAAAGGCAAAATAATGCACTCGAATATGAAAATTATAAAACCAGAAACTGCAAAAGAACTTAAAGTGACTATTAGAAATAAGAGTAATGACTATAATACAGAATACAAGACTTTGCAATCACCTGAAGAATTACCAAATAACATAAGCAACCAAAACGTAAAATTGGCTATCAAAAACTATTATCAAATACCAACGCCATCCAGGTTTTTTCCACCCGTAGAAGAACGTGATGCACAAAACGTTCAAGGCTTTGAACAAAGAGGTAGTATTAGCAAGGAGAACACTCTAGTCATTCCTGATTTTCAAGATACGCCTAAAGAAAAGGAAAGTATAAAAGTGAAAGGTATTCTTATACCTAAATTAAAAACTCAAACTGAAGCTCCGGTTGTTATCAGGGAAACATCACATAGTATCATTGACATCGATCCTGACAATGAAAAAGCGGATTTTCTGATTGAAGGCTTGCCCATGGATAGTACAATGTTCAGCTATAATCTGACTTCAGATCCTTTCACTTGCTCAGCAATTCGATCAGCGACAGCTGACATCGATGCTCAAGAAAGATTTTCGCAATTCAATATAGAGGTAAGATCATTCTGGTGTAGGTATTAAGTGTGGAAACGTTGAAATAAAATAACACCTGTTCATGTTACAGCCTTTCTGGATGAGTAAGAAGCATTTTTGGAATCATATTTTTGATAGCCGTTACGAATCTTTGATGATGAATTCAAAGTGGCCGCCTCTTAAGGTAAATGAATATTATTTTCCTATAGTACCTATATCAACTCGTACATAAAACTTAAGTTGATCGATATTTTCCAGGTGATACTAGTACCCCGTACGCACGTAGATACAATATGGAAAAAAACATTCGAACAATATCAAAAAGAAAGCGTTAGTAAAATTTTATCGAATATCGTGAAAAAAATGCAATTCTATACTAAATTAACGTTTAGTTGGAATGAAGTTTCACATTTGAGTTATTGGTGGAAAACAACTACACATAGAAATCGATCGGTAAGAAGATAACGAAATATATCTTATACATAGATAGGTACCTATATAAGACGGCAAGAATATTCAAAATAATGTTTTATTTTTGTGTGATGTAGGCATTTCGAAAGTTGTTAAGATCTGGTAGACTTGAAATTACCACTGGAGGTTGGGTTGAACCGGACGAAGCAACTACGCATTTATTTGGACTCGTCCATCAACTCATAGAAGGTAAATTGATTAGTTCAGTTGTATGTTCCGGGAACATTCGAGGTGCCTTTAACAAAAAAGTTCCATGAAACAAGTCTAATCATTTTCAGGGCATCAATGGCTGAAACAACATCTAAATTATTCACCAAACGTCGGTTGGCTCACTAACACCGTAAGTCATAGCCCCACAATGGTGTACCTCCTCTCCGCATCCGACATAAATGAACTAGTTATCACAAATGTTCATTACGCTTGGGAACAATTTTTTGCTGAGTACCAATATAGTGATTTTATTTGGGTACAAAATTGGGACGATGATCAATCATATCCAACTAAACTGAATGAAGCATTAAACAGAATGGGTGTTGACCGGTATCCAAGACATGCAGTTATGACACACTTTCTTCAATTCAATTCAGCTGAATTTAAAGCTTGCGGTCCGAATGGCCCTCTTTGTGCTACAGATTATAATTTTTCCACACAGCATAGAAAACTTGATATCAGCGCTTATAATGTTAAAGAAAAATCAGAGCTGCTTCTAGAACAGTATTCTAAAACAGGAACGATATCGCCCCACAACAATATAGTTGCACCTATAGGTGGCCCATATTTTTACGAGGTACAATCTGAATTTGATTTTCAGTACAATAATTATGAGAAAATTATTGAATTTGTAACAGCGAACAAAGATATTTATAAAGCTACAATAGAATTTGGAACAGCAAAAGATTATTTTAATACTATAAAACAAAAATATAAAAACTATCACAGTCTAAAAGGAGATTTTCTTAATTTTGCTGATATAAATTCTGGAAGTCCCGCATATTGGACTGGTTTTTACACATCTAGACCTTTCGCAAAAATTTTGCTAAGGCGTCTGCAATCAACGCTACGAACGACAGAAATATTGTTTTCTTTCGCTTTAAATTACAATAGTTTTCGAAAAACTAATATGACTAATATGTTTGAACTCTTAATAAAAGCGAGAGAAACAGTTGCGCGACTTGTTGATCGCAATGTTGCAAGCGGAACAGTTACAGCGAACGTCTTGAAATATGTTCAAAGCCAGATTCTGACCACCGTTAAAGACTGCTGGCATATACAAGAAATGTCAGTGAGTTTCTTGAGTCTAAAGCCAGAACAACACGTTCCATACCTGCAAAAGTATGTCTACCGGGATGGTGAATTCCTCACTTTATTGAAAACAGTTTCTCCAGGAGATCAAGTTTATATCTTCAACTCCCTAAGTCATGAGCGGACCGAAATAGTGGAACTCATAACTAAATATCCCAACATTAGAATAGTGGATCATTCGAAAAAAGACGTAACAGTTCAGATAAATCCTGTGTGGAAATATAATTCTGATAATGTTATCAAGTTATCCAGGAGATTCTTCAAAATTATATTTGCAGTAATGATACCTCCAATGGCGCTTGAGTTATTTAAAATTAAAGAAACATATGATGCTTCGCAAAACGTTGCTGCGGTATATTGTTTAACATGTGATGTTGACGATGTGGTGAATAACGGGTCAACATTTCCTTTTGTAATTCAACCAATACAAGCAGGTGATATACAGCTTGAAAGTTATAAACATCGACTGTTGTTCGACGAATTTACCGGCCTCATGAAAACCGTTGTTGAGAAAGAAACAAACATTGAGAAAAGCGTTTCTATAGACTACGGCGCATTCAGGGACTCTGATGTTAATTCAGGAATGTTTTTATTCAACACAAATGTTACCAAGCCTTTGCTAGACGTTTTGTCGGCATATCGATTGGGAATCCAGAGGAAAGTAGTGTTTATAGTATCGGGACTAGTAACCCAAGAGTTGACTTGCATTTACGGCCGACTCTTACAACATACAACAAAAATATTTAATCTCTTAAGAAGCCCTTTGTCAAGTGCTATTTTTATTGAAAGTAAAGTAGATTATGAAATATCTCCGAAGAATAGGGAATTAGAACTGTTTCTCTCCGTTCAGACAGATATAGGAAATGGTAATCCTCCACAGATCTATACAGACAACAATGGATTTCAATATACATCGCGAATTTTAAATATTAGTAGACGTATTGAATCTAATATGTACCCGATGACGAGTATGGCTTTTATAGAAGATAGAAGAAATCGGCTTACATTCATTACGGATCATGCTCAAGGTGTCACCGCTCTACAAGAAGGGCAGTTACTGGTGATGCTAGACCGACGGGTGCTGTTTAACGACGGCCGAGGCACTCATGAAGGTTTGGCTGATAGTAGAAACACGTGTCATAGAAATTTCATATTGCTAGAAAATTTTGACGATAGTCAGAAAACTTTAACTTGGTATCAGCAACATAAAGAATTAAAGTTACCTAGTTTATCTGCATTTTATCTCGCCAACACTTTGGACTACCTCCTAGATATATTTCTTATCAACAAGAATCAGACGCACCTTTGCTATTTCACGTTTTTACCATTAGTCAAAACTTCGTTTCCGTGTGATGTTGCCCTTGTGAATTACAGAGTGGTTTTACACAGAAGTACGATACAAAATGTGATGCCAACTGCTGCTCTTATGACACTGCATCGGCAAAGCTTTTCGTGTCACATTGAAAATCCTTCAAATCTTCACTGTAGTGGAGACCCTAATTTCTCTTTACTAAAGATACTACGTACCGTCAAGTCAGTGTATCAAACGAATCTGCCGGGTACCGACGAAGGTACTGAATCATTGTATCTAAATCATGCCAATTTCCCACCAATGGAGCTGACGACCCTGAGGATACAATTTTAAATGCTCATCGTACATGCATCTATGAACTACTTATAAAACGTACCAAGTACGTGTAATTAGTGTGTACTGTCGAGGACCTGAAGTCTATTTCCTTCTATGGTGGGAAAGTAAACTGTCGGGTTGTTTTTTTTTACTTGATGTATGTAACATGCTAGGAGCATGCAGGGAAGACTTATTTTATGTCTAATAATAGTCCCAAAGTCGAGCTTAGGTTGCACCTAGTATTAGTGAAAACGGGAATTAATAGTTAGTTTTAATCTAAGTTCAGAGGAACCTTACACTTTTGTTCCAGAACGGCGCTCCTATAAATGTTGCAGCGGGTACTTAATTAGTTAGTCTTTACCAAAACCTTGCTTACAACTAAATGGCGTATCTAACGTACAAATGATAATTACTTAAATTTATAAAATAAACTAAAGCCAGAAATCTGAATAAATAGGTTGTTGAAATGCAAATTCTCGTATTTACACTTCTATTTTGTTCAATAAAAGTGCTTCAGAAACGGCTTCAGCTAGCTGTTTAGCACTTGCACAGACATTAATAAGTACTGCGGACACAGTTCCTGGGGTCTAACATCACCTCTTATAGCAGTATTATTTTGCGTGACGTCGGAAATTGAATTTTTACATAACTTTACGTTATGTCTCGATGCCGCGGTCACAGATAGCCGGACAAAGACCTAAAATATCTAAGAGTTCGCTCAAATAGACATCCAAACAAACATAGGAATCAAAGCCACTTCATTTTATGCTATGTAATATAGTAAATATGCAATATGTAACATAATAAACGCAAGATCGTCTTGTGGTGCTGATTTTTGAAAATTCATAACTTGTTTTTTTAGGTTTATCATAATGTTGATCAGCGGATTGCGTCAGTTCCTCTACAAAGTCGTTTTTATTTTGCGAATTTCATTATTTCGTAGAACAAAAGTGGTTCAGGTTCATGGTCCGACAGATCACATGAGAGGTATTGCGTTTATTACGTTACAGCTTGTAGAAATAAGTATTAGGTATAAGTTTCCAAAAAAACATGTTGACTGAACAAATACTATAATTTATATGAAATGTGCGAAATTGAAAATACACTTACTTTAATAAGTACTACTTTGTTTTAATTGATATATTAGGGTCATCATCATCTACCTAACCTTTTCCCAACTTTAATGGGTTCGGCTTTCTGTCTAACCGGCTGCAGCGGAATTTATCCTACTGGTGTACCTACCCAACAGACATGCGTCTGTGTGGATTAAGGAAGCTGCCTCGTTGTAAGCGGACGCAATTGTAAACACTAAAGACGCTTGGGGTCCTGCGGTTTCGATCCCCCAGGGCAACCAGTGCCTTTTCACTAGTAATTTCCTAGCAGTAGCCATCCCTAGTCTGGATTTGTGTCAATAGGTACGTTTTTTGGCTACATGAGCTCTTATTAAAGTTTCCACCCGCCCAGACATGCTAAAAAATATGGTATCTATAAATTGTATCCTAATAATAGTATCTGCCAATACTCAACTATGGCGATTCGCATTTCACTAATTTATAGGACCTGGGCTTCTGAATTTTACTCTTGGTTCAACAGGTGTCATACGTGTTCTATCGGATTCATATCCGGTGATCTCGTCGGCCACTCCGTAGCCGTGATATTCATACTGGGAGTGCGTGCCGGCCGAGCGCGAGCGCGCGCCGCTAACGCTTGGGTTGAAGTATATCGAGCATGCTCCTATCAAATCGAAGTGGTCACCGATAAAAGGCGCAAGCAAACGGTAATCGGACTCTATCCATCGATCACCACCAAGTCTGTACGAGTTCCCAAACATATACCCCCCCCCCCCTCTCCACTATAGATGTGCTCTGAGTAGAGACCACGAATAGGCAAACATAAGGTGGGACGCCCTCAGGCTCGGTGAGCGACGAACTTCGCAGGGTGGCTGGTTCCAACTGGATGAGAGTTGCCGAGAATCGAGTTAAGTTACGTACAATTGAAGAGGCCTATGTCCAACGTCTACTGTTGCAGGCTGATGATGATTAACAAATCCCTGGTGGATACTTCGCTTAGCGTAATAGTTGAGCGCCATGAGTAAAATCAAACAATAAAACTTACTTAGCTGCCTTCCCCAGTGTGCCTGCACCTAACGGTTTCAAAGAACGCAGCAAAACATCTTATTTACAATATACGTATGGACCCATTACAACTTCTGTAAATTTAGCTCCAAAGCTTGGCGTTCAGAGGGCGCTGATCGCCTAGATGAGTTCTGACAAGTGACAAGGTTCTGACTCCTAAGACGTCATTCTGTCCTGTCAGTCAGTTGCCAGTTTGCCACTTGTCATTTTGTCTCCGATTTATACACGGTTCCCAACTTAGGGGTTTTCCCCCCAGATTTAGGGGGTAAATAAGTGAGATAGGATTTTTTTAGGGGTATTTTTAGGGATTTTTTTGACTGTTTAATATTTTTAAATTGATAATTACCGAACTAGTTTTAATATTTATTTCTTGACCTAGCGACTCATAGCGACATCTAGTACGTAATTCTACAACCACTCACTCCGTGGTGACTGGCGGCAATACTGGCGCCACTGGCGGTCATTTTATTGTCTGTGCATAATTATGGCGGTTGTCAATCGGTTGTTGTTGTGAAGTTTTTTTTTTAACTTGAACGTATCTTTGACATTTAGCTTACGTCAGATAGGATACCGCGCCAAAAATTTCGATTTTGGTTTGTACTGTGTGTCGACAAGAAATTTGTTAAATGATGTCTAAGGAAAATAAATATAATAAAAAAACGTACAGTCAGAAGTACACGAAGATTTGGGAAACAGATCCAGATCTAAAAGGTAAATAGATTTCATTGCATTTTTGTAATTTATAATATAAATGATCAAGACAAACAATTCAGTTCAATATTTATGATTTTTTACAATAGTATCATCGGCGTCATCTAACTACGACGGCAGTACTCGTTCTTCAATAAAATTTAATAAAGGTATTTTTATTTAGGTATATAATAGGTATTGTTGGAGTGGATGAGTTGGTCAGTGGTGTTGGTGTTGTTTGATATGTTTTTGTTTTTTTCAAAATTTCAAGTTTGGACATAATGCATACACAGATAATGTTTATAAAAATTGATTGTTTTTTTAAACCATTTATGTTCTGGCTGAGTTGGCTTTTTGAGAAATTGATTGAAAGATGTTGGTGTTACCATGATTAAATGTTTCCCTATTTTTTCACCAAAATCAAAGCATGTTGTGATTATACTTCCTAACTAACTATACATACACCATCATGTGTCATTAAATTCATAATTCAATCAAGTTATTTACAATTTATGTTTTTATTGCAGATTGGCTTGCACCAGATGTTACGAATGAGACATTGGCGACCTGTAAATATTGCCGTGTTGTGTTAAAAGCCCACAAAAAAGACTTGATTAGTCACGCTAAAACTCAAAAACATAAAAAAGCCACAGCATGGGAAAAATCAGCAAAAGCATATAAATCTATTTCTGAAGTATATAAACCAGTCTTGTCAGAAAGCACGAAAATTGCCGAGTTGAAAATCGCTGCCTTTATCGCCGAGCACTGTTCCTTGTTAACTGTAGATCATTTGATTAATATACTCCCTCAATTAGATCCTTCATCAGATGCGCTAAAAAGCCTAAAAATTCATCGAACTAAGTGTTCAATGCTAATAAAAAATGTACTTGGTCCATCGATGCTCGAAGCTTTGGTTGAAGATATTGGAGATTTTCCGTACTCCATTATAATAGATGAAAGTACTGATCTTTCGACACAAAAAGTGTTATGCATTATGATTTGCTTTCTTTCACACAAGGCAAAGCAAGTTGTTACAACTTTTTACCGAATAATACTGATAACAGAATGTGATGCAAAAAGTGTGCATGAAGCAATTGTCAATCAACTTAAAGAGGATGGCATAAAAATTGAAAATATGATCGGAATCGGCGTTGATGGAGCAAACGTTATGGTCGGTAAGCATAACTCGGTGACTGCTATTTTAAAAAGAGAACTGCCTGATTTAATTGTTGTCAAATGTGTTTGCCACTCCTTGCATTTATGCGCGGAAAAGGCGGCTGAATCATTACCACGCCAATTAGAATTTCTTGTAAGAGAAACCCATAACTGGTTTTCATACAGCCCTAAACGTTTGGACTATTACAGAACATTATATGAAACCATGAATAATAACTCTGATCCGAAAAAAATCCAAGGACTTAGTGGAACTCGCTGGCTCGCTCGTTATCAAGCTATTAACACAATATTGGAGCAGTGGGAGGAGTTGAAGCTGCTTTTTTCTATTGCAAAATCTGATGACAAATGTTACATGGCGGAACAGCTTTATGATATCATGCGGAGGCTGCCTTTTAAAGCTTTATTGATTTTTCTACACAATGAATTAAAACATGTGACGCAATTAAACTTACTTTTTCAAAGTAGCAATGTTGAACCTATCAAATTGTTTGAGGATTTGTTTTTGTTATACAAAAATTTGCTAAGACGACTTGTTGTACCTTCACAGTTGGAAAAATTGGTGGACTCTGAACTGATAGAATTTAATTTCCGGGAACATCTGATGCATACAGCATCAATGTATTTTGGTTTTGACTTTCATACCATATCACAACAACTTGAAGAAAAAGATCTGTTGGATGTCAGGGAACGATGCAAGAACTTTTTATGTTCTCTGGCCGAGCAGATTCAGAAAAGGCTTCCGGATAATTTATCACTGTTGAAAACGGTTGCTGATTTGCACCCAAGGGTTGCTACATCTCAAGTCAAACCCGATATAAAACCAATATTGAACCACATTCAGCGAACTCATATATATGGAAAGAAAAATGACATCGAGTCTGAGTGGCACCAATTAAGTAATAAAACATGGACGAATACCTCTTCTTCAGCAGATTTTTATTTTGAAGTTTATAATGATTGTGACGCAGCTGGCTGTAAACGTTTTGAAAATATTTCAAAATTCGGATTAGCATTTGCCACTGTTCCAATTTCAAACGCGAGTGTCGAACGAGCATTCTCTGTCTATAATGTCGTTAAAAATAAGTTGCGGAATAGACTATCTATTAAAATGTTGCAAAGCATCATGATGGTCCGATTTACATTAAATCGAAATGGTGGATCTTGTACAACATTTAATCCATCCAATAAAATGTTAAATTTATTCAATGTCAACATGTATGATTTTAAAAACGCTGAATCTTCAGATGAAGACGAAATATTTTATGTATTAAATAACTTGTAATAAAAAGACTTTTGAAACATATTACAGCATATTATTTCTAAATCATTATGAATTTATATTTGTATATTTTTTTTAGGGGGACAACTGAATAATTTAGGCGTTTTTAGGGGTTTTTGACACAAACTTTAGGGATAAATATTTTTGAGAGTTGGTAACACTGGATTTATAGTAGTTTAGGTGCGTAACGTCGCTAGAAAAGTACGGAGATCCGTATCAAACATATTTTTGCTATAAATTTTAATCAAAATGCGATTTAGTGAAATATTATAGTGAACTAGAGCGTGAAAAGAGTTCCTTATGTAGTAAGCAGTGGAATTTTAAGTCATAACACTGCGTGTACTTGTGTAACTGCCTACGACAATGAGAATAAATAAGTAGTTTACCTTACAGTCATTGTCTCCTTGATCTTTTTAGTGCGAACTGGCACAAAGTTTTCCAAAATGGGCTTACTTATATCAAAGATCTGGAGTTTGTTCGGGAATGAGGGTAAGTAAAATAACTGTACAATTATTGCAAATAGTTTGACGTTGTCAGCGAGATAGCGTAAGATGTATTACCTACGCTCCTAAAATCATGTTTGATTTAAGTATTCCTACTGATAAAACAGGGCCTTTGTCCAGTAGCGTGACCCAGTTTAATTGAGAAATTCAACTATGAAAATTAATTCAAAGATTGATTGTCTTCAAATATTTGGTACACAAATTCCGGAACTGTGTTGAGAATCATAATTTGTACTTTACATGTTCATTGTAACAAATATTATGTTTACTAACATTAAAGTTTTCTATTCTTTATTTCAGTATATTGTTTTATATAAACTAATTCTAGTTCTAGGGTATACATAAGAGTTCTAATATTTATTTTACTGTTGTGACTGTAAATGCTTACTTGTTTATAACCATGGACTTACCACAGGAAGCAACAAATTCAAACCATGCACTTGCCTTCTGGCATTTCACAAGTGCCCATGTATGTAGGTATGCCTGAAATAAAATATTTTGAGTTTGTAATTTAGCTAGATAATACACATAATTTACAAACTAAACAGAACCTTAAATAAATAATATTTTAAACTAAATATTTACAAAAGAATACTGAAACTTACTTAGCAGTCAAAGTACCCCTCTGCATTGCTGTCATCCTCAAATGTGTCCGGAAGGCTTTCAGTATTGCCACGTTGAACGACAATGCTAATTCAACATGCTCATAGATTTTATACGTAATTTTATCACAATACAATGGTAGGCTCATCATACTCCGAATAAAGTTTTTAGTGAACCATAATATTTCCTAAATAAATTCTAGAGATCTCTAGCTTCATAATATCACATCATTCCAGTCTAATAATTACAGAAACCTACCAAGACATACACCTGTAGTGTTTCAAAACAATACATACAAGCTGTAGATAGGCCAAGGTAGAAGGGAATGAAAAGCAATTCATTAAGTAATCGGCACTCGTACTATTACATTCACCTGTTATTGTCATCATTGTATTGTAAAAATGTTTTGTCACTAATACCAAAATTAAGACATCATTGTAACAATCTTATTCGTAGCAATAACATAACATCACGCCTGTAATCCCTGAAAGGTTAGGCAGAGGTGTACCGATTAGTACCCCCACATTTCGCCAGTTATATGTAGGTCCCATGTAATTGAAGGCTAGGCTATTGCCATCAACCAGGCACAAATCCAGACTCCGTGGCTGCTATTGAAAAATTCCTGATGGAAAAAGCCAATAACAATTTGCCCAACCCCAGAATCAAACCTAAGATTTCGTGCTCAGCAGTCGCGGTTGTGACCAGTAAGTAGACCAACGAGACCGCCGCAGTCTTAGAAATATATTCACATAAATTCACAACTATGAAGCTTCAAGTCTAGACAGTAGGTTTATTTATAAACATTGCATTACATTAGGGTTTAGTAATCTAATGATTCATTAATCTAATGATAGATCTAATGATTCATCATTATTTTTTGGATATTCAAATATCTTTTGCACATTTCAGTTTCACATTAGCTTTGGATCATAAAAAACTAAAAGTCATGGGTAGAGGTATTTGCCCAGCAGTGGGGCGATGCACACAAAAACTTTATGTTTATTGTCTCCTAAAACGCAGACTTTTGGCCTAGTTTAGGCAGCAGAATTTCACATTTTAATGTCTTCCTGTACATCTATATTCACTGTCTTGTGTAAGTTTTCTTTTTCATTGTACGTACAAATAAATAAATTATTATATTACTAAGCAGTAACATAAAAAATATAAATACATAATATTATTATTTTGTTATTATATTATTATTTGTATATGTTATTAATTATGTTGTTGTTGTTTTTCAATTAAAATTATTTACAGATAACACACGAACCACTGTTTGTCTCTGTATCACCCAAAGGTTGGCTGGTAGAAAATGCCTATGGCATTAAGTCCGCCTCTGTACATTGTATTTGAAGTGTTAAATAAATAAACAACAGTAAATTTCTCATAACTTTAAGCAATATTTCTAAATCTTAATTAAGTAAGATATAAGTATCAGAAACTATTGTTAGTTTTTTAAGTAATCACAACTCAGTGTCCAAGATGAACATGGTACCATTTAGAAAAAAATAATCTGAAATGCAAGATTGTTTATTTACTTCTATTCTACCTGGACTTTTAGGCATATTCTAAACTAGCTGAACGGCGCAACTACGTCCGCGTAGCATTTTTGATTAATGCTCCGCTCCTATTGGTCGCAGCGTGATGTTTTATAGCCTATAGCCTTCCTCGATAAATGGGCTATCCAAAAACAATTTTTCAATTCGAACCAGTAGTCCCTGAGATTAGCGCGTTCAACCAAACAAACTCTTCAGCTCGTTAGATTAAACTGAATTTGATGAATGTGCGGTGACAGACCCGGTGCAAATGACGTTCTCCTGACCTTACCATGTCTCATAATGTTGGAGTGTGACCTGCAGTGTCCATACACTTACACTTCCGAGGACTTTAAATTTGCCACTGATGCCGCAATTGGCATGGTCAGATACTAGACCCAACTGATTTAAAATAAAAATATTTATATAAAATATTAACATTGAATATGGATACTTACATATCATTTTCTGTACCGATCCACAGAACACAAGCTTGTGCTTGTCGGTCTGGACAATGCCGGCAAGACCACGATACTGTACCAGCTACTCCTGGGCGAAGCTGTCCACACCAGGCCGACCATAGGCTCCAATGTTGAAGAGGTGGTGTGGAGGAACCTCCGCTTTGTCATGTGGGATCTGGGCGGGCAGCAGAGCTTGAGATCAGCATGGAACACATACTACACTAATAGTGAGGTAACTGATTGTTTAATCATTTGAAGGTAGTTTGTTGATTTTGTCTTTGACTTGCAATAATTAATTAAAAAACCCATAAGAAATTCTGTGCTGAAAACACAGACAGAGCACAGGGTTGGGATTTCAAATTGAATTCATCTCTTTCCATTTAATAAGGAAAATCATTATCCGGCACAAGTGCATTTGGTATAGTAGTTAGAAAACATAAATAATTTATGTATAGCAAGGTCAGATGCATAGTATTAGCAACTGCCGACGCTGCGTGAAGTGCGTACCTATGCGTACCAGATGTATGAACGTGCGCGAAGCAAAAAGAGTATGTGAGGATTGTTGGTGCTATTCTGTAGATTCCACCTAACCCCATGGGAAGATGGCATGAGTTTATGTATGTGTGCATGCATATTATCATAAAAACATATATAAAATCAATATCTGTTCATCTGTTCGTACCCTATAGATTCCTAAACTACTGAACCGATTTTGATGAAATTTTGGACAGTTGTTCTACATACGCCAGGGAAGGTTTAGGTGAGGTAGGTAGTTGAAGGTAGGTGGGTCGAGTAGTAAAACATACAAGGAGGTAGTACTAGGTAAGGAAAAGTGCATTGCAACGTGTGAAATAAAGATATGTAGGAATAAAGTATAGCAAAATATAGAGGTACTGTATGCTCCATAAAGAGTCCATAAATTAATTCACATAAAATAATTCCATACATTTTGTCATCATGTCTTTAAACGAAATTATCTCCTATTTTTGTAATGTCTCTCATTATCCTCCTTTATCTTAAATTACCCTTGGCATATAAGTAAGGTGTATAAGTAGCTCGTCGGCAGTCCGACCTTGGAAACGATTTTTTTCGATCTTGTACGCCTTCACATATTATGTATAATCGAATTTGTGGAATTATAATTTACCAAAATTTCATAATTAGTAACCTTAATGAATACGGTAATTAGGAGGAGCCCGTAGCTAAATAATAACAAGATCAATGAGTAATAAGTGGATGGGTGACCACCCATTATGTATCGCGTTTCCGCCGTGCCTCGGAAAACACGTTAAGTCGTTGGTCCTGGCTGTCATTTGTAGATCTTTGACAGTCGTTACAGATAGTCAGTGGCCCGAAAGTCCGACAACCAGTCTTACCAGGGGGTATTGTATTAACCAGTACTAACTGGGTTGTGGAGGTCAGATAGGCAGTATCGTTCCATATAAAAATACTGATGTTTAGCTGCATCCGGTTAGACTGGAAGCCGACTCAAATTTAGTTAGGAAAAGGCTAGGCAATTATGATGAATGAATACGAATTTTTTTTAAATGTTTAATCTTAGGGTCTGTATCTTCGAACCTTAGGTAACATTGGGGCTCATTACATCGCCATTTCGCCATTATTATGATTGAATTAAAAGCGGGCCGCGCCGCACAACGCTCCGCGTCTCCGTAAATGAGCCCTTAGTTAGAATAATGTCACTGTAAATATTGTGGTCCCTATGAGCAGAATCATAATCCAAGATGCCTCAGGGACGGATCTTGAGATAGCGCTTAAAGTCACTTCTATTATAAATTAAAATACAGCAGCATAATTTTCCTACAACATCAATTTGTTCAAACAATAATTTTGCCCGTATTTAGTCGAGCTGAATTTCGCAAATGCCCACACCTGTGTATATAACAAAGTCCTTCCTTAAATGAATGAAGTACCTGCTTTATGTACATACCTGTAGTCACCTACACATGTTCTAACACCTTCGTAGTTTCAATATTATGACTATAATAAAAAGTAAGTGATAAGGAAAAGTTATTTTGTTTTCAGACCCATTTTTAGTTCACAACACTGTAGCTATAATATGTAGGTATTTTATAAGTAATGACTTACGAGACTTGTAATTAAACGGAATCTTCTTAACTAGGCGTGAACAGGATAAATCATAGTAAAACATTGTATGTATGAAGTTTTACTATGGTTTATTTACTTGAGATATAAACCTGGTATATTTACTTCGTGATATAAACACATTTTTACGTGTTGGAAATGAATATTGTGTTGTCTTATCTACGGATTTAATGGCTACATGACGAATGATAACTTCAATACATCGTGTCAAATCTGTGAGGACAAGTCTAACTGATAACATAATGTCTGTGGTGGTCGCAAGACTCGCAAGCGCGGTTGCTGAGCGTCACATTTCGGGTTGGATTACCGTGTTGAACAAGTGTGAGTTTTTCAATCAGGCTATCTTAGAGCTTAAGGTTTGGTTCGTTCTCGGTCACTGAAAACAGGGTAATTTTCTAATACATTGGACTAACACCACTGGCTGAATATAAACTGTACAGTACAGTTACTTTCTGCCTTTGCCCTTGGGAATAAGGCATAAGCTAAGGCTAAGGCGGTTAAGGCTTAAGTAAATAAGTAGCAGCATTACTGCACTACTGCAGCTCCGAGACTGGCTCGTGTGTCCAGTGCTCGCAAGCGCAACTGCTGAGCATGAGGTCCTGGGTGGTCCTGGTAGTCCTGGATTCGAATCCCGGGTCACGCAGTGTTATTGGTTTTTTCCATCAGGCATTTCTCAGTAGCAGCCACGGATCTGGATTTGTGCCTGGTTGCCTGTTGCCCATTGCAATAGGCTCGCCCCTATTACACGAGACTTGAACGTAACTGGCGAAATGTGGGTGTACCATTAGGTACTACTACCTCTGCCTAACCCTTATGGGATTGCAGGCGAGTTTTCGAGTTATATGGTCAACGGTAGGCAATTACATAAACAAAAAGTATAAAGTATAATAGGCGAATTTAAGTTCATAAACTCAGACGAAGGTAAACAACAGCTATTCGGAAGCTGAGTGATGCGAACGGATGAGCCGAAGATCATCTGCTCAGATAACGGACTCGTTCAGGGTATCGCAGCGAAGGATCGCGGGTCACCTATCCCGTGTGATGGGAGGTAGGCCAGTTAAAACCACAGTTTCACGATAATCTAATTTTTTTGCCACTAACACAAGCCGTTCTGTTGTCTACTTAGCAGTATTAAGCCATTGTCTTGTCATTTAATAAAATCTGCGAACGTTTGGTCTTGATAGTATGCGATGGTTAGGTTAGTACGTCTTGCTATTGTCAACTTAGATTAAAAATATTGCTAGTTAGTCATTGTGGCAGAATACGAAAATACTGCGATCAGTATTTTTTTTTTTTCGTGGCATCCATGGGTTTAGATTCTCTGGCCGGCAAATTAATTATGACAATAGGCTCGCGACTATTGATAAACGATAGCTATTTCGTAAAATGCTATTCTGTCTATATGACAACAGATCAGATTACGAATATGTCTGTCTTTCTATAACTAAGAACCTATGGAGCTCGATAATGTTAGGTACATAAGGGCTATAGGTACAAGTCGAAGACACTGACAATTACCAACCTCCACTGAGTCCGGCCGGTTCCGGTTCCCTCTCATGGCGAGGAGGCCTGTGTTGCAGCGATGCGAATATTGTAGGCTGGATATGCATACTGCACCTGCAAATGCTTCGGTGTGCACAAAGCCTATGCTATCGCTACACGAAATTGCCTATGGCATAGGCATTTTTTATAGACCCTATGACATTGCTATGCGATGATTTATTTATACTAACAACGGCTTGCGTGTGCTTTATTTAGAAACAGAATTTATTTTGTAAAATTGCATTATGTTTATAGTTTTAAAGTTTATTAGGTAATTTCTACCGCACCATGTGGTTTACAAATATTATCCTCAACTATTTCATAAAAAAAAACATATGTTCATAACCTATAGGTACATCTATCCATACTTTAGGAACTTTGCGTAATTATAAAGTACTAGCTGTTTTCCGCGACTTCGTTCGCGTGGATAGTTTGATGTGTAAGTGTGAGAGAAATAAATGTATCCTAAGTACTATATGCATTCATAATATTTACTCAAAAATGCATGTAATGTGGTCATTATTTTGACAACCTTGTTTGAGCAAAGTCGACCTTGCCGTTCTGTTTCAAGGAGCGGCCGGCAAAGTTTTGCTGGTCGCTGTAACGGGCCGGCAAAACATTGCCGGCCGCTATTTTGACGTTTCAACGTTTTAAAAAATCAAATGCAAAAAGATTTAATTTAAAACACAGCTGTTTGTATTTATAGAGATAGGTACAAAAAGATTTTATTCCATATTTGGCTGTATAGTTCCAACTACCATTGCTAAAAAAAAAACAAAGAAGTAACAAAAGCGCGGTTCAGCGAAAATTTCATTTTTATTTAGTGACTTTTTTGCTAAAAATGAGCTCTTAAAGCGAAAAGCGAAAATTCTTCCGATTCAATGTGTTTAACACCGCCAGACATTAAAGATGAAGCTAAATTAGTGGTTGAAAATTTAATGCCGCGAAACTCGGTAACTTTTCATAATTGTCATTTTAATTAAATTTCTAGTTAATTAATGTATATTTTATTTAAATTACTTGCTGGTTTTATTTAGATTAGGTACTTGCATTTTTGAGTAAAGCACTATACCAGCCTTGGTCCACTATGACTGCTTCGCTGGTCACGCTATGATTGCCTCGAGCTAACCTAGCTACGCACTAGGCCTTCCAGCTTGGCCATCATTGCAGCCCTTGCTGTCCTCGCTGTAAAGGCCTCGACCTACGGCCTCGGCCTTTATCTCAGCTCGTCCATCAAGTGCTGCACGCTGACCGCGCTGTGTCGGCCTGGAGCTGCGCTGTCGGCCATCATCAGCGCGACCAGCAAAGTAGTCATTATAGACCGCGGCAGTAATGTACTATAGTTACCTTTATGCCCGTGGCAGTACTGCTATGCTCATTGTTTCGTGCGATGATTCCATTGTTTATTTTTCTTCCTATTCAGTTCGTGATAATGGTTATTGACTCGACGGATCGTCACCGGCTGAGCATCAGTCGCGAGGAGCTACATCAGATGCTCAAACACGAGGAGCTGACCACAGCCTGCCTCCTGGTCTACGCGAATAAACAGGTGATAATAATCTTCTCTTTCCTCACAAAGTATGAACACTGTGTATGAGTCCTTTATACTGAATGTATGTGGACTCCATTGTCCGCATTTAGACTAGCAATCAGTCTGTTGTGCGGACTTAAGCGTGGTTGGTTCCGGATATAATAGGAAGCTTAGGTCTGTCTAGTCGCATAGAAACTTTCTTGGGACTCCACAGGCTTCGCGGAAGGATCTCACTTTTTCTAGGATTGTGCACATTGGAGAATAAATAGAAATTAAGGAAACCAGTTAATTCCGTCTTCTTGCAATAATTCAAACAGACAGTTTCAGCTTTCAGCTATAAAATCGTCAGATGCATTCTCTGACTAGGTTTAAATATACTAGGTGTTGCTTTGCATCCTCGTCAAATTCAAGGAGGTAACTATGCTAATGATTCTCGATCCGAATCAATAATAAAATGGGTAGGTAATTTTTTTTTCTTAATATTATCTGAAATCTATAATTGTACACCACCCGTATTAAAACGCGGCCCGTCTAATACTAGCCCTATAACCGCGCTTTCACACACACAAACAAACGCAGACGTTTATTCGATAAACGGGTGATTCTCCTCTTTTGAAAAGAGCTTCATTCTGAAATAGTGCCAAATTAAAACAACTAAAAAAAGCAACGTTTATTATTATTGACCAGGTATCGTAATTTTTATTGATTATTCACGTCTTCTATGACAACCTCCTGAATTTTGACGAGGATGCAAAACTACACCTTGTATAAGGCCAATCAAGCAAAAACTGGCGCTGCTACTTGTAACAATGTATTCAAAAGTAGTGGCTGTCGCAGTAAGTTAATAAAACCTTCAATCTGTTTGTGGAATGTGAAAGTACTCTGATATAATGTTTCAACGGTTTGGGCGCAGAACGTCAGAAACGCAAAATGACAGATTAGCAAATTGTCAGGTATTAGTATTTTGTCTCAAATGGTCAGAATCGTAAAAAGACAGATTAGCAAAATGACAGATTCGCAAAATGACAGATTCGCAAAAAGACAGATTAGCAAAATGACAGGTTCGCAAAAAGACAGATTATCAAAATGACAGAATGACAGATGCGGAAATCGTCAAATGTGAGTGCTACGAGTGTCACGAGTGATTTAACTATAACCTTTTATTTATTTGTTTTTTATTCACTTTGGCTTTACACGGTTATATCCTTTTATACACAATTAGTGCTCATTCACACGAGGATGATTCCTTTTTTTTTTGACGAATCGTCTTTTTTCACGATTCGACAATTTTTTGATGGCGGTAATGCATTTTAAATGCCCGTGTTCACACGCATCACGAATCGTGGAAAATGACGGACATGTCTTAAATCACGTATCGTCAAAAAACACGAATCGTGATTTTTTTGAAATCGTGATTTCTCTCGAAAAATCGCGAAACTAATGTAAACACCAATTCGGATGTTTTGCCGAATCGTAATAAAACACGATTCCGTATGCAATGTGTACGTCCATCCGTCATGAGGTATCGTGTTTTTTGACGAATCGTCAATGACGGAAACCCGTGTGAATGAGGAGCTCACGGTGCAACACCAAAAATATATAAATACGTCTAAGTCTTCTGAGAAAGGCACCGAACCAATATCGTGCTCGAGTCTTTTCGCAGCAAAATTGAATTTAAAAAAAATGCAGAAACTTAATGCGTCTCTTTTTGGTCAAATTATCGAAAAAAAAAAAAAACCAGTTAGAACCAGAACAAAAATGACAATTGAAAATGAATGCACAACCGATATACTAATAGAATTAATTACTGGCGACATGTCTGTTGGATACGGGTTAGAAATAATATATTTAAAATTATATGACTCGCGAGAAGGTAGAAACCAGCCAGAATGACAGCGTCTTTACCTCTTCTACCTGGAAATTATATACAGTCATGTTGGGAATCGATTTTAGAAGATGCTTCATAAACAAGGGAACTTAAAGCTTTTACAACATATTTCGAAGGTCAGTGGTTAGGTCAGTGAAATTTTCGCCTGACTTATTGAGCTGTTCAGAAAATATGCATAGAATAACAAATTCATTGGAGGGCTGGCACCATCACCTTGGCGTCAAGTTTCCTAAGAAGCCCCAAGTATGTAATTTAGTACAAAAATTAATAAAAGAATGTAAGCATTATGACTACATAATAAGAAATACATAGTTACTTTTACTCTGCAAAAAAAAAATCGACGTAATTTCGACATTGCCGTTAATAAAAAACTCAGAAAGTACACTGAATTATTAAAAAAAAAATACCCCAAAACAATTTCTAAAAAAAATATTTTCGAAAGGTTAACTAAGACTTACTAATGTATAGACGATTATGTATTTTTTCAAAGGGAGACCCTTACCTTCTTTTATTGTTGATTTGTTTTTTTTTTTAATTTATGTTGTTTTTTTTTAAATTTATGTTTTTTTTTGTTAGTTTTTGTTGAATGTTCCACTGCTGGGCAAAGGCCTCCCCCATTTCCTTATGTTGATTAACACTGACAAATAAAGATTTTTTTTTAATAATCACTACTTGATGATTTTTATTTAATTCGAGATTGATCTGTCATTTTGCGAATCTGTCATTCTGCGAGTCTGTCATTACGCGAATCTGTCAATACGCGCATCTGTCATTATCAGATCTTGTCATTTTGCGACACCTGGCATTATCCGTTTCTGACAATTCGCTAATCTGTCATTTTGCGTTTCTGACGTTCTGCGCCCAAACCGTTTCAACTAATAATGACATAATGAGAATGTAAATAGACTCGGTACATATTTAAATTATATCGATGTTTTGTTTCGTGCTATGTAATTCGTTAAATTGCTTAATTTGAGTAGGTGATCACATACGTAATTTCTTAAAACGACAGGTTACTCGGTAACAAAAACAAAGGTCAAGCCCTCAACCATAAAGAAGATTACTAAAGCCTGTTTTACCCACCTCCGTATAGGTTTCGAGGTCCGCACGGATGCGCGATGTAATCGCTATGTAAATACAGACGACGTCTTATGAATCGAAAACACAAAAATCCTTTATCGTTTTGTCTAACTTTTTTGCGATACTCACAAGTAGTATAAATATGTAAATATGAAAAAATTCTAAAACTAAGTAAATAGTATGGGCTAAACGAGTATCTTTAATTATTGAATTTCATAGAAATTCTTCTCTACTTTTTTCTGGTATATGGTGTACACGGACACTGAACCAACCACTGCTAGAGGTCATTGAGCAAACGTTACATTCTCCAAAACTAAAATGTTACAGCAAAACACACACATACAACCAAAAATTTAATCAGTACATATTTAACAAGATAATATAATGAAACTGCCATCATAATGTATCGCGTAACCATCTGTGTCAATCTTATTGCATCATCATTATATTTATATCCGAAACACAGTGTTAACCAAACTATCCTTGAACGAACATACACACATCAAAAGTGTCTAGGGATCAAGCATTTTTATGCGGATTTCTTGAGATTGAGATGTGGCTTTGTAATAAATTTATGATTTTATAAATTTATATGGATCCTTTTTGGTGCATTTCATAATTTGAATCAGGAACTCTCAATCAAATTCGAGTAAAAGATGAAAATAAGCTGTCAATATTTTCCCTATAAAAACATACAACGCATTGAAGACATTATTAGTGCTACTGTTTCCCTACTACTGATTAAAACCAACGTTATTATGGAGCGGCGACGTCATTTAAGCAGGGAAGAAATGCTCAGAGCCGTGGGAATGATAGAAGCTGGTTCCCGGCAACGTACTGTGGCTTTAGCTCTGAATACAAGTCAGAGTGTTATCAGTCGACTTTGGACACGTTACCGAAGCACTGGTACCGTGGCTGAGCGCCATGGAGGACGGTATCGCTGCACCACACGGAGACAAGACCGATACATTCAAATCTTAACTCGAAGAGCTCCAACAATAACCGCCATGATGTTAGCCGTGAGGCTTCATCACTCTTCAGGGAACTTAATTAGCGACCAAACAGTCAGAAACCGCTTGCATGAAGTGAACCTTCATTCCCGAAGACCGCTACGGGTACCACCTATAGCAATGCACAATCGTAGGATTCGATATCAATGGGCTCTTGAACACAGAAATTGGGCAGAAGAACAATGGCGTTTCGTGTGCTTTTCTGATGAGTCTCGTTTTGGTATGAGACCGGATACAAGACGTATACGACACTGGAGAACCCCTGGACGCCAACAGCGATTAAAATCCTGCCAGGAAGTCCATCCTTATAGTGGTGGAACCATCATGGTATGGGCGGGTATTTGGATCGGCGGAAGAACTGAGTTGATTTGGATCAGAGGCAACCTCAACGCTCAAATTTATGCTGAGACGATTGTATCAGACGTCATCGTTCCTCTACAAGTGCAAATCGGTCCCTTATTTCAGTTAATGCATGATAATGCACGACCGCACACCGCAAGAGTTGTAAGACAGACTCTCGCCGCAGCTAACATCAATGTCCTGCCCTGGCCTGCTCAGTCGCCAGACTTGAACCCGATTGAGCATGCATGGGATATGCTACAGAGAAGAGCTCTGCCGAATATGGAGGGTATCCAGTCGCAAGAAGACCTTTTTTTGTTGTTGCAACGAACATGGGCGGCCATTCCACAGCGTGATTTGGATGAACTCATTTTGAGTATGCCAAACCGATGTTCTTGTGTTGTTAGTGTTCGCGGTAGAAACACGGATTATTAATTGTTTAAGTTACCCAATAAAATTTTAAAGAAAACTGTTATTTCAGTCTTTTTTTCGAACTTTAATGTTAGTGGTTCAAATGTCAAAAATCCCTTTATTAGGAAAATGGCAAATTTCTTTATTAATGCAAAGGTGACTTGGTTTATCGTTACTGTGACAAACGAAAACACTTTATTTGATGAATCCTTAAAGAAAATTTTAATTAATATCAATCAGGAGAAAAGTTATTGCAAAAATATATGTTGATCCCTAGATACTTTTGATGTGTGTATTTGTTTTTCGATATATATAAAATACATGCCAAATAAAATGGAGCCGTCAAACTCGGTAGTTAATTAACTGGGTCGATCATAGGGATCTGGGTCGGTCTGGTAATCGATCAAAGGTGAAAGTCGGCAACCCTGCTTGACATCTTTTGGGAAAATTTGATCGTTCTTTGGAGGTTTTTTAGTTTCGGAAATGAGTCAGTGTGATAACTTGACGCAGGTTTAAAATAATGATATATGTGGGTTACTTACTTATTGTAATAAAATATCTACTAAAACCTAGCCTGAGCCACATAACTACATCATATCACTAAATTGCTTAGGTTTAGTGTTTCATCACCTTCCGCCTGACGCAGGTCCTCACCGGACACGGTTGTTTCGGGAGGTTCCTGCATCGAATCAGGCGGGAGGAGACACCCGGGTGTTTCCATTGCGAGGATCGACCGGAGGACACGGTGGTGCATATGGTGGAGGTCTGCCCCGCTTGGGCGGAGCAACGCCGTGTCCTCATAGCGGCGATCGGCGGCGGCGACCTCTCGCGTCCGGCCCTGGTTCGAGCCATGGTCCGGAGCGAGACGGAATGGGAAGCCGTCACCTCCTTTTGCGAAGCAGTCATGCTAGCAAAGGAGGAGGCGGAACGTGAGAGAGAGCGTTCCTCCTCACGTCCCAGCCGCCGCGGGAGACGCACCGGGCGTCGGGGGCCACATGGTGGCCCCCGGCCACCGTAGACGCGGGCCTGTGGACGGTGAGCTAAGGGCTAGCTCGCCGTCCCTCCGTCTTAGGACGACAGGCCGTGTCGACGGCGCGTTCGTGTTCCACGCGCGCCTCAAAGAGATGTCAGCATAGGGAAGGGGCCCGCAAGGGCCGATGCCTGCCGGGTGCTGCGGGTTGTTCGAAAGAGATACCGCGGCCCCGGAACACAAAGGGCGATGAAGGAACATGGAATAAAAAGGTTTAGTGTTTCACGATGGGATCTGGGCAGAGAGAAAGATATTGCATCTTATAAAATGTATGACTGCTTTTACTTTTACCTATGTACGTCGTACCTAACTGACTCATACTTAGGTGCGTTTACCTACACACATAAATACACATTTATAATTCAATCCAATATACAAGAAGATAGAACAAGAATGAAAACAGTTTCTCGCGAAACTTCGACTCCTCAAGCGTCATACCTTCCAAATTCCAAATATTTAGTGGTTCAAGCCGATTCACAGCTACCTATAGGCATAAATAATACCTACATATATTTTATCTGCTAGCCCACTGCGATGTTTATCCATTATGTGACAAGGATGCCGGCTGTCGGTCGTCAGACGTCAGATTTAATGGACCTGGCGGGAAGGTCGGCTGCATAGGGGTCCAATTTGCTTGTTATCACTGACGGATTGTGGCGCACTTGCAATTTGCAACACGTGAACGCCTGGAACACCAACGTGATGTATATTTTTAAAGAGACTCGAATGCATCGTGTTGAAAGAGTTTTGCAAGTAGCGGGTAAAACGCGGTGAATAGGGGAGTACTGAGACAAATTTTGAAAGGGATTTTTACGTTGAATTAATATGATAATGTTACCAACAAGTACTCTTTTTATTTTATTATGTAGAGACCTTGTTGGTTAAATACCATAATGGGTGTAAAAATATCCTTAACGAAGTCGAAAGGTTCTCCCCGTCATTGCAATCTTTTGTTTTTGTTATGGTACATACCTGGGAAGCTTGTAGTTACGGAGATATTGGAGGTCAAAGTTCCAACTTTTTCACATTTTTTTTAATGCAAATTTTTAATATTAATTTAACTTAAGTTGAAATACTTCCTTGACCCCCGTACTATACAATGCGTCCATCGGTACAATGTTTTGAGTGCGTTACATTGAAGCCTACCGTAAAACGTGATATTTCACCCCAAAAATGTCGTTTCCCAGCTGGATTTGTGCCTAATTATTGACAATGAGTTCGCTATTATAGTGATTGATATTACGCATACAATGGGTTCAGTACATAGATCACTAAGCGTTTGGATGTAATCATCCTCATCATCATCTGCAGCTATGTTGGGCGCAGTTTCCAGTCTAACCTGTAAATTTAATAACCGACGAAGTATTTGAACTCAAGGAGATTGTAGGCTCATGTACTGATTTCATAGTGAAATTATGTGTCACTGTCTCTCTTACCGTATACAATGTATCATGTCAGTGATTTAAACCAGTCCGTTTCCTTGCTTTCAGGACGTGAAGGGTTCGATGACAGCTGCGGAGATATCGGAGCAGTTGGACCTGACGTCGATAAAGCAGCACCCGTGGCACATACAGGCTTGTTGTGCTCTCACCGGAGAAGGGTACGGGCCGCTTTATAACATAGTACATTCATAGTCTCTAATGAAAATGCTTACTATTATATCTTCATAAACTCTTCACACATGCGTGGTGGCGCAGTACGGGACTACGGCTCACTCCCTCTGGCAGAAGAGGCGTGTTTCTCAGTAGAGGGAACGTTAAGACCTGATTATGTTTAATATGATTAAGAAAATTCGAGTGTTGGTTCAGTTGCTAAATACCCAGCCAGGATAATTGATTGCCTTCCTATTTCTTCTAGCTTCCATTCCTAAAACTGACAGTAAATGTGACCACTGACAAAACATTGACGACCCGAATGGCGCAGCGGTAGTGAGGCTGCCTTACGTTCATAGGGTTCCGGGTTCGAATCCCGGTAGGAGCAAGTGTTTGTGTGATAAGCATGGACATTTTTTTCCGAGTCATGGATGTTTATATGTATAATAAGTATGTATTTACAAACAAAAAAGTATCTATGTAGTATATCAACTATCTGGTGTCCACGACACAAGCCTCGTTGCTTAGTGTGGCACTAGATGGCGCTGTGTGTAAACAGATTTTCAAACAAAAGTAGCAAAAAAAAACCGTTTTACACATTTTTTTTTTGTGTTTCAAATACTGATCAAAAATTTGTATGGTACTTTACGAAGGTTGGATTACTAAAAAAGTTAAGAATTGCAAAAAACTTTTCCCATACATTTTGCATGAAAATTTTACTCAATATAATGAAAAGCTAATCTAAAACTTCCATGGGACCAACCCAGGTTAGAGTACAAAAAAGTCAGAAATTCCTTTTTAGGGCCTGAAAATTGCAGGTTCTACTTTCTTTTTTGAAATTAGGAAGCTAGAAGAGTTAGGAAGGTAAGAATTTGACGGCATGGTTGACGCAGTGGCTGCTGCGCTGCGTGCCGGGAGTTCGATTCCCGCACGGAACAAGTATTTGTATGACTTACAGATAGTTGTTCCGGGTCTGGCTGTTTGTGTATGCGAGTTTAAATGTTTGTTAACGCACCCACGATACAGCAGGGGAAATTCCTAGTGCGGGAAACGTTTCTGTTTTTAAATGTCCTGGCTGGATTATGCTGCCGGGATTTTAGACGAGGTATTATCAAGTCTATGTTACTTACTTCCTCGAACTTTAGGTAAATATTTCTATCCATTCCGATCTCTGGTAATTAGCATCTGAACCACAACTTAGTTTTCTTAAACTTAATAAATAGAGGGAATTGGAACTCTTCTTATAATAGTCATTAATTGTAGGTACTTAAATCGCGTAAATTGAAAATCAAATTTTTAACATAAAAATACATTTTGGAATTTTTATAACCGCACGTCGCGGCGGGTCTGAGCGAGCGCGTTTTATGATGTAGTCACTGCGAGCGACTCAGCTGTACATGAAACCCCACGGACATTGCCGACGGTCCGTGAACTCCACCGGAAGCAATGAACAGCTTGGCCGACTAGTAACCTAGCCAGTCGGCTAGTCGGCCCATCTCTAATAATAAACACAATAATCAGCCTTAGGCCCTTTTCTTAAGATACCTATCTCGTACAGAGAGGTGTGAAGCAGCTATTTATTCTTAAATAACGGATTCAAAATTTCTGTGGTAACCGTTTTAGCGTGGGTGTCACTTCCACCCTGTTTACCTAAACTGAGAAGACGTTAGACCGTGGTCCCAAAATGCATTGCTCAGATCGCCTAACGCATTGCCTGTTTATTTCGTTAGTTCTTTCAAAGTTACTCGTTTCCATAAGAGTCATTCTTCCAGAAAATCTCGGCTCTAATAAATAAGCATTCATTCTCAAGTAGACTCTTTGTTGTTTTTTTCAAGTTTATTTAAGCTTTTTAGCGTATAATAGTGTGTAAACTCAAACGTGGGACTAACTTTACGGGACTGTAGTGCTACAGTCCCGTAAAGTTTCTTTACAAAGTACTTTGCAAAGAAACAAACTTTGAGAGAAGAAACCTTTTTGTTTGTTTTATATTTCAGAGTTTTTCCTATAGTAATCGTTGTTCAGCTCGTTTAGTTGATAGAAACAACTTCGACGTGTACTTGCTCATACAAGTACACTCAATTAGGCATACTTGTGTGTGCAAAACATGTCGTATTTGAACGCATTTAGAGTTAAATTTATTTGTCACAATTATGATAGTCTTAATAGGCTTTGCTTAATTCAACTCTGACGTATATTTAGAATCATATTTCTACTGGAGACTAACACTAATAAGATTAATAATTAAAAATAACTTTGAATGGATGTCACAATTATCTATTTACTCTTGGCTTTTAAAACCGGTTTTTGAAATGAAATTCTCTGTATACAGGATGGTGATGTAGTCACCTATGTACATCCTCTAAGGGGGTGAACATACCCGTCTTCCTAAGCAACTTTCGCTAAGAAACTCATAATGATTGGATTTCCAAAAAATGTAATAATCTTCGGTATGTACAGTAAAAATTAACCCATGGTGATTCCAAAACCATTTCAGATTTCTAAGCCTTATTTCACCATGTTGAGCTCTTAAAATACTTTACATATCGAATTCTTGTATAACATAACAGTAGACAGACTATTTCGCCAACCTGTATTTTTTATTTTTGATCTAGAATAACTTGGCGGACCCCAGATTTCTCTGTTTGGTAAAGTTACTAGCTCGCTCTCGATCTTTATGGTAATATTTATGGCAATGAGACAGGCTAGCTAGGAAAGGAGTGAAAGTTTAAACCAGCGTCTACACATTATACGGAAGCTTGTTAGTAACAGATTATTTATTATTATACTGGGTCATGGGTGGTCTAAATACTGACGTCGTCGAATCTACCTTTAAAAGAGGCCCTTTAAAAATCATACGATTTATTTAGTATTGGAAATCTTGTGATTTTGCTTATTTTATGTTAATTTTGACGCTAATGAAATTAAAAATGCTAAAAGTTAACGTTAAAGAACGTGAAAAATAAAGACAATTTTTTTTAAAGCGGTTCCCTTTGCATTTTCAAGACTATAACTCGTAAACTATCAAGAATCGCGGAACATACATGGGTTATTTTCGGATACCCCTGAATCCGAAAATAACCCATGTATGTTTATGTGGATTCTTTATGAAGATTATTTTTTGATGTCACTGTTTGTAACCACGCTGTATAGTTTCATAATTGCCTGCACTACAACATAAGTCACTAAACTTATGTAAAACATCTTTCTGTTTCTATCAATCGTTTGAAGAAGACAGACACAAAATGTTGTTTTAAATATTGTACGCATTTAGTGGTGTGGCGCAAACGGGCCTTCGACTCTTTTGTTAGAAGTTAACAATATATAATCACAAAAATACTTTTGGAATTTGTACCAAAAAAAATTCGTGCCAGTAATTTTAAAATATCATTTTAAGTTAGTCAATTTCCTCGAAAACAAATGCACTTCTTCAAAACTATAAATGTAGTACAACAATTAAATATTGTTTAAGGAGTTATTTCAAGTTACGATTTACTTTTACCGATTTGATTAGCTTAGTTGACGTGTAGTGTGTAATATGCATTACTACTTATTCGATAAAATAAATTCGATAAGACATCACTTTAAACCGAGATTCCACGTCACCACTAATACGGGTTGGAAGGGACACCGGGCGAAAACGAAAACCACATACTCAGTACATCATTCTGAACCCCCCCCCCCATATAGAAATTTTTCATCGGTTATTCTTAAAAAAATCAGCTGTTTCGTACAAAAGTGCAATACATACACGGTAAAAATGTATGGAACAGCATTTTTTTTACTTGTACTGAGTATGTGGTTTCCGTTTCCGCGTCGGTGTCCCTTCCACCCCGTATATTTTCGTAAAACAATTAGTGAACAGAAATGCTTTACTTTTTTTATGTATTGACTTTAAAAAAGTTGCCCCACACTAGGACTCTCTCCTTTACCGTAGGTGCGTGTACAAACATTTAAACTCCCAAACTGCCCGACTCTCAACAACTGTATAGATTAGGCTAATATCAAGCTAATTAGGTACTTCTTCAGCTTGTAACTACAGAATATTTTACTATTGCAGCAATAACTATCTGTGTGTATTAAATTATGTTAATCCCCATTTTACGTATCTTAAAAATATCTTATCGTTTAGTTTATTTATTTTGTTCATAGCAAAACTTCGTATCAATTATTATTTGCTTTATCTAGAAAAACGTTTATGGTGTGTGCTTTATATTCTATTTTGATTTCGTTTTGTTTGACCTTGACTTTTTTGTTGTAGAGAATATTACTGCAGTAGTGAATATTTTGACACCTAATGAACTCAGCGCATCAAAACCGCCGAGCATGTTGGCGACTTTCGTACGCGTTTAGTTGATATGTAGGCGGCTTTGGTGTGAAGATAACGCTTTGATATTGGCATAAGTAGCAATGTTCGTATTTAAGGTACTTTTAATTTGGTGGCCCTTTGTAGCATTTGCGACTGCAAGAGTCGTGTGGCGTTGCAAAAATATTAAGTTTTATTAAAAATACCCTTTAATACGACTAGGAATCGCGTTTTGTCTCTTCTTGACGTAAAATAATATTTCGAAAATCTCGAAACTACAGGACATTTATAATTTTTCTTTACTTTTTCATACACCACTGTCACAGAGAGGAAACTTGTATTCCAGCACTGGGAACATTATATTTCCTACTTTTGCTATCATCCAACAAAGTTTTTCTAAATTAAAAAGAATTTAGTTAGTATCTCATAGTTTAAAAATAATCTAAGAAACACATTTACTATCAGTTTCAATGCAGCCTGATATTGTTTCAAATCAGTACCTATTTTAACAGATATATTCAAAATGGGATTATGTATATGCATTAGGGGCCATCCATAAATTACGTCACACGTTAAGGGGGAGGGAGGGGGTCAACGAAGTGTGACATTGTGTGACAAGGGGTAGGTGGGTCCTAAATTTCGTGACGTCACGTCAACTAAATTTGAACTATTAACGAAAAACTTGAAAATATTTGCAACTCCATCTGTATGAATATGGAAAATTGCAAATTATGTGACGTCACACTAGGAGGGTAGTCTCACATATGTGAGCAGCTGTGACATGGGGAGGGGGGGGGGCAAATAATCATAAATTCGTGTGACGTAATTTACGGAAGGCCCCTTACCGACATACAGCGAGAATTCATCATGTATGTATACAGTAAAACAGAGATTTGTTGAATATTATTTTGTTTGAAGAAAAGACGAACGGTTTATCCACACTCTTTTCATGTGAATTGTCGAAATTGAAATCAAGAGCAATGTGTCGTGGAAGTACGCCATTCACTTGCTGTTACTTACTGCACTAATGTAAGTATGATATATAAAACTTTATTTTATTTTTTGTTGTGTCCTTTTATTTTTCTTTATTTTTTATTATAAGAAGTAGTGCTTATATCGTTTCTCATATAAATACACGGCTTATATATATTTATTTATATTTATACATAAGTACCGGTATTTTTTATGCAACGAAATGTGTAATAATAAGTTCTTATTGCTTTTTCCAGGTAATTACTGCAAGACTTGCGGGAGATGTCAGATCATTCCTGGATTCAAGCGAACGACGCTAGCACAAAGAATATGCGTGTTGCAAAAACTCCAGAGTGTAAAGGCACCGCTCGAAGGCCGCCCACTGCTAAGCTACGCGCAGATGCGTATTTGGAAAACAAATGAACCGTGCAGCTGACGTGGAACACCTCACTTTTTTTGTGAATGGCATCAAATATGTCAACCTAGGAGGTTATCGCCTACTTACGCGGACTATCCTGTGGGTACCTTGAGTGTATAGCCTCCAGCCACCGGCTTAACCTTTTGAACGCCAGAGCATAAACGCACACGCGTGCCCCCTGTCTGGAAGGAAGTTCCCACTTTTCGTTTCTGTTCCTTGAACTTTAGGTACATTAGCTCTACCTATTCCGATCACTGGTAATCACCTAGCATAGTTGTGTCCCAACGGCCTTGAAATCGTTCTTCAAGCTTCTTTACATCCTGGTGGAACCTTTCACCCTGCTCATCACTGACCGCACCAAGATTAGATGGAAAGAAAGAAAAATGAGAATGAAGAAAGTGAATTTTTAATGACATTCTGCAACTCAACTTTTGGTATGCGTTCAACATGTCGTTAACTAACGACATGTTGAAACATGTCGTTAACTAGCTGTTCCGCATTATCGGCTCTGTGGTTCCCTAAAAACCCCTTTATAACCAGGCATCAAGTTCCTTGTTAGTAAGCTTTTTGTCAAAATTTGGGTCTTTCATCAATGTGCGTATATGTGGTCCCACAAATGTTCCTTCTTTGAGTTTGGCATCACTTAACTTTGAAAATACTGTCTTTACATATGAAAAGCCATCTCCCTCTTTATTCATAGCCTTGATAAAATTTTTCATCAAACTAAGTTTAATGTGGAGTGGTGGTAAAATTACATTTTTAGGATCTATAAATGGTATATGTTTCACATTAGATTTTTCGCAAACAAACTGTGATTACTAGCACGTCCAAAAAAGAGTAAATATGCACTTCTCACTTTTTCGGAAACATATTTTGTTTGTGGTTTCACAATATACTGTCCGGAAACGTAACAAAACTTATTTGGTGCATTTAAGCAGTTGCGACGACCACTTTAGTTCAGTATTCATGTTGGATTTTCAAATAAATATACTACAAAGATGTCGATGTTATGGAATAGAAACGATTACTAAACAAAAAAAAAATAATAAAAAAGTACAATATATCGAAAACGGTAACTGTTTCTTTTACGCCTAAAATGAGGGTAGTAGAAATAATAATTGATATGTACCTCGAAAACTAGACTTGATTACCTATTCATTCTAGCTAACAGTTAAGAGGGTACCAAAATCGTGTAACGCAGTGTTATGTAAGTACAGTTCCTATTCAAAACTGTGAAGCAAAGTTTAAGAAACAGCACTTTCTTTTGTACATTAATGTAATTGTGCTGTCGGACATAACTATGTCTTTGTAGAAGCAATATTCTCGCTCTGAATGCATCACAAAAAAGAAGACTTGGGTGAGCGTGGGTGGATTAAGTCAGGGTAGTATTTATTAACCTAACGGTTCGGAGACATCACAGAAAATTTCAATGAATTCCGCTCCCAAACGGATTTCTCAGTCTATGGTTTCAGTCAACTCTAGTAAACAACTGACCAGAAAGTCGAATTTCAAAGATCAAATCTGTTAAAGAGATAGAAATACTATTGCTATCTCTTTCATTTTACTTGTGATGTGGGTATCGTAAAGCCATCGAACTCCTTCAAAGTGTTTGCATTCTAGTAACGTAGATTTATAGGAAGTCCCGGTAGCGGGAAACATGTTCCACTTCATTTCTAATAATTACCTGCCGAAGCGTAGTTTTCTCTGCATTTCCTGTTTATATGGGTGAACAGAGATTTCTTGAATTTGATTCTTTTGTAATCTAAATGCGTGGCTTTGCAACCTTCAAGAAGATGAAAGTTTTATGTATTTTCTATTTTTATTTTGTTTTTTCGTGTATGCGATTAAGTTTTGTTAATAAGTTAACCTACACACAGGAATTACTTACTACTTACGATTGGCCAAAGCTATAGGAATGCTTATTTTTCTTTCATTTCAGGCCATTTAAATACTTACATGTAAAGCCACCGCACAAGCGGAATGTGCACACACTAAGCAGCTACCTCAAGGTAAATATAAAAATGGGTTACAACTATACTCGTAGGTTTTTGAATAGCAACCGGTCACTGTTAGTCAGTTTTACTCTTGAATAACCTTGTTGAACGTGACAAAGAATAAATCGTCATCTGTCTAAGCTTTTCCCAACTAAGTTGGGGTTGGCTTCCAATCTAAACGGATGCAGCTGAATACCAGTATTTTACATGGAGCGACTGCCCATCTGACCTCCACAACTCAGTTAGTAATAGGTAATACGATAAGTACCCCTTTGGTTGTCAGACTTTCGGGCCTCTGACTACTTATCAAAGATCTTCAAATGACAGCCGGGACCAACGGCTTAACGTCCTTTCCAAGGCACGGAGGAATCTCGGTATGTAATGGGTGGTCCTAACCTAAGCAAGCACGGCTTAACCTGAAGATTGGTCTGAGCGTCTGTTATTATTTAGCCACGATCTCCTTATACATGGAATAAATACTATTCTGCCGTGTGGCTAAGCCAAAACGTGTTTTGGTGATCAGGCATTTACAAAGTGGATTTTACAGTCTTCAAAGTAAAACTGCATTCTGATCGCTTCGCGTTGTCTCGCGATCGGAACAATGTTCGCAAATTGGTTTCCAAACATGTAATTTCGGAAAAATTATTTTCCTTCAAACATTGTTATGACTTATCTGACCACCCATTACATACAGAGTTTCCTCCGTGCCTCGGAAAGCACATTAAGCCGTTGGTCTCGGCTGTTATTTTTAGATCTTTGACAGTCGTCACAGGTCGTCAATGGCCCGATAGTCTGACAACCAGTCCTACCAAGGGGTTCGTAATACTCAGCACTAACTGGGTTGTGGAGGTCAGATAGGTAGTCGCTTCTTGTTAAATACTGGTATTCAGCTGCATCCGGTTAGACGGGAAGCCGACCCCAATATAGTTGGGAAAAGGCTAGGCAGATGATGATGGTTATGTACGGTAATATGGTTTCCTTGGCGAAGACCGAAGACTAGTGACAGCCTGCTCTATCATTTATTTAGCGAGACACTGGTAAAGAACTATTCTTATGCAGAGGATAATTAAACATACGTCACCACGCAGTTCTCTATATTGATTGTCCCACTGCCGGGCAAATGTATTTTAATTGTGATCTTCTGACTATGAATACTTTACTTTTGTAAAACTTTATACAATAATATTAAAAGTCTTATATTTGAGTAAAATGTGTTCAGTCATTAACTCAGTTGCTTCAAAATATACATTTTTTTTTTATATTTACTATCTCAAAACTGCGGGTCACGTGAGTTCAGGGCTCAAGGTGACACTGATATAATGTTAAGATACCAAGTTTTTTTTTTGTATCGGTTGTTAGTGTTACCTTTCTCAAGTATGTATATTGAAAAATACTTCGCAACTTATTCCATTCAAAATCTGAAGAGTCGGTTTGTATGAGAGGAGGATCTGCATATATCTATTTAATAATTCTATCGAGTATAATTATACCATAAAACCTCTTTAGTTACTAGTACCTATTAATTGCCATAAAGTACCCCAGTTTCTGTAACTTTGACCTAATTTCTAGCAATAGTGTTTTGTCAAACAAGGTAGGAAAATAATGATGTACAAATTGTGTTCAACAATTCTGTTTATTTATCGAAATAAAAGATAATTTTATTGTGACACGTTACAGCGTAACGATTTATTTACATTACGATATCCTGTACCTTTTATCATTGTAAAAAGGTTAAGCTGTTCGAACGTGCCTAGAAGAAATAATAAGAAAAAGTTCCAGCTGTGAAGAATAATTATGTACTTACAACGAAAACTGTATCGTTTTAAATAAAGTTTTTTTTGATTACTTATGTATTTTAATTTTTAATCTACGATAGGTGTTACGAGTTATGTATGATTCTATATCAATACTTTAAATAACCCGAAGCTAAAACAGTGCGCCAAGGGTCTTTGACGCTAGAATGGCGGGAGACGAGCCTCGACGCGGCAAGTTCGTATTCAAGCATCACTGCATTTCGCGCTCTTTTGCAAACGTCATGCGTCATTTAGTTTGATGCAAGTGCACTAGATGGCTCTAGGTGTATCTGCGGGTCATAAATCATAGTTTATCCAAGTTTTGTGAAGAGTTAACTTTTTACGTAACTATCGAAAAAGTTATATTTGAAAAGTTAATCGGGCTATGATAATACTACTCGGTTGCGAACATTATATTATTCGAAGTTTATGTAATAATGTCTGCTTTGTGCATAGGTTTGATGGAAACTCAAAAAAACTTTAGTCTATGCGATTTCGTACGCGCCGCTTCGTCTGGCGAAGTTATTTACGATTTATTTGCATAGGATCGGGAGCGGTTTATTAAAGAATCTCAATTGTAACTGTTATCTTTGTTAGTGTAGTGTTTTTAGTTTTAGTGTAATTCATAACTTGTGACTGGAATGATTGTTACTCTCCACTCCATTACTTTTTAGACACATTTGCAGTTTTTGCAATTCTGTTATGAAATATTCTTTAGCACTGGATGTTGAAATAGTTTTATTTTCATTTTCCAGCTAAATACATAAGCAGATACACTGGTTATAAACAGGGTGTTATACTATGAGTGTGTTTTATTTACATAGTGTTGTTGCTAGAGAGGTGATAAGGAATATGGTGGAGCCGAATAGTGTGTGCGTGTCTATGTGTCTGATATGTATAGCATGTACCGATATTTACATACGTATTTGATACTTAACCTTTTCACCGCCACGAACTTCAATAGAAGCTCCAGATTTTTGTGCCATAAGCGCCACGTTAGACTTCATTAGATTATATTATATTTCGTTATACATTTATAGCTTGGCGCTGGCGAGGTATCGCGTTCTGTGTACGTTGGCGGTTAATATTAATTGTTCGGAGTCTTCATATCTAAGGATTTGTAGATTGTTCTATAATGATTTTTTGCAACCAAGCGCTTGCAGCATTTTTGGAGTCACAGACTTTGTTAGACGTGTTAATAAGAGTCGGAATGTCGGGGATCGCAAAATTCAAATCGCAGCAGTCAGGTGGCCAGGCGGTGGTGGTCAGGCGTTGTGATTCTATAGGTTCGTTTGTTTACTATTATTGCTGACCAGGACTGTGTTATCTTATTTAATTTCCTTTTTTCTCTTTACAGATTACATTTAGGGCTCGAGTGGATTGCGAGTAGAATAAAGAAGAAATGACCCGACTAGCCTTTTGTTAGTAATTTTATAAATAGGTACATACATACTATTAAAGTTTACTATTAAAGTATTAAAGTTAAAGTTACATAAAATTCTAATTCCTGAATAACTGTTTGCATTATCTTTACTAAATAAATATATTTTAAAGAGAGACCTATCAGGATCATTGTCCGTTGTTTTGCATGGATGGGATACATTATTATAAAATAAAAACGTTCTTATATATTTTATTGAATTTTATTTCACCTACTACGTGTTTTCAGACAAAAATTGTACACACAGTTTGAGATGCTAGTGTTTATCGTTAAATAACGTCAATTACAACCAAAATTATACAACAAAATAGTACGGTTCTACTAACTGAGAAACAGATTACTTATATAAACCAATCACGGTCAACTTATTAATTAGTATTGATAAATCATCTTTACATCCATTTAATTTAATATCTAATTTTCATTGACTAAATATCATCGATGGTAATGATTTCGAGTTATTCCTTATCACAATAATATATTTTTATAAAATTGATGTATCACTATAACTATTAGATGTAGTATGAGAATCCAAAACATAACTAGCATAAAGGTTACAATAAAACGAACCATAAATAATAAAAATTATGTTGATTTAATTGTACCTGCCAGACTAAATTAATAGTGGCCATTTCAAAATATAAAAATAATAACTTAAAAATATACACTTTCACAATTAAATATACAAAAAAAAATATTCACAAAAGTTAAACTGGAAATTGCAATATTAAATTAACTACCCAGTTACAAGAACAAGCTAAACGGATTAACAACTAACAAAAGTAATGTTTGGTCCATCAAATGCAATTCAAGACATAAGCCTTATTAAAAAAAACCCTACACAGATCTTTAAACGTATTGAGAGAATTCAGTTTTATTATTCTTAATTATTTGTTCTTTTAGAACTGCATAATTTTTATTAATAAGGCATAATAACCACGGCAAGGGCGAAAATAATCGTCAAAGTTCATATATTATAGACTTTAACACCCCTCGTTTCATATAAATTGTATGCCTAGCATATGGATTAAATTATAACTTACTATATTAAATGTAACTCAAATATCACTTTCAAACTTAAAAATACTTAAATCATTTCAAAACATAAGAAACAACCTAAAAGCCTTTGTCACAGACAAAGTGTTTTATTGTTAATAATGAGATTTTTTATAAGGAAGGATTCAATTGTACGAGTAATCTCATTAGATCAATAGAAAAGGATTTGAATGATTTCATTATAATTATTAAACTATCGGTAACTAAAATAATATAAAATACATTTAGAATGTCATGAATGGTATCACAGCAAACTATTATGTTTATGAATGTAAGAAGCTATTATGCGTGTACCGTCTCTAAACTTAGCGCTAACGTCACATAACATAAACTTTAGGGTGTTGTTATTATTTAATTAGAAGAAAACAATTTTTACAAAAGTCAGTGATAAAAGTTAAGAAGATTAATAGTAGGAGATTCAAATATAGACTATAATTAATTGAACTAGTATAATTAAATCATTTGTAATAGAATCAATAGATAAACATGTATAACATTTGGTCCTGAGGTAGATTTATCTAGTAGTCGAAATTTCCGTTGAACTAAAACAGCCATTGGTTCGACAATAAATTATTATTAATTTAATATCAAAATGATACGGCAAATTACCATGATTTAGTCAGAGTGTATAGCGTGAATCGAAAATAATTCTACTAATATGAGTATACTATTACACGGTCAGTTATATTGAAACTACGAGTATACTAACATTAAAAATTGCATTTTCCTACTTATTTCTCTTACATATTATCTTAAGCTTTGCCGAAGCCTGTTCTGGCAAATAAGTTGTAAGTTATAATAAAATTACAAATGTGTTACACCTATTACTTCTAACAGTCTTTAAAACCTGATCTTATATGTCTTTACCTCCATGGCATCCAGGTGGATATCGCTCAATCCGGTCAGAGACTTGAACGTCTTCAGGCCTGTCAGACTAACTGCGGTTATATTCTGTATGGTCAGACCATTGAACCTGGTTTTGGACGAAAAATTCGGGGACTTGCTGATTGGTTTCTCTCCGACGGCGCAGCTGTACCCTGGTCGATGCAACACCATGTAGCTTTCGGAACTCGGGAAAAGTTCAAGTACGTCGTCAGTAATGGTTCGTAGAGTCACCAAGTGTATGCCGGCCGGGAAGTTCTGCAGGAACGATTGGTATGATTTGACTTCGATGTCGCCTACTTCGCTGGTATCTAACAGATATACATTGACGGGGTAGTTGAACGTTCGGCTCAGATACTCTGCGGTCTGAGACGGCACTTGGTAGGGGCTCGCCTTCTGGTCGGGTCCGAAGCGACGTTCGTTCACAAACTTGAAACCTTGCTCGCTAGTATCTCTCTTAGTTCGCGTGACACCCGGCATTGATTCGATTAAAATCCAATTTTGGAAAGTTGTTGGTTTGTTATCCACAACTCCTTCGCCGATTCCTCTGAAGTCATCATAGAGAGTCCGTCGGTCAAGCATCACCTCTAAGCGTCCAGGTTCATACGCAGACGCACCTTGAGCGTGGTTAGTCAACAGAGTCAGCCTAGTCTCCTCGTCTTGCAGCCACGCCATAGTAGTTATTGGGTAATAGTTTGCCTCGATGCCCAATTTGTTCACCTTTACTCTCTTCTGATACTGGAATCCGTTCTGGTCGGTGTAGAATTCCGGAATATCACCATTTTGAATATCAGTCTGAATTCTCATAAACAACTCAGTTTCTCTATTTTTGGGAGGACTCTCGAAATCTACAAAGTTCTCAATGAGAATCGCACGCGACAGCACTGGGTCTCCGATGTTATATATTCTCACGGTGTGAACTAAAAACGGCAAGTACATTGTTGTAATTTCAGTAGAGATCGGGCCAGAAACTATGATTATGTTATCATCTTGCATATTATTGGGATTAGTATAAGGATGCAGAACATTTTTTTCGGGTGAATCGTAATCCGGCATGAAAAGATAAGCTCCTGAATGGCGTTGCGCACTCTGGTATGCTCCAAATTGCACATCAACAACAGTCCTCTTCCTAATATCTTTTCTATAAACCTGTCGCAAGAATCCAGTGTTCCTATTGACTAGAAGTTTCAACACCGCATTTTCTAACTGTATATCACCAGGCATCATTTTCTTGATAGAAAATACGTTAGATTTCTGGGAGTCTTCACAATTGTTGCAGAATATAACGCAGTGGTGTGAGGTGTTTGTGTGCTCCTGCAGCTTGTAGGAGATGGACGTGAGCGGCGGGATGGTGGCCACGAACATGACGTCGAAGTTGGTGTCGCTCACGACTCGCTTGCCGTTGTCCTGCACGTCGATACTCGGCGTGATCTGGTACATCACGTGCTGCTTCTTGTGGGTATCGAACACGCGGATGTTCGAGGTGTTGGCCCTCACAGTGATCACTTCGGTTCGGATTTCAGTTAAGGGGTTGAAAAGCACAATTTTCTTCTTGTCGACGAAAGACACTTGCAGTTTCTTAGCCGGTTTGCCGTACGTTTCCCACTCCGTTTCGCTTTGTAGTATACTCTGCGAGTGCAGCGAGCGGTCAACGATCATTAAAGTGGTGAGCGCTGCTTCTTGCAAACGGATGCAGTGATACAAACTAGTGAACAATTTAGTTCCGTAATCTTGCATCACGTTAGATTTGGATGTGCCAGTAATCGCGTCGTGATGTTGAAATAGACCCAAGTTTCTCCTCGCGTAAATAAGTTGTTCGTAGGATTTTTCTAATTTCTTCTCAGAAGCTCCAAACTCTTTGTGGCCGTTGATGTAGTTCGACACAAGAGTGAATAATATTTCTGCAGTTCGGAGTTGATGTTCGAATTGGCGAGCGAGAATCTTCAAATAAGGTCTGGTTGTGTAGTAGCCTGACCAATAAGCCGGTTTGCCCTCGCTAAAGATGTCGGAATACACGAAGAAATCGCCTTTCAATGTTGGTATAGTGTGATGCCTCTCCTTCATGGCGTTGAAGTAATCAACTGGCGTTCCGAATTGCACGTCAGCATTGAAAATCTCTTTGTGAGCATTGATGTAGTTGAACAGCTTCATGTAGTTAACGTATTGAGCATCGAACTCGATGCTGTACTCGTATCTGAAGTCGTCTCCCAGCGGCACCAACACTACGTTGTGTGGTGTAAGGGATCCGATACGATCGTACTCCTCCACCAAAGTCTTCGCCTTGCTGTGCAAATTATGGTCAGTTATATCTTCATGTTTAGCAGTATATTCAGAATATTCGCCAGGGATTTTACGGAAGTCAAAGCTTAGACAAATCGACGGATGTGGACCGCACGTACTTTTTATTGAGTAGATGTCGAAAGGTTGGTTGTGGACAATCATGGAGGGTTTGGTCGTTGCCCAGCCCGCCATCCAATAGAATTCTTCAATCTGTCGCTCCGCCAGCCATTGTTTCCAAGCGTAATGGATTCTTTGTATGATGGTTCCTTCGAGACCACTTTTATCCAGTAGATAAGGCACAGTTGCTCCGTGCCCGAAGGGGTCGATGGACCAGCCTGTCTTCGGGATGACGCCGAGGTTCGTTTTTACCCAGTGATGGCCTAAACAATAGATCAAAATATAGTACCTAAAACATGAGATTTTCAATCAAAATATGAATAAGAAGTTTGTTTTGTTACCTTCAATAAACTGGTCAATTAACGCATAGATATGCGTGCACGCCTCGTCGGGCATCACCCAGCCGCCCGTGGTGATCTCGAGCCGACCTTCTTTGATCAATTTTTTCAATAACTGTAATGAGATCAATTATTATAGATGGCGTACACTCATTAGATTTTTTCCCGCTACTACTGAGTGAACTTGCTCGTCAACCGTTCTATAAAATGTTATTGTCATTTATCTTATAATCTTTATTTTTAAAATGAAGTTCACGTAAACAAAGAATATATAATTATTTAAAAAGGTTAGGGCGTTAGCCATCATAGTCAAATTATAGTACAACGCACGTCTATTCATGGGATTAATTAACGCCCTAAAATTACAATAAGCGCACAGATGACTGCATACCCGGAAACCTATTGTGAGTACGTTAAACTTTCAAAGCGCGACTAAAAAAATCTGGGGAAGATTTCATTCATTTCATATTCTTTCAGTGACCAAAAACATTTATGGTTTTGATGATTACCTATGATCGATAGATTGCAGGTGTTTCTAGAGATTACGAAATGCAATGTCGCTGAATGGATCTTTAATTTTATAATATGCGAAGTAGAAAACTGAATAGGGTAGAAACTAACCCAATAACCATCTCATTTATTAGTGACTAATATACCTACATATGTGCACGTAAAGATAGATTTTATAAAACTCATTTCGGCACTAGACCGAAAAAGCAACAACGATAATTACGTGACCTCTAAAATGATATGTCAATGACAACTTCAGCTATGTTTACAAAAATACAATGTACCTTTTGTTTAACGGGGTGAGACCTTTCCCACCAAGCGTTCAGAAACGAGATCTCTGTCCAAATGAAGGTCATATTCGGGTACTGATTCAGTTTTGTCACAATGTTGTTGATGATGTTCTTTGTCTTCCATTCGAAGTACTGCTCGAAGGTTTTCAGCCATCCTGGGTCATTATGGGAATGAGGGACCACTATTACCTGTTGTGAGAAAGAAAAATTATAACTTCACAAAATTACTAGAAATTGCAAAGCTAGTTTTATTGACACTTTTTGCAATCGGCCGACGGTCCTTTTTGTGGGAAGTGAGTCTATACGGTTTCGTCAAACTTGCAGACCAAGTTAATAAATAAGTTGTTCTAAGTCAGAACTCAATTTTAAGTTGCTGTTAAGTCCTATGGTCAAACGTTTCGATCACTTTAAGTTAGCAACAGAAATACTTATTTAAAGAAGGCGTTTGAGTATTGGATGGTGAAACTTGTTAGATAATGTTTATTATGTTGTTATCGAACTTGCCTTCAATCTGGGTCGTGACGTATCGTTGTGTATCTTTTCATATCGATCCTCAAAGGATTTGTCCCAGAACTCCTTTGTGCGCAACCAGCTCGGCTGAAAATAAAACATTATTAAAATAATTTGCCCTTACAGTAAGTTTAACAAAAAAAAAACGCGAAATCTGCAAGGTTTTCTCGTTGAAATTGTATGTTATCTGTTCGTTGTTTGAGATAACAACTACTTAAAACTAAAAAAAACAAATATCCTCAATTTCAATAATGATAGAATACATTTTCGTTATATGCCTTTATTGCAAGGAAAAAAAATTGGACCTAATGCAACTATTGACCGAAAAGACTTCGAAATAAGTTCCGATATCTTCGAAATTGTACCTAAATCATTTTGACGTAATATTTATAAAAAAATTATCTTCAACATTTGCTTAAACTATAGTTTTTTTTTATTGTTTTTAAATCGCTACTATTATTTTTTACTGAATTAAATAAAAGTACAATTCGTTTCACTGCGCCGGCCATCTGCGCTTAGTACTGCGCGAGCGCTTGTTGAAGTCGGATCTATGCAGTTTATTTCGCGCGCTGCGTCGTGTCGATACTTTCGTGGTGTGCGTCGATTGCCGTATAGACGCTGCTATTGTGTGCGTGGTAGAGCATCGTCAACTACGATCGCAGTTTTTGATCGTTGTAAGCTCGATCAATGCCGTTGCGAGAAATATTTTTCTAAACTAAAAATATGTTAACTGACAGTACCGCATAAAAATATATATTACATTTGTATGTTTTATTTACTAAAACAAGTTGCAACCATACTATTTATTTATTTACGTACACATAAAAGATTTCAAACAGAAATATTTATTTGTCTAATATTGATACAGAATTCGATGGTCAAAAGGTAATGTTTAGTTTTCAAAGAAATCTGTTTTATTGTGGTCGGCTTTTACTTTCTAATAATGCTTTTAGTAAATGCGCTAAAATAATGTAGACCACTATGCTACGGATGTCGGTTAACAATCGATTACTGCGTATCAATTAAAATATTAATTTATTATTACTTATTTCAACACTTTAAGATTCTTAAATGCCTAATGAAAAATATACCTATTAAAACAAATTATAATTCATAACATTAAAATGTCACATCGAAAGTTTTTCCATCCACCGAACTCCATCCTCCCCGCAGTTTCATCATCAATTTTTTAAGCTTATAGTGTACGAATGGATTGATGCACGTAAACCTATTACGAGGATCTGCAATATTCCCGAGCGTATATGAAATGTGCTTATACTGTCACCAAGCGAGAGCGACGCGGCGACGACGTGAACATCGCGACTGGGACTGCGACTGCTCATTTTACTTGCATTTTGCGGCTATTGTTCTAAATATATTAATTTTGCAGGAAACATATTAATAAAATCCGTCTCAAATTATTTTCATTTTGAAATTGAAATATGTCAGAAAATCGACTACTAACCTATTGTTCGTTTAATGAATGACGTGTATTTTGATATTCACCACGGTACTTAATTGGATGGAGATAAGACGAGCACATACCTTATCGCACTAGACTCAAACTTTATAAGAAGTACCAGCTGACACGAAAAGAAGTATATTGATGGTGGATGTTGATGATAGCTATTGAAAGTTAAGTCAACCCTGAAGAGCAACTTCACCTTCTTTATACTAAAACTAGCTAATGCCCGCTACCTTCGCCCGCGTGAAATTAGTATAAAAATTTTACTTTCCTGTTTGGATCGGATTTTGTTAACAATTCTTAGGGTTTTTTTTTGCACGGAACCCTATTTTTTTTCTAAAATGAAAGTAGCCTTAGTTACGTCATATAACATTAGCGATCTGCCAGTAAAAGTCCTGTCAAAATTAGTCCCGCCATTTCGGAGATTAGCCGGAGTAAAACAAACATTGTGTATTATTTCCGTAATAATATATTTTCATATGCATTCAGTGAACAACTGTTATTTTGAAACTACAAGCAGACACTTCAATTTTATTTATTTGAATAGATGACCCCAACGTGTCGTTGAGACAAATTGTGCAAAACCCCAAGCATATTGTTTCTTTGATTCTACATACTCGTACATACATTATTTATTTATCCCTTCAATTCATTTAGATTGATTACAAAGGGACAATCAAGGCAAAGGGTGCCTCGATGAAAGAATGAAGATTATCCTGCTATTAGTTTTTTTATTACGGACAAACTCCGGAAGAAAATTAAAAGGACTTGACTTAGACGGAGTTTCGTGCGAGGGAGACTGGATAAATTCGCAATGTTCAGAAGTAGATCAGATGACTGAAAAGCGCCCAAAGAAAATAAGAGAAGTTTTCGTGAACATTAGTGAACTAGGTAATCGCGTTTAGAGGTTATTATATTTTCCTAACACAGTACATAAGAAAACAACCCAAAAACTACATTGGATAACAAAACGTAAAAAGAAAAGACGAGTATCAAAAACCCCGCGAGAACGTTGCACGCGCGAGACTTGAAGTTTTATTTAAAATCCCGATCCAGTTCGTCCGCGACCGTTAAAAAGCCGCGGAAAGTGAAAAGAAAAAACAACGAAAGCTTCTTGCGTTTAATATTGTATAAAATGTTTGAATCAAACAGCTCCAGTCTTAATCTTGCAACTCCACGGCGCGGTGGCTGACTTACGACTCGTAAAGAGATTTTATATGGGAAAATGATACCATATTTTATCAGCACAAATTGTTTTTAACGCTGTGAATGATGAATGTCCTCCCCTGGTACCGCGCCGCTTAGTTTCAATAGGGCAAACTAGTTTTAACTTGGCACAAACCAAAGCGCACGTATAACTTCAATAGTTCAAGTTTATGTTGAGAGACAGAGGTGCACTTAATAGTATAAGCGCATTTCGCCAGCTATGTTTAAATGAGCATTATTTATCGTCTGTCATTAGTTAATAGACATAATGAGTTCAATATGGCCATTGTGACTGTGATTAGACCCATCATGGCGAATGATAGAAAAACCCATCTATAATAGATTGATACATTGCGCATTCAAATTGATGGGGGGAATATTCAATGTATGTTTGATACTGAAGGGTGAATGAAGTTCGTAGTTAGTGCCTGGAATATAAATACTAGCTTCTGCCCGCGGAATAATATCGCTTTTTATCAGTGATCGAATGATGAAATCGGATGAGAAGTTTCGGACATTACCTCTATATCCAAACTTTTTTATTTCCTAATAAATTAATTTATGTTTAGTTCTACTCTATTTATTATTTTCCTTATGTGCAGCATATTTAGTTGAGGTATCGTAATATAGTATATCGCACTTTCGAACGCTACTTCGCAATAGCTCTTCATATTAATTACTCTTTCGTGGGAGAAAGTGGTGCGCTAAACTTAGCTTTTCGCAACACTTTCGGGTTCCATATTCTGAGACACGGATAACTTTTGAAGGGCTTTAATATTTTTTAATGAGTTCAATACATAATTAACAAACTATAAACATACTTATAAGAAAAATACAAATATGTACGTATATCAAAAGGAGAAAAGGATACTTTTGAATAATATTTACAAATAAAGATGTTCTTTTTTATAATTGATGGCCCAAGCTCAATAAAGTGGTCAGTGCGGCCACTCTATTATTAAATAGACTACATAATTATGTATGTACTTCGATAACCATTTTCCGACTACCCTTTAGTTTCAAACTCTAAGGCGATTATGTATGTACCTATAGCTCCCTATAAGTATATTAAACAGTCGCAAATCAATAACGTCGTAGTTATGTCGTCGCTATCATTTACCGTGTTGTTGCGTTTTGAGAAAGAAAATAAGCCTCTGTAACTCAAATGGCCAATTGTTTTGATCCCAGCTTTATTTACACGGAATGGAGGAAACAAACAACGCTAATGGTCCGGAATAAATAGTTCGAAATATGGTGTTGGGAGTTTTAGTAGTTCGTTTCAGTACTTCTATTATTTTATCACAAAATGCAAAGCGACCCAGAACCCATCGGAGTATCGCTCGCATTTCAGAGTTGTTATCAACAGTTTTTTTCCACACATTCGAGAGCAAACGTTCAAAGGTAAAAAACGGTAACAGCTCCCCGAGTTCGCGCTGCTAACTTTTTATCGGCGCCGAGTCTCGTCCGACATGTTGCTCTCGATCACGTGACTCAAATGAATATTGGGCTGAGTATGTACATCCCGTAACCGTTAGTGAATTTAACCAGCATATAACTTGCCCCGATTCCGAGTAGTTTTGTTCGATTCTACCATTGCATGGTATTACCGCAGCAGTTTTCATTATTTTCTCGCTTACAATATTCCAAAACAGTTGCTTCAGCGACAAATTAACAAAATTTATTAGTATCGCAGGAGCTTGTACAAGCTTATATTTCGGAAGCTTGGTATTTACATGCATCAACAATTACGTTATTACAGGTAAACCAAAAACCAGGTGGAGCATAAACGAGTTGATTGTTTTCAAGTTTACCTAGGTGCTTCTAAAACTTTAAAGGAGAAAATGTTTATGTATAATCTGGAGCAACGAAAATGAAAGTATAATTTTTATTATTTAAGATGGGTTTGCTCTTGACTCTAGTCTACGTCAGAGGTGACAGAAACAGAGCCGACGATGGAGCGAGCTTACCCAGAAGAAGCCTGTTCACTATAACTGAATGAATGCGTTCGGAAACAGACGCAGGCAGAGAGTTCCACTCCTTTGCTGTGCGCATAATAAAAGACGTTTGGAAACGCTTAGTGCGAATTGGCGACACAGCAACAAGGTAGGGATGGTAACCTGCAGTGCGTCTAGATGTCCGATGGTAGAAGGGGGCCGGTGGGATGAGGTTGTGGAGTTCATGGGCACACTCACCGAAGTACAATCTGTAGAAGACCGACAAACGGGCAACCTTGCGGCGATGAGCCAAACTGTGAAGCTTGGCATCCACCACTTTTACGTCGCCAATGAGCCTCTCAGCTCTGCGTTGCACCGAGTCAAGCGCGGCTAGTTGGTATTTAGCTGAGCCATCCCATTTGTTGCTTGATTGATGCTGAAGACAACATCAATCAAACAACAAATAAGAGACAACGAAGTGTTGACCCAGTCTGAAAACTAGCTCTCTGAACAAGCGGAAAAGTAAAAGGAACCTTAATAAACCACAAAGTTTTAGTTCGATTTTCGAGTAAGAAGTTTTTCGGAAAACTGCACTCAGATAACAGATAGGCGTATTTGCGGAACGTGGGCCGATGTGCATTCGTTGATAATTTCCGTGCTGAGCCGGTCCGCAAGCTATGCAAAAGCCGTAATTTGCCTCCTTTTGGTTCTGACTAAACTAAATGCGACAAAATTTGGATGTGTTGTTGGTGTTACGTGATCGGCTGGAGCCGATTCCGCGTCGATGAGTGCGTTCACTTCCTTAACCTGGACAAACCGTATTAGGTGATAAATTGTACACAAAATAAGCCCTAAACTTTAGTTTATCATACGCATGCAACGCTACGTATAATGACAATATTGTAAGGTTCACTTACCTTCATTTGGATGAAGCTACCAATTAAACCGTTCAATGAAACATGAAACTCATAAAAGTGAATGATTTAAGGTGCTTTTAAACGGGCAATAATTTTTACTGCAATGTATGGCTACTATACACCAATGCTAGCAAATACAGCCAGACTATGCAATTTAGGACAATATTTTAAATAAAGCGCGACTATAGCTACATATGTTTGGTGTGGTGTGACATAGCGGGAATCGACGTAGAGAGGGAATGATTCGTGAAAGTGTGTGGAACAACTGATTTGTTTTTTATATAACCGACGATAAATGGGGGGGAGGCGTTCACAAGGATGTACTGAATACGTGGTTACTGTTTTAGCGTTGTCGGTATCCCTTCCACCTTGTATTTGACAATATTGTACTACTTATTGCATTAACATTATTCCCGTTTAGGCAATTTCGTCTATCAATTGGCTTTTTAATCAAAGTGATTTGACTTTATTGAATCGTATAAAAATGCAATGATCTGGGATTACCAAATAAAAATAAGCATAAAATAAAATACAGAGAGTGCAAACGAGAAAATCTAGAAGTTAATAATGTTGTAGGAATTACATGGTCACTTAGCGATATTTTCTTTTCAAAACGATATCCCACAAACCTATTACCATCCCACATAATCCCATGCCTTGCAGAATATTTACAATACAATAACGAGTCAAGAATATTGTCAAGAGTTCAGAATTGAAGAATAAATGTTTTGAAAATAATGCACTAACATTTATTCTCATTTATTTAAAGTAAATGGTAAACAACTGACGTTTTACCAACTATGAGTACGAGTATAATCGACATCTCTTCATAATTGTCGCAGGAACCAAGGTTCCTGCAACATATGAAGGAACCAAGGTTCCTGCGACATCGATCAAGATCGATATAAGCAAATAATCGGCCGGAGAGGCAGTCGTTGTGCATCATACCTTTGCTTTCTGACCCGCTTTTGCGGGTATTACAGTGTTGATGAATAATAAACAAAGATCGGAATAGGTAGAGTTTATTTGACTAAACTTCAAGGAACTAAGTAATATGTGGATAATATCCTCCACTAATGTAATAGCTTTGTTTCGGAACTTAAAAATCGTTCCGGGATTTTATAGAGAGGTCCACATGTTACTTGTTCCTTGAAGTTTAGGAAAATAAACTCTATCTATCTCGATATCTGATAATAAAGTATAATATTATGTATTCTATCGCCTAGAACTTTTAAACTAGTTTTACTTTTTATACAGGCCTACTTCTAACACAGTAAAGTTTTAAAAGCTATCGATTGATTCTCCTACTTTTACTTTGTACCTACCTCCAAACAATTTTTGTTGTGACTAGATATACAAAGTGAATAACTTAAGTACATCATCGTCTGTTTAGCCTTTTCCCAACTATTTTGGGGTTGGCATCCAGTCTAACGGAATGCAGCTGAATACCAGTTTATATTTCATGGAGCGTCTAATAACGTAAGCAAATAAAATGTCGGAGTAGGTTTTCTTCAGTGAAAAGGTTATACATTATGGGATGTTTTTTTGCAAAATGTGGATTGTTTACTCTGCAACTTTTCTGATGGATCCATGCCTAAGTAGGTAATCAATGATTTATTATAATAGGTTTATCTCTTAATAACTATCAGAGCTTTCATGCACGAACATCATCAGTAGCTATGTTCATGTATGAAATCTCTAATAAAAAATATCTTGTGTGTTTTGTATGCTTATTAAATGTTATAGGTACATTATGTTTTAATTTCATAAACTTTATCCGTATTAGGTAGGCCATTTGCGCGCGAATTAAATTAAATTTTATATGGATTGAGGACCATTGGTGTGCTTGTTATGTAATGTTTGTATGTTTAGAACAATCGATTTACTCCACAATACTAGAAATCAATCTATTTCTTTTTAACCGACTTCTAAAAAAGAAGGAAGTTATTAAAGACCATCGTTAAAGATTATGTAAAGAGTATTCTCATTGTCACGGACAACCGCGAAAATGGGTAAAAAGGAAGACCCAACACTATCTTTCAGGCTTAGAAAGAAGATCCAGAGACAAAGTTATTTTTTGATTTTATCAAAGGATCATCTGTTTCTTATACTATTTGCTGCTCGGGACTTCGTCCGCGTCAAAGAAACACACTAGAAACTGAAACATACTATACCTACTGTGGCACTAAATTCAGGGATTACCTCCTACTTTCAAATTTTACCTGTTTATATTATCAGTGTACATTTTGCCAAGCCAAAACTAAACCTAATAAGAAAGAAAATATCCAGCACAATTTTTAGAAGAATACTTGAATTCCTACATTAAATTTTAAAATTGTACGGTTTGTCGGAGCGTGTCGTTTACACCGCGAGCCTCGACGCGTCCCACAAACTAACGCTTACATGCAACTAATAAAAACAAACATTGTTGAGTTATTCCAAGTAGGAGCTCGTGGCTAAATAATAATAGCCGCTCGGATCAATCTTTAGGTTAAGCCGCGCTTGCCTAGGTTAGTCTGTGGATGGGTGACCACCCAATACATACCGAGTTTTCTCCGTACCTCGGAAGTCCCGGCTGTCATTTGAAGATCTTTGACAATCGTTATAAGTAGTCAGTGGCCCGAAAGTCTGACAACCAGTCTTACCAAGGGGTACCGTATTACCTAGTAATAACTGGGTTGTGAAGGTCAGATAGGCCGTAGCTCCATGAAAAATACTGGTATTCAGGTGCATCCGGTTAGGTTGGGAAGCCGACCACACCATAGTTGAGAAAAGGCTAGGCAGATGATGATAGTTGAGTAATTCCAAATCTTAAGAAAGGCGACGTAAATTTTGTAATGCGTGAAATGATTGTAAGTGGGACGCGTATACGCGTACGTTATGTTGCGTGGACGGCGACTGACGTGCCGTAATTGTGAACCACATAGTATTGACGCGAAGTATCGTAAAGACCCGAATAAGTAATCTTACATCATTATTTAACCGATAGTGTTATTATGTGGGGGTGTATTTTTAAAATGGGGCGGACCTTGAAAAATTCGTAAATAGAGCAAAGCCGCCATGTAGTCGGGAGCTATGACCATGTAGAAGGATTTCACAGGAAATATAACAAAAAGATTAATTTATCAAAAAAAAAACGTTTTGTTTTAGAAAACGTTTTCATTTATTTTGTAAGGGCAATATTGCAATAATAGCAATATTTAATTTGTAATAACAAAGTATAAGGAGTAAAAAAGGAGATCGAGTATTTTTTCAGAAGCCTTTTTGTAATTTTTCGCCAACAATATATAGAAAAGTTTCAAAAGTGAATAAAGAAGTTGACTCTCTGATGAATAAACATGAAGGACCTCTGTGAACTCAAAACGTAATAACGTTGGGTTCCTGTCACTTCAGGTAGTAGACTAATCAGCACTCGGTGGAGAGCTTGCGGTCGAAAACTTGCAACTAGTAATAAATTACTAGTTATCTATGCTGATTTTAATATTAATATTTTAGAGAAAAAATCAAATAGCAGTAGATTATTACATCTTTTTAAATCGTTTAATTTGTTAAACGTGTTTTCGGAACCAACCCGAATTGCTAAAAATACTGCTACATGTATTGATAATGTTTTTTGTTGTTGCGACTACTTAGATAAATCCATTGTAAAGTACCTTCTGATCACAGTGGTCAAACAGTTGTTTTCAAGTCATACACATCATAACAAAAAATCCAGATAAAATCTAGACAAATAACACCCAGAAATTTGAATAATTTTAATAACTTGATTAGTAATTTAGGCATTCCGGGTTATATTATTGAAAATGTAAATCAATTTTATGAGGAATTCTTTCGGTAGTTTACACAGAGTTTAATAATACAATAAAAATTAAAACTAAATCTATTTGCCCTAAGTTTTTGTTCAGCGACTTGGCAACTAAGGGTATTAGGAAAAGTAGGGAGCGATTGTTTGAGCTGTCCTGCCTTAAGCCTTACATCAACTCAGAAACTTATAATAAATATGTTGCAACGTACTAAAAAAAAATTAAAAACACTTGCAAGGTAGCTAAAGCCTAAAGATTAAATCCGCCGATAGTAAAATAAAGACGGTTTGGAAAATTATCAATAGTGAAACTAATAGAAATAAAAAATATATAAATGATATCACACTAGAGACCTGACGTGGTCTTCTAAGCTCTAAAAACAAAGTTGCTCAAGAATTTGTAGAATTCTTTACCGGCATCCCACTTAAAACTACCGGAACCTTAAATTCCTCACCCTCGTTTTCTATTGATTTATTAAGAGCGAACGTTACAGCCTGCCCGGTTGAGTTTCAATTGAAGCATATAAACCCCATAGCAGTCATTAAAGCCTTTAAGGAAATCAAAATCAAATTAACGGAAGATCTATGGGGAATGCCTATTAATGTTTGTCAAGCTATTATTGAGACTATAGCACCGTACTTAGCCTTAATATTTAATTTGTGTGTGGACCAAGGCGTCTTCCCGTACCTTATGAAATACAGCAAGGTAATACCACTTTTCAAACGGGGACAGTAAAGATACGAATAACGGTTTTCAGCAAGGTGTTTGAAAAGGTTATGCTTAATCAGATGCTTAACCACTTTAGTACCAATAAGATCTTACATGAGAAACAGTATGGTTTCACCAAAGGACGTTGTACGACTGACGGTGTCACCTTATTAAAACACACATTCACAGCGTGGGAAGAGGCACAAGATTATTAGTTAGAGATTTAGTTACATCACTTTTATAACTAAAATACGGCTGGACCTATTTCAATGATCTCCGATTTGTTGGATTGTACTCCGCCCTGAATAACTATTAAAACATCAGAAAAATGGACTCCCTTCTTCATTTTTATGTTATTTATATTTTCAAGCATAAGAAAACCATGTTTATTCATCGAAATGTGTTTCTGTTGTCTTTCATATTAAAAATATTACTAAACAAAAAAATGATGTCTTTAAAAATAATGCAATATATTCCGTTGAATGAAGTATGTCAAAAAAATCATAAATAATTAGTACTATAACCATGAGTAAGGATGGAAAGGCAGTTTTTTCTGTTCCAGAGAAATCCTGTTTTATCATAACTGCACCAGCACCATACATTTTTTCTTAAAAAGCCAAATTACTTTTAGTGTCATATTTGACCATAGTAATACCAAACAGAAGCCATTTCGAGCCTAAAAAAAGCACTTAAAACATAAAATTTCTGTTTTCGATCCAGTGTCTTGCCCATTCTTCTCTATAGAGATCTACGCTTTCGAATGGGCAACTACAGTACTTTCACAAGTTATTATGCCCTGTGACTGGACCGACTGGGACTGTAGCTTATTTTTTTTATTTTTTGTGTCTTGACTTTCAAAAGTGCCTGTAATGGTCTAATTGAAATAAATGCTTTGAGTTTGAGTGTGCGTCGCCAGACCCATAAAGGCGTTTATGCGGCTTATTATTATCATACAAGTTTTTATTTTATAATGAAAAATTTCGTAACATACAAGCACGTTCTCGATTCTAGATTGAACTCAAGTTTAAATAATTATTTTCTAAAGACCATTAATAATAATGGCTACGTACCTGAAACTCGAAGTTGGGGTATATGGCGACGGTGTCGATGTCTGCTACGCTTTCCTTCAGCACTGGGCATTGGTCCGGAGACGGCTGTCAAACAATACACAATCAGTATCATCGATGATAAAACTTTTAAAGAACAGTCCAAACGTTACGGACAAATTGCTGATTGGCTGGCAACAACGGATGGACAATGTGCTGAAGTATCTGTCAGAGTCTAGTTTCCGCAATCTGTCCTTATCGGTTCGACAGTATCGTCATAACGGCTGCGATCTTGTTACGTTGTATCAATCATATTTCACAAGTCTCCGAATTATTGTAAAATAGCATTCAGGAAAACTGAAAAGTGGATCATGTCTAAAAGATCCTAGAATATGAAATTTACAATCAGTAATATCAGCAACAAAGCGTTTATAATGGTTGCGTGGTGTCTTGGTAAATCCGCTTTAGCGGGAATATGATTTATCATATTTCTCAACTTTAAAAATTACAGCCAAGTGTTTCAGGAATAATGAAAAGAGATGATCCTAATTAATAGTTTCTACTCCTAGAATTAATTATTTTTCTAGGTACTGTACTTAGAGCTTCGCAGCAAATTCATAGAATAAGTTTCCTATTTTTAACGGGAAATCTATTAAAACAACGAACACGATCTACTGAAAACTAGCTCTAATTAAAATTCATAGTAAAATCGGAATAATTCTAAAGAATTTCATTTTATTTTAAAGTTCAAGTCAATGTAAATTTACAACATTTTAATGTTCAATGATTAATTAACAGATAAACATATTTTCGATTTGTAAAACACCTTCTGCTCTTATTTTCTAATCTAAGTGAAAAACTAATTAAGGTTCACACTTATTTAGTTTTTCACGAGCTGAGTAGTTATCAATAAAGAATGTCTTGTTAAGTCGTTATCGAAGCCATTTTGCCAGATATTTTAGAATTTCTTTACAAGCCTAAATACTTGTTTATAATATAATATTTCTTAGTCACATTTCCTTGCCGTAATCTGGGTATTCAGCTTACATAGTGTACGTCTTTGAACAACCTATGGTCCTGGAGTTACCTACATAATAATATATGTTTCGGCATGCTCGCTCAATATTTGCAGTCAATACAGAGCTTCAGACTGCTTATGTCAACAACTGCTTGAATATGCCTCAATATATAATGTAAGAAACTTGTAGTATGGGCATGTGAAGTCACGGAAATTAAGTTTTAAGCTAATGCTACAATTAATTTCAAACACATCGACCTGATTTTTAATGTCGATATGTTTAATTCACTAATGAAATGGCGTAGTGTCAATAATTTTATTTTTAACACGGTGGGCTACTAGTTCTCACTACACTACTCCTTTCTTTTTCCTTCATCATGTTTAATTTTTTTGCGATAGATATAAGTTCTAATAAAAGTCTCATAAAGTTTCAAGCACCGCTACTTGACATTACTTTAATGAGGCAGTGCGTCGACTTCAAAATGAAGTACCTAGCTCGCCTGGGAGTAACGATCTGTATTGCCTCTTGGCTAACTCCGCTGAGTGTCACTGGCATGTGTTTTTATGATTTTAAGCTTACTATGATTGTTTTGGAAAATAATGTGAGAACCTTTAAAATCGCTAAATACCTGCGTTTTTTTTTTTCACGTCAAAATTATAATGATGATTAAAAATATAAGGTCAGTTGGGGCAAGTGGCAACAAAAATGTATTTAAATAATGAATCCCAATTATTGGAAACTAAAAAAGTACATTTTGATATAAGTGGGGAAACTTTGTTATTGCGGCCGAGGCGAAATACACACACGAGCCGCAGGCGAGGGTGTTATGGAGCCGAGAACCGCAGTAACAAATGGCCACGTGTATCAAACGACGTTTTTCAATACACTTTTAGTTTTAGTTTTTAGTCCAAATTTGTTAAAATCCAAATTGATTCAATGGAACAGAAATGGCCGCCTGGCTGTAGAATTTTTATTTCCTCACTATAGTGCGGGAATATAAGAAGAAAACCACGAGGGTGAAATCCATAGCATGTTGAACCTAATCGTAGTGCTATAAGAGCCAGTTTTCGAGGAAGTGTATTGAAAAGATTTTCGTAATAATACCTATACGACAATGTCTTATTTTTGGAAAAAAATCCCGCATTGTTTAAGTAAATCGTAACAAACAACGATGCGTTTGAAAATTAAATGTTTCAAACGTATCCTTGTTTGCTGCAACGTTCATATCATCCAATAAATTATTATTATATTTTATTGGCTAATATGAACGTTATGGACTGACAGATGCGCTGATTGGTTGACAACTACATTCGAGCCTCGCTCTGACCTACCTAATAGAGTTGTTATGAATTTGACTTTTAGATTAGCCAATCAAAAATATAAACTCGTATTATTACGAAAATCTTTCTTATTTTCTAATGGCAGGAAATCAAATAGTGGCGATAAGTCCCCTCTTTGAGGAGTGGCTTGAGAGGCGCCACGGCGTCCTCACCTTCCGCCTGACGCAGGTCCTCACCGGACACGGTTGTTTCGGGAGGTTCCTGCACCGAATCAGGCGGGAGGAGACGCCCGGGTGTTTCCACTGCGAGGATCGACCGGAGGACACGGTGGAGTATACGGTGGAGGTCTGCCCCGCTTGGGCGGAGCAACGCCGTGTCCTCCTAGCGGCGATCGGCGGCGGCGACCTCTCGCGTCCGGCCCTGGTTCGAGCCATGGTCCGGAGCGAGACGGAATGGGAAGCCGTCACCTCCTTTTGCGAAGCAGTCATGCTAGCAAAGGAGGCGGCGGAACGTGAGAGAGAGCGTTCCTCCTCACGTCCCAGCTGCCGCGGGAGACGCACCGGGCGTCGGGGGCCACGTGGTGGCCCCCGGCCACCGTATACGCGGGCCTGTGGACGGTGAGCTAAGGGCTAGCTCGCCGTCCCTCCGTCTTAGGACGACAGGCCGTGTCGACGGCGCGTTCGTGTTCCACGCGCGCCTCAAAGAGATGTCAGCATAGGGAAGGGGCCCGCAAGGGCCGATGCCTGCCGGGTGCTGCGGGTTGTTCGAAAGAGATACCGCGGCCCCGGAACACAAAGGGCGATGAAGGAACATGGGTGGGTTTTAGTCAGTAAAAGTCTGACACACCCTCCCGCTCAGCCCAGAGCGGGAGAAGTCATTTGATGATTTCCAATCCGAAAAAAAAAAGGACATCAAATTGCAAAAAGACATAAGAAAATTGGTTTTCTCGGGCTACCCTAGTGTTTTCAACTTAAAATTCAAGGAGAAAAGAAAATTACACACTTGTTTAAGTACGAGCAGTCGGCAGTTATATTACAGCTACTAAAGTTTGTTTTTAACTTTTTTACTGATGTACTTACCTCTTCCCTTCTTCCATTATAATTCAGTGGAGATTTTACATGAATACCCACGCCAGAGGGGTAAGATACACCTGTAACAAATGGAAAACAATATTAGAATAGGCAATATCACTATTTTTCTAATAATAACTCAAGCATCCTTACTTTTATAACAAATGAATTGAAATACGATATACATGGTAGTGAAATGTACAGTTGTCGTCGAATAAAATAGATATTTGTTTAGATATTTCCGAAAATACTTCTGGGTGTTTGTTCGTTACATGTGCCTTTAGATAAAATAATCGTCTGTTAGTATGGTAACTTATTTCCTGGAAAATAACATAACAAACATTGCTGTTTGCAGGGACATATGATAAACACAGTGGTTAAATTGCCCTGATTTTTATATGTGTATTGTAGGTAACACGAAGGGGCAACTAGTAGCTAGTTGTATGATTTCCTGCACGTATAAAAATGGAAAATGGCAGCCACACATCCGGTCGGTTATCTCGGCCAATCGACAATACATGAGTTGCGACAATATATCGGTATGGTGCCGGCCTTCCGGCAATTGTTTGCACCCAGACATGAAAATGTCTCAACTGAAGCATAAATAACGTATTTGTGGTAAAATTGATATTGCATCTGCCTCGTTGGTTTACTGGTTGCAAGCGTTACTGCTGAGCGTGAGATGAGGATGAGGCCGCGGGTTTGATTCCCAGGTCAAGTAGAGTGTTATCAGGGTATTTTTATCAGAAATTTCTCAGTAGCAGCCACGGAACCTGGATTTGTACTCGGTTTAAGGCAACAGCTCACCCACATGAGACCTAAAAATATAACTGGCGGAATGTGGGTGGGTTTATGACGTAACATTTTTCTTTAGAATTCATTTAACCATCTGCATCATTTTTATCAATGATAAAATGCCATTTCATTCAGGCACTTAAATGTCCTCAAATGTGAATGAAAAGTTAGTCTCTTCTTTTTCGCTAGATAATGTCAGCATCTGTCGTGTACAGATAAGACGTTGAAAGCAGGATTAACCAACAACACTAGAACAATAACTACTAGTATAATATATATCCCCGTGAAAGCGAAAACGACTTTTCAGTCATAAGGTGTTCAGAGAAATAAGTTAAAAGTATCTTTTTGCCAGCTCAACTTTTCAGACAGAAACATAAACAAAGCTTTCGTTTACATTCTTGAAAAAGAGCTCGTGGCTAAATAATAACTGCCGCTCGGGTTGATCTTTAGGTTAAGCCGCGCTTGCCTAGGTTGGTCTGTGGATGGGTGACCATCCATTACATACTGAGTTTCCTCCGTCCTCAGAAAGCACGTTAAGCCATTGGTCCCGGCTGTCATTTGTAGATCTTTGACAGTCGTTACAGGTAGTCAGTGTCCCGAAAGTCTGAAAACCGGTCTTACCAAGGGGTTTCGTATTACCCAGTTCTAACTGGGATGTGGAGGTCAGATAGGCAGTCGCTCCATGTAAAATACTGGTATTCAGCTGAATCCGGTTTGACTGGAAGCCGACCCTAACACAGTTGGGAAAAGGCTAGGCAGATGATGTTTACAATTGATGTTTTCAAAGGCGTTGGAAGATCGAGTGTGAACATTCACATGGTGAGTTTTTATTTTTATTTTGTAAATAATTTTTGATAGACCAAAGAAAATAAAATAAATTATTATTGGCGCCGCCCGCCTCCTTGATGCGCAGAATACGGGCCAGCTGCAACACCGCGCTAGCGATGGTTGGGGAGTAGGCTTGATTGTCCTTTTAATACGGCATTCTTCCAATAGACATTACATAATGTGTCTGCTGTACCAATGCTGGAGAAAGGATTTTAATATTATTATTGGGAATTATTTGATTTTATTTAATTTCATTTGTATTTTAATCGTATTTCTCTTCTTTTATTCGTAAATTATTATTCTAGTTGTATTGTATTTTCTAAATTTTATTTTTTGTTAGTGTGATTTCATTTTAATAAATGGCAATGGGGTGTAAATTATTTGTATAACTGAATTTGTGAACATGATCATCTCACTCTCTCTATCTTGATGTTTTAAGAAAATTCGTTAAAAATAAATAAAATCCTAATACGAATTGCAATTTAGGTGTTAATCACGACTAAATTACGCTTATCTAGACAGCTATTCAGGAAGAGCTTTGTCCATACTGAATCAGTTAGGTTAAGATTACCTTATCACTCACTACTATGACGCGCAACGGGCATTTCTGAACTAGTAATTATTGAAATAATGCCTGATGATAACAATGATAACACAAGGCCACAGACTTGTATCAAATTAACTCTCCTCAAATATAACTTTCTTCATTAACTTAAAGGAACTTAATTAGGTACCATCTCAATCTTATTTTGCATAAAAATGTTGTTGAATCTAGAAAAGTAGACATGAGTTCATACGTACATACACGACACGTACGCACATACGCACGTACGTACGTTCGTACATATGAGTAGTAGTATACGTGAGATTTTTTCCCTTTAAAAAGTAAGCGTAGATTATTAAATGCATATTTTCTTTATGACGGCGACGATATCTGATGTGTCGTCCTCGATCTATTTCAAAGTATCAGGAAGCTGGCACGTCGCTGACGTGTCACGGAAACGGTACTGTTCTATAACTTTGATATAGCAGCCGGACGGCTCAATCACCGACAATACTATTGATGGAGCATTACCATCAACAAAAGCGACAGGTGGACTGGTCGAGATCGATTTTCGGGCCGTTGATGACAGCTACGTAAATGATTGTCACCAGTTCTCTTTGTGCGAAACATACCACAATATCCATTTCATTTAGTCATAGACAGATGCCATTTGTGGGGCTTTTAGTTAAATTCAAATGATGAATGATATTGCGGGTTTGCACGAAATTCTATATTGGAGGCGGCGCGAAACTAAAATAAAATCGAGGCAACCATGTTCGTTTCAAAAGTGCAATTCTCTAGAATGCTAAAGTGGATGTACCAAGGGATTTTAAAACTCGTAAACCGTGTCGATGGGTAATTTACTACTTTTATTGATGCACGTTGGTCCCTCTCCATGATTACTAGTTTTTTTTTTTAATTATGCTGATCATACAAAAGTACAATACCCAGCTAATTTATGATCGATTGGTGGAGGGTGAAATACACATTCCGTGAGATATCCAAAGAGTTGCGGGAGTGCTGTCCACAGTTAAAATAAATAGATAATTAACGCGGTATTAGCTATTTGTGATTCTCATACCTAGACTTGGCGAAGTGGTTTTTTATTTTTTTTTACACGTGTACATTTTGTTTTGTTTTTACATCGATTGTTTTTCACTTTTTAATAATTAAAAGCTGACCTTTCTATCTATACATTTCTCTTTTTATTGTGCTTTTGTTTATATCAACAGTTTTTTTTTTTTAGTAACGACACATTAAAAATTTCAACGCTTGTTCTGTTTCAAATCATACTATTATACTGAATTGGTCCACAGCGCGTCGATGTCCATTTGCACTTATAAAGCTCCCCAGCTTTATCTATTCGTGGTGCCCGCCAAAACACGGCGCTTGTTAGCATGATTAACGTCAATGTCATCATAAATTTACTGATGCATAATGCATTTCCATTAGTGCCGTTGAAGTACAACCGAGTCGGCCGTTCAACTTTCATGTAACAAAGGCTTGATTATAACAGAAACAGCGGCAGCCATTTACTGTCTGCTCGGTGATATTATGATGTATTCTGTTCGTTGATTTTAGATGAGGTGAGCTTTCATGTTACTTCTAATGAAGTTAGCCTTCGCCCGCGTGGACCAAAGTATGCTTGGGTCGGCCTCCAGTCTAATCAGATGCAGCTGAATACCATTATTTTACATGCAGCGACTGCCTATCACTTTTAGAGGTATGAGGAACGGTGTGTAAAGTTCCTCATACTCCGTTGAAAAGAGGATCCTCTGACCCAGCGACACCCTGCAGAATCTGGTCTGGGTACGTTGTCCTATACAGGGAACCCGGGATAAAAAGTATTTAATGTTCTGACCCAGGGCATGGTCTGTCCGTATTCAAATCCATTCGGCTTTAAGACGTAAAAAGGTGACAGACACGAGTTATTTTCACTGCTATAATGTTAGTATGATATATGTTGATTTCACTGTGTCACTTTTTTTCTAATAACAGTTTTGAATCGTTAAAATAATATATGTACAATGACTCCTACATTTGTTCATTATATTTTCATAGAATTTGAAAATATACCGATGAATGGATTTTCAATTATTCCACATCATAGATCATGTAGCCATTTTAAAAGTTACTAACTTACAATACTTTGAAAAGTAGCGCTATGCCGCCAATATACACAATATCGTAACACGAACGAGAATAGAGCATCTCCAGTACAAAGAGATTGTGCCTCCGCAGCTGCAGTGTCTACAAGCTACCTGTGTCGGGCCCTTATCCTTCTATGTATGTTATATGAGTGCGACTATTATTATTGTTACCTCATGTCTTAATAGAAAGCGCTTAACGAGACTACTCGAAAAACGGCCGTTATGGACGGGTCCTAATCATGTATTTTTTATCCGCTTTAATCAGTTACTGATTAAAGCCGTGTCCTAATCAAATTAATCGTAACTTATTCAATGAGAGCAGTAGGTACACTAATTTTAAGAAGTTATTTAGTACGGGAGGTACCTACCGTTAAAGCTTCTACCTGAGTCAGGAATCGAACTCATTCCGTTTTGTAAAGAAGTATTCATCACATAATGCAGTTTTTTCAGTAATTTTGTTCATAACGAAATATAAAATAAGTCATTTCCCTTGATTTGTCACATTATATTTGTTCTCAGTATTTGATATACTCGTATTAAAAAATGTATTCGAATCAGCCTAAAGTTTGATCAAAAATGTAGTTTTATTTTTCTACAAAATCTAGATCACGGTTTCCTTGACCGTTTTGACCTTGAAACTATAATTTCAAGCCTTGTGCCATCAAAAAGATAAAGTTAATTTCCTTCCATGCAGCATTACGAGTATAATGTAAATCTTGTGATCCCAACAATCATCCCAGAAGGTTTTCGCGGGTTATGAATAGCAATTTTTATAACTTTGACATGATGTAAGTTTGGATGCCCCCAATAAGTGCGGCAGCTGATTTCGACATTTCGATGATAAGTGAACGTTAAACAACTACTAGAAATGAAATTCATTCAGTATAAAATTCCTCACAAAAATTGCGCAGTGCCTCCTGTAATGCTAGTGGTGCAGTCTATCCATTTTTGAGGCAAATCCATAATCGTTCAGTATTAGAAATACACCTTTCATAGTTTCGTAATGCATTTTTTCTCTTTCAAGGCATTTTGATGGACCGCCTACGTTCCGCATTCGAATGTAATCAATAAAAAGCTTTTTAAAATAAACCTAAAACGGCATCCATTACAACATTAAAACCAGGTATAGATTCAGTAACATAGTAACCTAGTTTATTCTATAGGATCGATTACTAGTTGATCGCATTAGCATTTTAAAGTAGCTTAGGCCCTGCCGTGCATCGGTGAGTATAGCTTGAGTGATGAACGCGCTTGATTTTTGAAGCATGGCTGAAACCGCTTAGTTGCTATCGAGTTATTGAACCGAATGGCTAAGGCTAGTATTTTGTCACTCAACTATACAATTTCCTTGGAAAATCAGGCGCGAATGCGTGACGTGACGTACTACTGAGTTCACTGACGGTTGACCACTTATCAACCTTATTACTTAGGTCACAAGGCTGACCGTCAGTGAACACCGTAGTACGTATTGTGGTTGTTGCGGATGCAAACATTTTGACATCCGCGGATGCGAATGCAGATTTCGGGTTTTCCGAGGATATTTCAATTTTAAGTTCAAAAATAAATAAAAATCGTTTTAATTTTAATATGCTTAATAATTTTATTCTTATTTTATAATTTAATAGATATTCCGAACATACCTGCATCAACTTTTTTTTTACTTCTATTTCATTACCGCGCGCTTTGGCACAAACGAAACTCCTATGGGTGCTATGATTTCAGAAGATATTTTAAAGAAGTAGTATTACATCCCTTCCGCGAGTTAGTTTTATTACATATTTTACACTCGAGACTGCTCCGGATCATTTTTGTCTAATTCAAACTAACTCCAAATACTGATTTTTATTGGTGGTGACATTTTTATTTACTTTTCACTTAATATTCACATCGAGATATTCATCAACCACGGATTAACACAGAAAACAAACACTGTAGTTCAAGTCAATAACTAAAACAAAACTAACAAAACGGTAGGATCTTGTCACCAGTGTGTGCCTTCCTATTGGTCAGTTAGCGAACAAAGATAGTAATTAGCAAACACGCGTGAGGCACGCGCTACTCTGGCATCGCCCGCTTTCTTTTCATGTCGTTACTTGTTGCAGATATGAATCAACATCCGTAAAAGCTCCGCATTAATTGATGCGGATGTAGATGTCTAAATTAATGCGGATAATCCGCATTTGCGAATGCGGATGCGAATATCCGTAACACCCCTGGTACCTATAGATGCACTGACCATAAGATATAATTGACGTCGATAACCTTTTCGCGGAACCAATGCAAGTCTTTGGGACTTACGACTACTTGCTAACGTGGAAATAGCAAAAGTGCGACCAGACTTTATTGAAAAGACAAGTTCGAGCGAAGCACGACCTTTGAAGTTAAATTGAATGAATACTTTGGTTACAGAGATACACACGGACACGTAGTTCGGATACTGACCAGCAACGTAATTACTCGCAACCTGATGGTTGAACTTCCAAAACGTTAATAATGTTATGGGATAAACATTCTTCAAAATATATTTGAATGTGAACGTGAACAAAATTTCCCCCTTGCAGTCGCTAACTAGATGCGCTCACATCAATTAAACGCTGTTTGACTCGTTGATAGGTAGGTAAAGGTCGTTTAAACGTTCAGAGGGCTGATTCGCGTTATTAATATGTTGCGACTGAAGTTAGTTGCAGTTCGTTTTTGATTAACAGCACTTTTCGCGAATCACAACAAATTCAATACGTATTCATTTGTACAAAAAAGCACTCCCATTAATATAATACTATGTAGGGACACACAGCCGCAAAAAAAAGTTTAGTAAGTGTTCTGTCCCATTTAGGCGCTGTTCGGGTAGGTATCCCAATAAAGTAGGCCCGGGGACGGAATTTTGAAGAAGCGGCACGCTCTGCCGTCGAGGCCGCATCCGTCGTCGAGGGACAAACTGAGGCAGTTGGCCTCAGGGTGGCCGCTTCATAAACGGAAGCCCTGGTATTTCATGCGCCCCGAAGCCAGCCACCAGGTGGCGCACACCTCACTATTGGTGGTGCAACAATAGCGGTACGGGCAAGCATGAAATACCTGGGCCTGGTTTTGGATCGGAGGTGGAACTTCGGCGAGCATTTTGCTCAGCTTGAGCCGAAGCTGATCGGCAGGGCGTCCGCCCTCAGCCGACTGTTACCGAACCTAGCCTGAACCGTCACGAGGTGGCGTAGTGAGGCCCAATGCCAAGCCCTGAGGCTGTGGAGGGTGAGGCTGGAGACGCTTAGTGCGGGACACTGGACCGTGGGGGCTATCCAGCCGATCCTGGAATGGGTACGGGGGCGACACGGGACGTTGTCCTTCCGTCTAGTGTAGGTGTTGTCAGGGCATGGCTGCTTTGGAAAATACCTGCACAAGGTGGCTAGACGGGAGGTGACTCCCGTGTGTCACCAGTGAGGCTGCAGCAAGGAGACGGCCCTTCACCCCCTCGAGCATTGTCCTGCTTGGGCGGTGCAGCGCCGTGATCTAACAGCAGCAATCGCGGCAGAGCTCTCCTTGCCGGCCGTGACCAAGGCCATGGTCGACAGTAGGGGGGCATGGGAGGCGGTAGCATCCTTCTGTGAGGAAGTCATCTCGCAGAAGGAGGCGGCGGAGCGCGTCAAGGAGGTAGATTCTCTCGCTGATCCGATTCGTCGCAGGTGAACACGGCGGTGAAGGATGCGCAATGGCGACCTGATGCCGCTCTAGGAGGGGTCAGCGGGCGATATATCGGAGAGTCTCTCGTCGACGCATTGCACAGCCTTCATGAGTGGTGGCAATGTCTGAGGTGAGCCCGGACATCACCAAAGGGTTTTGGAGTCCGGAGGCGGACTGCGCTGGATGGGTCGCGAACGTCATGCGTAGCAGTTCACGCGGCCCATCCGCCAAGGCGACAGTAGGCTCACAACGGTATTTTATAGTGGATGCAAGGCGTTAGGAATGTTTCATCGTTTAATAAAAAAAGTAATTAAAAAAACTAAAAAACCCGACTGCGGTAAAAACCTTAAGGTAAAAAAAAAACACTAAAAAGCTAAGAACAAGCAGATTTTAATTAAAAAACGTGGAAGCAGGCGCCATTCCATTTTTATATTTTCAAACACAAATGGGTCCCACCTGCTTCCAACTTTTTAATATTTAAAATGTGCTTGTTCTTAGCTTTTTTAACTAAAATTTTTACCGCAGTCGGGTTTTTTAGTTGTTTTAATAACTTTTTTTTTATTTCCAGCTTTTTAGTTTACAATTGTGAAAGATTTCGCAGACGATTAGCCAAACAAATTTTTACCGCCTTCACCGCGTGAAGTTACTCCCAGCTTTTGTTGTTCTGATTATACCCGGTGTCACTTTCACAATTAATACGAATCTAACGACACCTTTGAAGTTAAAATCCATCGAGCCGCAGGCTGCAGAGTGTGCCAAACATTTGATTTTGGCGCCAAAAAAATCCGTCATTTTGTTTTTTATTTATTTTGATATACCGAGTGTCACTCTCACAGTAAATACGAATCTAACGACACCTCTCAACCTAAAATCCATTGAGCCGTTCAGGCTGCAGAGCGTGCCAAACAATTATACATACATACATACTTACATACATACTCACGAAAAACATAACCCTCCTTCTGTTGCAGTCGGGTAAAAAAAACGTATCCCAATAAAAGACTTTCCGCAAGCACAGCGGTAACAACGGTAACACACACAGCTTGCTTACTATACTTTTGAAATAACAGCTTAAAATGTTTTGGAAACTTTCTCAGTACTTTCAGTTTATAATATTGTGCACCTCATTTGGAAAAGTCCGTGTTGCATTTACGCATGCACATGACAATGTTCAGTTTACGGATAGCAACTATATGCTTCATCGACCACATTTCCAATTTAAGTTTTTTCGAAATATTCTAAAGGATTGTTCACAATTTGTAATCGTTATTCTTCAAATATTCAAAAAAAAAAACGTTTCCCTGTCGGTACTTTACATATTTCGATTACAAGTTGCCATAGCGGACTGTTGTTTCCCATGCATGTCAACTATTTTACGAGTAGGTGGTGGCATCTATCGCAAAGCAAACAGGAAAAAAACACGTCGTCGTTGCATGAAAGAATTAAAGTGAGTTCAGTACAAAAGAATTGTGGCACTGTGCATGTTATAAAGAATTTATAAAAACCTTTTTATCACAAAGGATCTTACATGTGGACATCTAATCCTACCGAGTCTTTGCAATGGCGAAGGCCGAAGCATTCATAAAATGACATGAAGAACTCTGTTTCTCGCAATCTTTATCTCTATCAGACATGTCATGTGTTTATGTAAATGTTTTGCCAATGCACAATTAGAAATTTCGGTTAGTGGGCTAGTTGTTTGAAACTTTTGCCCAGTCAGGTAAATATACAAAAAGGCCATCCTACGCACGCGGTTTGGCTTAACAAAATGACACACACACTTTTAAGCAGTTTATAAGCTTAGTTAAACTATGGATATATTTTTCCACTAGCTGACCCGCGCAAATTCGTCTGCGTAACATTTTTGATTAATGCTCCGCTCCTATTGGTCGCAGCATGTTATATAGCCTTCCTCGATAAATGGGCTATCCAACATTAAAATAATGTTTCAATTGGAACCTGAGATTAGCGCGTTCAACCAAACAAACAAACGAACTCTTCAGCTTTCTAATATAATATAGTATAGAAGTTATGACACCAAATACTTTTACAACACGAAACGAAAGACATCTAACAACCAACATCGATACAGTTTATCAGAGTGTCATTCTTTTACGGAAAATCTCAACACCGCGATTCAGAAATTGGCGTCAAATGAACAACGCCATCTATCGAGCATAGAGTTAAACTGCTAAAATTTAATCCATGGAAAGCGACCGAACAAACAAGGCTATGAAGATTTTCAAAGCAGCGCCATGTAAAGTAACTTTTGCTATCATAACCTTTTGAAAAACCTGATAAGTTGATTTAAAGTTATCTTGTGAGCACTTCATTTTTATTCACTAGTACCAGTTTGATTCAATAGATGTCGCTGCATATATAGGCGATAAATTCTTCTTGAACACAATACATTCATATATCTTTTGATAGAGAGAATAGATAATAGATTGCAATGAAACAAAAAACTAATAATATTACTTGATATCATAACTTTTTGAAAAACTCGGGCAGTCGATTTAAAAGTGACCTTGTGAGCACATTTATTCATTAGTACCATTTTAGTTCAATCGTTGCATGTATCTTAAGTAATGATGATGATCGCTTCTTGAACACTTTAAATTCATATATCTTTTGATAAAGAGCACCGATTGCAATGAACCAAAAACTAATAACTTCTCTAAGTTACGCACAATACTTGTGAAATGAAACTAACCACATTGGTTTTGTATTTTTCACGTGATACTTACACAAACAAACATAGCCGAAGACTCATAGACTGCAGACAAACAGACAAAAATTCTAAAAATAGTAGAAATGGGTTCCGTCTGTTATCCTTTAACACCCCTACTATTTTTTTTCCTAAATATTTTCAATGTACAGAAACGCCACGTCTACAGATTTATTATATGTATAGAATAGATAACAATAGCAAATTATTTAGGCGACTAAGCCGGTCATATGCAACTTTCTGTATTTTGCGCGTCAAACACAAACAACGCGAGACGTCATTTTCCGTTCTCACAAAATATTTTCACTGATTAAATATTTAACCTGCAAGTTCTAATAATGTTACAGTTATAATATGGTTTAGTTTCGTATTGGAGTGTTTTGTAAATAATTAAATAACAACAACACGTGTCCGGAATTTAGTTGATTAATTCTGTAATCTGTGGAAATGTTCTTTTTAACTCTGTTCATGTTCAGCGGTTCAGTGACGGATATGCCTAAGCACGTGCTTAAATAATACTAGCCTATTGCTGTCCTCCCACGGCTGGGCTCACATGCAGAGATGGCACGAGCATTCACCCCGCTTCTTCAAGGGGGATTGGCGATTAAGAATGTACTTAAGAGGATAAACTCATGTTTAAAGAGAAAATTGACGAGCATTGCAACATTTTTTCTCTGTAACTTCATAATCGAGAGTCCTTCGCGTTTCAGATGACACTCGATTAAAATGAAGAAAATAATATCGATGGACTAACGGTGCAAAATGCTGTCTTCTTTAGCGATTACAACTTTCTTTCTCCTATTAGTCGCGGAAATCTGTTACTGATACTACCAGATGAATAAGTGAATTCACTTGCAATTGTTGCTAGTAATATTTTTGCTGATATTTTGAACGCAAAAAATACGTTCCTGCGGATTTTTATGGCCATGGCCAAAAATATCGGAAGTTGTGCCACCCAAAATGTTTTAGTTGATAAGCTCTTAATACAAAACAACCATAAATTTATGATTATCTATAGTTTGAATATTTATTCAATTTAGGCGGAGAATCAGCACTTTTTCATCTTCAAAATTCCACTAGACGGACCCTAAACACGCTCGCCCCTCACCGCTTCTTGTGCTTAACTAACTCACCAACATACTTTATTGCTTGGTTTAGAAGTTTACAATACGTGGGTATGACGTCAAACAACGCTTCTAAATTATATAAAATTAGATGTATGATATCATGTCAGAGTTTCATATAAGTATTTTACATGTTTAGAATATAGGCAATGAAATTCAAGAATGTTTTCTTAAATGAAAAGTATTGCATGAGCCTATAGTCAACCACGCGGGCCATTAGCTGCTAGGTGGATGTCACGAGTTTAAAAATATTATTTGCATGTTTTCCTGTCCGGTTTCACATGAGCCACACGCACATGTCATAGCTTTTATAAACGTTAATTGACATCAAGACCAGTATACGATTCCTTTGTTTGAAGATGTCTCATTGATAAGCTGTAATGGACCCTCGATACTTCAAGAGTTGGCATCTTCCGCTCCCTAATAGAACCCGCGCTAGGACCGCGGTGCAGGGGTCGACGTACCCATTCAGCTGTACAAACAAGTCACAGTCCGCACTTCGGATAGACAAAACAAACATATCGGTTTGTTCGTGGAAACGAGAGCAGCACGCAATTTTCGCTACTTCCGCCAATTCTGGGACTGCAGAGTGCTGTCCTCTCTTTGATCGGTATTTAATACAAACTGAAAAGCAAAATATTTCGGAAAGGTAAAATTTAATATCTGTAGCATCAACTACATAAATATTCAATGAAATCACTAGATTGAACTTAATTGATATTGCATTTCACGGACCTCCCGTGAAATGCAATATCAATTAAGTTCATTCCTACAGCTTTTTTCGTCAAACGGGAAAGGAATTTTTAGCAAAAAATTTTTGATTTCACAATGAATATCGCAGAATCATCATTTCTACAGTGGAAAGGTAAAATGGCCAAAGCGTCATTTTGGTCGATATTGAGTTGTATATATCATTGAACTGGTTTTTTTTTTGTTTTATTGGCACAACTGTTTTTGATTTTTTTCTCCTGTTCTTCCTTTTCTAGCAGTTTCCTCAATGCGGCAAGTGGTTCTTCCTCCCCTCTGACTCTTAGTGATCAAATTTCCTCCTTGCTTACCCACCTCCCTAACAATCTTAACATAGCTCACATTAATGCCCAAAGTGTTCCTGGTCATTACTCCGATCTTCTGGCTTCCTTTAACACATGTGGATGCTTTGCTGATCTCCGAGTCCTTCTTTAATCCCTCTCTTTTATCAGTACATTATACCCTTCCAGGTTTTGTTCTTATCCGTAATGATAGAACTGGGAAGGGTGGTGGTGGAGTAGCCATTTACTTATGGTTTATTATGTTTTGATTGAGATGGACAAATTGTACTTGGCTTTTTGAAATAAAAAATTATTTATTTATTTATTATTTATTATTACTTGCGTGCTGATATACCTTATAGGGATGTTAGCACATCACCATCTCCGTACTCGGGGTCAGACGAGCATCTATTTCTTGAAATTTCACTGCGCGTTAAAATGCTTTTGGGAGTTATGTATAGTACGTCAGATCAGTTACTTTAAATAAACTTTCCTGTTTGCCTTTGCCGTAATGTCCTACCTTTGAATTGAATAATTAAGTTCTGTAAGTGAGATTGAAGTCAAAAAATCTATTTCAGCCATCTCCTCCTCTGCTGTTGGTAATGACAATCTTTGAGACATAAGAATAACTTCTCTTATCCTTCCTACATTACTTCCCGTTTTGACTCACATTTTAACTACTCCTTGTTTTCTTGTACTGTCCCTGAGGTCTGAAAACAAGCTCACATGATCCCCTTACCCAAAATTTCTAATCCGGTTGCACCATCCGATTTCAGACCCATTTCCATTCTCCCTTATCTCTGTAAAGTTCTCGAGCACATTATCCATCAGCAACTCACGGCCTTCCTTTCTAGGAAAATCCTTCTTAGTTCTTTTCAATCTGGTTTTCGACCTGGCCATAGCACTGTAACGGCTCTTTTAAAGGTTACTGACGATATTCGATGGGCCATGGACCACAAGTCTCTTACTTTACTTGTTCTTTTAGAATTTAGCAGCGCCTTCAACTCTATTGATTTCGACATCCTTCTTGGGATCCTTAAATCTCTTAATTTCTCCTCTTCTACTATTGGTTGGTTTGATTCCTATCTTAAAGGTCACTCGCAGCGTGGTCGTCTTGATGAGTCTTCCTCCAATTGGTGCCCTCTCAGCGCTGGTGTGCCTCAGGGTGGCGGTCTCTCGCCTCTTATTTTTTCTATTTTTATTAACTATGTCACCAGAGTCATCTCTTCCCTCTCTCATCTCTATGCCGACGACTTGCAACTTTACCGTCATTTCCTAAGGGAAGCCGCCGTGTCTGCCATGAATAAGGATATGGATTTGATTAGTGAGTGGTCGCGGTCCTTTGGACTGCTAATCAATCCTAACAAATCTCAGGCCTTGATCATCGGCGGCAGGTATATGCGAAGTGGGCTCGATGTTGCGTCGCTGTCTCCGCTCAGGCTGAATGGAGTACAGATCGATTACGCAATTAAGGCTAAAAACCTGGGGGTGACTATGGACTCCTACTTACAATTTTTTCGACATGTTTTTTTTTCTAATTGAAATGAGTTTCTAATGTAATACCTAATAATATTAACTCTTCAACTTCTTCAATTTGGATAGTGTTTGTAATATTTTTCAAGTTATTTTTTGTTTCTGGTAGGGTTCAAATTGTATGATTTTAGTTTTATTGTTGTTAACTTCAAGATTGTGGTTCTCAAGCCAACTTTTTAATAGGTTAAAAGTTTCAATAATTTAGGAGTTATATTCTAGGTTGTTAGTAGGGCTTTTAAACAGTACGGAGATGTCATCAGCGAATAACACACAAAGATGGTCACAAAGTTTTGGCAGGTCATTAATGTAGATTAGAAAAAGGATACATCCTATTACACTACCTTGTAGGATAGACCAGTTTGTGGTCAGTATATTCGAGCGCACGTTATGTAGTCCGCACGTGTCGTCATCTAGGTGTTATATCTGTACATACTGTTTCCTATCGGCGAGATACGATCAAATGCATCTCCCCAGATGCCAACTCCATTTAATAAAGTAACTGGAACAAAAGCGAACGAAAACACTGAAGAAAACACTTCTTTCCTTTTAAAGTGCATCCTTCAGTTCTTTTTGTTCAGTCTCATTCATGGAATATTTAAGACAGGAAATAATTCCAGTCTTAAATAAGCACTCTTCTGCTTCGAGAACGAAGTGGCGCAAAATTACTTTAGGTAAACCGTTCTTGCTTGTCAGTGAATAAGAAATGTTATAAACATCGTCATTGTAAACGTTTCAAATTCTGAGGAGTTATATAAGGTCTATCTGTTCATACACTAAATCTCTTAAGATGCTTTATACAAAAAAAAGCGAAATTGCATGGGTTCGTCGTTGAAAATGTATGTTCTCAGTTCGATCCGTACTTGTAACAATTACTTGTTAAAAGTTGTTCGTTTCCTCTACTACAATAATAATAAAGCGAATTTTAGATAAATTATTAAATTATTCAGTAATAATCATTCTCCCGATGCATGTTTAGACAAAATCGGAGACGTGATGTGGGAGCTCTAATTTGTAGATTATATTGAATGTTGACCATCAAAATATTTTTGTTCATCTCACAAATATCCTCAACTTCAATAATGATAGAATACATTTTCGTTATACCTATGCCTTTATTGTAAAGAAAAAATAATTAGACTTAATTCAATTTATTGACCGAAAAGACTTTGAAACAAGCCCCGATATCTCCGAAATTGTACATCATTTTGACGTAATATTTATACCAAAATAATCTTCAACATTTGCTTAAACTATAGTATTTCTTTTTAAATTGCTTCTAGTGTTTTTTACTGAATTAAATAAAAGTGCATATTTCACTGCGCCAGCCATCAGCGCTCAGTATTGCGCGAGCGCTTGTTGAAGTCGGATCTATGCCAGTTAATTCCGCGCGCTGCGTCGGTGTCGATACTTTCGTGGTGTGCGTGGATTGCCGTATAGACGCTGTTATTGTGTGCGTGCTAGAGCATCGTCAACTACTTTTGACATTACCGAATAAAAAAATATTAGTTAGATTTTTATGATTTATTTACTTAAGCAGGTTACAAACCGTACTATTTTTATTGACGTACACATAAAAGATTTTAGACGGAAATATTTATCTGTCTTTTATCGATACAGAATTCGATGTTCAAAAGGTATTGTTGTTTTCAAAGAAATCTGTTTTATTGTGGTCGGCTTTTACTTTCTAATAATGCTTTTAGTAAATGCGCTGAAACAACCACTATGCTACCGATGTCGATTAGCAATCGATTACTGCGTATCAATTAAAATATTTATTAATTTATTATTATTACTTATTTCAACACTTTAAAATTCTTAAATGCCTAATGAAAAATATAATTCATAACTTTAAACTCTCACATAGATTCCGTCCACCGAACTCCATCCTAAGAAAACTTATATTATGGAAGATCAAGATCGTTTAGTTGCTCGTTTACTCGCAATATCATGGTGCGAGCGAGTGAACAGATATGAAAGAAAGTATTGCTCGCGAAGCTCGCCGCCCACTCGGTACGTAAAATACCGAGATTAGCGTAACGCCGAAATGTAAGAGGGCTTTTAGGGGTCACTGTACTCATCATTATGAACAACTTACTGTGGGACCAACCCTAAATTAAAAAAAAACAGCTGTTCCCTACAATTATGCTCGCATAACTCGTCAAAATGTATGGAACAGCAGATTTTTTTCGCGATTGACTTCGCCCGCGGCTTCGTCTGAGCCGATTACGTACTTTTCCCTACACCCTTTTTAACGGAAAAGAACATTTCCTGTGGTAAAATGTAGCCTATATTTTAAATTAGACATCTAGCACAGCTCTATTAGCGGTGAAAACTGCGTTCAAATCCATGCAGTAGTTTTTGCGCGTTTTGCTTACAAAAGACAGAAAGATAGACACACAAAAATTAAAAAAAAAACTGTTGTTTTTTATTCTATTGTTCTAATAAAGACCCCCATATATATATTTTCTTTCAATATCTTCTATAGAACTTGCAAAAAACGTGTTGCGAACAGAATACAATCCTAAATGTATGACAGCTTAGCACTTCTTTCTTTTCTCATCGCGTTTCAGAGTTGGAAAATCTGAAGCCATTCAAATATTTACTTTATTTTGTACCGGTACCTACTGATAATAATTCATGCAATTGTTGTCGAAATATTATATCAGCTTTTTAATAACTGTACTTTTACTTATTTTTTCTTGCGGTCCCGAAATACCACAAAAAATAATTATTTTATTTATAGGTGGAATCTGGGACCGCGGTCCCGGTCCCAAAAGCCATACCCGACCCATTATTGGGTTATAACGGTGTCTATAATTTAGGGTTTCTTCTCTTAGTTACAGATATACGATACCCGGGGGTTTTAATGTAAGTTAATATTGCCACACAGGCATGAGTGACAACCATGACGTATGACGCTATACAAAACCGAACCGTTACTTAACTCACATGATTGGAAAATCTCTAAACACATGTGATTTGTGATGGGCCATTGAAATTTACTTTTACTTGAGAATGAAAGTAAAAACAATAAAACCTGAGACAAGGAGCGCACAGACAGGTATTTGGTCCTAAAAGTTGGCCAAAATCGTTTTTTTTTTAATTGGTTTTACTCCCTCTAAGCCATTGTTTCCAAAAACAAGGATAACTGCTCCAAACAATAGCAAAAAAAACAAAGCACTATCACCTTCCAGCACGCCGTGGGCTTAGTCGGAAGTTACCGTTCGCCAAAAGTGTTCGTGTGATTGTTCGATGCGGTCAGTTTTCGTTATTTTCAAATATTTGCCATCTTGTGACTGAACGATTTTGTGTTGGTTTTCACTATGGATTGTGCACAACCAGGTATGTATTTTATTTGGCATTTAGTTTTAACAACTAATTTAAAGCCTTTCTTCATTTATATCCTTGAGAAGTAAACACCAAGAAACTGCTATAAAAAAACACATTTTGGGAGATCAAAGGAAGTTTTAATATATTTCTCATCATTTCTAAGCCAAAATTGTAATGGTAAGTTATAGAGTAGACCTTTTAGGATATAATTAAGCTCAAAACAGCCACCCCAAAGTACCCCTCTATTTTTGGTGATTTTTTTCCGTAGGCACATTCGATACACAATAAATGAAGTTTTACTTATATTTTGTGTATTTTTTTTATAGGCTCTTCTGGAATGAGAGTTTTGACTCGAAATGATTTGTTTAATATAATGGAACGCTCAAATACCTCAAATTTTAATGAAAAGTTGGAATTTATGGAGCGGGAACTACTCAATCAATATGCAGAAAATTACCAAAATATTGCTGATGTAAAGCAAAAACTGTCGATCATCAGACATCAATTTAACCAAAAATGGTTAGCTGCTCACAACACAAAGGGCAGATTAGTATTAATAAGTGTAGGGGCAGCGATGGATCTCAACAGATGCAGTATAAAATGAAATTTGGAAATGAAGCCGATTCTGACCAAAGTTAAAAAGTTCCATGGTATCGCTTCAGTTGGTTTACGGACCGGAATGAAAAATACTATGGCAAAATCCTACCCCATCTTCACCACGGCATTGTTGGCCAATAAGAATACGATTCATAAAAGAAACCACAGATGTGACAAATGAAGAGATTGACTATATTAAATCTCAAATAAAAGCGCTCACTAAAAGTGAAATCAACAGCTTTTCCATCAAGCATAAAATCCTTTCACTATGATTGATGAAAAAGTATGCAATGCTGCTACGCATACTAAATCAACATTGTGAAAAATAATCGTGGAGGTGTTTGAAAGATATTGCCTAGAAACGGGAAAGTTATACGTTTCTTTGTACAAGTTTTACCCAATGTCTCCGACGTTACACAAAGTATTGCGTCATGGGGCTGAAGTAGTAAGGGATGCAATTCTTCCCATTGGACAACTGTCCGAAGAAGCGGCAGAAGCCCGCAACAAACATTAGAATGTCTGTCGGCTCAACTGCGCCCAAAAAATTTCCCGGGTAGCCTGCAACGCAGATGTTTTTAACAGGCTTCTTTTAACCTCTGACCCTGTCCTGACGGGCATGAAGAGGAGGAAGAATAAAAAAAATCTCCCACTTTCGGCTGATGTTCTAAATTTGTTACTCGAAACTGACATTTTAAATGTAAGTTTTGAAGATGACGACAAAAATGACGAATAAATGCTTGTTTAAAATGCCGTATGCCTTTTTTTACCTTTTACAAACTAAAACTGAAATAAAACATTGTTAGGCAGCCATTAGGAGCATAAAATATTTTTGGCCAACTTTTAAGACCAAATACCTGTCTGTGGAGCGTGGGAAGTTGTGCTTGCATTGTGACTAGATATTTAATTATTGTCTCCGGCTCAATTGTGCCAGACGCTATTTACAGTTGTTTACACATTTTCTATTTCTTTTTTACTTACACACAATACATAAGTAATTTTATGGCCGTTTTATTAACACTAGTATGTACCTGTGTTACTGCACTAGAGCATGTATTGCCTTTTCGATAAAGTTGCACTGACGAATGTAGTTTTGATTTCCTCAGAGAGTGATCGAAGGAACAACCTCCGTCCGGGTTCCGATCACTCATCGCGATTATTTAACAGTGTGTGATCTATTCGTATCCCTATATGTACTGTATAACAGAACCAACAAAAGACGAACCTGACTAAGTCGACTTTAGAACTATAACTTCAATTCCTACCAGTTATCCCTGTGAATAGTTTGATCGTGTTAAGACTTGGTCGACAGTTCACTGAAGTGGCAATAAGGCACTTCATTGTACTTTATTTCTTGTTTTATAATAAATATGGTATCGATTACCTTCGCAACACAAAGATATTTGTTGTAGTCGTTTTATTTTATAGAAAAAACTAGAACTTTACAAGAAAATATTCAGAACGTTGATTTTTTATATGGCATTTTTACCAAAGAATAGCGACAAGATCTTTCCGTGATAAAATGCAGGGATTTTTTCTAAATAGTATTTACAAAAATGTGAAGAACTTAGCACAATATAAGAGAATATTGAAAAGTGAATAAAATTTGATGCAAAAATCTATTTAAATAAATAAAAATATATTTCCGCATGTAAAAAGATCATCACTTGAGAACGGCTCGACCCATTTGGCAGATTTATTTTTTGTTGCGTTCGTAACAGCCAGGATCAGGATTTTTTATGGGAAATGTACCGGGAATGTCGGAAAAGTGAAGATGGTACTTTTGTATTCAAAACTTTCAAAAAAAATTTTGCCACAGAGCGAAGTCGGGGCGGATGGCTAGTATTGTTTAAAACTTAGCACGTGTCCTGTCGTGCATGTGTGAGGAGGGTTTGTCCTCAGTGAATGCACTGCACCACGGCTCCACCGTGCGCCGGCCGCAACTGCGGTCGAGATCCGGCACTCGTTCTCATTAATAATTCCATTTTAATTAACATAGGTCTATTTACTCACGTTGCAAGTTGCAACACAATTACTCAGGAGACTTAAAACGGATTGTGGACAGTGTAAACAGGAAACACATTTATGAACGATCTTTAAGGTTCCCAAAAAAAATGGAAAAAGTACTTGTTGTCATTTTCTTGTCTGTCTATCACAGATGTTTTTCGCGATGTCTAAGCAGTGTAGGTAAGTATTTGATGTTTTTGATGCGGACACAGATAAATAAGTCATAAACCAAAAAAAAAAACTTTTTATAGGGTTGTTTGCAATACTTTTTCCATTGCATATCCTGCCAGTCAAGAAACTATTTCAAGTGGTGACCACGCAAAAAGCTCGGTGAATGGTAGCGCTACGGTAATGATTCAACTGCTTTGAAACCGCAGCGAAATTAATCAGAATACACATTTGAAGGAGGAAGCATCACACTGTTTCTGAGCAAATGGAGTTGTCTAAGATCTTAAAGTAGGGTTTTGTATAAGTTTTCCTACGTCACTTTTTTATCTTTTTAAAAGTTTTAAATAAGTTGGAGGAACGATCTAAAGTATAGTAATATTATAAAGACGTCAAGTTTGTATACTTGTAGGTTTGAAGGTAGGGAGCAATCTTTGGTACTACTAATCCGATTCCGAAAATTCTTTCACTAATGGGAAGTAGGGCATCGAAATGGGTTTTCGGTCCAATTGTTAAACGTGGGAAAAACCGGGTTTTACTATGGGACCGATAACCCGTTTATATTCCCTAATGGGAGGCCACGTTATTCCCGAGTGTCGTCGACTTTATATAAAACATGGTATAATTTCCGACCATAACGGGAGCGAAGCCGCAACGAAAAGCTGGTTTCTTTTTAACTCTTTATGAAACATCATCATCATCATCTACCTAGACTTTTCTCAACTGTGTTGGGGTCGGCTTCCAGTCTAACCGGATGCAGCTGAATACCAGTATTTTACATAGAGCGACTGCCTATCTGACCTCCACAAACCAGTTAGTACCGGGTAATACGATACCTCTTGGTATGACTAGTTGTCAGACTTTCGGACCACTGACTACTTATGACAGCACACATCACAATATCACATGACAGCCGGGACCAACGGCTTAACGTGCTTTTCGAGGCACGGAGGGAACTCGGTATGTAATGGGTGGTCACCCATCCACAGACCATCCTAGGCAAGCAATTATCGATAAAAAATAATTTTACGATGAAGAACCTACTCTACTTCATAGAAAAGAAAGAAAATATCACAAACAAAGTAGCATGAATGCACATTACGACGGGCAATCATACAGATCATACCATCGGCATCGTTATACAAAATTAATACCAGCTTCAAAGAATAGATAAATTAATTACACAGTATTCGTCTTGTCCATACTTTTAGATTTTTTTAATGGTCAATTATTTTAATTCAGTTTGGATAAGTACGCATTGCACATAAGGTGACACACAGTAGTAGGTAGAACAAGGGCGACAATGATGATGAATTAGATTTCAATTTGAAATATTTTATAGATAGCGAACGTTAATGTTTTCCAAACTGACTGTACACTTTATAAACACGTCTGTTTAAAGTACAGGGTGGAAGGGGGGGGGGGGCACCGATGTTAAAACGTTAATCACGTTTTCAGTACATCATTCTAAACTATTTCAACATTTTGACAGTGAAGGTATTGCAGTTTTGTAGGAAAATTTCATGTCAGTGCTATACAAATTTTTCTTAAAAAAAACAACACACACAGCAAGTAAAAGAAATTGCGAAATTGATACTTGACAAGGATTTGTGTGTGATACGATTACTAAAAAGAGTAAAATAAAAACTTTTATGCAAAAAAAATAAGGAACCGAATCTAAAAAAAAAACACATAAAAAAATGGAAAATAACTTTACTCTCGGAAGTCGGTGGCAAAAGTCAATGAAACAAACAATAGTCACCGACTTCCGAAAGTAAAGTTATTTCCATTTTTTTTGTGTTTTTTTTGGAAGTCGGTTATTTTTTTTTGCAATTTCTTTTACTTGTATGACATATTTTTCCAGCTATTTTGATTTTAAACCAAACTGCTTAACCGATTTTGATGAAATTTCTATGGGACCAATCGGGAAGTATATCCTTTCAGATAAAAAGAAAAAAATTTCAAATCGGTTCATAAAAGACGAAGATATGAGGTAAAACACAAAAAAAAAACGAAAAAAATACAACCGGAATAGGCTATTTGACTAATCTTGGAAAATCGTTTTAAATTATTCTTTGTTACATTATAAGCATCCCCCATTAATATTTCCGGGAGATCTACTTTATTAACAATAAAATTCAATGTTAAAGTTCAAATTTCCAAAACCTCGGCAAAAACCATGTTTCTATAATGGCGATGGTCACTTGACACTTGTGACGTCACACACAAGTAAACAAGTTTTGTAAACAAGATTTATTAACTTTGCTCGGACAGTGCAGCTGAAGAATTTCATCATTTTATTGGAAGTAATGGTGTATAAATAGTGTGTAGTGCCACAATGTACAAATACGTCTATAAGTAGTTCACACAAATTGTTTGTTTCTGTTCCAACGAATCCCAAAAGACGAAAAATGTGGTTACAAATGGCTCGAAGAGACCCAAAGAGCATTTTAACACATACAAATGTTTTTATGTGTGAAGATCACTTTGATGTAAGTAATATTTAACTTTAAAGGTACTAAATACTTAGTAGCTAAAATATCGGTTTTAATAAAACGAAATAACAACCTTACTACCTAACTTCGTAATAGGGCTTAATCTTGCAGCATAAGTTGGAAGGATCCTTTTCAACCCTATATTGCAGTATGACATCCCTCTCTGTAGGATTTCAAATGTTTTCTAATGTTGTTATCTTCTCCAGAGTTTTCTGTGCTGTCTTGTCAAACATTAAGATAGTACTTCACTTGCTATATCGGCATTATTGTGAATTGCAGATGGAAAAAGACACAATTAACTACATGAAGTACAAAATGGGCTTCAGTCAGAAGATACTTTTGGCAGATGAGGCTGTGCCAAGTAAATTACACTGTCCAGAGGATCGCAAAAGACGGCTGTCTGATCCTGGAACTTCTCGAGAAGTGTTCCTTAAAAAACAAAGAAATGATCTTGTAACAGAATGTTTGCAAAGTCAAAGTGCTACTGAAACCCACGCTGAAAGCTTACAAAAAATGACGATATGATATAAGAAATTATTGAGCCTGAAGGTATGTTATCTATTTATTATAACTGTCATAATATAATTACATATGTTATTCACATTGAAATGAAGTAATTAATATTGGATGTTTGTCTTTTCAGAATTATCAAAATCTCAAGAAAAAGAAACTATGACCGACCCTATCATAACTGTAGACAAATCTGTTCAAGTAAAAATAAAAGTGGATATGCATTATAGGAGCAAGGCTGTGCAAACAAGATTACAAAATAAAAGTTTTTCTACCTCACCATTGAAAGTTTCGACAACATCTCGTTTCACTTCACCCTTTAAGATTGAATCATGCAGTCTTCAACCCTCATGGTCTGGACTAGTAAAAGCAATTAAGAGAAATATTTTTCTTGAAGATGAAAAATCAGATAGTGACATTTCTTGTTTGAAAGTGGTCATTTATCATCTTTTGTAGCTACATCATCATCAAGGGTCACTGACTCCGATAGTAATGTTACAGATACCAATGAGAATATTGAACAATTGCAGTGCCTCAAAAATACTGTGCGTATAATTGATAACAAACCTTTGATGTATGTTGGTATTTCCAAAGATTGTTACTTTTTAATTCAGTTGTTGCATAAACTCACAAATATAAAAATAGAATACATTTTGCTATGCTTGAAAAAAATTAGATTGAACAGCACATTTTCTGAACTAGAAGATAATTTTGGAATATCATTATCTTATGCCAGTAAATTATTTTTAGAAAATATACCAATGATAAGTAGTTTTTTAAGACCATTAATTGTAAACTTAGACAAAAAATTAATAAAAAAGAATCTTCCTAATGCATTTAGACATAATTATCATAACGTCAGCTGCATCATTGATTGTCTAGAAATTGATATACAAAAACCATCAAAGACTCTTCATAAAGCACTGACATGGTCAGAATACAAAAAAGGGAATACTGTAAAGTATTTAATTATGTTTCTCAACGTTTCGGGGGTAGAACAAGTGATGTTACCATAGTAGAAAATTGTAACTTTCTAGATGGATTACAACAGGGAACTTGCATCTTAGCTGACAGAGGCATTCAAACATCTTGAACAGATACTTATTGAAAAGGGAATGAGACTATTAAGGCCACCCAGTGTAAATGCTGGTGCAAAGTTATCAAAAACTAAAGTTCGTCAAACTAAAATAATCGCTAGCTTGCGAATTCATGTTGAAAGGGTAATAAGGCGATTAAGAGAATTCAATATGCTAAAGCAACATTCAGTGATAAATACTCACACACTTCGTGTGCTTGATCATGTCATTATTATTGCATGTGCTCTAATAAATTTGCAGAATTCTCTTATTAAATAATGTAAAATCAAAAACAATAAAATAAAGAAATACAAAATGGTTTTTTATTTTATCAATATCACAGACTGGTGCTACTATACAAAATAGGATATATATACGAGTGTTTTCCAGAAAATAGCTAACTTTTGTAGTAAGTTATTGACATAATCACCATCATATGTCACTAAAATAATGTCTACATTCTTAGTTTCTTCAAAGTTGCTATCAGCAACACAAAAATACTCGTAGCACTTTTTTTACACCAGTTGCATACATTTGCAGTTGCACTTGTGCCTTACATTTCTCTGTGATAACACCATTTTTTAAATAACTGTCCTTAGTTCTTGCCTTGGTAGGGCATTTTATTTCAATAACGGCATCTTTGATTAAACCATCAGGAGATGCTGCAATCATGGGATTCTCTTTGCATACATAAAGCCCACATGAAGTGATGTTTTTTTTTTAATTTTCTACCAACTGTCTTTCGGACGGATAGCTTTAAATTTCTTCCTCTTTCTATTGCAGCTGTATCAGGTATTTTAGCACCCATTATAGTAGCCACCAACGAACCATCTGGTGTATGACAAACACTTACTTCATGTGCTTTTGAAGCTGTGATACGGCCATATCGCATCTCATACCACAAGCTGCTCTTGTTCTGCCTTCTTGTTGCATTTTCGATAGTACTTATCACATCTTCAGTGAATGTTGCTTTCATCACGTCTACAAGCTTGTGAATTTATAGAAATTTCAGATTATTTATCAACATAACCTAAAATGAGATTTTACAAAACTTCTGCATGATCACATTTAAAAGTTTGTAAATAAATAGTTCGTACGTGGTACTTACACTGCTGTTTTTACATTTTAAAGTTCTGCACCATAATAGTCAGCGTTATTCTTAAAGAAAAGTGCAACCATAAATGCGTCTATCATAGGTAGGTTGCTGTTATCAGCTCGCACAAAATTTGACACCATTTTGATATTAGAAACGACCCACTAACCAAGATTTATCAAAAAATATCACAAAACTAACTGAAAGATAGAATATAGCACCTAGAAAACATACAACGCGAACTCTATTCAGTCGTAGAAGCCGTATTTATTTGCGTGTGACGTCACCGGAGTGCAACCAATCACATGGTGTTCTCGTCACTGATAAAATATCAAGAAATATTTTATTTTATTTTCGTGTAATTTGCAAAAAATATACATAATTTGGATTAAAATACAGTAAAATATGCTATAATACGCTATTACCTACCAACGATTGTGGCCAAAATTTGTGGTATATGTATATTCAATGTTGTCAAATAGCCTATTGAGAACCTCCTCCTTTTTTTGAAATCGGATAAAAAATTATAACTCCTTCATTTGTACACGCAATTGCCTCATACGAAATTTTATGGTAATGATCAGCAGAATCCATTTCTAGCCAAAAAAAATACCCTTGCAAATTCATGACTCTATGTCTATGAAAGGCGATTTTCAGCCCACTGTGCGTCGGTGTCCCTTCCACCTTTTATATAAGTAGGTATAGGAAAAGTCTTTGGAAAAGAAGTTTTACAAACAAAGCGTAAAGAACAACAGGCTGAACGGAGGAGTAGAGATTGACTTAATACCGTTTACTAGTTTTAAATAGGTTCTGCCGATCTGAAGTTTATGTCTACCCCCATGGGAAACGGGGAGTGAGTTTATTTTCACATCAGAATATTACTAAAAACCTTATAGCCTGCCACAATAAGCCTCTCGGTTTCGCTTCCGATGAAACATTGAATCCTATTCAAAATATTGCCGTGCATAAATTGTACCCTTTCAATACGCGTTTGATAGCTCGGCTGTTCAGAATCAAAACCTAGTAACTCATAATTTCAAAAATGTCCAGGAAAAGCCAAAAACATGTTTGCATCCTTAATCGTCTGCCCTATTTGAACCATTAGAGTTAGGGTTATGAATGTTAGACCAAAATGTGCGTAATAAAATCAGCTACACTTTTCAATTGTCTTTTACTCAAGAAGGCGTTCAGTACAGCTTAGAACCTCCTTACTATTTAATAATTTGATCAAATATACCAATTATTCAATAAGGAACCAAATCATAACACAGTAAGTATACTTACTAGGTTTTAAAATTGCGTCTGATTTGTAAACGTGATTATCTTTTAAAGTTCAAAAGATAGTATCTCCTATACTACAGAAATTAAAACACATAATACAAAATAATAAGTGAATGTATTTATTATTATTCATACAAGTACAGTTGACTACCTCACAAAACTTTTACATAAATAACGTTGATCAACTGCGACAAAAAATAATCGGAATGCGATCGAAAAATCGAATATAAATAGATGAATAAATTAACTCGATATTTTATGAAATAGTCTGTATTATTTCCAAGTAATAATTTCTTACAATATCTAAATAATTTACTCATCATTAGTGATTTGTCCATCAGATATTAAATCAATAGATCGGTCATTAATTGGTAACTGTAACCAAAACTCTCTTCGACTAATGGGCATTAGTGGTACTAGTTTAGAAACTATACCATCTTTTTTTGAAGATTTTATTCCACGTGGAATGTTATTTGATAAAGGTGGAAGCTTTGATACATCGAATTTATTAATAAGAAAATCGAGTTCTTTGTAAGGGTCCCCAAAATCAGTCTTGTACAAAAGATTACGTGATCCTGCTGTGAACTTAGCCTCGACTAATGGACCTAGTAAAAAATTATCCAGAGGATCATCTTTTGCATTCCGACGAGCAACGCGCTTTTTCTTTGGCCATTGGTATGATTGTTGCACCTCAATCACATTAATATTTTTTCTGCAATGCGCAATCACATCTTTAAAGTCCTCGTAGTCGTAAACTCCGTTTCGCCGATTGAAGTCTCTTTCGATGTTACCATGAACACCGTCCGCTGACATATGGGTGTGCCCCTTCGTAAGATATTTAAATGTAATAGTTTCAACATCAAAAGACTGACAGTTTACTATAGTAACAAGAGCTGTGAATAAAAACCAATTTTTATTTTGGCCCGCACAGTTGTCACACCACAGTATTAAATGTTTAACATTTCTCTCGCTACGAAGAAACGCAACTAAAGCGTCGACTATGTTATTGGCGTCTCTACTGCAGAAGAAACTAGGTAAGTTTCTTCTGCATTTTTCATAGCATTAAAAACTTTTTTGCAAAAAAAAAACCGACTTCCAAAAAAAACACTAAAAAAGTGGGAAATAACTTTACTTTCGGAAGTCGGTGACTATTGTTTGTTTCATTGACTTTTTTGCCACCGACTTCCGAAAGTAAAGTTATTTCCCACTTTTTTAGTGTTTTTTTTGGAAGTCGTTTTTTTTTTGCAAAAAAGTTTTTATTTTACCCTTTTTAGTTATCGCATCACACACAAATCCTTGTCAAATATCAATTTCGCAATTTCTTTTACTTGGATGACATATTGTTTCCAGCTATTTTGATTTCAAAACCAAACTACTGAACCGATTTCGATGAAATTTCTATGGGACCAATCGGGAAGTAGATCCATTCAGATAAAAGAAGAATTTTTCAAATCGGTTCATAATTGACGAAGATATGAGGTAACAAACACAAAAATTTCCAGCTATTTTGATTTCAAAACCAAACTGCTGAACCGATTTTGATGAAATTTCTATGGGACCAATCGGGAAGTAGATCCATTCAGATAAAAGAAGAATTTTTCAAATCGGTTCATAAATGACGGAGATATGAGGTAACAAACACAAAAAAAAAAAAAAAACATACAACCGAATTGAGAACCTCCTCCTTTTTTAGAAGTCGGTTAAAAATGAGTTAGGACCAGTAAAACTGTTGACGTCTCATTTTAAATAATATTGAACACTGTGTAAAAAGTTTTTGCGCCCGCGTAAACTGACTTACTGGAACGAATGACCGACGAACGAATGAATGGCACAATTTCAAAACAAAGTAACAGTGAGTATCAAAATTAAAACCTAGTAACCTGACTGACTTACTAGGTTTTTGAAATTGTTTTCTGAGTTACTACGTAACGAATTTGTTATTTTAGGGAAACTAGACATGGATTACAAATTAGCTTGACTTGCTCAATATTTTTTTAAATTTATCTTATGAAAATGGCTGTTTTAAGCACCTGGTCACAAGGACCTATACCTAGTAAGTCAGAAAATTGAATAAAACGAATTTCCCAAAAATCTGAGATACTAGGTTATGAATTTGAACAGCCGAGCTGTAAAGGAATCGTGTTTGTATGTAGTTGTGAATTGGTTGCTTCAGAAAAATCCCGCACCATTGTATGGAGTGAACCGAATCGAGAGCCACGCATGTACTTTGAGTATTCGCTAGATTCGCTACTTCCTTCTGAAATGTTTATCTATTCTGCTTTATTTTGTTTTGCCACACCACCACCGTTACGTTAATGTCACCGAGTGATATCTTGGCTCGACGGATGATTCGATAGTGGATAAAATTAAGTACCATTTTTGAACTGTTAATATTTTATGGGATATATGAATAAGTTAAGCCACTAATGGAAATCGAACACAACATTTGTTTTTGTTTGTTTTCAACCGTATAACATGATTTCAAATCAACAATAAGTCATTTCATTCCTGAAATCCATTGTGGCATAACATTGTATCAATTTGTAGTCAAAAACATATTACACTGGGCTTCATTGTAGCTAAATATTGTTACAATATTATGGAACACAAATTGTAGACAATCAAATAAATTCTTGTCATTGTTTCAATATTTTTGAGGTTGACTGCACCAGAGCTACGACATTTGCCACAAACAAGCCAGAATTATAGATTCTAAAGAGTTTATAGCTAAACTAGCTGTTGCCCGCGACTTCGTTCGCGTGGAAATTTTGATGTGTAGGTATACATACATATGTATGTGAGATTGCCTCTTTGGCCGAGTGGAGAAGAGAGAGAGTGAGGAATATGGATATAATGCAATATTGCTCATCCTCCTAAGTTATTAGCGTGATAATATATAGCCTATGTGCTAATCTAGACTATAATCTATCTTTGTGCCAAATTTCATTCAGACACGTTCAGTCGTTCTGGCGTGATTGAGTAACAAACATTCATCCATGCAAACTTTCGCATTTATAATATTATAAGTAATAGAAGTATAGATTGACTATCGTTTATTTTTTTACGTTTACTTGCTTCAGAGGTCACAAAGTTCAAGGGGACGCATAACAAAGTTACGAGCTGAGGTCAACACAGTCGGGTCGTCATCCCTTTGATAGGGCGTCTGTCCGTCCGTCCCTCTGAACGGAGATAGTATACAGTTTCCGAAGCGGCCTATAATTGCATTAAAATAGCGTATTGGGGCCACGGCATGAGATTATGCACTGCCGTATGAGCTACGCAGAATGAACGTGTACTAAAAGTTTATTTTTCATAGATTTCGTAACTGGCGTATGTTTATGGCCTACGGGTTAACATTGCGTTTTACTTTGTTGAGCAGAACTTTTTGATATTACTTAATTTGGATAGTGGGATACAGTTAATACATACAATTAAACATCTCACTTACATGAGTTCAGTGAAATGTGGCGAAAAATTAAATGACTGAAAGGTATTGAAGGAATTGAAGTTTTATGGATGTTCTAAGTACCACACACATTAATGTTCTAGCTTATTTGACACAAGATGTGTTTTTATTAGTGTTCGGCAATAAATAGGCCGAAGTTTGGGCCGCAGCCGAAGGTTTCTAACAATGGTTGATTCTTGCCTTTAAAATCAATTCAGAATTCATAAAGTACATTAATTATTGTTATATGAAAATTACTGGCAACAAAAAAACAGGCGACAAAAATCCCAAATAAATATGTGTGTTAATTGTTTGATTAATTGTGTGTTTGTCGTTTCGTTTTATTGCAAACATGGAGTAAAAAAAAATACAAATTGCATCTACGTTTGGATACACGCATGAGACAAACACTACCTATCTGTAGTACGCCTGAAGGTCAGACTAAAATATAAAACACCCGTGAATGCCAGAATTGTATTACTAAGGTACCTGAAAAAGTTACCGGTTTCACGATTATCTGACAGCCGACACCACTTTTCGAGCTCCCGCGCGTCTTGATGGCACTCATATTACATTATGAATCGACAATATATTCAAGAGTGTGTATCCAAACGTCCCTAGAGTTATTTAAAGTTCAAAATTGTCTGTGCAGTCTTGCGTTGATCTACTGTGTTGTCTTTTGGTTACTGAATTGGATATTTTAACTTGACCCCACGCTATCCTTTATCGGACTTTCCTTTACGCTTCTAATATTAATATTCTGATGTGCATATTGGACTTGTTTGTTTACGATTTGGATTCTGACGCTCACGATGTCAAGGTGCCTGAATTGTAGTGTGGCCACTAATCGAATGCGTAGGCATATTGTAATAACTTTATCACCGCAGTTACAAAATACATTGACTGAATGGTTATTGGTATCTATACAAGAGGTATGTACCCATATAGTAATTATTTTCATATTTTACCAACGTCATCTGCCATTATAAACAGTCGGTTTCCATAATCCGAAAGAGTAGCACAATATAATATCACGTATTACTTTACTGAGTACAATATTTTCCATGTTTTTCAGCCTCCCTCAGATAGGGTGATTTGCAATGCATGTTATGTGTTGTTAAACCAACGCTCGACAGGAGGTACATATAGCAGAGCACTGGACTACGCAGCAATGGTGCGTATTGGTTGTGGATGCTCTGTTATGGGGAGGCGTGATACCACACACTTGAAGAAATCAGTCCAATCAATTCAATCAAGTCAATATTTTCTTCTGATGGAATCCCCACAATCAGGTTAGTGTGTGCTGTTGCCTACCTTGCCCTGGCTGCTATAATTATTATTTTTAAAGGTTAAGGTGAAGACTTTATATTAAAAATGACAAACATTGTTGCAGGATCAGAAGACAAATCTGCAAGCATGTCATCCCTGTTGGATGCGAGCTAATCGACACTTGGTACTAAATATACATAAACAGGTTGAAGAACTACAGGAAAATGAACCTGGATTGCCTGAACCACCTCCAATTCCACCAGTTGCTAATCCTGCTGTCGCACATGAACCACCAACACCTCCGCCAGCTGATAATACTGCTGGAGCACGAAGAATTGGCCAAATGAATTATCTGCCTAATTAAAAAAGTGCTCCGAATACTTCTAGCCATTGTATTTTTAGGGAGTGTAATTAGGCTGGGCCAGGCATCAAGCAAATATAACGGCACCAGGCACCAGCCTCATTCCTTGATAACATTTTGTTGATCTCTGAAGATGAATAGGTTTAAGATTGGATGAAAACATTGAATGTGTCTTGTCTGAGTAATTGCAATTACGTTTTTCTTAATACGTTTGTAAACAAGTAGAAGTAGATAAATATATTTTATATGCAAATGTATATCCTACCTTCATAATTAGATACTTAAATAAAAATTCAAATACCATTCCAGTGTTTTATTGCGTATCCAATTGTATATGTTTAGTCGCTTTAGGGAAGAATCATAATATTCAGAAATATCTGTAGGTGATTACGAGCTCTTCTTTGCTATCGTGACCTGCTTTGACGACGCGCGACGATTGAAAGGTCTAACCCATAGACATAGAGAATGGACTGAGCATTCGCCACACAAAACTGACCACTCACTCTCTAGAAAGAGAAAGCGAATAATCGGCTAATACATGTCTCTTTTCTGCAAACCGCAGGCAAGGCGTAGAATGACACAAAGAACTACTGGACGCAAATTCGCTTTGTCTCTCTAGTACTTTTCGGTCTGTACTCACTGCACAACTGAATACGGAATGGTTATATCTTAATTTTATATATACTTATATACATTGATAATAGCATTTCTCATGTGCCTAAACATTTAGAATAGCAATGATCATTCATTGCTATTCAAAATTTTTTATCCATATTTTTTTGTATCCTATTATTTTATAGTATCTCTCGCTTCTTCTTTGATCATAAAACAAAAACTATTTTGAATACATACCTGTAAGCTTTAATATGACATACTGTGTATGTACATGAATATTTTTTGTAAGGGCACAGCTCTATACAAATTCCGGCCATTTCATTTAACAAATGCTCCAATTGCGCGAAGTTTAACAAGGGAAATCCGAAACACAGCCTCTCAATCCTTTGTCAATTCTAGGACCTCGCCGGCCAAGCTCGGATTAATTATTTTGTGCTTAGCTGTAGCACAGTGTATGTATTTTTTTTTTTACTCAAACATTGTAGAACACGTTAATAATACAGTTTTACGATATACATAAGTACTATTTATATAAACGTGTGGGTGAGCACTGCTCTCTTAAGTAAGTTATGAAAACCTGTGTTAAGGAGAAGCACTCCAGTCCCTTAACGTATAATGACGTAATATCACAATAGTGCTTATGATGTTACTGTTACAGTTTCGGAGTATCAAGTTTAACAATTAAAAGTTTAAGATATTATGTTTTATCAAAAGTTTAAATAAATAATTTAAAGGTAAATAAGGTAAGGTAATAAGGTTAGTTTGATGGGTGGAAAGTAAGATAACTTTTTAATTTTTGTTGTTTGACAATGCTTTCAATATGATCTACGTTAATAACAAATGAATGACTGTTGTAGTCAAATTTTCGACGAAATATAGGGAATTAATATAACGTTTTCAATTAAAACAAGGGATGTGGTCAATTATTGATATTAAATAATCCATAACCAACAGTTTACAGGCTCTTTTTATTACTATTTCGTTTGCAAGTTTAGGTACTATTTTAAGTCTAGATCCTCCAAAGTATATAAATACATAGATTCCACTTCATTATTAATAACTAAACAGCAATATGATCAATAGGGGAAGAGATGCATTACAATAGTCCGTAAATCTTTACAACAATAGCGTTAAAGAATAGTGATACCTGCATTCAAAATATTTTGCTTATTTGCGGATTATCTTCAAAAGGAAAGCTACCATTCGACGCTAGGTGTATTACGTTTTAATGATCTCGAAGTCTTCTCAGACGTGGAAAAAGAAATAGTGAGGGAACGCTAAATACGGAAAGATTTCTTTAAATAAGTAAGAATCATATAGTTTAGCTCGTCTTATCTGCTAGACCAATATATTGAGTAGAATTTATCATCAGTATCGAGAAAACGTTCATCGCATTGTAAAATAATGTTTCTTTTGCACTTCAGTATCACGAGATACTCATTCATGTCTAATTACGATAACAATAAGAATAATTTATTGTTTTAAAACGTACAATCGAATGCGTTTCATCCTGGAAATCACACTAGGGTTCCCTGTGTCGCGAGCTCCAGGCTCCTTCGTTCCGTTTATATTTATTTCTGTACATGTAATAGGTACATATATATTCATATCCGTTACAATAAATTTGTTTATTTCATCTAAATCTTCTTAAAGGAATATAACACTATAAAATAAATAATACTCAAAGAAAACAGTAGATAACCTAGTATGTATAGGTATGCATGTATGTATGTTGTGTGTGATTGTAACGGTGTGTGTGTATGTGTGATATGGTGTGTTTGTGTGGGTGTATGGATTAAGATTATTGTGTTGGTGTTGAGAGAGTGTGTCGGAATGTTATACCTGAGGATGTATATAATTATGTGGAAGCTTATGATACAGAATAATAATTTTATAAATATAGATATACATATATCTGTACCTATCAAAGCGCTCCATATTTTTTTTAGATTAAGATTTGTTCTATCATGTGACATGTCATAGACCAGTGTTAAGAAGCCATTTTGTAACCGTAGTTTTACATTTAGTTTAAGTTAGTTGTAGAATTTTAAGTCGGTTAGTGAGCTTCCTGTAAATGTTTGGAACCTAAAACCGTACGACCTTCTACCGATTGTTTTACGGCATCGAGCATTGCACTTTCCACTTGACAAAACAGAAGTGCACATGGAGGTTTTGTGAAATCTTAGAGTGCCTGATAGGATACAAAGCTGTCTGACTGTATGACGACGATGCTTGCGGCATTTGTAAGACAAGAGAAACAACTTTAATTACTTAGGTTTAATTAGTATTATGTCTAGGGAGTAGGAGATGATATGGCTAGACTGAGATAATGAGTAATAGAGAAGTGTGGTAGAAGAATACACACTGCGCTGACCCCAAATACATTGAAATACGAGCATGAGAATGTGAATCAATAAATTATCTTGTTTTTGTTGAACTTTAATGATGCAAACTCTCTCAGATGAATAGGTAAACAGAACAGAGCATTATTAATTTGGAGTAGTACGGTATGGTCAAGTTATAATAGGTTTGTCCGTCTATTGCACTAGTATCTAGCATACACCGGTATCTATCTAAGATACATCGTCGTGGTCTTTAATGGGATGAACGTCTGGGTATGGAAACTTGACGTTTATTCCATATCTTCGTCAACTTGTTGAAACCTATAACACACACTTCATGGACATAGATATCTTCTCTCTTTCTAGTAACAAATTTAAAACAATGGCTATAAATATTCTTTCACCACAATCTTAATCTAAAATTTATTAATTAATTCCAACCTTGTAAGACAAAATCATCATTCCGTTCTTTAGTTGTTCATTTATTAACTCGTGGACAATGGTGTGGGTTATATGTTTACCTATTTATGTAACTACTCATAATTTTAAACTCGAAACATGTAACTCTTTTTTTGTCCCTAATAAATAAAATAAAAATATCACTACGGCCGACGGCCGTCCCCTATATAACAGGCTAACCCATAGGTTTCCAACCTATTATGGACTAACGAACCCTTTACAAGAAAAAAATCTCCCCCATTTGCCTTTGGACCCGCTACCGCCCCCGTTGGTAACTTATGGGTAAATCTTACCACCTTAAAGCAATCTGTCACTAGCAGACCCGTCTTAATCTGAATCTGAATCTAGATCCCCAGAGTTCTATCTATCGCAAAGGCATAAATTAACTTCCAATTAGATTGCAGCAATGTATAGACAATGAGGGTAAATATTTTGATTAAATAAATATGTTACATCTTGGAAAAAAAAACGAGTATTAGTTTTGCAGTATAAGTCGGCAATTTCATACTTTAACCCCTAATATTTTTTTAAAACATGCTTTCAAATATAGGTGTGACGTCTTTTTTTCTTATTCTTCTCAGCAAACCCATTTAATTGACTCCCAAATATGGCGCTTTGGGAGTCCGCCATATTGGATTTAGAAAGACGTCACTTAGCTAACCATGCATTGTCATCCAAACTTAACGTGTATGCAAAGTTTCAGCTCAATCGGTTGATGGTAACTGTTTTAAAATTCAGTTGCAAGTTTTGACCTAAACATACATACTGCAAGTTAAATAATAGCTTGTAAAACTGAATGGGACTGCAATAAGTGAAAAGTTTAAATTTCAATCCCGTAACGAGTCGTTGCGAAAACACAAAACGCTTTGAATGTTACATTGGCCGTCTACTACGCCTCAATGGTTACACTTCATTAAGAGGCGTATTACAAAAAAACGCGAAATTGCAAGGTCTCATCGTTGAAATTGTATGTTATCCGTTCGTTGTTTGAAATAACAATTATTACTTGTTAAAAATAGTTCGTTTCTTCTACTACATTAATAATAAAGCGAATTTTAGATAAATTATTAATTTATTCAGTAATAATCATTATCCCGATGCATTTAGACAAAAACAAAAACAACACAAACTTCAAACTGTTGTATCAAAAACTTTGTTAGACAAAAACTCACCGAGACGTGATTTGGGAGCTCTAATTTGTACATTCTATTGAATATAGACCATCAAAAAAATTTTTATTTTTCATCTTATCCCCAACTTCAATAATTATAGAATACATTTTCGTTATATGCCTTTGTTGTAAAGAAAAAAATATGGAAAATATATTTCACTGCGCCAGCCATCTGCGTTCAGAACGGCGTAGTGAAATTATACTTGAAGAATTGTACTTTCATTTAATTCATTAAAAAAATATAGTAGCGATTAAAAAAAAAATACTATAGTTTAGGCAAATGTTGAAGATTATTTTGGTATGAATATTACGTCGAAATGATGTACAGTTTCGGAGATATTGGGCTTGTTTCGAAGTCTTTTCGGTCAATAATTGAATTAGGTCCATTTTTTTTTTCTTTACAATAAAGGCATATTACTTATTGTTCGTCGTGTCGTCGCGTCACGATAACTGACAAATGCTTGCACTAGCTGGACAGGTCCACTCAAATCTGTGTGGTTCTTTCTTCAAAAGACCATCTCAGACACTGATCATTTCTCATAATAATTGTGCCTTAGTGGGCCATTTACGTATAATGTAATTATTCCTTATCAACCAAATTATGTACCTATGTACTCGTATTTATCAAATCCAACCTTCTTTGCATTAAATTGATACTGTCAATAACTTCAAGGCAATGCAGCATGCGTTTTGTATACATTGTCAGTCTCAGACGAGGTCACGCAGATTTACTCAAGATCGTCTTATCAGCAAGTTCAAGTTGATAACCTAGCGACCTGATCATCGAACATTGCGTTTTTGTTATTTACTTATGTTCAAATATGCATATACGACGTGCGAAGGTAACTAAGCATACAAACGTACAATGTACACAAATCGTAGTTCAATTTTACGCAGGTACGTTTTAAATGGACAGGTAAAAAATACATCAAATATTGACTAGTGGCAAACAAAGTTGTTTTCATACGATACAACTACTAGTGAAAAAATCTTTTGGCTTTTAGCGATACGGTCGCGGTCAGAAGTCCAGTAGCAACCTCACAAAGCTATAGCATCAAAACTTCTTCTTCTTCTTTCATAAAGACATTTCACACACAAATCGCATAAGTATATCGCACTCTTTCATCACGAGTCAATCAGAAAGAGCGCGGTAAATAATCAGTTGCTTAGGTGACTGGCGTACCTCGCCAGTTAGTTATGATTGTGGTTATAAATTTCGAAGGTATAAGTAAACCTCGATCTGGCTCACCGGGACATTATCCTGATGAAACGGATCATGCTGGTTAGAATCTCGTGCAACCACAAATTATAAAAGTCTAAGATTTTTATATGAATAATCACGAATGAGGAGCTCGTGGCATTTAGCCACAAGCTCCGCTCGGGTTGATCTTCAGGTTAAGCCGCGCTTGTCTGGGTTGTTCCGTTGGATGGGTGATAACCCTTTACATACCGGCTGTCAATTGTAAATATTTGATATTCATGACAATGGATGTTACTGATTGTGCTTGTTGCAAACAAGAAAAAAGTCGATTAAAAAATCGATGTATTTTCGTTACGTTTACACCGCGCGGCTAGGGCGTGTTGATATTGTAATGTTTGGTGTCAGAAGTGGGATAAATTAGGCCCATCGTCAAGAAGACCAGGCCCGCCGGTTCGAAGAACAGATGCAACGAGATAAAGAGGAGCAGGCTCGCCGTTTGGAAAATCAATTACAACTGGAAGAACAGGCCCGTCACCAAGAAGAACAGATGCTCCTGACGGAGGATCTTCACGCAACATTTGGCAAAAATCTCAAGGTGATGAAGGAGCAGCAACACCAGTACGATAATAGTATCTCAGAGACGGAAGTTCAGATCGCTAGTGTGAAGAAGGCTTTGAGTGAAATCGAAAAACAAATTGTAGCGAACAGACCCAAGTCTGTTATGCTCTGTATACTACTCGTAGTTAGCGGGTTATGTGTGATACATATTGCCACGGTAATTACCTTCACCGGCGCATCTTAAACTAACTCTGTCGATACTCGTACCGCATGTCATGTTTACTTGTTAAATATTAACAAGGACCTCAAACTCTCTCCCACTTTATTCAACATTTTGTATCAGTTTACATGCAAAGTTGCATATAGAAATTGTAAAGTTCATTTTCGTCTATGAAGTACTGCGACTACTCACTATTAATTAGCCTAGGTAATAATAATGGTATATAAGTTGTAAACTTCGTCCATAGAACAAACTGTACGTGGCCAATTAGGCAACTTTCATTAGAAACCCTGACGTAGACTGGAATCCTCGTTATCGTATGAGAGATGAATTACGGTTTCATAGAAATTATTTGTCTTCAACAAGGTCAGGTCAATTCTACATAAATTCTAAGAAGCGACATAATTTTCTCCGAAATATTAATATATACAATGTTTACAGAATGAAAATAAGAAACTGACTAATTAATAAACTGACGAGAGAGTGAAACTGACCAGTGGCTTTTCAAAATAAACGATTAATAATATTTTTTGTAAGTCTTACATTAAGAGATTCCTCTTCAAATGAAGCTGCATCTCGACGTTATTTACAGAACTGACTGCACGTAGAATTTCAGTGAAAGAATATCTATTCATACTGGATCGCTCATTCAGTTTGTTTTCTATCATGTAAGCTGCACCGAGGTCTGATGTGCTAATAAAGATATTTTATCCGTCGTATATTGAATACAGATACAGATATTGAGAAATTTCAAATAACTTTTCAAGACTTGGTGCTAATTAACTTCCGTTAAATAACGATAGTTAATTCTCAGGAATGAAATATTATATGGGTTCGGTCAGGTACAGGGTGTACATATAATGTGAGATCAATAAGCCCTATTTACAACAGCGACACATTTTATGGTTTGGTAATGTTTGCCAGACATTAAATTTCATAAATAGATTTGGAGTGGTCCTTTTTTATATTAAATGGGCCTACTCTTGACCTTGAATCTTGTCCTGAGAAAAGAGATGAAGTCGACGACGAGCTCACCCAAAAAAAAGCCTAGCCTAGGTCCTCAATTAATCTCACAATACCTATAAATTCGAAAAAGCACACAATCACGCTACCGGATGAATAAACATCGTAAGAGCACCTCGGGGCAAACGAGCCCGGTGACCCGATCATCACATTTTACTGCCCAATCCCACTGACGAATGACAGAAGCGGATTATTGTTTCCATTGGTTGATATTCCACGAAAAATATTTGTGTTAAACTCATTAATTGTCAAGGAATCGCTCAGTATGAGCATGAAGTTAATTGCATGTCCGGTAAGTTGCAGTTTGTAGGTACATAGCACCCACATATGTATGTGCTATGCAACTAAATAAATAATGCTAAAAGATTGTATTTATACAATACAAAGATAGTCTCACAATATAATGCTATAATGCTGCACAATATAATCAATTAGATTATACCCACAAGGGTATAATCTAATTGATTAGCATTATATTAGCTACTCTAAAACCACAAGGTTGTAGAGGAGAAACAGAACTGAGCCAAGCATTTTAATCCCAGCAAAAAATAATTATTAAGTTTGCTTGGTGTATTTACACCCTTTATAGGGTACTTGTCCTTCCCGTCTTTGCGAACATTTTCAATTTCCGGACCATACCTGGGAACCTTCCGGAGATATTGGGAGTCAGAGCTTCAACTATTACACAAGATTTTTTTTTAAATACAATTTTTTTTTATGTTTTAACTTTCTATCTTTAATACCTCCACAACCCCCGTACTATTCAATGCATTCATAAGCACTATGTTTTGAGTGCGTTGCATTAAGCGCTACCTAAAAACTATGATTATACAGTATAACAAAAAAAACACGTCGTCGTTTCCCAGCAATAATTTTTGCACAGTGTTAATGATGTACAGAATGCTTGTAAGCTAGTTATTTAAATTCGATTGATTGATCACTACAAAACAAAACAGTAAATAAAAAAAAAATATCAAACACATTAAAATTTACAACCCTATTGCTTCAATGGTAGGTAATTATGTTCTCAACTAGGCTTAGTTTCCATACTGTCCATATTTATACTGTGATTACGATTACAGACGACACAAGTGAATCGGATAATAACAGGATTCCATTAAATAGTTAGCAATGTATGCAACAGAAATTCTGCAAGAATTTGAATGATTTCCGATTGTTCGGAACATAATTATCTATTTTGGATGATGGAATATACTTTCCCATATTAGCAATCATGCAGACATCCATTTACTCTGTGGTTTAATGATAAAATGGTAGGAATTAATAGCGACATGACACTCGGTACGCTGTTTGGTATTATTGAATTGTTACCACGTTACCAAAATAATTTCCAGCTTAATAATATTAAGCTGGAAATTGGTCTACCTACGATACCACGTTCAATTTTATTCGTTTTGCAATTCTGTGATTGAATTTCATGAAAACTATTTATTGCGGCGCTCCCAAATGCGGGGAGCCTGGATTGACTTTGAACTTGACCAAATCATTTTTTAATTTTGCAACAGCCCCGCAGTAGGTCGGTTAGTGACGATATAGGTAATATAGTTTGATTACAATTTGCTGTTATTTTTATATTGACTCGTACGAATCATTGTTTCCTTAGCGTAGCGCACTCAGCTGTAGTGTTATTTTCTGATTTCCTTTCAACCAGCAATTATATACGATGATTTTAATCTAAAAATGGAAACAGTAACTAGAGACATAACGACGTCGTGCAAGTTAAGTTTTATCTCGTAAAATCAACTGCACATACATTCGAAGCGCTAGTTCAGATGAAAATCGTAAGAATTAAGTGAAATTATTTCTTAATATCTTAACAGTGAATTTTGTTTGAAGGATGTTTCTAGCTACGGAAGGGAAATGAAAAAGTTTTCAGTTTACACGATGAAATAAAAAATTACACAAATTTAAAAAGTTATGACATAAATTTTAACGTCAAAAGCATGCATAGCAACATGGCAGGGAACGTGTCCACTTCTATAGGATACGTGAGATTCGATTCGAAGAAGGACTGAAAAAGGACGAAATTATAAGTCGTAGGTAAACGAATATCGATTCGCAGCATGCATTCGCTATTAGGTATGCGCGGTCACACCTCTCGCCTACACATACCATCTCGCCTTTTTGCCGCCTAAATGGGTACGGAAGAGATGCTATGTATAGGGGTTGCGCCACATCCAAACCACAGCGAGATCAGAGCGTACTTCCGAGCGCATCGTCTTAGCTGCCGCGTGCGATAGCACTCTCGCTGTTTCTCGCTCTAGCAAGTGAGGGTTCTAAGCGACAGACAAGGAAGAACCCTGGAAAAAATGCGATTCCAGGGTGATACATAGATGTGGCGCAACCTTACATTTCGCCAGCGATCATCTAAAACTCTAGAAGTCTAGATTTACATGCGTCAAAGAAATAAAAGTAGCAAACGGTTTGGAATCACACACTAAGTATTAAGGCGTGGATATACGTGAATTGAGCTTCATTTAGGATACATTAGAACCTTTTTGTTCCGTAACCATCACTGGATGTTTTTTCCAAAAAATATATATTAATCTACACAATGTAAAGCATGTCCTCTTGGCTTTAAAAAAAATAAAAATATAATTTAAACATCATAAATAAATACGCAAAGTAGCCTCTGTTTTTGTAACTAACTACCATTTTTCTCCTAAACTATCAATCATAGGATCTTTTTATTGCCATCAATATATTATATTAAGTAATGCCGAGGGGACCTTTGGCTTATTTTTGCCAATAACTTTCTTAATTATTTATATGGATTTTTTTACGTAATCGAGGCGCACGCGGGGGGCTTTATCGTCGCAACGCCCACATGACCAAGGTCATTGGCGTATATCCAGCTCTTAATTGAGGGATGTATTTCACTTTTGCTTGGCTGTGCCTCTGTTTATCTGCAACTGACAATACAGCGATCAGGATCGCTCATATGAAGTTCTAACGGCTTAACGGGTTAAGCACCCTACACAAAAATAAATCGAATTTTTTCATTCGTAGTTGAGCGTTAAACAACGTTAGATATTTTCAGCAGGGTTGAAAACATCGTGAGGAAACCTGGACTTATATACAATATAAGTCTAGTTCTCTGTATGAGAAGAGGCCTTTGCCCAGCAGTGGGTCAGTTAGAGGCTGGTATTATTTAGTTGAGCGTTATTATTTTATTCTACGTAAAGCTTTGCCGATCAAATTGAATATCAAGTGTCCGTGTAGAGTGGGCGCATATGCAAGCCTTGAAGTTATATTTGTTTCATTTCACAACAGATCAGTGTCAATGTGAAAACCTGGCCTGGACAAAGTGGCAAAGTTGCGAAGATGGAAAAGATATAAATGTATGGGACTCCCGTTAAAATTTGCTGTAGAAAACAGAATTCTTTACAAGCGATTGCCGCTTCTCTAGGCCTTCAGTACTTGGATCTAGGAGTTGGCAAAATAAAAATCGCTTAGCAGTTTGGTGACAGCATTGCGTAAAAGCGAAAACATTCGCATGGAACAACAATCTAAAAAAAATAAAACACAATTAACAATATAGTGTATGACTGTATGAGAAACAGTTTTTATGTAATCATAATGCTAGTATTTACATAAGGTGCTCATTTGCACAGCCAGTACCTAATCTAGATAAATAGAGGAGTGAAAATCAAAGTACAAAAAAAAACGCTCAGCTCGTGCTCTTAAAAAGTTCAAAGAAGTAAAGCATGGATAGAAAAAATATCTACTAAAAGAGATTACAGCAAAGTGCTAAAACGCACAATTAGAGTGCGGGCGGATCTAAAAAGGATAAACTGCGACCCAATTACGTATCACACTTCCTATCACAACAGAATGATTTTTTTATAGAAATCCATTGCTTCATATGTTCGGAAAATTCTTCAGCTCGATAATGTTAATAACGCAATGAATGTTTTTGAATACCCAAATTATAGGACAATGCAAGTGTGTTCCGTAATTAACCCCCATCCAGTTGAACAGAAATTAATTAAAGAGAGAAATTCCTGCACACGAGAAGTAGGGTTGGTAAATACCTAGGTTAAAACACATCCAGCGAAATTTATGGCTACCACGCCACGTTAAGCGTTTTTGGACCGTAACGTTTTATTTTAAAACGGCTGTTCTATAAAATAATACCGTGCAGCTATTACTGAAAGATGACACAGTTAGATGACGGTGGACATAATAAAACTGTAGTTTTTTTAATCGTGTGGTTAGTGCCTAACCTGGTGTCAGTTTTTATCCCGCCAAATGGGCCTCTGACTTAACTTTACATGCCGTCGAGAAATGACTCTCAGGCATGCTGGTTTTCTCACCATGTTTTCCCTCACCGAAGCAAGTGATAATTATAGAATACGCACATGAATTCGAAAAACTTGACAGTCCGACGGTCATACCACTAGGCTATCACTGCTGTAGTGGGATGTTACTGATTTATTTACCATTTACTTTTGCCGTCTTTTTTTAGATTTTAATAAAATATCTCATTGAATGGTTGGGGAAAGAAGACAATTTCTTTTCGGTTCACTTGATATGTTACGTATAAATATTATACGTAACCTAACAAGTGGACCGATAATAAATTGCTTACTTTTTTGGTGTAATATGAATTAGGGTTGTAACGGAGGCCTTCTTAGCGGAGGCGGAAGCGAATGCGAAGTTGAAGGATGCGGAGGTCAAAGTAGAAGTGAAATTAGGATGTGACGTATCCTACATTTGATTTATTTTTTTGAGGATTCTTCTAAGGACAGCTGCCTTTTAATTGTTGTAATGGTGTAACGGACGCGGACGCGGCCTGTTTGAATTTACCCTTTTCTCGTTCTTCTTCTACTTTACAAAGTTTTTCGTATTTTTCTTAATGCATAGATTTCAAATGTCCTCTAAGTGATGTACTGATGTTGTAGTCCGAGCTTTTCTTGAATAGTTTTTCCCCACAGGTTTTATATTTTGCTAAATTATCATATATTTCTAAAAAAAACAAATCCACTTGTTTTCGGCTTAAGCGTGTAATCTAAATAAAGTTAATAATTAATTACACACTCAATCACTTAAAACAATCGCTTACGTATGACCGATCAAATAGTCAAGTTGATTCCTGTCGTACATTTGACATACGCCCCACCCCAAGTGCCCAAGTCTCGCATTTCCACCGTGTCAGAGAGCGTCGCTGCTCGTGCATTAGGTATATTACCACGTAAATAAACCTCCGTAATAACTCAGCTAAAATTTTGCGGCGGCGGAGGCAGAAGCGGAGGTACGATTACTTACGGAACTTCCGCAGTTACAGAGGCGGAGGCCAAGATCCGTTACAACCCTAATATGAATATATTACACCAAAAAAGTAAACAATTTATCATAGTAAATAAACGAAAGATTACATAGAAATCTAACCGTAATCTTGAAATCATAATAAAGAAGTGATATTTTTTTACGAGTCAATTTATTCCGATTTATTCCAGAAACCCCAACGACAAATCCCCACCAGTCGGGATCGTTATTTTTTTTCCAGAAATCCCCACTAGTCATATAAACTCAGACTAGTGGGGATTTCTGGAAAAAAAAGTACCAATCCCCACCAGGTGTTGTTTCTAGATTATTAAACAAAAATTATTGAATTATTATAATCAAGTTTCATTACATATTGCTTGCATTGAAACGAAAATCATAAGTATTTACAACTATTAATAAGATTCAAACCAAAGTTATTTAAACATTATAGGATCACATAAATCGCGATTGTGAATTTATCTCTTTCTTTCCAAAAAAAGTGGCAATTATAGTGCCACTTTTTTGCTTTTTCCATGCATAAACTCTAGTTGAGCATGGAAGATGAACTGGTCTTTTTCTTTGCTTCTTTGTGATTGCGGGTTCAGACGGTGACTTTCGTTAGCACTTCTTTCATAAAACAAAGCGTGAAGTAACAACAACAAATATTTTGTGTAACTACCCTACACGCGACTGTTAAACTAGCAATAAAAAAATACCAGTAGAACTATGCATTAAAATCTATTCTCATTTTTAGTGGTGTATATTTTATTATCTCTGGATGCATATTGCATTTATGATAAACCAGATTTCCGGTGACTGAAGTTTTTCAATATTTACTGTGCAAATAATTTTATAATTAACTCTGACATAATTAAATTGCATTTTTTTTAATAATTTAGAAACGACAACACCTGGTGGGGATTATTACTTATTTTTCCAAAAATCCCCACTAGACTGAGTTTATATAACTAGTGGGGATTTCTGGAAAAAAAAATAACGATCCCCACTGGTGGCGATTTCTGGAATAAACCAAAAAAAGTACGGTACCCAGTGGTAATAAGATCTGATTTAGTTATATAAAACAAATAGTATAAAACTGTAAACTTCTTTTAATGATATTTTTAAAGGTTTTCGTTAAAATCGCGTAGATGGTTTAAAAAATCATCATGGCACGGAACGTTGTCAATCCGCCTTTTTGGTGGTTAACAGACAACTTCATTTGACATTTACTATTTCTGTTTATTTCGATTTTAGTGAGAGTGTTTCTTGCAGTTTTTTCGAATTTATTAAAAAAAAGATTTCATGAAAATGGGATCTGCAAGTACAAACCATACTCCACAAAGCCGTTGTGACAATTTCAACGCAATGTTGCGAATACAATTACTGTCAGACTGCTTAGTTGATATCAACCAAAGAGATCTAAAAGACTAATAGAGCGGACATTGGGAATATTTTCATGCAAAAATTTTGATCCCGAACATTTTCGATTTTGACACACGAATGCTTCCTGACAAGCGGGCATGTGACACTAGACAGAACTTACTAAGTAGTAAAAAGTTTTTGGATGACGATTTTCTTCGTCTTGTACCGTCTATCGCTCGTAAATATTTGAATGTCTTTGATATCAACCCATCAGTTTCTAAGGCAGCTCTTGCTGGATACTGTTGTGATTGTTCATTGGGCAAACGCACTGTCGACTGCAATCAGACATTAAAATATGTATGCCGTTTGGTTTTTGAGCCCGGCATCAAGATGAGGACGAACTAACTGCAACTTTTTTGGAAGTAATCCTACTACATAGTAATAATTGATGATGACGATTAAAAGTAATAAATATTTTCTTGAAATATATAATGTGTTATTTTTTCTCCTTACACGTCCAGTTTAGAACATCTTGCCTTATATGTATTTATCATACCTAAATAAATAATTATATTTGTTATATCATCTAGTCATTGCGGCTTTAATGGTGTTTGCGTGTGCCTATGCTTACTAATCAATCAATAAATATAGTTCCACACGGTGTCAGTCTGTCAGTCCGTGGTTTTCGTCGGAACTTCTCACTGAAAGTATTTTGATGCTATTGTCACGATTAAATAAATTGATACGCGAGGAACATTTCTATGTAATGGCTAGGCGATGCCACGGTATTTCGAAACGAATCATAAATCGCTTCAGTCTTATCAAATCGTGAAAGTCGTATCAAAATCTTTCAAATAGTACATGGATGAGTGTCTTTGTTCTTAACTATTTTTGTTTTTGAACAGTGCACTACTTTAACTTAAAATACCGGTTAAACCTATCCAATTAGACGATATCGCTCGTTTTGAGGTTATTTTTAGATACACGTTTTCATTTTCGTACTTCTCAATATTCTAGTTAGATAAGGCTTAGCTAATATTACCACTGTAATCTAGAAATTATAAGGAAGAAATCGATATACGTTTCATTATTATACGCTACAATTTATGTGGTGGGCCTATTCTTCAAACCAAAAAAAAATGTCTCCTTTCGTGAGGTAATTTTTGAATAGGTATGAATATGAAAGGCTTAATCTTACACTCGTATCTATAGTCAAGTTAAAGTAATTACTTGAGCTTAAGTAATTATTTGTTCAATTTTTTTTATGCAATAGGCTAGAATCTAAACGAAATAAGAACCGTCAAAAAAAGTAAAGCTAAGAATACTAATAATACTTTTTATAGTTCTAACATCAAGCAATTACTAAACTACATAAAAAATCGTATCTTAAATAATGACAATTACTCAACTTATTACTCAAGTAATCACTTTGACTTGTTTATAGATACGGGTGTTAGAAAAGCAGACAAAAGAATCGAGATTGACTTTGTGAAACGTGATATGGTTAGAAAGAAGGTGACGACTAATCGAGAAGGAAGAAGATATAATTATGCTACTACGACCTTACATACATTTGGGATTAGGACACAAGAACGTTGATCTTAACATAGATCACTACATGATGATGAGCAAGAAGCAATTCTTCGTATAATAGGACCTTATGAATATTTCATACGATACTATTAAACGGAAATAAATACATACTTACATTGAAGAAGTGCAGAGAATAATCAAAAAGATTAAATAATGTCATTATTTTAGCGATAACGACTGTCTATCAAAGGACCCCGCGGTATTTCAATCCTTTATATTTGGGACTTTTCGACAGTCGTTAGAGCTGGTGGAATGTCACTTTGCTTAGGCCATCAGGCTGGCAGACGGGCTTTTCTATGGCTTATACATGTCCGTATGGATTGAGGAGCCACTTTGAAAGGAGGCGCATATCCATATTTGGTAGCACAACGGCTGTAACCTGTGTGTGGGTTTGTTTGTCTGACGAAATGTATTATAGTCTATTTGTCTATGTACATAGTTGTTACATGTATGCGATGCATGTGATATTGATATCACATTTTCACCTGGCCAGGCAGGCCAAACGTACGATTTTCGCACGAAACGCAATTCATGTGGTATGTACTAAGTTGGATACGTACTAATGATACTAACGAAGGTTAGCGATGAACAAAAAATATCGGGTGTCATATCCAGAAATGACCTCATCATTTCCATGACGCATCAAGTCTTCATCTCTAAAAATGTGGATAAAAGCTAAAAGTATTCTTAGAATTTTTCGATTCGATACAATACCTATCCGATGAAGAACTCTCTCGAAAACTTGACCTGAAACAGTTGCCTTGCTCTTGACATATTTATAAGCAAGTCTACACGTCTATTTTGGTCATTTCAAAGTTCACATCAGTGTATTAATACTACGCCAACTGTTTGAAGCAATAATACCTTCGGCGTATTTTAGATTATTGGCTGGTTTGGATTTTGCTTTCTTTTGTAGATAAACATTACGAATATCTTTTCTTATGTGAGGTCAAATAACATTATGAAAATGAAACAGCAGAATACTTGAAAAGGGGTCATTGCACTCATCATTACGATTTTTTTTACTTTGGAACCAATCCTGACATAGCGAAATAAAAAGAGCTACTCCATACTTTCGCATAACTCGACAATATACAGAAAACAAGTGATATTTTTTCTCTATTGGTGCCTACCTTCTTCCCTGTTCAGGGTTTCAGTTACACTTTGAATAGTGTAATTTTTATTTTCTCATCTAGGATCACTAACAGACCCACTTAACATCAAGGATGATTACATCTTACATTTTTCAAGTACCTTTTAACCTTCACCGTCTCACAGTTTCTGAACAACATTGAAAAATATTAGAATTCTATTTTTATCGACCCGTGCCACTGCGATGCTACTGATTACGTGGTGTCCGCATCCAAGGGTTTCCCAGGAGGGTTCGAAACTATCCAGATGATTATTTTTCTTTGACAATTATCACTTCGAACCTGGATTCCTAGGACTTTGTCGACTTCCGAGGTCTAATCTAGTAGTCTTTCGATTTTTTTTAATGGCGTCACAGATTAATAACAAATACCAGTCTGTTACTGTCCCACTGCAGGGAAAAGGGTACTTCTCATTCATATAAGGTATGGGCAATGATCATCACACTTGCTCAAGGGGAATTACGAAGGGCAGGTGCTTTGGAGGACTGTCTTGCGTGATTTTAACGTTCAAATTTGCTGATTTTTAGGCAAATTTGGAGAAACGACTTGATTTTAATTAACGATTTGAAACATCATTATCATCACAGAATACATAATAGTACAAGTGCCGATATCGGTGATGGCCAAGATAAAATAAAATGACATGATATGAATGAAACGCTGCTCTTAGTCAAGTTTTATTGCAATAAAGTATTGTTCCTGGAAACTGCATCTAACATTTATACAGGAGATTGGTTCTTGTACAGGCAAACATCCACTTCCGGTGAACGAGATAATACGAACGAACAGTGAACAAACTTTAAAACGCCGGTATAAACATCGGATGCTCGATAGCGAGTATTATTGCGGAAACAATACGATGCAAGAATTTTATATTACATAACAGCATGCCTGTTATCCTCGAAGGGTTAGGCAGAGGTGTACCTGATAGTACAACCACGTCACCCACCTTTCACCAGTTATGTTTCAGTCCCATGTAATACGGGGCGAGTCTATTGCCAATGAAGATTTGCCTCGCTCTGGTAGGCCATCAACGTCTTCAACTACTAACATCGCAAAAGTGAAGGAAATAGTAAAGGAAATAGTGACTGAACATCCTCATTCAAGTTCGACAGAGGTAGCCGCTGAACTTTCTGAGTCTCACGAGTCGATACGTACAGTCGGCCAAGAAAGTGGTGTACCACCCTAAGGTTGAATATCGCTTGCAGATTCATAGGTGATAAAGATTAGTTTCGCTTGCAGATCGATCTGACAACTTCTATTGCTGTCTTTATCTGATTATTGATAACGACTATTACTGTTTGTAACGTGACAGCTGTTCTTAGTTTGAACTTGATGTAACCAATGACGTCGTAAAATCAACGGCGGGGGGCTGTAGATTTTGATGACAAAATTGTATCTACAAATTCAGAATTGTAATCAACAAGTTACATAAAATTGTAAAGGCACAAGGCGAGTCCACAAACCTACAATTTCTGTAAACTTGTAATTACAATATCAATACAAAACAAGCTAAAAATAGATTTATCCTTTTATTAAATTTCTACAATCAATTTTAAAATACTTATAACAAACAAAAACATAGCATATATAGTAATATTTAGAAGATATTGAAAATTTTTAAAAATTAGAAACGGGTGTAACCGCCGTTGGCCTCTATAACCTCTAAAAGACGAGACCTCATTGAACCAACAAGCCGTGAGCAAATATCGGTTCCCCGCATTTCCTCCCAGGTATAATTACAGTGACTAATAAGAGCTTGTTTGGTTCTTTCATTTTGATGCGACCATCGTTGGACCATAAGGCCCCAAAGATTTTCTATCGGGTTGAGGTCCGGCGATCTTGAGGGCCACTGAATTACCCTTACGTCAGTGTGTGAACGAAACCAGGCTCTTACGATCCTCGCATTATGAATTGAACAATTATCTTGAACAAAATCAAATTGTGGCACTTCGTTCTCCGGGTAAACATTACGGACTGTCGGTAGCATTGCATTCTGAAGCACGTCGATATAATTTACAGCCGTCGCTCGAGGAGGTAGAGAACACAATTCTCCTACACCATCCGTACTCATCCAGCCCCAAATATTTACGGAAATTCGACCTGATTCTCTATTTGGGATTACATGATCATCTTTATACCGTGTTGAATTATATCGCCAAAGGTGAAGACGTCCATGCTGACTGGATTTAAACGTTTTTTCATCACAAAACACTGTATTAAACCAATCAAACTCTAAGTGCTCTCTGGCGAAGTTCAGACGAGCAAGTCTGTGAGCATCCGTCAAATATATTTTCTTGGCGTAATGCCTGTGGTGCAACCCCATGTAATGTAGATGATTCCTTATTGTTTGGGCACTCACATCGAACATCTCCGTAAAATGTTTTGTGGGCTTAAAACCATTGATTTCATATTCCCGTCTCATGAATTCTCTATCGTTATTGGAGAGTGCAGGCCGGCGACCACTTCTTCTGTGATCCAACAAACTTCCCTCCTCTCCTTCACGACGAATCCAAAAGCGGACAGAACGCCTCGATATATTCAAATTCCGGGATATCGCACTGATACTGCTTCCCTCATTAAATTGGGCAATTATTTGTGCTCTTTCGGCAATGGTCAAGTTGGCAGGCATTGAGATGATTTTATATGCAGTTGATTGAAAAATAACACGGAAAATATATCGATTTTTTGCATATATTTGATAAAATGTCAATTGTCAGTTTTCTTTTTCAAATGGAATTCGGTTGTCTAAATAGTTTTTATTACTTTTGTTTGGAAACATTTCAATTGCTTTGTAGAAACTAATGTCCTTTTCATTTATACTAAAGGTTAAAATGTCATGTACTTATATGTGACATATGACGTATGAATACTAAATACATAGGTTTACGTCATGATAATGTTGTCTCTTTCAGTAATATCTTTTTATAACGAACCTTGTTGTAATTTTCGATGACCGGGAAACTAAATCAAAACTGGTACACCACTTTCTTGGCCGACCGTACCATTTGAAATAATCACTTGGTTATGAAACATGTTGCCGCTCGGCTAGTCCGAAAAGACCTGAATTTTCTCCAAAAACTCAAACTCAACTAGAACGAGTCAATTCCAACCCAACATTCATGAAACGCATTGTTACTGGTGACGAGACGTGGATTTACGAGTTTGACATGCAAACTAGTCAACAAGCTTCGGAGTGGCGCCTTCCAACTGAACCGAAACCGAAAAAGCCACGCTAAAGTCGATCAAAATTCAAAGTCATGTTGACCGTTTTCTTTGACTAACGCGGTGTTGTGCATTCGGAATTCTAGCCAAACAGTAAATAAAGAATATTATTTGAGTTTTATGCGGCGTTTAAGAGCTCGACGAAAAATGCAGATTTGTGGAAAGAAAATTCTTGGATTTTGCACCACGATAATGCGCCTTGGCACAAGGCCATCATAGTGAACGAATTTTTGACCAACAACTCAACAAATACCATCGAGCAACCTTATTCACCAGATATGACTCCAGCCGATTTCTTTCTTTTTCCTAAACTCAAATTACCACTTCGTGGCACCCGTTTTCATTCGGTAGAAGACATAAAAGAGAATTCGCGGCGAGAACTGAACTTAATTCCGGAAAAGTGTTTACAAAAATGATTTGATGATTGGATTATTCGTTGGCGCAAGTGTATCGTTTCTGAAGGAGCACACTTTGAAGGCAATAAAATAACTTTGGATGAATAACTAACATTTTGTGTATTATTGATCGTTTCCCGGTACTTTCTTGACAGAGTAGTATTATGTAGAAGTCATAGCAACTTATGGTATAGCGTAGGAAGCTAAGTCTTGAAAGAGGTGTGCAAGGTGTTGCTTTGCATCTTCGTCAAATTCAAGAAGGTAACTATGCTAATGATTCTCGACCCGAATCAATAATAAAATGGGTAGATAATTTTTTTTTTTTTTTTCTTAATATCGGAAATCGATAAGTTTACACCACCCGTATTAAAACGCGGCCCGTCTAATACTAGCCCTATAACCGCGCTTTCAGACACACAAACAAACGCAGACGTTTATTCGATAAACGGGTGATTCTCCCATTTGAAAAGGGCTTTATTCTGAAATAGTGTAAAATTAAAACAACAAAAAAAGCAAAGATTATTATTATTGACCAGGTACCGTAATTTATATTGATTATTTACATCTTCTATGACAACCTCCTGAATTTTGACGAGGTTGCAAAACTACACTTGTCTAGTATTGTATAGTATATAGTGTAGTATAATATACTATACCTTTTCGACGGTCATCGTAACTCGACATCACAATAAAAGTAAGATTAAAAGACCGATTTATAAAAACTGCCACCGAATATTCATGATTTTTTCATTAACGTAAGCCGGACTACATTTCCTATATTATGTATTTTAGCGATGATTTAGTCGAGACACAAGAACAGCCGAACTCCCATAAAAAAACTGGGCATTTCCCTTTGGATAATGCAGGGGACTATTGATCATGATTCTATAAACAGAGCAGTACCTATCTACTGCCTCTATTGTAAACAACATACTGCAATTAGGCAAACACCAGTAGAAACCACTGAATAGAGAACAACAATCCATTTAATTACTTAAATGCTTTGATCATCAAACGCGCCTGCTCTTCATCAGTATAACATGTACGTATGTATATGTATCGGTCACATTGCACCTAATCAAAGCAAGTGCTAAATTGCCGTACTAAGCGCAAAAGCGGTATCACAGAGAAAGCTAGTTTTGAGAAAATTTTAGTTTTGTAAATATAGTTACAAACCATTGTTGCTGAAGTTTGTCTCGTCTGACCAGATAATATTATTTAGAAAATACTGATCCTCTAGGATGAGGTACATTTATTAGTAATAGGTACTTATGATAATGTCAGTTGCATGTCCTTACGGAAATGTCAGCTTTTCATTTTTGTGAACAAAATTTCACATGATTAAATTCATGGTCTTCCTTTTATTTGTGACACTATGTTATTCAGCAAAAAATAATCCTTATGAGGAAGCCTTTCGATCGGTATGATAAAGCTATAGGGTGATTATCTTTATCATGTAACGGGTTCGCTTCCCGGTTCAACCATGTGATTATTTAAATATCTGTGAATGCAGTTTTAATGGTTTTTTTTTAATTCAAATAATGTGTTCTTTCAGTAAAATGTTCCATCTACAATATTCAAGGTACTTTCCCTCCATGTGGCATATCCGTGAGACGCCCTGTATACCTGTGCGTACAACAATCAATAGAACCATTAGTTAATACATATGATTGCAGCTAATCTTCCTAATTGTGCTAAATGAGCCTATATGCATGCTGCATATACATATGTATGTATACATAGTATTTTACTCGTTAAAATGCAATAACCATTAGCTTACGCGATAAAAATTCTAACAGCGATTTCTTTGTTCATGTAAATCAAAATTTTATTGCTAACGCAAAAATGAAAATGATGAATGATAGATGATATTGATGGAGTTTTTAATTAAGTCCTGTAATAGAAACCTGGATTCTAAAAGTCTAATCACACCTTCAATTAACAAATTACATTTGAGCTGACATGATTGACTATCGGAATTAGCAATCAGTGTAATCGCTTCACATGAGATTAGACAATAGATTTAATTGCAAACGTGGTAAGTGTCAGGAACCGAGGTAAAGTCAACATTATTGTTCGCTGCTTCATCGCAGTTTCACAAAACATTGTACGCCCCCAACCATATACAACAACAAGTAAAAATATTAAGATATAAAGTGAACTCTTGATAACTTCATGCCACGCGTCCTTCCTGCTTCCTATTACTTAAGATGTTTTTCTCGGAGAACTTACATATGTAGTAATTTTTTGTAATGGCATCTCGCAGGTCAACCTATGAGGCTGGCTTCTGCTTAACCGGACAATCCTGTGGGTGCCTTGAAATCATTAAGGCCTCCAGCCAGTATTAAACTCTCTGTTTTATAGATATAGCCCACAAAACTGCGCGATTTGTGGTTAAAACCACTTCCAATTTGAATGCAGTCTAAACGAAGTGGCATTTTATATCAGTAAACGTTATTTTTTAGTTTTTACGAAACAAAACCAATACAATTGCATGCACATTGATTAATTTTGTTACGTCGCGTTGCCGTTTTGGGGAATTCCCACTATCGAATCGACCGCGACGTTTGATATTCCATTGGAAATATTTTTAACTTGTTTATATTTCGGAACATCGTTGCAATGTATAAATTGCAGTTACATTTCCAAACACCACCAGCATACATCACCTTTCGTTTTGAGCAATCAACGAAGCACCAATTATTTTACACCGTCTACCGTCTGCTTAACACGGATCTGCAATATTAGGAGGGAGAGAGCAATAATCAACATGTTATCGGTGTTCACACACGGTTGTATTATTAATAAATAATTGCTGCTACCTGGCGACGGAAGTATGAATGCAACAATTCTGAACCCGCCCACATAGAAATTTTTCGTTGGTTATTAAAAAAATCAGCTGTTCCATACATTTTGACCGTGTAGGTATTGCACTTTGTAGGAAACAGAACAATTCAGACGAACCGACGAACAATTTCTATGTGGGGAGGTTCAGAATTGTTGCAGTTGGTTCAGAATGATGTACTGAGTATGTGGTTTCAGTTTTCGAGTCGGTGTCCCTTCCACCAAGTATAATACGACTACTTTCTGAAACTGCAGTGGCGCGGTAAAGTAAAAATCTTAAACGTGTAGTTAGGAGGCGCACTGTACAGCTATGTTACCAATAATTGCGCTTTCGGAAGTAGCCGCCACCCACGGCGTGCCAAAAGCCAGGCTACGGTGATAATATTAATCGACGTGCATTTTGAGCGGCCGAGAACCCAACCCTCAAAAGGCCGATATGATGAAATAGGGCGAACACCAACAACGCAGTATACACGGTGTACACTTATAGGTAGCCAATATTTGCATAATCAAAACTACCGGCGGCGCACCAATTCTTTTTTCCATAAGAAATTAGCTGTTGATAAAAGTTGTTACGCTCTATGCAGTTTATCATGCATTTATATAATTTGTAGTCGGATATCTCTTTTATTTATAGTACTATAACATATATAGTTATAATAATCTTTAAAAGTTTTTCGTTCATTCTTAAAACAAACTTGGTAGATAAAATTGTCTCACAGATGTACACAGTCTGGCCATAAATACTGTTACAGTTAAAAATAAGAAAGATATTACATTTGAATTTGGAATCTGTCATTTTTATACGATTGTTCATTGAGTTTTCTAATTTTGGCGCCAATACATTGTACAATATTTTGCGTTATTAAAATCGAGTGGGGTGATAAAGAGAACCGAATCGCTGTGATTGCATTACACAAAGTTGGTATGGAGCCAAATGCAATTTTTAAAACACTCCATACGCTTGGTATTAGTGAAATGTTTGTGTACCGGGCTGTTAATAGGTACAATGAGACCTCCTCTGTTTGTGACAGAAAAAGATCTGGCCGTCCACGTAGTGTTCGTACGAAAAAGGTGGTCAAAGCAGTAAGGGAAAGAATTCGAAGAAATCCTGTCCGAAAGCAAAAGATTTTATCTCGGGAGATGAAGATAGCACCCAGAACCATGTCGCGTATTTTAAAAGATGACTTAGGACTTGCAGCCTATAAGAGACGCACTAGTCATTTTTTAACTGATAATTTAAAAAAGAATAGGGTGATAAAATCGAAACAACTACTGAAGCGGTACGCAAAGGGAGGTCACAGAAAAATTTTGTTTACGGATGAGAAAATCTTTACAATTAACCAACATTTTAACAAACAAAATGACCGTATTTATGCTCAAAGCTCTAAGGAAGCTTCCCAATTAGTCGACAGAGTGCAACGTGGGCATTATCCGACTTCAGTGATGGTTTGTTGATGGTTGGCAAGACTAGATATTTAAACATTGCTCTAGTGCTATTGAAATAGTATTACGAACCCCCAACAAGAATTGTACGGCTTCATATTCAAATACTAGCTCCTAACTGAGGTTTGGCCAAGTTTACGTCCACCTCCGTTCTAGGTTCTAGCAGTAGCTGCGTTTATATCTCGATCAATAAATAAAAGGAAGTGAAATACATATCTTGACTTATGACAATAATAAATATCGTTGGCTTATGACAACGAAATCAGGAGTGAGATAATGTTTGTTAGTTTCGGAGATCATCCCGTACATTTAGTAGGAGATGATCGCCGAAACTACTCACCCGATTTCAAAAATATTATCAGTGATGGAAAGCTACGCGATTATGGCATGCGAAACCGGGTTCAGCATGCCCTATACACGATAAGTACTATAACTGAGTGCCGTCCGTTGTTTCTTCGACGCGGTCGAAGTCGCGGGAAGCACCTAGTACTCGTAATAAACACCAAAAAAAGATGAATCATGACTTGTATTACCGACTTATGAAAAACTTATTACCTAAATAACATTTTAGTTGAAAAATTTAAATTGCTAATTGAGAACGAAAAGTATACAAGGCCAGAGGTAACGAACCGAGAGGTTCATAAAATATTGTTTTCGATACGAATTCAAGTTACAATAGGATAGATTTGATAGATTATGGGTACTTTATGGGCTTAAAAAAGATGTCGGCTAACGTTGCCTCGGCACTAGGCAGATATAGAATCACTTTCGCGACCGTTTTCTGCACAATATAGCGAGGGAGTAGCCTCAAATTTCAGTTAACAGAACTACCAGGAGATGTTTTAACGGAAGGGCAATCTGTACACTCGCATACGTTAAGAGTACCAGCTCTGCGACGTAAAAAACGAGGGCGTCGTGTATTTTTGGTAGTAAACGCACATTTGTACTAGACCGACATTCGGTGGTTACATGTTCTGTTTTCCAATGTGCTTAGCTTTGGTTTTCATCCTGATTTAAGAAGAGTAAGTCTTTGGCAAAATGTTGGTCACCAGACCTGATTACGGAATCCTCAGGAACTTCATACTTGATAAGGCAGAACGCATGTGGTCGGAACTAGAAATCGCCCGGGTAGAAGAACCGATCTCGTTTTGATATGAGAAAATTTAAATGCAAAGCAATACCGTGACGAAATTGCGTAACCTATGGTCATTCCTCACCGATAGCAGTTTGGCTAAGATTTCGTGTAAGTACGAAATAATGAGCCTGCACACATCGCAAGACCAGTAAAGAATTTGTTTAGCGAAGACAATATCACGGTATTAGACCGGCCTGCTCAAACCGCTGATCTCAATCCCATTGAGCATACGTGGGATTTGCTTGGGGAAAGAGCTTTAGGTAATTTTCACCACAATTTAAAGTTACCTGAATAATTTTTACACATCTTTCCAGTGAATAGAGACTCATACCATAGGTGATAATCGCTAACCTCATTTTCGGTATATCACGCCGATGTAGAGCCGTCGTTATTGCCTTAGGAGGTCCAACTGAATGTTAAAAGCTCCTAAAAATATATTTTTTCTAATTTAATTCTTAGCCTGGCCTCACATTTTCTTAATTCCCAAAAACTTGACTTTTTGAGAACAGGCATTTCAGATTTACATTTCAGATTTTTTTATAAATTTTATATTTTTCAATTAAAACCTTATTGAAGCGTCTCAATTAAATTATGTATTAAATTACCCTTCTATTGATGTATGACACCTACAGAAAAACAAAAAAAATATTAAATAAAAGGACATTGTTGAAAACGGCCTATGAACCAACACTAATTGTGCAACCTATACAGTAATAAAATTATTATTTTTGCTTTTACTATCAATTATTACAATCGAACGGACACTTCTTCATCTCGTAAACAATTTAAAGAGTGGTCTAACGACTTTATTCCAAATCGTATCCCACAGCGCCATATTTTTTTATAAAAAGTAAGCACTTCCAGCTCTTGATTTTATGGGTAAGACTTTTTAGTTGTAAACACTTGTATGTAGCGCCAAAGCGGTCAAAAGCGCTGAGCGAATGAAGTTAGGACGGAAGAAGATTCACATTGTAGACACCAGCTTGACAGTTATCAGTTGAAGAATTGACATTCTCGTTTAACGTTCGGAAACGTTGCGCATAAAGGTAATAAAATCTATTTTCATTAACTATCTATATTTTATACTTAATTAATTATTTTTAATTCTTATTTTTGATCACTTTTCAAAAGCCAAATACGTATAAATTTTTTTTTTTTTTCGTAGATACTGGGAACGCGCGGACTAACGATTCACCTTGTTATAACCTGAAAACTCGAAAGTATTTTATATTTTAAAGAATTTTCAGAAGTGTCCGTTAATTTAATTTGATTTCAGTTGACTGAAGACATCGTTTAGAACACGGAAGTAATTTTACATGACTGTTGCTTCTTAGGCGAACAGTGTATGGCGGGTGAGCAATGTCCTTTTAAAAATATCCTTGTTGCTTAAACTTTTTTTGATGTGTGTAGTAGTAGTTATCTGCGACCAAATCGTAGACATCAACATTTAAATTGAATTTACACTACACTAGTATCTTTCTTTTACTTGGCATCGTTTGTTGTCATGCATACGGGACATTTTCGTATAACGAAATAATTTTATTTCCACAAGATCATATACGCAAAAGGAGCTCGTGGCTAAATAATAACAGCCGCATGGGTCGATCTTCAAGCCGCGCTTGCCTAGGTTGGGCCGTGAATAGGTAACAACCCATTACATACCCAGTTTCCTCCGAACCTCGGAAAGCACGTTACGCCGTTGGTACCGGCTGTCATTTGTAGATCTTTGACAGTCTTTACAGGTAGTCAGTGGTCCGAAACTCTGACAACCAGTCTTACCAATGAGTTTCGTATTACCCAGTACTAACTGGGTTGTGGAGGTCAGATAGGCAGTCGCTCCATGTAAAATACTGGTATTGAGCTGCATCCGGTTAGACTACCCCAATAACGTTGGGAAAAGGCTAGGCAGGTGATGAAGATCGTATACGCAAGCCATTTGTCTCCTGTACTAACTCTTCATCAGATTGATAGACATTCACGTGAGCGTAACTGGAAATATACTTAATTAACACTGCATTCGACAACAACAGTATCCGAAGCTATAGTTAGATTAATGACCAAAGAAGCGGCTGACTACCGATACATCATAATGGTCGCGTTTTCAATATCGGCTGGCTTTTACATTTTATTTATTTATTTTATTTTATGATAGGTAGCTTCACAGCTGACAGTACATAAACATAAAATGATTATACTAAACATTACGCCAATTACGAAGCACACAGAAAAATAATAAGATAATCAAAGAGTGACTCTAATTAATTGTCGTTACAGTTTATAGTGTGTATCTATGTGCGTGTGGGTATATGTACGGTGTGGGTGAGTATCTGTATTGTGTGGGTGTCTGTCTGTAAATGTGTGTAATGATTTGTGTATGTCTATATACTTATGACAACTGGCACTACTGGGGTAACTGGGTATGCCGCGTTTGATCCAGGATTGAAATGATCTCTTTTTTAAGACGGTTCCGTGTGATATTAAAGGGGTCAAGTGTTGGGAACATGTCATTATATAATGCGGGTAGACGCAAGAAAGGTGACTTCTTCATGTAATTATCGGAGGCTGAAGGAACTGCTAACAGAGTGGTATGTCTGGTACGTCTGAGTGGGACGTTGAAGTATATTTTGCCGAGCAATTGTGAACAGTCCGTCAGTTTTGTTTAATAGCTAATAGCTATGTGCAACTTTATGAGGGGGATATCTACTTATAGAAGGCAGGTAAATGCATAAATCTCATATAGCCGTTTTGCATCTCTAAAAGCTTCTAAATAAGAAACTACGTAAAAATAACTTGGCTGCCAAACGCCATAAAACTCATCGTGCAAACTCCTTAACACAATTATTGTTTTTAGCGAATGGTAAGTTTTTATGAAATCTTCCATGAGTATTCACTAAACTCCTTTGCAAAAAAACGGGCGGTTTTGTTTTTTCTACATTATTGGTACTCATTTAGTTCTCAAGAGGTTTTAATAACCAAAGTATGTTACTGGCACTTAATAGGGAATCTGGGTATGAAAAAAAGTTGATTCCAAATTCGAAACTTGTTTTTAAAAATAATAATCCCGTTTTTCAGTTTGTGATTTTTTAATTACTTTTCGCGGGTTTTCGGTTAAAAGGTTATCAGGCAACTAAAACTAACTTCTCGTTATTTTAAGTGGAATCATTTATGTTTGTCGCATAATCCAGCTTTATTGTGACTTAAAACAGATATACATATTTATGTCGATCGTAATCGTAAGGGCAGAAAAAGAAATAAGAGCTAGTAAAATTATAGCGCTGCTGGAAGAGGGGTGTAGCCAATGCTACGTCTCACAGCGGTTAAACGTGAGTCGTTCAACCGTCCAAACAACCTGGACTCGATATCAAGAGAGGTTCAGTTCAGAGAAGGCAAAATTCTGGGAGAAAACGATGCACACGACGCCCGCTTTTTAGTGACTCAGGTGCTGAGGAACCGCAAATGCAGTTACATAGAACTCAAAAGAAACCTTGAAGAGTTACGAGGATAACAAATTAGCCTATGGACAGTGAGGAGGAGGCTCTTAGCGGCTAATATACAGTCGATACGCAGACGAAGACCAGCGCGGGCCCCCATGTTACTCCGTGAGCACCGGATTACCCGATCGAGGTTCGCTAAAAATTGCCTTTCTTGGACACTAGGTAACTGGAGTAGCGTACTCTTCTCCGATGAGGCTCGAATTTGTCTGAATGGTGATGACCGACTTCGGCGAGTGTTAAGAAGACCAGGGGAATACCATGCCGAGCGACGTGTGTTTTAAAGAAATCACACCTTATGGTGGAGGATCCGTTATGTTTTGGGCGGGCGTAACTTCCAGCTATCGTACCGAGATATTATTCATTGAAAATGGCTCACTAAATGCACAAAGTTACATAACAGAAATCCTTTGTCAACATGCACAACCTGCTCTGACTGCAATTGGTGAAGATGTCGATAATGCTCGGGCCCACCGTTCTGGCGACGTAGATACTTATACGCTAGACTAGGTCCTTAACCCCATTGAGCACGTCTGGGACCTCCTAAAAAGGCGAGTACGATTTGTCCAAGCACTTCCACAAAACATCAGGGAGCTTAAACGTGTGATTTCGGCTGAGCGAGAACCACAGATAACCTCCTCTAGATTTCGTATCATAAACATTTTGTTTGAATTCGAGTTCACCAAATGTAGCGGTAGGCACGCGGTGCGCGGGACTGACAAGTGCAATCCGATTGGCTATTTCCAGGTGACGTCACCGGCAGTAGTGATGCCCTATTTATGCTGTAAAGATCCTACTTCATTACAATCTGTAATAGATAACCGTATATTCCAAATGAACAAAGTTTTAACTTTAACATTTTTACATGCCATTGGTTTAATTGACGGTTGAATTCGCACAAAACCTGATTATTTTTTCAGAATAAACCGTAAATTTTACCTATGTATTTATATTTTAATTATTTTGTCCAAATAAACAACAAAATATCGATAGCATCGATGCTTTATTTATCGATAAGCAACAACGTATTGCTTATGACACTATTCGTTTTGTGGGAAAAGGACAGCAATACAATAGTACCTAATGACTGAAAGGGAAAGACATCAACGAGAGTCACTACCTCAGCCACTATAAGTTGAGCTCTTTCTAAAATGGTTGATTTTATAATTTTACTTAACGGTTGAATATTATCCCATCTTTTTTTATAACTCAAGGTCCTGGATAATTTTCTTCACCATTTAACAGCATAGGTAGCCTTTTTTTAAGTAAACCGTAACAATCAAACTTTCATACATATTGAATTCTCTAAATTGCTAGCGTCATCACGGGTCTAACTTCTGGTCGACACTGAAGAGATAGAAACGCGCATCGAGTTATATTAGAGCTAAGTCACAAATGTGCGGCGCGCATAAGTTGCCTTCTTTGCGGAATTTAGAGGAGTTTATCTGTAAACACGTGGAAAGCATGTCAAGACGATTACATGCCGTAATCGCTGCAAGGGGATGTCGTACTCGTTATTAATTATTATTTTTTAATGTCTTTTTTTATTAAAATACCATAAAACTACTAGTCAGTACCCATAACATGTCAATTTTAACAGGGCTATCTGTTTACATTGACTAAAACACCGATTCCAGGACTTAAGTGTTAAAACTATATTCTCATTGATAATCACTTTCTAGTCATTTATGCTAATGACATACTAAAAATATTAATATTATCCTTAGAAAAGCCAATGACTGTAAGGTGCCCGTTTTTTGTTTGCGAAGGTGTCTATTTTAATCCGAACCCAGTCAAGGTCCTCTAAAATAAAAAGTTTTAATTGAATTATCGTGAGTGCACTTCGCACTCTGGGCACCCCCGGCATGGAGTGTTAGCAAATCATGGAAGAAGTGAGCATAGACACAAGATTAAATTACACGTTGGATACCATAGCAGGAACAGTAGGGCTGTGTTACACCATGTTAACATGAATTAAAAGCGAGGTTAAAGGAAACCATAATTTGTAAAAACCACAGCTACTGGACACACCTGATTACACTGAATTCCGTCCATAAATCACTATGTATTGTATTTTCAATCGGCTTTCAGTCGGCTAACTTTTAATTTATCAAATGCAATTTCCCGAGAGAATTGTTCATTATTAAAATACAGGCAAATTGCATAAAACGAACAGTAACAAATTGTTTGTAATAATCTAACTGATATTATTAAATACAGCTTATTATTAATAAAAAATCCCCGAGTATATTAAAAGAAAATGTAACTTCTTTCAAATTAACACTAATTGATGTTTTAAAACATTATAATCAAAAGCCATATCATGGAAAATTACTTCCATTTTTAAAAGAATCTTTAAAGAGTTTTCCTCGCAAAAAAGCTTAATTGTGAATTATTCCACTTAAGTTCACTTACGTAATAAATTACAATATGTATGAGAAATTAACTGAGACTCGCCGAGCGCCCGCTGTGAGAAAAAATGCATTTTTTTTTAATATTCTTTGAAATAAAAGTCTTCTTGTAAAATCAAGTCTACACGGAGTAACATAGAAAAGGCTATTTGCAATTTAATCTTTATGTGTCAGACAAGGAAGCTTTGAGGAGCAAATAGGATGTATTTTTTGGGAGGGAGCAGGCTATGTAAAAACGAGTGCAGAAACAAAACAAAAACGAGATCTTTTGACATAATAATAAATGAATGCACTGGATTATTAACGAATTTTAATTAACTGTGTGGGTATTAATTAATCCCACATAGCCTGTTTGCTCGCATGACAAAAGTCTAAGTCTGCTAGTAAAAAGACAGACCGTCATCATGGGTAAATAATAAGGGTTGTTTGACTGGGAAATGAAAGGGTTGGTTGTGGGAATGTAAATAGAACTATTGTTTGATAATTAAAGCTTTGCACCTCGTTTAGTCTATTCCTGCTATTGTCAATGTTTTTACTAACGTTGACGTTTAAGACAATACCCGGGGAGGCTGATATACCTACAAAATATTTACAGTGATTTCGGCGCGTGGGGAAACGGACGGTGATACATTAACGCGTTGTTGCGTTGCAAAGTAATTGCCAATTTTGCTGGTGTATGCAGAACTGCAATTCAAACAATAATAAAAATTGGATTCAGTAATTGATTAAAATACATACATAAACGTAATACAGGGTGTAAAAGGACCCATCACAAAGCACTCAATCAAGCAACCTGTACATCAAACTAAGTAACAATGCGGAAAAATAATTGCCGTGAAATAACTTTTTTTTTAATTTGAATGATGCCACGGTTTTCGGTAGCGCTTTATAGAACGAACTTAAAATATTGTGCTGATGGATGCATCGAATTGTTCAGGGGTCATGTGGATACTTAAAGTAAAGTTATAAGTTTGTTATATTAAGTTATTATATAATATAATGCGAAAAAGGGAAAAAATCTATACAAATAAATAAACGTGTCTGTTTCTAATTTAAAAATAACATATTTTTACTGACTGCATATGAAAGTATACATATACGGTACTTAGAAGAAAAAAAACATATTTTTTTATTTTTGTCTGTCTGTTTGGTGCGGCTAATCTCGACTTTTACTCGCAGATGGCTGATGTTATAGGGAGTAACTTAGGTTACTTTTATTTTAGAAATAGCATTAGCGTTCCGAGCAAAAAAGTTAAAACCCTTAACCACCCTTAACTAAATCAGTTTCAACTAGGGAAGTAATATTTCTATAATAATTTCACGCGGTCGAAGGTTGCTGGGCACAGCTAATTTTATTTAAAATAAAATGTTTACTTATAATTCTCGTTCGGATTCAGTAAAGTGAAAATAATATCAACTGCCGGTAGGAGAGATTTTAACCAGTGACATGAAATGGTAAACTATTTGTGAAACAATTTTCCTGGGCCGAGGGCGTTTCCGCTGAGTTTAGACAAATATTGACTGAATATCCAGCGAAATCTACACGTCATGAAAATTTCCCAACGTTTCAATTGCGTACGAGCCTCTGTGCGCGGCTTCGCCCGCGTGTTTACCTGATAAAAAAACTTTTAAAAATTGCCTCTGTCCATCCGGAATATTGTACCTTTCAAATGGTGATGGAATTTTTCAACTAAGTGCCGTAGTTCCGGAGATTACCCTTCGCATAAATACAAACTCATAAAATTCGCACTCTCTGTTTATAATTACTGTCTGTTGCCTGCGACCTTTATAGAAACATTACTTCCTTATTTGAATCGGATTTTGTTAACAATTTCAAGGGTTTATAGTTGTCTTTCACGGAACCCTAATCCTTTTTGCTAAAATAAAAGTAGCCTAAAAAGTAAAACGAAAAGTCCCGTCAAAATCGGTTCTGCCGTTTCGGAGATTAGCCGGAAGAAACAGTCAGACAGACAGACCGACTGACAGACAAAAAAAAAGTTTTTTTGTTATCAGCACCACCACCGCGATGTTATCATTCACCTCCGCTCGAGGCGTATACAAGATTACCGCTTATTATTTACGAAACAAATAAAACTACCAAAATTGACGAATCACCACGGACGGACTTGAATTTGGAAGTCAATCCAAGTGGATATTGATTGATAATGATGTTGATTTTTCAGTGTCCTCCATGTAAAATACTGGTATTCAGCTGCATCCGCTTAGACCGGAAGCCGACGCAAACATAATAATAGGGGCTTTTCAAGTGGCAAGCACGGATTGTGTAAAAATAAGAAAGAGAGAGAAGAATTGCTAAGAAAACATAAATTGAACTGTTTGAATATAGGGTTAATTCAGACGATTTTGTCACGTCCTAAATCAGATGTAGCAAAACAATTGTGTAGGTTGGCAGTAGTGAACCTCGAATAGTCTTAGACTTTTTTTTTATATTCCATTTATTGGGCCAACCATAAAATACGTCACGCGTTAAGGGGGAGGGACGAAGTGTGACATTGTGTGACAAGGGGTCCTAAATATCGTGACGTCACATTTAAAAAATCTAAGTATTCTGAAAACTTAATTTGAACTATTAACGAAAAACTTGAAAATATTTCCAATTCCATCTGTATCATCATCTGCCTATCCTTTTCCCAACTATGTTGGGGTCGGCTTCCAGTCTAACTGGATGCAGCTGTATGAACATGCAAAATTGCAAATTACGTGACGTAACACTAGGGAGGGGGAGTCTCACAAATGTGACCAGCTGTGACAAGGACGAGAGGGGGGGTAAAATAACCTTCAAATTCGTCTGACGTAATTTATGGATGGCCGCTAATTAACCACAAACAAAGTTTTATTTGATTTAATATTCAGTCAGGCAGAATTGGAGAACGCAGTTAGATGTAATCACGTTAAATACGAGATAGCATGCGGAAAATTTCACGAAAAACAACTCGCACGCTCAGTAATAAACTGACCAATTGCGAGTTAGGTCAAAAATGCGTTAAACAAATAAAAAAATACGTTTTAACGCTATCCATCTTTCTATCTGGGTTTTCTTCGATATCTTTTTGTGTATCATGTAAGGCAAGTCATAATTGGCAAAACTTTTTTTTTGCCGTTTCCAAAAAAATCTGTTTTTTTGAGTTAGGTTAGTCTATTAGTAAGCGTGCGAATTGCCGGCTTGACAAGTTCCCTTCCCGTCAGTACTACTCGTATACCTATATAACTGCCAGTAGCTGTCAATCGATAATTGGTGGCTTTGTTAGGGTGATTGTGATATTACAGGCACATGCGACATTTCAACTTTACCGCTATATTGGAACTTTACCTACCCCTACTAAGGCAGAGTTTACAAAGAGGAGTCGTTTAGCCTTTTTGCATTGCACTCAAGTAAGTACAATCACACAAAGAGGCTTACCGGGCAAGAAAACTCCATTCATTTCGAATTACAACCAATAAACGGCTTGGACAATTTTAGTAATCGGCTGTCATCTGCACCTGCAATCTTTACTTTTTACACAAAATAGGCTTGCATCTGGCCGCAACTCGCCTGATTTGAAGCGATGATCCGGCCTAGTATGGAGCACGCTTGTCTATTAGAAGCCGATTCACTCAAATTCGACTCCAGGTCTTCAGAATTGACATCACTTGAGAATAAAATTGAAGTGTATTCTCGTTGCATAATATTGTCGTCAAAGGACTGCACAGTCAAGCAATGTTCCATTTACAATCCATAATAATGCAAGGGAGTATGGTTACATTGCAAGGTAACTTGAGAAAGTAAGACGAGGGAATAAAAATGTATGGAATAGAGAGACGTGCTCCAGCCCAGTCCCAAATAACGTGGAACGGGCATAGAAAGATAACGAGCAAGTCCAGTCGAAGCTCAGGGGATTTTTTAACGAGCACTCGGCTTAGAACTTATAGTGTTGAGCCGAATGTTGAGAATCGAACTGTGCGGTTTTTTAACACCCATGTATGCGTTCTGTTGTATTCACAACGCACAGCAAGAAGTGCCCGAGCGAACGTCAAAGAGATCGCACAAAAACTTCAGTCATTATGCCTGCCGAGTGCGACGAAACGCACTGTGACAGTGACACGACACTGCGTACGTAAAGGTCCCGCCATAGGCAATTCTATGTCAATAAAAATGGATTTTGGTATATTCGAGATTCATAAACCCAATTGTTTATCCGATCACCATGAAGGTTGCCAGGTATATGAATTTTAGGCTTCTTTGGCTATTTCTTACCAAGCGATACCTCAGGCATAAATAGATCCCACGTAAAAATATTTATAGTACAAAAATAGAAATTCTCTTGAAAAAAAACTTATCACGAAGGAAGAAACATAAAAAGTACAAGTAGTAATATAAAATCGGTAGTAACTTGAGCAATCAATGATATTCGGAATCTCGAACTCCAATTACAGATCTCTTGAATCGTATCGCAATCTGCTTAAATAAGGCATTCAGATCAGGTATACTGAAAACTTAAAGAAAAATAAGCTAAGAGTTTTCCGAGCGCGTTTTGTACTTTTTGTGGGAGTATACTTGAACGAGGGAAATGACGAAGATGAAAATGAGTATGTATTCTATTTATTTAATAACAAGAGCAAGGTTAAGACGTTCACGACACGTGCGGCTGTAGGTACAGCGTAAGCACCTACTACGTATCTTTAACGGTAACAATAAATGTTTTATGGGGAACGCACACCCTAAAATGAAGACGCCATGTTTCCAAATGAAAGAGACATACTAAAGCTTAGCTTCTACTTGTTTTAAATCTATACTAATACAGACAGACAGGTAGAATATATTCTTTATTATGTACACCATACTCGTATAAATTTAAATTTACATAAAATAAAACATTTCACATAGGGCGACAAAATGGGCAAACAATACTGCAAGTAGGCTGTGGTGTGTTATTTACATACATACATAAAGCATAGCATATACTAATCTATATAAATATATCGGGAAAGAATAGCAGCAAACCATGTTATGTGTTGCTTAAGGTAGTGTTTTATGAACGTATTTATCGAAGTGTACAAGGTTTGAGCGCGCCTTGGCGTATGGAAGAAAGTTCCGCAACCGTCTCACGGACTTAGCAGATGCAAAAATTTTGTAGTAACGTTCTGTAGCTGGGTACCCGAAGAAAGATGTTGGAAAGATGTTGTTGATGTTGTGTTGTTGTTGTTGTTCTCAAAGATCAAAAATTAAATGAATGTTCCTAACCTTTACTGTTTACACCCTTAAAAAATTCACAAGTACCTAAAATAATAAAGTGGAACTAGTGATAACAACATTCAACATTAGTTCCATTATTTTCAGATTATTTTATAATGCTACTAGTGATTAAAAAAAACATCAGTAGTTCCATCATGGTACTGTTAATGGTACTAGTGGCAACGAAGCAAATTATGCTTTATACAGGGTGGAATGGAAATAGACGCACACCACGTTCACCACAACCAAAACCCATATAGAAGTTTTTCATCGGCATTTTTTTTTAATCTGATTTTTCCTACACTACATAAGTGCAATACCTAAACGGACGAAGGTCCCTTCAACGTTGTATTTGTATAAATGTATAGTAGGTACTATTTTGTTTGCGTATACACATAAAACTACGATAACTGCACATACATAATTATAACATCATGGTAACAACAATATTTAGAAAATGATAACGTTCAGATAGTAATAAATCAGAATAGGTAAATGATGATAACTGTATGCTCTGACGATTAGGTACTTAATTAATAGGTGATGTAACGATACACAATTCCACCAAAGCATTTATGTTTTCCTCTAGTATTTTTCCGCACTCTTTCTTCACATTATTTAGTTTTTATATCTTTTTACTTGTGCCCTCGCAATACTGTCAAAGATCAAAGATGCCCGATTATGTGGGTTCTCTTTTATAACCACGATGTTCAAAAGGACAAAGATACATACATATTTAATCATATTGGTTAAGTAACCTAAGTAACTTTTTACCTACTGAAATCCCGAAATAGAAACAAAATCATAGAGACTGCTATCTTAGACCTCATCATTATCCCTTTAACACGAGTAATCTGTCTAAAAAACCAGAACTTTATATTACGAATTCATGAAAAACCTTGCGTAAGACCGAAAGAATTTAAAGTTGGTGGAAGCTCTACTATTAAACATTGCTTCGGGGTCTCACAATAGCTCATAGTCCTTGTCTGCACAATTTTCCACGGGCAACGCATTCTAAAAGTGTTCGTTTCACGCGACTAGCGCTCAATCCCGACCTTTAAATTTTTTAATAGACAGGCGTATCGTTTTTATTGAGCATTCTACGTATTTTTAGAATTAATCAGTGGTTTTTATGAAGTTGGTACGCCAGTTATATTATAGACATCTTATACTTTCACTAATGTCTAGTTAAACAACGTCTAGGTAGGTATGGTTCCCTAATGGAAACGATTAGATACTGTGCTTTGTTGGTCTTTCAGAAGTAAGACTCAGCAATCTCGTAAATTATTTTATACCCACTTTGATGACGGATAAGTACATTTTTCTCATCAAATCAAGCTAATTAATCTACAAAAAGTCAAACAGTCATTGACACAACTGTTTTCCATTTTGGCGCGTAGTTTGAATTGTATCTGTTATTTAGATTAAATAGAGTGCTGTTTTTGTTAGACCATATCTAGTGTGTATTGCGAATTTCATAATGGAGAAAAACATCGAACAAAAAATTTGTTTTTAATTTTGCATCGCCAATGGAATTTCGTGTTCGGAGTCCCTGAAAATGTTACAGAAGGAATACGGTGAACGACTTTATCAAAAACACGTGCTTATGAGTGGTACAAAGCGGTCGAGATGTGAGGGAAGATTTGCCTCGCTCTGGTAGGCCATCAACGTCTTCAACTGAAGTTAACATGGCAAAAGTGAAGGAACAAGTGACTGAAAATCCTCATTCAAGTTCGACAGAGGTAGCCGCTGAACTTTCTGAGTCTCACGAGTCGATACGTACCATTTGAAATAATCACTTGGGTATGAAACATGTTGCCGCTCGGCTAGTCCAAAAAGACCTGAATTTTCTCCAAAAACTCAATCGCTTACGAGTCGCTGAGGATATGCTAGAACGAGGCAATTCCGATCCAACATTAATGAAACGCATTGTTACTGGTGACGGGACGTGGGTTTACGAGTTTGACATGCAAACTAGTCAAAAACTTCGGAGCGACGCCTTCCAACTGAACCGAAACCGATAAAACCACACCAAAGTCGATCAAAAGTCAAAGTCATGTTGACCGTTTTCTTTGACTATCGCGGTGTTGTGCTCTCGGAATTCTTGCCGGAAGGTCAAACAGTAAATAAAAAATATTATTTGAACGTTATGCGGCGTTTATGAGAGCAAATTCGACGAAAGAGGCCATATATGTGGAAAGAAAATTCTGGGATTTTGCACCAAGATAATGCGCCATCACAGTGAACGAATGTTTGACCAAAAACTTAACAACTACCTTCGACCAACCACCTTATTCACCAGATATGGTTCCAGCCGCCTTCTTTCTTTTTTCTAAACTCAAATTACCACTTCGTGGCACCCGTTTTCCTTCGGTAGAAGACATAAAGAAGAATTCGAGGCGATGATTGGATTATTCGTTGGCGTAAGTGTATCGTTTCTGAAGGAGCACACTTAGAAGGCGATAAAATAACTTTGGATGAATAACTAACATTTTGAATATTATTGATCGTTTACCGGTACTTTCTTGACAGAGTAGTATTATGTAGGAGTCATAGCAACTTATGGTATAGCGTAGGAAGCTAAAAGTCTTGAAAGAGGTCTAAATAGTATTTTTTTTAGAAAAGGATCTTAATTGTTCCTCAAACGTATGAGTATTGAGTAATTCTCTGACAATTAGTAGGTATCACGTATCATGAGTTGTATTACGTATTCAGTTCTGACTGCAGTCAATTGTATCTTGCATTAATTCACTTACGCCGCGTGCCGGCCGGGTTACCGTTGTCGTGGCCGCCCCCACCTTCGCACGGATGCTTATGTAACCTGCCAAAGCATCGAGATTTGTGCTATTCCGAAGATACATACCACATATACATATCTAAATGGAGGTGAAAACCACCGAAATAAATAACATGGTAGCGCAATTTTGATCAAGTTACTTGTATGCAATATTCCGAGCGGGGGGCTTTTTATCTCTGCTTTTTTGTTATTAACAACTTTGTAAACGGAAATGATAAGGTGGCTTAATTTTCTGGCGTTTAAAGTTTATATTTGAAGCTTGAGAACGTTGGGTTGGTAAAAACTTTAATGAGAGGGTGATGCCTCTTAGCTCTCCAACCGAAAAAGGTGGTAAAGCAACGATTTTGCGCGAGCGAAACACTACACCAAGCACTAACTACTAACGTTATATCGGTGCCCACATAAAAGGAAAGTCATTTTCTTCTTTTATCTATGGCCGTTCTGCGAGGCTGTGAAAAAGCTCAATGCACCAACCTAAAAAATATGCTTCCAAGTGTTTTCAAAGCAACGTTGAAATTCTGGGGGTTCATTGAAAGTATTACCTGCTAACTGTTAACTATAGCAAATTGTTGCCGCTGCCATGGAATATCAACTCGAAAAAATTATAATTAGTCTTGAAAAAAAATCCTTATAGGTAACAGTTATGAAAAATAACAATCACTAAAATGCGTTAAACAGCAGATTTTGACTGAAGTAACATTTGTAAAATCAAAATTTCCTTGTTTAACGTTGGTTTATCTATTTACACTCATAATTCACGTTATTTCAAGTCTTTTGTTTCGATTCGAATCCATAGAATGATCATGATCAAGTAGCCATCTGATAATCATTTTCTTTAGAGCTCTTTGCAACAGATGGCGTTTTACTCAATTTGTCACATGAACTGCAGCGTGAAATTTGCTAGGTAGCTTACACACACAAATGCAACTGTTCCGCCAACTCGAGATATTTTTTGTTGCATTGTTATTTCTTGTCCTTGAACGCACGGTGCGATGTCAATGTCATACTCGATATGCGATGTAGAAAATCTATTTATTATCTGTCTGTTTGTTCCGGCTAATCTCTTAAACGGTTGGACCGATTTTGACGAGACTTTTACTGGTAGATAGTTGATGTTATAAGATATGAGTAACTTAGGCTAGTTTACATTAGAAAAATGGTAAGGGTTCCGTGCAAAAAAAATAAAACCCTCGAAAATGAAAAATAATTTCACGCGAACGAAGATCGTGGACACCAGCTAGTCTATCATTTATAAACAGTGATCGGAATAGGTAGAGCTAATGTACCTAAAGTTCAAGGAACAGAAACGAAAAGTGGGGAATTCCTTACGACAATTTTTATTCCGAATATTCTTTTCTGAAACTCGGAAATGTCTCGGAATCAGTTAAGTACATAAAATAATAATGTTATTTACAGTAAACTAATGGAAAAATGAATCATTGTCGTACGTACTATAAATATGTACCTATAACTTCAGTTCATGTTGAAAGGTCCTTCTCTACCTATAAATGGATTTTGAGTGCAAAAAGTGGCGTTTGAAGATAGATAATATGAAAAACTGCTCATAATTTATTTTTATTCTCCGGAAGAAGATAATTCCAGCGATGACAAAGAAAACTCCTTTCCTGATGAAAACTGTACCGATTCAGATTAAGGGACAACTTTCAACATCAACGGAAATAATATTCTGACTGAGTCTTAAGATTGGTAACTAAGTTAATTATTGAGGTTGATTTCTGTTTACGTTTAGTTCCAATAATTGTACAAAATAAATAAATGGTATAAAAACCTATATTTTTTTCTTACCTTGTTAGTTTTGACTATTAAAGTTGGTATGAAAATTAAATTAGCTTCCGCACTTACGGAGTTCAAACGAAGATAAGGAGATTATCTTTATTTTTTAAACAATAAAAATCGTGCACTTTTTTTTTAAACAGAAACAGTAATTAAATTCGATAGTTGTTTTACTTTATTAATTTAAGTTGTACTTAAGTAATGTTCCAACATTCGGAACAAATATTCGGAAAAAAAAAATTGTCGTAAGGAAGTCTCCACTTTTCGTTTCTGTTTCTTGAACTTTAGGCACATTAGCTCTACCTCTTCCGATCACTGTTTATAAACACCGCCATCTAAAATTAAACTAGATAAAACAAAAGTTATGTTTTTCAATTAACGTTTATCACCAAACCTCAATATCATTTATCAAGGATCGGTTAAAAAAGAAGTCAAATAGATACAGCGTTTTTAAGTGTAACAATTGACAAAGGTTTTAAGTAATTGGAAAGAATACACAAAGCTTTTTAAATAAAAGAATCAATTCCTCGGCTTACGCGCTCTACAAACTTGCATCCATGTTGCGATAATGTTTTAAGTTTGTTTTCTTTAGTTATATACGTAATATTTATATTAAGTATCATTTTTTTTCCAAACTTATCGTAAATTATTTTAAAAATTACTGAAGTTACGATGAGTGATAGTGACAGGCTAGAAATAGTTAGACCGAGCACGGCACTGATGCATAAAAGTATTTTCTATTTGACACCAATCATTAAAAATAAACTCTCCAAACTAAGTTATTACCAAGTAGACTCTATAAAGTACAGTTTAAAAATATTTTAGCCTACTGTTATTACAGTTTATCATTTTTAAACGATTGAAAAACGAATGCATCGGCAATTTAATTACGACATTTTTTGTAAATTTAATATTTCTAGATGGCGTCCAAACAAAAAAATAGAGAATTATCTCTATTTTTTTTGGACGCCATTTATAAATGGCAAAACATGTAGTTTCTTTTCATTTATTTTTATGACCTGTATATTTTTGCAAAAGAAATATGTCATATCATAGTAGTATCGATGCCACCTAGTATCTAGGCCGACTCCTAGATGGCGTTATAAAACCACAGTCTGGCAATTAGTGAGCCGCTTGATACTTGCATCTATTGAAAAAATGCGAGGAAGGAAAATAGCCCGCTCGATAGCCAGACTTAGGGAGGTGTCATATCTTTGCATGGGATTGGGTATCTGTACGTAGTATTATATTATCTGTGCCGTTGCATTGTCTGTTCGCTTTAGTGAACTTTAAAATGATAATGTAAACATCTTATTTCTGAGCCCGTTTATTTGCATGCACAATTTTAGGCTAAATTCGAGTTTCACAAACATATACCTATATCTATCTATCATTATATATACGAATCTCCAATAAAGAAAAACACAAGAATAGTTCATGTATACACACAACGTGTTAATTGTATTGTTCCGTGCACATGGATCGAAGGACAAACTACAAGTAGTAGGTAGTAGTAAGTACATATGTAGGCATCACAGCGGTCAACTGTCCTTGGGTGACGCGATGACGGACGGCTGGCTGTGCGCCGTCTACACACCGTAGTCTTTCGAAATTGAATGAAGTTGAATGTCACGGCCGGCGAGTCAAGGTTATTTGTATGACGTTTCACCACAAGGTACGTAAAGCGGCGAATACTTCAAAGTAAACAACCCAGATTAAAAGATCTATCAATACATTGGAATGTATCAAAAACATCAACATGGGAAAACAAAGAGGAAATCACAGAGACTAATTTGTTTGTGCCTTTAGTAAGCTAAAGCAAAGATCATGATGACAGACGATTACAATAGTATTGGTCAATCGATGGACGGCAACTCATGTCCAAAATACAATTTCGATTTCTTAATCGGTCTCAGATCTTGTCAAACGAGTTTGTACGTCACTATAGTGACTGATGGAGGAAAGGACGCACAAATCCTGGCACATAACCGGAGAGGGCAGCGCCGATACGTAGGTCACACGAACATTTGCACGACAAATTTTCTACAAAAATTTTTGGCCATAGACTGTAGGTGTAGTGATCTTAAGAGGAACTTCTTCGTGTAGTCTGAATAAAATTAAATATGAATACAGGAATGGGAATTTACACACACTAGAGAACATAAACTCGGTGCAAATAAATTTGAGAATTTTATACGAATCGTAATATCACTCTTTATGGGATTGAATTGGATTATTGTAATAGCTTCTAATGGATGTTCAATTGTAATAATATTATATTTTAACTATACGGGACAATTATTGAGACATAAAATACGTATACTTAATTGGTTTATATGAAATAATACATACATACTAATATGAAAGGCTAGCCCGTCGTAATTGGCAAACGTAACCTACGCTCTTTACTATCGAGAGATTTTGGTACAGGTTTTGGTTCAAGAATAGCTAAAGTCGTGAGAAAAAGCTTGTGTACCCACCCAGACAACAATATTCTCAGTCCGTACTTAGCATTAATAAATCAATTAGATGAAATAAACCACATGTCATGATGTTAAACTGTAAACAAGTTTATGATATGATTTAAATATTTCATTCAAATACGTCACATACATATATCCGCTTAATTCAATTTACCGCGAATCGGGCTGCCGGCACGGCGTGTAGCAGAATTAAAATGAAAAAACTGCAAGTAAATTGTATTTTTCTCTAATTAGACATTTGTGAACCATGCTAAAATTGGGTAAGTGTGAAAATCGAGAATTTAGCAGAAGTTTCTTAGGCTATTAGGTTCATAAAAAGCTTTACTTTTATGGAACAATCCTCCAGAAATAGTGACATTCTATCAGAAACTACTATCAATTAACTATGATGGAAATGTCTAAAAAACCTTGGAGTAATCCTGTTGAGAGTCCTTCTTCATAGCGTGACTATGACAATTCTAATTGAGTCAGCCCATTTGGCGACGAGTTTGGCATTTTTAGTAGTGTCCATCAGCTCCTGTGATGTTTAAACAGCAGGACAAGCAGGACACGCTATCAAGTGAAGATAGAGTTCTTGTAGAAATTTGACACGCTGTGAAAGCTATTGCCACTTATCTGGGCTAGTTTAGATCAATTTTTATCTGTGACTTATTCGAAATAAAATCAACTGCTTCCTACAAAAGTGCAATACTTACATGGTCAAAATGTATGGAACAGCAGATTTTTTTTAATAGCCGACGAAAAATTTCAATGTGGTTGTGGTGGTATGTGTTCAGAATGATGTACTTGAGTATATGGTTTCCGTTTTCGCACCACTGTCCCTGCCACCCCGGATACGGTACTTTTAAATAATTAAATTTTTGTCTGTCTGAAAGTTTCCCAGAAAACCATGCAAATATTAATCTATACAAATTAACAATTTTACTGAATATCTGTCATAATGTTCCGGCTAATCTGCGAAACGGCTGGACCAATTTTGAAGGGACTTTTGCTGGCAGATACCTGATGTTATAAGGGGTAACATAGGCAATTTTTATTTTAGAAAAATAATTAGGGGTCAATGCAAAAAATAATTGACATTGTTAAAAAAATCCGATTCAAATAGGGAAGTAATATTTTTATAATCGTTTCAAGCGAAGGAAAGTCGCAGGCAACGGCTAGTTAACTACAATTAATGTGGTCGTCTGATTAAGGTATACTAGTATTTATTATTTAGTTCAATTGACTTTCAACTAATATAAAAAAGATGGGCAAAAGAATCACAAGTGAACTCAAAACTGAAAAAAAAAACGAACATTGAAGAAAAAATAGAGAAGCAGAGACGTTCTGCGAAAACCCCTTATAAATTAAGACAAGATGATCGTAAGGATAGTCTAAATCAAGATCAAATGCTAAGCTATTTTAATGGAATCCAGCATCCCAATTGCCTAACACAATTATAATCACAATCTGGAGGAATTTAAAAAATCTTTTTGAATAATCCTTCTGCTCAAATAAGTGATCCAACATTGCAGGGAAAATTGTAAAATTAACCAGCACAGGAATGATTGTACACAACCACCACCCAAGAATCCTCTCAAAAGATGTGGAAGCGCCAGGGTAGCCCGCGAAATTCAAAATTTTCTTACGTTTTTTGCAATTTGGCGGTCATTGTCAGGCTATACATTGAACAAATTATGATTCGCGGCTGTAATAGATATTTAGTTACAGAATTATAATCATCAATCATTAAAATCATCAATACAACCCTCAAAGTTCATACAACCCCATTGAATGAAATTTTCATGAAATAAGAAATTTTGAATTTCGCTGGCTACCCTGTCGCTACCACCTTAAGAAAGAATTTTCTGTATCGATCACCATAATCGTCAGTCACCTGCCCTTAACACAATTTATTTGGGGTCGGCACAGCATGCCTTCTTCTACAATACTTCTCTATTACTTGTCAACTCATCAGAGACCCCCTTTCTTGCCATATCAGCCTTCACACAGTCCGTCCATCGTTGCTTTGGTCTTTCTCTACTCTTATACAAATCCACATTCATACTCAAAATTCACGACATTTCCCTCATTCTTCCACATCATATGGCATATTCCATATAATATTAATGTAATTTGAATACTTGTTTATTCTACGAGCTATAATTTAGATTAAGTCACTTCACATTTCGGTTTAGCCGGACTCGTGTCGTTCATAAGTAACTCGACGTTAGTTGCGGTTCCAACTCCAGGAAATACCTTCTTCATATTTGTGTATCATTTTTGTACAGACATTTTTATAGCTATCTCTTTAGATTTTTGTCTCTAGCTTCATTATCATGCTTGTCTAACATGTTATTGTAGAATGGCGTATAGGTACAAAAAGAGGGTTTCTGCAGGTTTTGGGTTCTATTCCCAGGTCAGTGTTACTGGGCTGGTAACTGTTATTGGGTTTGTCCATCAGATTTTATTCAGTAGCTGCCTGAAGGCTGGATTGGTACCCAGATCGTGGCAACAGGCTCGCCCCAAGGGTGAAATGAGGGTGGGTGAACTATAATAGGTAGGTAAATTTGTATACGATTCGGGAATACAGGAGTAAAGTTGTTATAGTTTCTTTATCGTTTTGTATGACTTTCAATTCCTTGATTGACGAAGTTTTACTTTCAATGAATCCGTATTATATTAAACTTTAAATATTCATTTTAATTATTCTTTAAGTAGCATTACAATGTCGTTTATAATATTGAGAAAATAACTAAGTATTATTTTCTAGCAGTTGTTTAATAGAGTAAATTGAAGTTCATGTCACAGCTATTGAGCCAATTGGTTTCACTATAAGTGAAAAATCTTTCACTTATCATTTATTGTGAGTATTCAAGTATGTGAGCTTGTGAAATTCACCATGCCTGCACCTTGTAGCAAATAGTTGTACAATTATACGATGAATAGGCAACGATAGCTCCGTATCATCGATTCTCTCATAGTGATACCATTTGCAGGGGTTTCCGAATTCCCGATATAGGTACGTATGTACGTATGAAATGCAAACCGTTATTTTACCGGGTCAGTTTTCCACTGAACGAGGCAAACTGGGATTGTTGGTTTAGTATTTTATATTTAGTCTCCAGTATTTTGAGGTGATTCAACACCGGGTATTAACAATGTCATGTGTGTTGGGCAGTTTTATTTGCAGCGATATTACATACAGGGAATAACTGGCAGTCGGCCGTGGCTTTTGTAGAGGTGTAATAGTGGGTTCTTTTTTATTTAATTTCGTACTTAATTTGACTGGTAAAGTTTAACTTTTTTGTACTATTGTACAAACATTATACCTACATTAATGTTAATAAAAAAAAATATTCGTTATGAAACTGTTTCATATTTCGGCAACGTCTTCAACAGGATTGAGAAAAAAAATCAGTTGTATAAGACAGTCATACATTGTTGACTTTTCTACTATCATAATAATTCATAATCGCTGATAAAATGTCTTTGTCTAGTCCCATTCACCCTCTGATAATAATTGCTTCATGGTGTTAGGCCCACTATTCGGATTTAGGTACTTAACAACTTTCATCTTTTTTTTGACGACTAATTTTTTATTGTTTAGATATTTTCGTGTTCCCACTGTGCAAACACAAAGCCACAACACAAATAGAACGTGAACTTTGAGAGCTAAGACTACATAATACGACTATTGATTTATTATGACCTTACTTGTGTATGACTTACTTGACTATATTCTTATTTGCGCTAAGAAACGCTCGCTCTCGCTTGTTTCTGGACGCTCTTACTCGCACGTCTTTCTACATCGTTCTCACATGTATGTTTAATCTCGACATGAATGATGTAACCGAGACTTTGTAACAACATAATGATTTAAAAGAGTGTCCATGGAGTTTCTTGCCCATTCTTCTCCATAGAGATCTACGCTTTCGAATGGGCAACTACAGTACTTTCACAAGTTATTATGCCCTGTGACTGGGACTGTAGCTTAGTTTATTTTTTGTGTTTTGACATTCAAAAGTGCCTGTAATGGTCTAATTGAAATAAATGCTTTGAGTTTGAGTTTGAAACGAAACAGTTTATAAAGTGAGTGTGTTAAAAAAAACACTTGTCACTGAAATTAAGAATCTACTTACGTAATGTCGTGAAAACCGAATGCGATAAAATATTTTGCGTACTGCCTTTTGTCAGTTTCCATAATAATTGTATTTAAAACTTTTGCCATTTTAAACACATTAGAACTCAAACTCGCACGCGAGCCGAGGACTGAATGCAATGGACAGTCCAACTTCAGGTATTCCGCAACCCCAAAGTTAATTGCGAAGTGCGAGCACCTATGGTGTTCAAAGCTGCTGCAACCAATTAATTTCGTGGTTTACGTCGTCATAATCACCTAGCTAGATAATTTCACTTTAGGCAAGTAAGTATTTAGTATAGTAGTAGGTAGTAGTTTGATTCAGAACATAATTACTAGATTAATTTATTCACTTAGTCCAATTAATGTTTGCTTTATTATACTGACTAATACCCAACAGGCAAAGCCAGACCATCGGTAAATGTTCTGTTTTGAAATGTGCTTCACCTACGATATTGCATTGAATTACATTTCAAAAATTAAAATCGTTTCAAACCGTAAAATTCGCGTGGAACGAAGGCGCGTCAGTTTTTTTTTGGTCACTATTGCACCCCTCAAAGGCGTGTTTTTTAAACTGGGGAATTGTACGTCATGCATACGTGTTACTCTTATTTGCTGTTTCCCCTGTTTATCCATTTGGAGTTTTGGCAGTTTCCGCGAATTATTTAGAATACAGGTAAAATATAAGTAAAAACTTTATCTGTGAGTTTTTTTTTGTGCTTGTGTGATTCATAAAATAAAAATTGCTGACTCGAATATGTAACAGCCGACGGGCAGCCGATTTAAATGGATCTTTTACTGGAGAACGGCCAAGAATCCTGGTGGGCTCGTAAATAGAAGGATTGATGAAACTCGCGTAAAGCCGTAGTGAGACATAGCAGCTGTATATTGCGAACGTGCGGCCTTCCACTGAACTGTGGCCTATAATCCGTATTCCGCCTAATTAAGAACTGACTCACCGGTCTACAAGTAGGTAGGTAGCGCTGAGGTGTGTTTATGTACTGAATCGTCAATTGCTAGATATTATCTACAATAACACGGTGACCAGACATCGTAATCACGTTCATTGCACAGTAAATCATTAACAATTTCTTTAAACGAGTTCTTCAAGGTTAAAACGTAAAGCAAAGGAAGTATTATTTCGGACAAAAATTCAACTAGAATGATCAAGGTCACTAGTCTGAGGTTTTAATGTTTTTTTTGTTGAATATGTTTAGTTAAGTAAACAATTTTTATATATGTAAATAGCTGGGTAAATGTTTTTAAATATCAGGATGATGATCACTATCTTATGTCCTCAAGTATGAGATGATATTATGATGTCATGATAAAAGTTAACATTTTGAAGTTAGTACTTGGCAGATGAGTCACCAAGATTCCATTATTTTAAATAAATATAATATTATTTACTATGTTGGTTTAAAAGTGTCAGAATAAATAGTTAAGTAAAATTGATAAAGATCCTGCGGTAGACTGTAGTTTTTAAAAATCCCTGAAAATATTTGCAAAGCCTACAAAATAATGAAATAAAAGGTTTTAAATACAACTTAATACAATTAAAATAAGAAAAGAAAACAAATAACTTAAGCTTAGAAAAAGAAACACTAAATTAAACCTGGACAAAAATAAACAACAAAGTCGAATAAAAATAAGTCAAAATATCTTAAAAAATAATAAGCAGGGTTTCTTTACTAAGGGCACTTACTTGGTTTATTGTAGTGAGAAGGAGATGTATTATAGAAGTAGCAGTAGACTCCAAACGCAAGGACTATCAGCAAGAGTAGCAGGATACGGGTGGAGAAGGGCCGGCAACGCAGAACCCGGGATCTCATCGTAGAAACTGTAAAAAAACCATTTATTTAAAAAAAATTCATAGTCCTTTAAATTATTATGAAAATAATTTAATTTACTCAAACAAATAATAATAATCCACTGCAAATGTTCCCTATGAAGGCTATGACAACATTCTGCAATTTTATATAATTTGTTTTCTCAGTAAAAAAGTTTGAAAAGAGTTAAACAAACTTTTTAACTCTCTCGTAAATGATAACTGCGTACATCAGCATATTTTTAAAGTTACTGATAAAAATATAGCTTTGTGCTAATTATATGATGAGATTGAGAAAATATGTAGTAAGATTTCATTAAGTACATACTTACATAATTTTTACAACTTTATTTCTAGATCGAGAAAAACGTCGTAAATCTTGTAGGTTTAAATCTAAATAAATTTCCTACATTACCTTTTATTAATTGAGTGTAGGTATAGAAACTAGAAAAATATACATGACGCCCAAAAGGTTTAAATACTTACGCTACTAAGCCTATTTCGATAGAAAATGACCTACTAACTAGCGACGATATTCCACTTCCCATAAATAAAATAATAATCTGAATTTTTTATGTACCAACAATCGAATCATAACCAGCCAGCTACAAGATCGAAAAAAACTTAAAAGATTATTTACCTACGTGAAACGGTCAATAAAAGCAATCCAAACACTAAATCACTATAAATCAGCATCAAAAACAACCCAAATATGTAAAACAATAATTTATGAACTACAACCAAAAGTTCAACAAAAAAAAGTGACAGCTAAAAAATAATATTGGCTCGTCTTAGATCGACTCGGCGTGGATTATACTGTAGGTAAACAGCAAAGATGCGGCAAACACTTCAAACTATTTAAAATAATTTAACTCACATTTTCTATGTCACCACTTTTCAAGGAAACAATGTCCACATTTTATTTTTCGTCAAATGAAATCAAATATTTATTTGACTGTACACAAGTTATCGAATCACGCTTGTATGCGGCAGCTGAGCGCCACAGCGTGCACAACCCTCCGTAATACGGATACAATACCGATTGGCGATTGGCAACGACAACTTGCTCGCTTCAGAGTTGCCAGCCTTGCTCGAAAGAGCTACCAAGCTATATTTTATGAAATATTTGGGAGTTTTTTTGTAAATTATTTTTAATCTCACATCTTATATTTCGTATAGCATTATATACCTACCTACGTTATATATAGTGAGTGATGCCTTTTTAAAGATTGGTTACTTCATTTTATTTTCTGTAAATACTGCGAAATAACACTTTGTAATTTTATGATTAGTTATACTAGTACAAATAACCTCCTCTAAATTCCGCAAAGAAGGCAACTTATGCGCGCCGCGCGCCGCACATTTGCGACTTATATAACTCGATGCGAGTATCTATATCTTCAGTGTCGACCAGAAGTTAGACCCGTGATGACGCTAGCAATTTGGAGAATTCAATATGTATGAAAGTTTGATTGTTACGGTATACTTAAAAAAGACTACCTATGCTGTTAAATGGTGAGGAAAATTATCCAGGATCTTGAACTTTACGCACATTTGTTCTACCTATACCGATCACTGTTGATTACTGACAAAAAAACGAACGTCGGTAATTTTTTATAGTGGCGCCACCCCGAGTGCTAAACCGTGGAAATCTTTACTAGAAGGTTGGTTTCATGCACACTACAAGAGTAACTTATCCGGATACCAGCCGAAAAAATGAATATTCTATTAGTAGAAAAAAGTGGCGTAAAAGTTTGAAAGTTATAAAGTGGAATAATGCACCAATAGCTACTTGGTAATGCTTGTGTAAAAAGATCTAATACATATTTTTTGTTTAGGATCATCATATTTGGGCCGTGTGTTATGGAGTTTTTAATTAACAATAATTACCTGCTCTTTAAACAAGTGTATTCGAATCCCTTCTGAGTTTTGTTTTGTTTCACAGTACTTTGCAGTCTAAAAAAATTAACTTATCATCAGTATAAGCACACCGAGGACTACCTATGAAGTTTTTGATTTGCCGATTTGCTGGAAATAATTATAAATAAAATTAAAACATAAAAATAGTATTTAATAGCTAAAATAAATTAGCGAGCTGGGTAGAAGCAAACAGAACAATTATTTGTATGTAGTAAATTGCCCATAGGCTGTAGCTATATCTATATACCTAGTAGCTTATCAGTGTAGTGGTAACACAATTCAAATACTCAATGTGTCGCAAGCAAGGAAGGCGGTGTATCGTGTCATTAGTCTTACTTTGTTTGACCAATTAAACATGCGTTATAACGAGCTCGGTAATACCGGAATCAAAGTCTCTCATATCAGCTTGGGAGGCGCGTCGTTCAGTAACATCTACGGGTAATTATACTCATCTAATAATGTAAATAACAGACTTTGTTTTCTTTGCTTGTGAGCGGTGCATTCTCGCTTTAATAGGTCCGTTAACATTGATCATGAATCTTGAAATGTTAATAATAAACTGGGGAAGCTCATGCTGCTCATGTATATATTTACCCGAATGCGCCAGAAGGAGGGTTATGTTTTTCTAGAGTTTGTATGTATAATTGTTTGGCACGCTCTGCGGCCTGAACGGCTCGATGGATTTTAGCTTGAGTGGTGTCGTTAGATTCGTATTTACTATGAGCAGTGAGAGTGACACTGGGTATATCATAATAAAATAAAAACAAAATGGCGGATTTTTGGCGCCAAAGCTTCAAAGATGTCGTTAGATTCGTTTTAATTCTGAAACTGACACCGGGTATAAATTTTGAATCAGAACACAACATAAGCTGGGAGTACCTCCACGCGGTGAAGGCGGTAAAAATTTGTTTGGCTAATCGTCTGCGAAATCTTTCACATTTGTAAACTAAAAAGCTGGAAATAAAATAAAGTAATTAAGAAAACCCGACTGCGGTAAAAACTTAAGTTAAAAAAACACTAAAGAACTAAGAACAAGCACATTTTAAATTTAAAAAGTTGGAAGCAGGCGGGAGCCATTCAATTTTAATATTTTCAAACTCAAATGTTTTTTAGTTTTTTAAATTACTTTTTTTTAAATTCAAGTTTGATCCTCTAACGGTGGCAATGACGAATTGTCTAGACGACCGGCTCTTGTAATTGTAACTCCGTTAATGTTTGTTTTGTTCCATATTGGCGTCTATTTTTAACTCGACCGAGCGATGCGGCAACTCGCACGGATATCTTTATTTTTCTTTATAAAAGGAACAGATTTAATGTCTTTGTATTCGATTTTCTCAAACAGCTCGAGCTCTGCCGGGGTCAAGGCCGTTTATATATGTAGATCGTTGACCTGGATTACATATGTCGCGTTACGAACGATTGCTCGACTAGAAGAATTTCGACACACCATTCTTTAACTCCTACATACGCACATCGCACCAATAAAAAAATTGGAACTTTGTATAATAAATAATGTTTGTATTCAGTCACTCATCGACTGTTTCTGTCTGTTTATCCAAGGTTTATTTTGTGACCAATAATAATGAAAACTGCATAACATACTTTTTGTTATCTTCGAAAGTAGAGTTAATAACAACGCTATTATTTAGGTAGGTAGATATGTTTGCAATAAACAAAGTAATCGTGATAACATCGCGTTAGCACCTAGCGTATGTTTACATAAACAAATTATTACTTACGACATAATTTTATTATGTAGGTACCTACCTATTTAGACCATTTTTTATACCAGCTAGGATATTAAAAAATCTTTTGAGGACACAAAACAAAAAGTCTTCATCTAATCTTGATTTTTTATCGCTAAGTGGTAATATGTAGGTACCTATTGGCTCTCGTGCGGGAATCGAAATCGAACCCGCGACACGCAGCGCAGCAACCAATCCCTCAGCCACTGCGTCAGTCAATTCCTACACTCAGTGTTTTGATAAGGGCGTAATCTGTATAAGACCATTATGTTGTGAATAATTTATTTTTCCACGGTAATATTATTGCGAATATCTACAGGTTACGGATAGGTAAGAATGTCTAGGTACGTCGTGAACTAACAATATTTCTAGTTGACAAGCACCTAGACAATTCATATTCCCAAACTACCAGGTACGTCTAGGTAGGTACTACCACGTTCACTGAAGGTCGACTAATTATTGTCAAACTTATTACTCAGGGTCTAAGGGTGATGGTCGACTGTCAGTGAGCGCGGTAGAACATAAATGATCCCAATTTAAGTAAACCCTTTGACTTTGACATCAGTCCACAATTTGCATGAAACTGGAAATAGATCGAGAGATACCTACATCGGTTTTATTGAGTCTAGTAGCTAGACAAAATAATTATGTAAATCACATAGCTGTGTTGGGATTCGGGTCGGTGTCCGCAACTCCACATCCAAAGAGCGTATGATTACGAAGTAGTCATACTTACATAATTATATCAATATAGTAAATTGCATAGTACTCGCAACCGTCGTGCGTATTAACCGATGTATGAACGTGGACGAGGCAAAAGGAGTTTGTTCTGCCTACCCCCATAGCAAAAAGGCGTGAGTTTATGTATGAATATTAATAATCTGTCGTCCCTCCATGTTTTCTGTTTGCGTCACCCGGCATTGTCGGCAAACTCTAACAAGCTACCCCTCTCTCTGTCCTGTTCCACGAGGCTGCACTCTGCAACGAGCAGGTGAAAACAATTATCCAACACACGACAGTCCCGTCATTTCGTCAACGCTGCGTTTGGCTTTGTGATGTTGTTATTGAGTATTTCATGAAAACGTCATTCAATGGGATTAAATTAACTAAGAGGGTTGTATTGATGATTTAAATGATTATAATTCCGTAAAACAATATTTGTTCGGTAGCGAATCGTATTTTTAACAGGCTTCAAAAAAAGGAGGAGGTTCTCAATTCGGTTATATATTTTTTTATGTTTGTTTCTTCATAACTCCGCCATTTATGAAACGATTGGAAAAATTCTTTTTTTTTTCATGTGAAAGGATTGATCCCATAAAAAAATCATCAAAACCGGTTTAGTATTTTGGTTTTTAAATCAAAATAGCTGAAAAAATAATCACATCCACGTAAATGAAATTGCGAACACTTCTTAGTGTCCTGTATTACTTCATCCCTCTTACAAAGAAAGAAATATCAGGAAAGAGAGCTCGGGTACCTAATACGGTCTACTGGCCACTGACTGTACCTACGCTCTTACAATTTCTTACCTGGATTATTTTTGTTATGGGATGCAGGTCTTTAGGACTGAAATTAATAATAGTGGGGTTACCATGACGTCTTAATGCAGGAATGTTTTAGTTCTATTTCGAGAGAGAGATGGCGCTAGACAGCTGTCCAGCGCCTTGCGTTTAGCCCAACAACCATCTAAGATTACATCTATTATTGGTATGCCATCATTAGTAACCCTTCCTACTTTTTCTTGGTTGACTATGGTGCCGAACCCGTTATACTTACTATTTACTCTCTCTCATTTTCTGAGCCCTCACCCTCAGGTACTTTTAACGTTGTAGGTACTTTATTTAGTTTTGGTTTCATATTTCTTCCCATTTTTATTTATAAATAATAAAAAACTCGTCACAAATAGAAAACGATACGTTATAGGTACTGTTCAATTGCAAGAATACTCTTTATATCCCTATTCAATACTAATTAACTAACAATCTACCAACTTTTACTATATAAACAATTATTAAAATCACGAAAGCACCGATCTGCAACAAATGTCATTAGTTCGTCGTCGATGAAGTGCACCGAGCGACTGATTAACTGATTTACTAAGCGAGCGAAAGTGATGCAATTACTTTTGAAACACAAAAAAAGAGATGGTCATTAAGTGCGTGCGCTCGGAATTAAACGACGTATGTATGTATGTGTAAAAACGAATTTTCTCCATTTTTAATAAAATAAATAAATAAAATTTAAAAGTACTTTGAGTAAACTTTGATATGATAATTCTCTATGTTTTAAAGTAAATTCCATTGAATAACTCTTAAGCGTTACGCCGTGTGTATGATGCGTATGTTGAAAAAAGTATCTATAAAAATAGATAACTTTGCAAAGTTTTTGTATCGAGAAAAAATCATTTAATCGTGTATTCCTTTTAGAGTCAAAAACCATATATCAAAATGTTAAATGCCGATTCCACATACTCAACAAGTTACACGAAATAGAAAAACCACATTTTTTTCAATATATCACCTTAAGGCGTCGTGGTAGGGCCAGAGTGGACCGGTAACTTTCTATCGGCATTTTATCAGCCATGTCAAAGTTTGCAGTACATCCATAGATACTCTTATCATGCAAGAATTTGCATCACGAGAATTATGCACGTTATTTGCCACTTACATACTTCTTATATAAACCATGTAATCTGACGCTTCAAATTACATAGTTTAGATAAGAAGTATGTATATGTATAGTCCATTCTGATCTCTACCTGAATTTCTGAACTGATAAATTCTGATCTAAATTCCAACGCTTTATCAATACTTATATATATCTAAAGAATTGATGGAATTGGAATGCCAATTTGATGATTTGGAGGGAAAGTATAATATTAAAACTTTATTTTCTTCTATTCATCAATTAAACTATTAAACTCAATTCTTTAGATATCTTGGTATTAATAAAGCCTATTTTTCTTTTGAGTCTTTTGTCCCATTTGATTAACTCTGATTCTTGTCTTTAGGTACATATTTGTAAAATATTAATACTTATTCGTATTTATCTTGTTTTAGATCATATGACGAGGAAAAAGGTGTGCAGTTAATAAAAGAAACTCTCAAATGCGGCGTTAATTATGTCGAAACAGGACCCTGGTATGGCTCGGGAACATCTGAGCGAACTTTCGGAAAGGTAAACCGTAATTTATATTAGACTAATGACATTTCGATTTGAGAATATTGAGATGGACGTGTGGAACGATGAGAATGGATAAAGAAAGATACCCCATTGATCTAGTAGACGCAAGTGCAGTTGCAAATTTTATAAACCGTTTTATACCGGTTTATTTAAGGTCCTGGGATCGATTCCCGGTTCGGGCAACTTGTTATTGGGTTTTACGTCAGGATTTTCTCTGTAACAGCCACGGAGTCTGGATTTGTGCCTGGTTGATGGCAAAAGGCCCGCATATTTAACTTAACTTACATGGGACTTAATCATAACGGGCGAAATGTGGGTGTACTATTAGGTAGACCTCTGACTAACCCTTCGGGGAGTACAGGCGTGATGTTATGTTATATGACTATAGAAAAAAACCGTGTTTATAAGGAAATTTGACAGTAGCGCCTGTGACAGTAAATAATGTGTGTGTGTATGCGTGTGTAAAGTGATTAGGGAACCATTTGCTTTGGTATTTGATGAAATGAGGAAGGATGAAATACATGTTCCTAAAAGAATGATCATTAGAAATATTGATGTATGAAGATGGAGAGGAAGGCTAAACATGAAATTTGTTTGAAACTTGAAAGATTGACATGGTTTAAAACATTTGTTGCATTGACATTGGCAAATAAATGCATCAACCACGAACAATACCGATCTCGCTCACGAATCCAACTGGTAATTAGCTTATTACCTACATACAAGGTAAAAAAACGTAGATAAACACAGTGGCCCATAGTGACATTATATTGTATCTAAGTACAATCTGAGTATGTCATTAAGTGTATATTTATCTAGTGAATTCTAGTTCCTTAGTAAGTTATAAATAATGTACTTACGTACTCAATTTCACTATGATTACCTAAGTGCTTAATTGTTAAATTATCCTGATAAAACTCTTTTTGCTCCTATCAAAACGAACGCAATACATGTTTTTCTACTCGTTGTCTGTTGTTTGTTGTTGTTGTCGTTGCTGGCTGATCTTTTTCGTTGGTCTGCTACTAAATAGTTTATTTAAAAATGTCAAAATGACGTCACTCGCTCATAAAAATCAGTACCTACATACTTTTAATTGGTATCATACAATGATGACAGACCTTTATCTTTTAACAGGCTCTAGTTGGAGTTCCAAGATCATCGTATTTCATCGGAAGCAAAGTTGGAAGATATGAGCAGGCCACGGAGAGAATGTTCGACTTCTCCGCAGAGAAGACAGAGGCTGGTGTGGACAGAACACTGGAACTCCTCGGCTTGGACTACGTGGACTTGATACAGGTCATGACAATGCGGGCGCTGCCTATTCGCGTTAATACTCTTCCGGCTATCAATCTCCCCTCAGAGGGGGTGACGTAACAATGTATCACGTAATGGTCCCGTGCATGCACACGTAAACTTGACCTTCCTTTTGATAGCTGTAAATAACAGCCACTAGATTAACATCGGTGCATTATTCCATATGCAATGCCAATTGGAACTGACAGCTCTTGTTACGCAAGGACGCACCTAGGATGACTCCGCACGGGAAATTCCAAATTGTTCTGTTATTGTTTCGAGATAAATAAGATGATTATAACAGCAAACAAGCAACTGTGATGTTTTATTAAACTTTTAATTTAAATGCAAAAATGTTGTTGATATTAAAGCATTGTCAATCGATACGGAACTTGGAGTTGAGTTAATGAAATGAGGCAGATAAACAGCGCGTGTAGTGATCAAATATCATTAAGAGGAAACATAAACTGTTTTATTGTATGTATACTATGTATAGGTATTGCAATTTTGTAGGAAACAACATTTTTTAATAACCGAAGAAATTTCTGTGGTAACCGTTTTAGCGTCGGTATGCCTTTCACCCTTTCTAGTAACTCAGTGAGTATTGATTGAATTATGAATAATTGATAAGCCGTAAATCTTGGCTGTCATCTTGAGATCATAGTGGACAGTCTATACCTACTCGCGAGTCTTACTTAGTTTAGGTCCTGTTAATTATTCCTTTTTTTTAGATCGTGAAAGTGTATCGTGATTCGTGAACATTTCACAGACATTACCTTATTAATTAAACATTCGTCCATTTAATTAGACCTGGGAGGTAGAATGACATGCTTTGGTTGCTTTGGTTGCCCTCCACGCAAAACATACGCTTTACGCTTTTTTTTTTTTGGAAGTTTGAAATTGCGAACTCTTAGTACGGGACGCTTCAATATGTATCTCACACATATCCTTGTCAAGTATCAATTTTACATTGTGACTAGAAGTTAGGTATAAAAACATCATACACATAGACGATGAAGAAAAAATGCATATAGCATAGAGAATAACTTTGCTTCGGTTCTTTATGAGTACCGGAAGCAATTGTTAATAAAATTTATATGGAACCACCCCGCGTGAGCTTCTTCTACCAAATGAAAAATATTACGAACCACTTTAATCGGACCAGTAATCGGGGAGACATCGGCGCAAACGCATGAAAAAAAGATGCTGGTGGTTAACAGTACTAAAATCGAATTTAAGTAACGATATTGTTAGTCAAAGGACCCACTAGTAGGTCTTGGGAGACACATCAGTATTCGGAGACCCACCGGTGGGTCTGCTTGGTGGGTCCTTGAAGACGAAGTGTAAACGATTAGGTACACAGGTCGTTTATTCAATAGGGTTTGAGGTTATCTATTCAGTAGCTTTACTTCTTTATAAAAATGTGTAGATATATGTGACTTTTAATTGCCTAACTAACAAGTTCCGAGATGTTAGACCTTTTGGTCGCAAATTCCAAGATGATAGGTCCTTTCTGACGGCATTCAATAGCTACCTTCTTCGATAATATCTGTAACCTATTCTGTCTAACGCACGGCACGAGAATTCCAGATTTTCATTACATTTCCAATGGATTTCCACGTGGGCGGACGACGGCAGAAGCAGGTAGTGATTGGAAAAAACTTTTTTGCAAAAAAAAACCGACTTCCAAAAAAAACACTAAAAAAGTGGGAAATAACTTTACTTTCGGAAGTCGGTGACTATTGTTTGTTTCATTGACTTTTTTGCCACCGACTTCCGAAAGTAAAGTTATTTCCCACTTTTTTAGTGTTTTTTTTGGAAGTCGGTTTTTTTTTGCAAAAAAGTTTTTATTTTACCCTTTTTAGTTATCGCATCACACACAAATCCTTGTCAAGTATCAATTTCGCAATTTCTTTTACTTGGATGACATATTGTTTCCAGCTATTTTGATTTCAAAACCAAACTACTGAACCGATTTCGATGAAATTTCTATGGGACCAATCGGGAAGTAGATCCATTCAGACAAAAGAAGAATTTTTCAAATCGGTTCATTAATGACGAAGATATGAGGTAACAAACACAAAAATTTCCAGCTATTTTGATTTCAAAACCAAACTGCTGAACCGATTTTGATGAAATTTCTATGGGACCAATCGGGAAGTAGATCCATTCAGATAAAACAAGAATTTTTCAAATCGGTTCATAAATGATGGAGATATGAGGTAACAAACACAAAAAAAAAAAAAAAAAAACATACAACCGAATTGAGAACCTCCTCCTTTTTTAGAAGTCGGTTAAAAAAAATGGTAAAAACGTCTAGAATCCCCGATGCACATTTTAGATTGCCTATACATCTTCGTCTAACTAATGTAGGTAGGTATGCATTTAGATTGTTTAGTGTGCGGTTTCCCGTAAAGAATCTAAGTGAACACGATCAACTGGGACTTTGGATGATATGATTAAAATCTCTTGATTGACATAAAAGTAATCATAGTAATGATCAAATCCTGATTCGAATAAAAAAAAAACAGAGGTACCTATATGGTGTTAGAAATACATTGGTTGTCATTGGTTTTGGGGTGTTTCATTGGTTTCATTGGTTTACCCCAACCTAGGAAGAGGAGATCCTCATTCTCTGTCTTGCCATTGGGTATCTTAATTTATGTAGGTCAGCTCAGCAACGCTATGAGTCGCCATCTCAGTAGTTACTTCCTTTCCATCCTTAATATCTTTAGCACAGTCTTAACTTAAGAGATATTCGTCTTAATTAGTATATAATAGAACGTTTAAAAAGTAAAAAAAAAACAATAGGTACTTACCTACCTATTTTTGAGCCATACTTATTCAGTGGTATCTTGTGACTTAGGAGTGCGAATTCACTAAATTATGGTTACCTTTCAAGGATCACTTTTCACTTTCACACATCTAACATAAAATATTTTTTTAAATCTAGACAAAAAGAAATGTTGCATGGTGTATTTAGTCGAACAACTTACTAGTACTATTATGTATCATGCGGTCGAACTAAATTGGTTGATGTACCCACCTAAAGACCTCATCATCTTCTGGGATGGTAACATTATTCACAAACCCTGCAGCCCATATCACTACTTCACTACAGAAAATGCTCATGCACAACACACGAAAGATTAACAAGCGATAATAATTCATTAGCCTTGGTGCTGGCCGCAACTTGCCAATAGGAAGATTGGCGTGAAATTACTTATGTTTCTATGTGGGTACAAAATATACATAAACTGTCGCCTTTCTCCCATGGTGGTAGGTAGAAACTACACAGGGGCGTAGCTACCGCCGTATCAGCCGTATTAAAGATACGGGGCCCCGAGTAAAAAGGGCCGCCGATGAGTAGAGGAAAATAACCACAAAGTCTTCCTATAACCTCATATTGTTATTGATAAGGGGCTCATAATGAGTAATCAATAAAAAAAATACTTATCGCGGTCCAAAAAGGCCCAATTTTTCGAGCTCGCTCCGCTCGCTCTTCAGTAAAAGCTACACATTTAGGGGACCAGAAACCTCAAATTTTTTCAAGCTCACTTCGCTCGCTCTTCAACGGTAACTTCGTTTATTGCGGTTCAGAAAGTTAACATTTTTCAAACTCGCTTTTCGATGAAGACTTGTCCTTAAGCGATCCTCTTAAATTCTCTTTATATCGTTATTTTATAATCCTCCAAAAAGTTTTGATAGCCCTATTAGGACCTGCTGCAATTCTAACATAGGTAATCTTTTTGCTTTGTCCACGTATGTACTTACATACATCGCTCAGGTCATTTAATTATGATCATATAAACACATAAATAAAATTGAAGTGTCTGTTTGTAATTTCAAAATAACAGCTTTTTAAGCGACATTTACTGGCAGATAGCTGATGTTAAATGGAGTCACTTAGGCTACTTTTATTTAAAAAATTTGGGTTCTGTGCAAAACAACCCATGAAACTGCACTTTTATCATTAGGTAAGTTAAAGGTTAGTGAACGTATATAAGCTGAAAAGGTTAAAGGGTACCCAGTACGTAACCCTGTAGCAATTAGTTAGGGCTCATGGGCTGATAAACTTACCCTTTGATATTTTAAATTGCACCGTTTTAACCCCAGATGAAAACCGAGAGGCGCGTTATTCTATGAATGTGTTAGCCATAGGTACAACATACATTGTATAGGTGATTTGGGGATAGTTTTTACTCTGGGGATAGTTTTATTCGACCTATATTAATTTACTGATTTTATCAGAAAGCATTGATAAAGTTAAGTACCTCCTTATTATGTACTTCATATTTCATTTACTGTCTTTTTTTACGCACATACATCTGTCTACGTCTGGTGGTCAAGAGCCACTGTAAACGGACCTAATCCGGACTTTAATTTCACCGGATTTTTGCGATAATCTAATCAATAGTGAAGGACACTTTATTTTAAACCATTTATATCTTCGGATTTAATAAACGTCTTGCTAAATATTTCCTCATTTATTCTCCTACAGGTCCATGACTGCACCTTCGCCCCAGACATTTCGATCGTACTCAAAGAGACCTTACCCGCTTTAGAAAGGACAGTAAGAAACGGCAAAGCCAGATTCATAGGCCTCGCAGACTACGATATTGGTCTCATGAAAGAAGTTATTGAAGAGTCGGATGTGAAAATCTCTTCCATACTGTCTTATGCGAAATCTACCCTGTGTGACAATAGGCTGCAGAATTATACCAGCTATTTCAAGGTAATAATATCACTATTACGTCTAATCAAAATTTATATATCTAGAGCCCCGCTGGCACAAAAACGTGCCAGTAAACAAGTATTACCGTTGAGCCCCGCTGGCACAAATTTGTAGTAAAAATAAGTCTTAAGACTTATTTTTACTACAAATACAGTTTTAATTCGGTCGGGGTTTGGTGGCACAAATTTGTGCCAGCGGGGCTCAACGGTAATACTTGTTTACTGGCACGTTTTTGTGCCAGCGGGGCTCTAGAGGTTAAGCTGGTAAAAATGCAAAGGCACAGCTCCTTAGTTACTAATACTTGTCACAAATCGGGAGGAAACAATTCGAAGAGTTGTGAGACACAATAGCGCTATAAGCACGCGTGGTGGATTATGACTCTGGGCCAATCCCTCTAACAGGTCAACATTATAAGCCAATTTTGCAGCTACTTAATAAGTCAGAGTTCTCTACCACCTTTACTCCGTCAGACTTCAGGAAAGAAGCAAAGCAAATACGTGTGAACTGCCGTCTTCTGGGCTGGCTCGACCGAAAGCCAATCCCGCACAAAAAAAAAGTGTTGGAATATTATTGTATGAAGCCTAGCCTGGCCAAAATATTAAAACCCCTGTTGATGCTTCTTTTGAAAAGTTCCTGATAATAATAAAAAAACGTCATGAATAGGTTGCTTTCATGTTTCGATCGACCCAGTGACCATTATGAATGTTTTAACATTTAATAATTTTAATACCCACCCAGCAATCAACACGTTAACATTTTGGGTAAATGTTTCATTTTACGCTTACCATCATAAGTACACAACACTAGTCGAAGAATATTACAGCCGCAAGGGCCGCAAGCTATTTTTATTATGATCGCACCCGGGGTATGTCCTCGCAAAAGAAAATCGAGTAAAACGACGTTATGATAAGAAATATTTTTAAATATCTCGCATTCCACACAGCGATGCATGGCACGCCACACGCCACCCTCGGAGCTTGCATTCCGGGCTCCGCATATAGCATAAATGCGTCTAAAAGCCTGGGCGGGCGGGGACTTTTGTTGGACTTGTGTTGAGGCCGCACACAAGTCCGACAAAAGTCTCCTGTCCGACAAAGGTGCTGATTTGTTGCGTTATGTATGCGTTTTGCAGATGATTATTACTTAGGGAACACTCCTGTTTTCCCTGAAGGGTTTATAAATATGGTATACACGTGGCAACTTTTAAAAGTGATTTTTCTTACTGTATGGATTGTTATCTCATGTCGTTACAAACAGCATTTCGCATGAGAAAATCGCTATTGAATTTCGCTCCGTGTAGGTATATGTATACATATACCTACACGGAGCGAAATTGCGCCATTTTTCTTTCAACCAACATTGCGCCATTTTTCTTTCAGGGATTGTATTGTTTCTACGCGGAAAGAGCTCTCTCGTCTACGCAGAACTAACTACAACTACAATAAACTGTGACCGCGATCCAGTTGTTGGGAAACTTATAAAATATTATTAGTGACACGAGCCATTTGCTGAGAATGCACTTTTGTTGTCAACTTGCTGAGCCGTATTCAGTGGTTGTATAGTGGCCTATTGATTAGATAGAACACACAACACAACCCAACTGTGCATCTGACATTAATGTCAGATAACATCACGGCTACCAACCGCCAAGATAGGCATTAGAGACTAGTCCAATTAAATAAGTCTACTTCACTAAATCGTTACTAGTATTGTTTATTGAGACTCAATGCTCAAATTAAAAAGTGATAGTAATTTTATCCTGGAAATTCTCTGTAGGGATTTTTAGTCAGGCACTAGATAGATAATACTGTATAAGTTTAAGTATACCTTACCTTTTATCATAATTCCAGTGTAAAGGAGTGGGTGTGATTAATGCGGCCGCTACTGGTATGGGACTCCTCTCCAACAACGGTCCCCAACCATGGCACCCAGCTAGCGATGGCATCAAAGCCATTTGCAAGAGAGCTTCGGATTACTGCAAGGTCAAAATCATCACTATTCAGCTCAAACATGGCCCTGATCCACAACTGGACGTAGATCTTCCCCAATCATTGGCACAAAAACTGAGCAAATATAGTATTCAACGAGTTGTTATAGGCGGAACACAGAAACCCTTGTAAAAAGAAGTAGCAATGAGCGAAGTCGGGTTTGCACAATTGTAGGAATAGTAAGCCTTTCATACCAGCATATTAAATGCTTACTAATATTTCGTATCCGTACCTATCAAACACTTCGAACGCTACGCCCGCCCGGTAATTCTGGCGCGGGAAATTGCAGGAAGTGTCGCTTGTCGCTCGCTTCTGTCACCGGCAAGTGGCAGTTTGCTTAGCCAGGGATGTTGCGATTTATAGACATAAAATAATAGGGGTTAAAGTATGAAAATGTCGATTTATACTGCAAAAAAAGCTCGTATTTTCCACCAAGATGTAACATATTTATTTAATCAAAATATTTACTGTCATTATCTATACATTGCTGCCCAAGGGCGTCGCCAGCTTTTGAGCTGGGGGGGAGGGGGCAGAAGGGTGTCGAAGGGGATTAATTTTACCATTTTTTTTTTGTTCAGAAATAGATTTTACTAAATCGACTTAGGGAGGCCATTTAAAAATAGGAACCAAGGCTTCAAGAGCGAGCTCAAAAATTTGAACACCCCACCTTGGACAGGTTAGAATTGTTTAAACCTACCGGAGTAACTTGAGCGACTTATAGACAAAGTTAAGATTCAAATGCGATCTCTTCAAAGTTATTTAGGAGTTACTTGATCAATTTACAGTAAAAGTCAAGATTCAGAAGGAAGTAGGCTGCAAGAGCGAGCGAAGTGAGTTCGAATTTTTTTTGACAGTTTGCCTTGGACATTTCAGAATTGTTTGGATATTTCATAAAAAAGACACATGGTCGTCTGAACAGCGAGCGAAGCGAGCTCGAAGATTGTAACACCCTACCTACCTTGTACAGGTTAATTGTTTCCGGTTTAGACCTACCGGAGTTACTTGGGCGACTTATAGACAAAGTTAAGATTCAAGAGAAATGAGGCTGCTAGAGCGAGCGAAGCGAGCTTGAAAATTTTACTTGTTGCCTCGAATAAATTCAGATATGTTATTTGAGATGAAAATGTCCACATTTTCCATTTTTAAGCAACCTTGTCTTTGCCATTACTGCCTATTAAGGCCTCGGGCAAGGGGCTCCTAATTAATTTCAGCCTCTGTATATCGCGGTTAATCATGCGAAAATCCAATAGGAGTGCCAATCTAGATGCAGAAAAAATGAGCCTCTGTGATTAAAGTTTTTTCGCAGGGTTCAAAATGTGTAAGTTTTATGCGGTAGTTAGAGTACTCAGATGCTCATTTTTAGCCTTAAAATATTTTAGTTTGAGATTGATTGTGCTGTACGCTACAATTTATTACGGTAGTCAGTTGGGGCAAGGTCAGGCGAGTACGGAGGATGACGTATGGTTTCTAACTGCAGCTCCGGTAGAGTTACAACGGTGTCCCGTGCAGTGTGAGGTCTTGCGTTATCATGGCGCAATAATGATGAAGATCGATTCACGAGTCGGGGCTGTTTCACTGCCAGTTTCGCCATCATTGTTCAAAGTTCGGCACAGTAAACATCTGCTGATATTGCTTGACCAGACCTGAGAAAGCTATAGTGAATAACACCATGAAGAGACTACCAAACAGTTACCATTACCTTTTTATTGGTAAGCTTTGCTTTAAGGCACTGTTGCGGCGTTTTTCGTAAAGTCGGTGGTTATCGTAAAGAATCCACTTTTCGTCACATGTCACAATTCGATCCAATATTCCTTTCTGTACCGATTAACAAGGCAGAGCTATTTTCAACACGCGTTTCTTTCTGCAGATTAGTCAAATCATGCGGCACCTATTTTTCATATTTTTTATCTTATTGATTTGATGCAAATGAGTCAATATTGTAGGTAAGCTAACGTTAAACCATGCTGCTAATTCCTGGGTAGTTTGACTCGCATCGGCTTCCACCATCTCCTTCAATTGAGCGTTATTCGCCTGTGTGGGCGGTCTTCCACGTGGTTCGTTCTTCAAGTCGAAGTTTCCATTACGAAGGCGTTTAAACCAAAAACGCACGGTGCGTTATTAGCAGTGTCCTCTCCAAACGCAGCATTGATATTGCGAGGCGTTTCTGCCGCGTTAGTTCCGCGTCGGAACTCGTATTCAAAAATTACTCGGATTTTCGAAGTATCCATCTTTTCCGTCTAAGCTGAATAAAAAAAACAATTGAAATTCGAAAATCGAATGTTGCACATTTTTTAAAAGAAAAATCTCATAGCTACGAGTATAATTTAAAAAAACCTTCACTCGAATATCTCACACCATGAAAGTTTAATGTCAATTCAAAGCACGGTTCAAAGTATCTATCTATACTAATACACACATCAAAAGTATCTAGGGATCAACATATATTTTTGCAATAACTTTTCTCCTGATTGATATTAATTAAAATTTTCTTTAAGGATTCATCAAATAAAGTGTTTTCGTTTGTCACAGTAACGATAAACCAAGTCACCTTTGCATTAATAAAGAAATTTGCCATTTTCCTAATAAAGGGATTTTTGACATTTGAACCACTAACATTAAAGTTCGAAAAAAAGACTGAAATAACAGTTTTCTTTAAAATTTTATTGGGTAACTTAAACAGTTAATAATCCGTGTTTCTACCGCGAACACTAACAACACAAGAACATCGGTTTGGCATACTCAAAATGAGTTCATCCAAATCACGCTGTGGAATGGCCGCCCATGTTCGTTGCAACAACAAAAAAAGGTCTTCTTGCGACTGGATACCCTCCATATTCGGCAGAGCTCTTCTCTGTAGCATATCCCATGCATGCTCAATCGGGTTCAAGTCTGGCGACTGAGCAGGCCAGGGCAGGACATTGATGTTAGCTGCGGCGAGAGTCTGTCTTACAACTCTTGCGGTGTGCGGTCGTGCATTATCATGCATTAACTGAAATAAGGGACCGATTTGCACTTGTAGAGGAACGATGACGTCTGATACAATCGTCTCAGCATAAATTTGAGCGTTGAGGTTGCCTCTGATCCAAATCAACTCAGTTCTTCCGCCGATCCAAATACCCGCCCATACCATGATGGTTCCACCACTATAAGGATGGACTTCCTGGCAGGATTTTAATCGCTGTTGGCGTCCAGGGGTTCTCCAGTGTCGTATACGTCTTGTATCCGGTCTCATACCAAAACGAGACTCATCAGAAAAGCACACGAAACGCCATTGTTCTTCTGCCCAATTTCTGTGTTCAAGAGCCCATTGATATCGAATCCTACGATTGTGCATTGCTATAGGTGGTACCCGTAGCGGTCTTCGGGAATGAAGGTTCACTTCATGCAAGCGGTTTCTGACTGTTTGGTCGCTAATTAAGTTCCCTGAAGAGTGATGAAGCCTCACGGCTAACATCATGGCGGTTATTGTTGGAGCTCTTCGAGTTAAGATTTGAATGTATCGGTCTTGTCTCCGTGTGGTGCAGCGATACCGTCCTCCATGGCGCTCAGCCACGGTACCAGTGCTTCGGAAACGTGTCCAAAGTCGACTGATAACACTCTGACTTGTATTCAGAGCTAAAGCCACAGTACGTTGCCGGGAACCAGCTTCTATCATTCCCACGGCTCTGAGCATTTCTTCCCTGCTTAAATGACGTCGCCGCTCCATAATAACGTTGGTTTTAATCAGTAGTAGGGAAACAGTAGCACTAATAATGTCTTCAATGCGTTGTATGTTTTTATAGGGAAAAAATATTGACAGCTTATTTTCATCTTTTACTCGAATTTGATTGAGAGTTCCTGATTCAAATTATGAAATGCACCAAAAAGGATCCATATAAATTTATAAAATCATAAATTTATTACAAAGCCACATCTCAATCTCAAGAAATCCGCATAAAAATGCTTGATCCCTAGACACTTTTGATGTGTGTATTATAAATGCGAAAGTTTGGATGGATGTTTGTTGCTCAATCACGCCAGAACGGCTGAACTGATCTGCATGAAATTTGGAACAGAGATAGGTTTTAGTCTGGAATAGCACATAGGCTACTTTTCATCCCGGTATACCGATCCCGTAGGTCAATTATCGAACTCCACGCGGGCGAAGCCGCTGGCATAAGCTAGTTACTTTATAACGGTAATTTCATACTTTAACCCCTATTATTTATTTTTAATTTGTTCTATATCAATGTACGTACGATGCTGCTAGTAGGTTTAGGGTTAATTTGGCTTAACTTATTGCTTAGGAATCGTACCTACTACCTCAAGTTTAATCTCTAATGAAATGTGATAAAACCGAACCTAAACTTATGTTGACATACAGACGCCAGCACATCAAGCTACCCGAAACTGTCAAATTTTCTCAATCAACCTTAAACCTAATTCTTTAACAATTAAGTTGAAAATCTAAGATACTTGACAGATTGTCGTCGCTTGATGTGCTGGCGTCTGTAGATAAATACATGCAGAGTATGATCCTTACGTAACATTAATCCCATTCTAGGAACGAAACGTCGAGTTAGCTCGCTTAGCGACCTGGTTCACGCTTAATCAACCTGGTATTGACACAAACATATGCGGTTTTTTCAACGTCGAGCAGCTTAGGGACTCCGTCCACGTACTGGATAACGGGTTGACTGAGCACGAACAACAAGTCCTGCATGACATCCAATTAAGGTGAGTGAGAGAGATATAATAGGTTCCTAGGACCTCCATACCTGCCTACTATCCCCATATTGAATTATAAACCGGCAACATGATCACATAAGATCGTAATTCGACTGTAATTTAAAATTATAATTTCAGATAAAATAAGTTAATCAAATCATGGCACTTAATATGTGAGTAGCATTACAAACTTGTATTCATGCAGTTGATCCATTTGATTAAATTTCATCAAAATACTTTTTGGTTCAGACCATACCTACCTATTATCTGGATATAATATTAATTATGCTTTGCACTGGGTTGTGGACTTGTGGAGGTCTACTAGGTAGTTGCTCCATGTAAAATACAGAATACTTGTATTCAGCTACACTCGGTTAGACTGGAAGCCGAGCGAAACAAAGTAAGGAAAACGGCAGATCAGAGGTACTCTACCATGCTGTAATAAAAAACTTTAAGTTAAGAGGCTTATATAAACACTTTTGCTTTAAATGGCCAACTTTGGCGTTCTTATTCTAAGAAACTGAAAGATTTCGATAACTTTTACTTATTAAATGGTGGAGAGTAGTTATTAGTTAGTTATTAGTTTATAGCGGTCTCCGTTTTCCCAAATTTTTCTAATATATGTAGGTATATATCTAATGTATGTAGGTACCTAAAGCCAAAATTCCGAGAAATTTTGAGATTGTGGATTAAAAAAAGCGGCCAAGTGCGAGTCGGACTCGCTCATGAAGGGTTCCGTAGCAGCAAGTAACCGCCTTCATTATAAAAAAAAACTACTTACTAGATCTCGTTCAAATCAATTTTCGGTGGAAGTTAGCATGGTCTGACTCTTCGAATTGTTCTATCTGGCAAGTATTTTTTAAATGTAGTGTGCGTCTCCACGGCGCGGCGCCCGAGTTTCTTTTATTGTTACACACACACTATTTTTTTTGCTCTTGTATGATTCCTTACATTGGATCTTACACTTGATCACACACACACACACCCGGTAGGTTACATTTGGTTAATGTACATCATATATTTTTTTTAGTTTTATCATTCTATTATTTTAGAAGTTACAGGGGGGCGACAGACATTTTACTACTTTGGAAGTGTCTCTCGCGCAAACTATTCAGTTTAGAAAAAAATAATATGAGAAACCGCAACATCATTTTTGAAGAACTATCCATAGATGGGTTTGACGAAAAAAAAAAATTGAGTTTCAGTTCTAAGTATGGGGAACCCCCAAAATGTATTGTTTTTTTTCTATTTTTGTGTGAAAATCTGAATGCGGTTCACAGAATACATCTACTTACCAAGTTTCAACAGTATAGTTGTTATAGTTTCGGAAAAAAGTGGCTGTGACATACGGACGGACAGACAGACAGACATGACGAATCCATAAGGGTTCCGTTTTTTGCCATTTGGCTACGGAACCCTAATAAACTATTTATTATTGTACAAAAGCAAACGAAATTAAATATTATCTATTCTATTATATATCTATTCTTCTATATCTATACATATAATAAATCTGTAGACGTGTCGTTTCTGTACATTGAAAATATTTAGAAAAAAAATAGTAGGGGTGTTATAGGATAACAAACAGAACCCATTTCTACTATTTTTTGAATTTTTGTCTGTATGTCTGCAGTCTGTGAGTCTACGGGTATGTTTGTTTGTTTAAGTATCACGTGAAAATTACAAAACCAATGTGGTTAGTTTCAATGCACAAGTATTGTGCGTAACTTAGAGAAGGTATTAGTTTTTGTTTAATTGCAATCCGTGTTCTTAATCAAAAGATATATGAATTTAAATGTTCAAGAAGCAATTATCATCATTACTTAAGATACATGCAACGACATCTATTGAAGCAAAATGGTACTAATGAATAATGTGCTCACAAGATCACTTTTAAATCGACTGCCCGAGTTTAAAAAAAAGTTATGATAGCAAAAGGTACCTACTCTATATGGCGCTGCTTTGAAAATCTACATAATCTAGAGTGACTGTTTGATCGCCTTCCATGCATTATATTTTAGCAGCTCAACTCTGTGCTTCGTAGATGGCGTTATGCATTTGACGCCAGTTTCTGAATCGGTGTTAAAATTTTCCATGAATGAACTACGCTCGCGACAGTATGTGGTCGTAAATTTTGATTGATTAATCTCCTAAATCTATATATAAACAATATTAAAATTGTATAAATTCAAAACGATGTTCCGAACTTCCGAAATGGCACAACAACTAGGTACTGCATGTGTGCTACTGTTCACAATTTGCACAAATATTCCTTTTTTTAAACTTTATTTTCACAAATATTCAGTTTTAGGCTACCATTTGAAGACTTCTTCAAGAGCATGAGGCCTAGCGGTTTCATGACCGCTCTGTAAATTACGTGGTTGCAAGTACGAGCCCAATATTAATTTCACTTTCTGTGATTTGTTTGAGTATTTTTTTGATGCTGTGAGAGTTCCATTTTTTTTGTATCGAACGTTTGTATTTCTATTTTTCTTCAACAATTGCGGCATAAAGTAACAGGGAAGTATGGAAGAAGAAGACATGCCGCGCCGACCCCAAATAAATTGGGATAAGGGCAGGAGAATGATGATGATGATTTCTTCAAAATCCAAAAAGTAGTATAGAGGACAGATTCTGATAAGTTTACATGTTCTTGCTGTAGTATAAGTATTTTTCTTTCTCTATTTGCAAATGAGCGTCTTTTTTAATTTTTAAGGATATTAACTATTATTATTAATTAACGTTTGGTTTGGGACCCAGGATAGATCATGAGTTGCATGTATTTGCTTTCGTTTCGTTCATAAACTTCTTCTTAGCGTGCCGATGGCAGTCTAAATTGATTCCCCTCAGAAATTGACTATGAGTTCCTTTAATACTTAAAACAAAGATGTACTAACAGCTTTTATTTTATATTAACAGTAAGTCAGTTAAATAGTATATAATTTATAGAAGATGTTAGGAATATACTATGACTTCACGTTCCCATGCAATACACCCTGACAATGCCAAAAGAATACGCGGTCACGTGAACGAAGCCGCGAGCACAGCTAGTATATAATCTATACTTATATATAATATTATAAAGCTAAGAGTTTGTTTGGTTGAACGCGCTAATCTCAGGAACTACTGGTTCGAATTGAAAAATTCTTTTAGTGTTGGATAGCCCATTTATCGAGGCTATAGGCTATAAAACATCACGCTGCGACCAATAGGAGCGGAGCATTAATCAAAAATGTTACGCAGATGAAGTTGCGCCGGTCAGCTGTAATAATCATACATATATCTTGAACTAGCGACCCGACCCGGCTTCGCACGGGTGCAATGTAGATACTAATGTTTTCTCTGCTATAATATGCATGTATTATACATATAAACCTTCCTCTTGAATCACTCTATCTATTAAAAAACCGCATCAAAATCCGTTGCGTAGTTTTAAAGATCTAAGCATACATAGGGACAGACAGACAGCGGGAAGCGACTTTGTTTTATACTATGTAGTGATAGTGATTTAGTTTATAGTGGCCTCAGAATTTTGGAATACCTATGTATTAAAAAAAGTGTGCGTTATGATTGTTCCGCCAAGTTATCCAAACAGAAAAAAAACGTCGCTAAATTTGTCGGAACTAACAAAATTCAAGGGAACAAAAACTGCATTGCCAGGCTGGTACGGCTGGTTTTAGTCGAGTAGCTACGTTATAATTTAGGAATTTGACATTAGCTAAACGAAATGCCGCAACGGCCCCACAATAGAGGATCGAGTGTATCAACGAGGTCCTCGCTTTATTATTTGTATGTAAGGATCGTAGCAGGTGGCGTTCTGTGGTTTCTGCCTACCGCCATGTGAAAAAAGCGTGAGTATATTATGTACATATGTATGTATGTTATTATTTGATTTAGGTAAATAATTATTGATACTTTTCTTAAAAATGGTTCTGTATAGGTTTTACAGAATTTTATTTTATTTGTTGATTTTTTGTAATCTTTATATTTTTGTTAATTTTGCAAGCTGTGATGAATAAACATATCAAATTATTAGAATAAGTATACAAGTTTTTATTTAATAATAATAATTTTTGCAGATTGAGCTAGATGTTGTCCAATATAATTGCTAGTCTCCGGTTAGAAGTATTCCCAAATCAAATCGAAATTATGGTTGCCCTGCTCGTAAGTACATTGTATGAGATGATGTATTTTTTGAGATTACACGCGTTGTTCTGAGGGTAAAACGATATGTCAGTCTAATGAGGTTAATCTGTCGAATAAATGGATGTCCACACCGAAATCCTACCAATTATAGATAATGAGCTATCAGCGTACAAAGTAACGTGTCGGCCGCGCGGCCACGTGCTTTTTGTTTTGGACTGATTTCGTCTGTTATACTAAACTTTAGGAGTATTTATTGCTTTCGTTAGTTTTGACAAATTAAGACCTTTTTACTTGTAACAGTTTTACTTTATGAAGTCTTAAGCTTTAAAGAAATAATCAACAATAAAGAAACAACAAGTGCACGATTGCGCGGCCTTATCTTCCAAGGTGGATATTTCGCAAAATATTGATCTAGAGCTTATAATTCTTTTTTCGACAATTCTTGACAAATTTAGTCTTCAATTGACAAAAAGAATTAATCTCTAACCCAAATAGTTGCTGACATCTCAATGGCCGCGCAATCCTTCATGTTACGTTCGCGCGGCCAACTTAAAACCTTATAACTTCTTTATTTCTACTTTGACAAATTTTTGGTTTGTTCCCTTGTATTTTGACAAATTCCGTAAACTTTTTAGCTAAGTTTTTTCTGTTTGGATAACTTGGCGGAGCAATTGTAACGCACACGTAAAAAAAAGCCGTTCAAAACCATAAAATTACTCAAGACGCTCAGAATTAACTTTTCTCCTTACTACATCGACAAGTATAATTACGTAAAATATATACCAGAAACGGTTATTCTGGTATATATTTTATGTTCCTAAGAAATTACATATATATACCGCAGTACAACTTTTTTGATAGGCCTCTTTAGTAACACAGTGCAATGGACAATTCGTAGCCAGTAGTGCTATCTAGGTGCTCATGGCAGGAAGAGTTAACTGTTGGGAACGTGACATCTAGGATAGTAGGGCACTGAAGAAACGCATGCAAACATGCACTAGGCTTCATTTTAGTTCGTAATGTATTTCACAGATGGCGCCACCTGTCATCAATTACATTGTAGCACATTGTTAACATTGTTAATTTGTTGAAAACTAGGAACATTAGTGTAGGTATTATGAAATATTAGATATTAGTTATTTAGATTGGAAAAGTACAGCAACCTTTTTTGGATGTAGGTACCGTGGTAGGTACCTATGTACTATATTATTTAATTTGTTTCTAGATTCTTCGACAATGTGGAACTGCATTGGGACAACGTCGAGTTGCCGGCGTATAAAGCCAAGTTAACTGCAATAAGGAATAATTAAAGCTATGCAAGGATCTTGTAGCGATGTGGCCAAAATGGAAACTTGTGAACTTGATTCGGGTGCCAAAACATTCATATTCGTAACTATTACTATCGTATACTCATTTAAGTCATGTACTTACTACTTACCTATCTATCGCACAAATCTATATAGTGAAATAAATAAAAGAACTTTATACATTTAATGATGGTTTTATTTCATTTAAGATGTTCAAACTGGAATGTACCACTAATGCTTCTTCGTATGGTACAACAAATAAACCCAATATTGTTTATTATGGTGCTGCATGGTTCCATTATCGCGTGGTTATTTCTAACATTTTCGTTTAGTTACAGTCTCCACAGAAAACTAAACAAACCGTCTGTCTGACATTACATAAAACTACAATAGAACAATGCTGCACTTTAATCACATCGACTAGTTACATGTAAGACAGCAAAAATAAATTTTGAAACGTAAATAAGAATAGATAACGTCTAATTTAGATTCACATTTTGAGCATAATACAAACTAAATACATAATATCATCGTACCACAACCAACCGAATCGATTCTCGAATCCCGAAATATTCTTTCATTAAATATATCCAGTATATACAGTATATCCCACTTCCAAAGCCAATTATTATTCAATTCGTTTTTTTCTTATTATGATATTTTTTCAAACCAATAAAATTAATAGCTTATGCCAAATAGTATCCTTTCTAATTCAATGTTTTAATTTATTTACGTAACTAAACCAAACTACGTACCTATTTAAAGTAATTACAATATCAAAAATATGTCTTCCAAACCCAAAAATGTTGATACCTAGAGGCTTATGATGATTACAATATTGCATGGGTACCAGCCTTGTGTGGGCAGACCAATTAAAATTATTTTGCAGATAATTATGAAAATGTTAAGGTTTGATTTTTCCAACACCAGATATTTGGGGAATTTAACATCATGCGCGTCAGCCCCGAAGGGTTAGGCCAGCCAGAGCCTTATCTACGGTAAATCCACATGCCGCCAGCTATCCCAGATCTCATCCCAGGAATGGCTTTCGTTTTTCTTTTTTAATAATTAATAATCTTTATTACACAAGAAAGTGGTTACAACATTGTGTCCCTGACTCCTGTGCTTATAGATGCCATTAAAAAAAAAACCGTCAGACGTACTTTTAATCCCATAATCAAAGACATCTAATGTGGAATAAATCGATCCTTAATGACAGAAATAGATTACTTAAGTTTATTTAACACGTTACAACAACATAGACATTAAATATTGCGCAAGGTAAAGGTAATATATATTAAGTTAATCTTCAATTAGAATTCTACGATATAATCTCTAGTCAGTAACATCAAATAAGCTATCAAAAGTGTACAGACTTGCTCATTTTTTCACGAGCGTTATTGTAGCTCAATATGCTATATTTTTGCGATCAAAGAATACAACATATATTTACATAACAAAATAAATGTCCATTGTCTGTTGTTTACACATTTACTGATATGTAAATCGTCAAAAATTGAGCAAACAGTGATTTTCAAAATAGTTTGAGGAAAGCTTTATTAGTGTTATGTATTTTTGCATATTAAAACAGCAATTATTACAATCGTGTAGATATATTTCAAATATTTATGAGCATAATACAAATTCAAATTAAATAAGCGAGCAAAACCCAAACTCGAACTTGTTTTATCAAAACATTACGCCTGCAATCCACGAAGGGCTAGGCAGGCACCCACGTAATAGGGGGCGAGCCTATTGCCATCAACCGAGCACAAGTCCAAACTCCGTCTGAGAAATTCCTGATGGAAAAACCCAGTAAAAATTAGAAAATGCAAACCCAATAATTTGTTTCATCGTATTTATCGTTAGGTCTGCAGTGTTTCGTTCGCTAATTTAATTCGAACTTTTATAATATGTTTTATATCTATTATATAACAGGTGGCATACCATGACGTCATAAAGCAAGAATGTTTCCTGCTTTATGACGTCATGATTGGCCAGCCAGACATAGTTGGCAACAAGAACACATAAGCTCTCACTGCGTCATAGCTCACATTTATCAGATCTTACTTTTATCATGGCACATAATTAACACCTATCAAATATCCGTACAATAATATTTAAGAGATTTCAAATTACTACACAGCCTACAAACGATGTAAGTACGACAATATTAGGTTATTTAAGTCCTTATATGTATTTCGATTGAAAGCCTATCTGTAGAAAAATAAAGCTTTTCTGCTAATATATGCCAAGCCTACCAGACTACGCATTGCCTACCAATCTGCGTGTAAAGGGTTTTTAAAACCACTCTACGTTTTGATCTGTTTATTATACCATATGTTAAAAACCCTGTCCGATTCGTGAGGGTATTATTAGGTATCGAGATAAGATTATATTTATGTAATCCTTTTTGCAAAACGAGAAAAAAAATACCCGATGAAAATTTAATAAAATATACTAAAATGAGGAAACATTCATGGCAACACAGGGGCGCGGGCGGCGAAAATCCGGTCGCTTCTCGGGTAGTGACGTCTTAAACAATCAATAATTCACGATCGAACATACTTCTGCCGAAGATGGTGTTGTCACGTTTTAAAAGTTTGTTAGAATTTAGGGAAATTGTGGTAATTTGGGTCAAAAATCATGCATTTTAAAATTCATTATTTTTTCACTTTCATGCATATTTTAAGTTTTTAATTTAATTTTGTTATGTCATTGGTATACCTACCTATATGCCCCTTGCGGATCGGACAGTTTTCTTTTCTTATTGTATTGTACACAAATGAAGGCTGACTCTCACCAACTTCACGTTTACAGGGTTGTTACACACTGTTCAGCTCGGCCTGATTCGGCACTGCCCAGCGGCAAAATAGACATTCGATTTTGCCGACTGGCCAGGCCAAGCCAGGCCAGTCAACCCGAAAATGTGGACAGCACCCCTAAAGGATATCATGAGTTAGTGTGGCTGTCCGTCAGGATTCGCATTTTCTCATAACTTAATTACATGTTTCCATTCGCTTAGACAAAACCATTACTAGAGCGAATCCGGACTTTTAAGCCCAGTACTTTTTGATGTTTCTGATTTTCATGGCGTCATTACACGGAGTATAAAATGAAACCACATAAAATGTTATAATATAAGCGTTGCTTGGTGTGAGTGCCTTTATTTTCATTTCTATTAATATTTTATACTGGTAAACATACAATGTTAGTTTTTAGTACAAAAAGTGCACTGGACGAATAAAAAAAACTATTCTTTTAATACTTTTATTTCCTGATTATTAATTAGCTTCAGTTCATAAGATTATAATTAACCATAAAACAAAAGACTTTGATCGTTCACTTACTTTGTATTGTTTAAAGTTTGTTTTTATAATGTATATTTATTAAAGATTTAATATTAGGTAATTAGTTGTAATCACAGTAGTTTTTATAGAAATAAAACATTATTTGTACGCTTTGCAAGGCAGCACATAGTGAAACATAACTTTATTGATAACACTATGTACTTACTTTTACTTATGTGTCACGAATAAAAATATTTGAATTTACATAATAGTAAACAACACAAAGAATAATTTCTTTGGCCCTAAATCTTCTTATAACTTATTCATTACTAAATTTTTATTCACCGTTTTGTCTTTTGGAATTTTGAAGTGCTTATAACATATTAAATTTATATTAAGAGACCTATTACAAAAAAACGCGAAATTGCAAGGTTTTCTCTTTGAAATTGTATGTTGTCCGTTCGTTGTTTGAAATAACAATTACTTGTTAAAAATAGTTCGTTTCCTCTACTACAATAATAATAAAGCGAATTTTAGATAAATTATTAATTTATTCAGTAATAATCATTCTCCCAATGCATGTTTAGACAAAAACTCACGGAGACGTGATTTGGGAGCTCTAATTTGTAGATTCTATTGAATATAGACCATTAAAATATTTTTTTTCATCTTACAAATATCCCCTACTTCAATAATGATTGAATAAATTTTCGTTATATGCCTTTGTTGTAAAGAAAAATAAATGGACCTAATATTTATAGCAGATTTCTGAGTTATCGGGGCTTGTTTGCAAGTCTTTTCGGTCAATAATTGAATTAGGTCAATTTTTGCCAAATTCGCTTTATTATTATTGTAGTAGAGGAAACGAACTATTTTTAACAAGTAATTTTTATTTCAAACAACGAACGGATAACATACAATTTAAACGAGGAAACCTTGCAATTTCGCGTATTTTTGTAATACGCCTCTTAAAATAGTCTGCCTTTTTGGTAGAATAAGCGGCTTAAAGTTTTAAAATAGCATGTTCTTAACTAAATATAATTATGTAATATTTATTAGTGTTTTAAAACGTTCCAGCACCAGTACTTTATTCTTACTAACGTAATGCCCGATTCACATTGGAACTCTTTACAATAAAACTTATTGCTTTACAATAAGGTTCTTATTATCAGAAGCAAAATAAGTGTGAAAGAATATACGGGCTCAGCCGTCATGGTGATGGAACATGTTAAAATTATACAAGGACCACAAACCAAAACTATTACGCTTTCACGTGATAACTAATTGAGTGTAAAAATTATATATTAAGCTAATAAATAAATATTATTACGTATAAACGGCTTAATAAAATAGTACACTGTGCTGCAATACAATTACTTACCCTAAAATAATCAATAATAGGCCTATTTTACAACGTACTTTTTTAAATTTTAATTGAAGTAACCTTACAGATAATAATTAGCGTTGAATTTTCACAGAAACATAAACAGAAACATTATGGGTGTGGTACTTAACTATTTGAAGATAATTTACAGCTATTGACTATTCTGGTTGAGAAATCCACTTAGAAGCATGTTAAGGTAATTTCATATTATAAGAATATGATGAAGTAATGTGCAAACAAAATTACTTCACATGATAATAGAAATAGGATCTCATTATTGATTAAATTTTTAAGTATTCCAATATAAAATAATATTTAAAAATAAGAAAAAAAAAATAGTAGCCAACCGGTACCGGGAACAGGGTCCAAGCTATGCCGCGGTCAGGTCTCCAGAGAGAGGGACCTCCTAACAACACGAGTCCTGTCCAGGAGTACCGCTTTCTGAATCCAGCTGCATAAGAGAGCCTACGCAGGTGTTAGTCGAGGCTCTTGGCAAGTAAGCTATCGGCTGAATCGACTAGTGGCACATTTTTTGACATCTATTCGTGACGTTGTCAGCCTTCGGCACTCTCTGACACTAAACTCGTAATACTATGAGTTGCCTTTGGCGTTGTTTTACAATCAAATAGAGCATTATTGTTTAACATCTTCGCTCTAGCAAACGAATAAAATATTTATATATATTTATATATAAAAAAAAGTGTATTAAGCTAGCACGGGACGCACAGAAAATTAATATGCTACACAGAAAATTAATATGCTACAAAAGAACAACAAATTAACGACGAAACGAAAATATAATAGATTTTATACAACCTTAAATGTACAGCTTGTATCTTTGCCTTTAGGTTTCATTTTTGGTATAGTATTTGTTCAAACAGTTAAGTAGCATTATTTCCTTTACATAAAAAAACACTACTATCTAATAAAATTGACTAAATACAACAATATTGCTCTGTTTCATTAAATTATATAAATTATACATAACATGTTGTATAATTATTAGAATTACAATTATATCATTAACGTTAACTTAATAAACGAAATAATTATGTATTCTGACTATTCTATACCTTCTTATAGGTACAGATTTTAAGTATTTGTTTCACGAAAATAACCAATATAAATAAAATATTGACTGGTTACAAATATATTTTGACACTCATTGAATATTTACATATAATGTTAACTCCTTATAACATTGCACACCTAGGAAAGAATGCAAATATTTAAAGAATTCATTTAAAGAAAACAAATCCTTCTTTAAATAAAATTAAGTGTAAAAATAATCTACGAAAAACACCGTAGTCCTAATAACTGGATTAAAATCCAAAGCCTCGTGAAAATCTTTCGCTTGTCCTAATTATGAATAATTTAATTTTGTATTGTATTGTATTACGGGCTGGTGTCCGCAACTCCACGTCCAAAACGCGTATTTCGCGTACGGAAAATTGATTAAATTTCTATCTAACATCACACTGGATTATAACGCTAAACTAAATTAAGAGGATTTTCTATATATTTCTTCTTTTATCAACCCTTATTAATTAGCTAAAGTTATTATGTTGGGACCAGCCAAGCTACAAAACAATGTTGAACATGTATTTATATTTTCCCATTTAAGGCACTCATTTCATCACCGTGCAAGAAGTGACTAGCTATCGACGATTTCCTTGACCAAGAAATGTACAAAAGATTGTAAGCTCCGTGTAAGTAAAAGACATTATATACAAGGTGTAAACGGACCCTTCACGAAGCCGTCAACCAAGCATTCTGTACATCAAACTAAGTAACTCTACGAAAAAATTATTGCTGGGAAACGACTTTTTTTGGGAAGTGAAAAATCACCTTTTACTGTTGGACTCAAAATAAAGCACTTAAAACTTTGTGCTGGTGTATGCAATGAATAGTACGGAGCTTGTGGAGGTATTTAATGTTACAATATTTAAAAATTGTATTGAAAAGAAAAGCTTTGACCCCCAATATCTCCGTAACTAGAATGTTCCCAGGTATGGTCTAGAACAAAAAAAAAAAAGATCGCAATGGCGGAGAGACAAGTTCCTTTGGGTTTCGTTACTGGTATTTTTACACCCTGTATATAAATATGAATAGTTGCTCGCTGACTATCCACGCCGCCAGCAACTAAGTATCAAACTAACAATAGGTTAATTGTCACCGCCAAACAATTGACATTCTCTTCATAAGATGTCAGAACCGACTTCCCATAGATTATGATTTTGTATGGCAATAGCAAATTCTGACGTCACTGTTTTGTAAACTGATCAAAGCAACAAATTTTACAATTAATTGAAGACGAATCGGATGGTCATGCCTCATATAAAGTTTTAGAGAAGTCGACTTGAAATTATTGGATATTGGTGTCAACTGCCTAATTCCCCCCCTCCCCCTTCGCTTTGATTCGTTCTTGGTAGGTCTACTTGCTAACCGTCGGCGATAAGATAAGTGCCTAAATACGACAATGGGAAATAGCTACTGACTATGATTGGTCAAATTACAGAATCATAACAAAAATCTGTCTCGAGATATGCTACCTATCGAGTTTTGTCGTAGTTATATTAATTAGTACTAACATAAAAGAGATTCGTGAGATATTGCATCTCTTAGTACATAAGTTTCAGATCTAGGCCAGTTTTAACTATCTGTGTTTCACTACATTTAGATACAGTTTGAGATAAACTCGCCCTGAAATATAAAGCTACTAATATCAATCTGTACTCTTCTATTTTCACGAGATCACCGACTAAAATTTTCATAACACAACCATATTAAAAAAGAAATACATATATAAATGATATATAACGTCTTTATGTTCCGAAACCGCAGCAGTTTAGAATACTAAGAAAATAATTATGTTTTCTACGTGGACTACAAGTCTACAACACACATTATGCAAATAAAAGAGCAGAAAAATATTAGAGCCCACTGTACTGTTTACAGATAGGTGTTTAACCTTTTGACCGCCATGGTCGGCTATAGCCGACAAATTAAAAAGTGCCCAACATGCCACCGTCGGCTATAGCCGACCATAAAACGACATTTTTCAAGTGGTTTTCATCTGTCGGCTATAGCCGACCGTGGCGGTCAAAAGGTTAAACATGCTCATTATTATTTACTCAAGGAAAATCACTTGTTTTGATTACTATCCTTTGTAATAATTATGTATATCTATATTAATATTTAGAGTTTGTTTGTTTGGTTGAACGCGCTAATATCACTTTATTACTCAATTTTTTACGATATCATAGTTTATGAAAACCAATATAAAAGTAAAAGTCGGAACTAATATTTTTTAATAGCTACCCGTCTGTCTAGTGAATTCTATAATCAAAATTGGCAGCCACATTTTACGTACATAAGTAGTTAAGAATAATAATAATAGTACCAGCCTGCAACTGTCCCACTGCTGGGCAAAGGCCTCTTCTCATACAGAGAAGGCACGAGCATTGATCACCACGCTCGCTCAAGACGGGTTGGCGATTTCAGACCTATATTAATTATAAGTCCAGGTTTCCTCACGATGTTTTCCTTCACCGTTGTTTGTGAAGTCCAAGATAAACTTAGAAAAGTACTTACATATGAATTGAAAAAGCCACATTGGTACTTGCCCGGATTTGAGGCAAAAGGAATGTGGAAGTATCATAGCGGGTGGTGTCCTGTCGTTTCTGCCTACCTTCACGGAAAAAGGTGTGAATTTATTTATGTACATATGTATGCATAAAAACAGGTGGTAAATAAGTAGGTACTAATGCTTTCGCAAGATTTGGTAAGTTTTTGCCCTTTTAGGCCTTAAAATTTTGTGACTTAAAAAAATTGTATAAATACGATAGATTTTTATTTTTCATAAATAAACGTTAGTTTTTCTTGTTTTCTTTTGTTTATCAATTAAATTCTACGTTTGGGTTCTATGAATTAATATAAATAATTTATTTAACTTTCGGTATAATTAGCATTTTTAAGCCTGGAATGTGTGTTAAGTATGGCTTTTCCTTTAAAACCTTTTTGTAAAGGCGGTTGTTGAAATTTTGGAAATGTTGCTAAATTGGGAGCAGTCTTCTTTGGCCTAAACCCAACTCGTTGCAAGCAGTCTTCTACGACCTAAAATCACTTTTTGATTATTAATTAAGTTTTTTTTAAATATTTTGCCACGGACGAATATTATAACTACTTTTCTCGAGTTATTTAACTAATAACTTGTATTAATTGTCATTTGACTTAATGACTGCGTTAGCCAGCGAAGTTCGCGTAGCTCCATTATGAGCCAAAAAATATTTGTTAATTTTGGGCATATTCAACAATATCAAGAATAAAAGTTTCTAGACAAAAAGTTTCCTTTGTCCCTTCCTCTTTGTCTTAGACTCGGGAGTTGTAATTAGGGCTTAGTTTGATTCCTTACAGTTCTATATTTTAATCCTTGTTTTTGTCCTCCTTCCTTATTTTTGTCCTTGTTAATAAAACTACAGTTAAATATCTAATCTCCACTATAACGGCAAGCCGAAACAGCTTCAGTAAGAATAAAGAAAGAAAACTGGAAAGCTCCCTTTTAATTTTTTATTAGAGCGTAGTCGCCAGCCGGTAAGTACTAAAATTAATAATTACAGTGCATGCACTGCCGAAGGTTTTAGTGAGAACTAGGTTACGGTAATTACCTGGCTTCAGAAGGTTAACTTCAGCTGCACCGCTCATTGATCGATACACAGAGTAAATGTTTGTTCACAAACATTTAATAAACTAGTTTCCAATGAAACCATTTATAAAGGTATATTGGAAACTAGTGAACACTAAGTCAATAAACATTCTTATTTATGAATCAATAAGGTCTAAGTTCTTTAATATGGAAAGTTGCTTTTACCCGTCTGTGGTGGTATCAATTCCTTATTTTCACATTCATCATACAATCATTTCCAATATAAAATTGCTTCGAGTCTCCTTATTTGTGGCCTGGCGCACAGCGCAAAACTCTCATAAAATAACTTACCATAACATCACGCTGCTAATCTCCGGAGGGTTAGGCAGTGGTGTGCCTATAGCACCCTCATATATCACTAGGTATGTTTCAAGTTCCGTGTTACGGGTGTTGAGTCTATAACTATCTACCAGGCACAAATCGAGACTACTTGGTACCTTAATTCCTTATAGAATAACCTAATATCTCATAAAATAAGACTGCCTCAATCACAATACTACTACTCAGACTATTCAAAATAAATTATATATATATATTAATAAATAAAACTGAAAATTTTATCAATATGCAAAATAAGTAAAATAAGTACCTACTAACAATAAATTGAGCATGCCAATTATTACTATTTTGATACTCGGTTAAAGACTGAAACGGATACAAACGACGTCATTTATTCATTTGTCTTCTACTCTTTATCTAATAATGTTTAGACTATACCAAAGAATTAGATAACATTGTTATTTCCTTTTTTTCTGATCTGCTACGGTACGGTAAAAAATTAAAATAACGTACATTAAGACGCTTATTCAAAAAATTACGTACTAAACGGTAAATTTTAGGCCAGTGCAGACGTGGGACTTTTGCCGAACAGAGATGCGTGCTCCCACAAAATTCTCTCGTCTACGCCGAGCTTAAACGGTATTGCCAACGGATTTTCCTCAGGATAGGCTACTATTGTAGACCTCCTGAGGTTTCATATTGCGTACGGTTCCGTATTACATATGTCTTAGTTCCATTATGTGAACTCACGTACGCCATGCCTAATCGAGAAGTTTCTTTCAGTAAACTTACAAAGTTACCGTATTTAGGGAAATTATCGAATTTCTCTAGATTTATTTTAAGAGATGGCTTCTTATGTTTCGCAGTTTTCGTATGCCAGACTAGTACTTTTGAACAATTGTCGGCAAGAGGTTCTATGTCGTCTAGTTTTAATCCTAAGCTGACTAGGAACCTGTCTTCTTCGTGTCCCGCGATGTAGGGCATGGAGGCGGAAGGCTTGAGGTACTTGATGTTGACAGCGAAGCCAGCCATGTCCACTGGGAATGTTCGGGAGCCCGGCCAGGAGTCGAAGAAGGCCACCACCTGGAATTTCAGACGCGATACATGACATATATTACAGTATTCAATGACATGGATGGTTATACAAGTACTTCATTGACAGAAACGGCGGAAAGATTGGGCAATGTCGGCTGACTCGAGGGGCCCCGCGTCTCTAGTTATGTATCGCAGTAAAATCTAATCATGTACCTATTTATTTGATATAACTCAAAACCTGAAACTATTTTAAACCTGTTATGGTAAATTAGGTTACTTTTTAGCAAAAACAATCTTCTATAAAGTCATGTCGATTAGAATAAATGGGGCACAAAAAATAAATACGAAACTTCTTTTAAAAACACCTGAAAAATTGTACAACTTACCCGGCGATGTCTTTAACATGTGTAATAGCCACATTTTGCCTACGTACTGTTTAAAGTGTGACATGCAATTAGGGTTGCCATCCGTTCAGGTTACCCCGGATTTGCCCTAGTTTGGAGGGCGTCCGGGAGGAGTTTTAAAAAGTTTCCGGATAAAACCTTGGTATCCTTTGTGTCAGGATAATCCTAGCATGGCGCACCGAAACTGTGTGTGCAAGGCATGTGGCATATTTGGGCCCACAAACAGAGGGCGCAAAAGTAAGCGATTTCACGCTATAAGATACTCACACAACAGCACCGTCTGAACCCAACTTCGAATATTTGTTTCCATTTAAACGAATAAGTCTCAGATTTATGAAGTTGATTTCAGAATAACTACGAGTAGTATCTACTATGCAAAAGGTCAGACAAAGTTAGAAGATGTAGTGGAACAGATATTTTCACGTGGGTATGGGTATTAAAGTTATTATCCAACTAAATCGCGAACGCAGATCAAAGAAGACAGTTTTATAAAATATAAATACCTTTCCGTCTTTGACGATCGGTGTGGACACCCCATAGCTTCCGATGAGGCCTACTGGAAACATGGACACCTTCTTTGTATTCCTTATTTCATCGAAGAGTTGGAGATCAATGGTGTTGTCATCATCGCCGAAGTACAAGACTCCTTCGTGTACGTTCTCTCTGAGCCAATTCAGCGATGCTCGTCTGTTGGCCACGCCCCGAGGGAAGTTACTCTCTTTGTAGGCGTATGGCTTTGGGCTTGATAAGTGCGTGTAGGGTAACCCCGAACGCCTAGAATGAGATATAAGTTTATGCAGATAAGTAATAATTTTGTTTTTTATCAGTACTTCAAAACAGAAGTTTCTCCAAAATCATACAAATCTACTACCGTTGCAGCTCACTGTACCTGCCTCACTAAAGAAACACAAAATACACACATCAAAAGTATCTAGGGATCAACATATATTTTTGCAATAACTTTTCTCCTGATTGATATTAATTAAAATTTTCTTTAAGGATTCATCAAATAAAGTGTTTTCGTTTGTCACAGTAACGATAAACCAAGTCACCTTTGCATTAATAAAGAAATTTGCCATTTTCCTAATAAAGGGATTTTTGACATTTGAACCACTAACATTAAAGTTCGAAAAAAAGACTGAAATAACAGTTTTCTTTAACCTTTTGAACGCTATTGTCGCCTATACGTGACAAGCAACTAAGTGCCCTGTACGCCAGCGACACAAATATGTGACAAAAAACGCCATGCAGTATAACACGAAATAAACAATTAAATCATTACTTTTGTGTGTTTTTATTTGTATACCTTAAATATTTAAGCTCTTGTCTTGTCTCTTTCATAATATTATTTTTCGATAAAGTTTAAGAATCCCTATTCTTTTTGAAGATATTTATTTTGTACGCGGTGAAATTGTGGCTTGGCGTGGAGGGCACGCGCGTGCATTAATGTTCTGGCGTAAGAAAGGTTAAAATTTTATTGGGTAACTTAAACAATTAATAATCCGTGTTTCTACCGCGAACACTAACAACACAAGAACATCGGTTTGGCATACTCAAAATGAGTTCATCCAAATCACGCTGTGGAATGGCCGCCCATGTTCGTTGCAACAACAAAAAAAGGTCTTCTTGCGACTGGATACCCTCCATATTCGGCAGAGCTCTTCTCTGTAGCATATCCCATGCATGCTCAATCGGGTTCAAGTCTGGCGACTGAGCAGGCCAGGGCAGGACATTGATGTTAGCTGCGGCGAGAGTCTGTCTTACAACTCTTGCGGTGTGCGGTCGTGCATTATCATGCATTAACTGAAATAAGGGACCGATTTGCACTTGTAGAGGAACGATGACGTCTGATACAATCGTCTCAGCATAAATTTGAGCGTTGAGGTTGCCTCTGATCCAAATCAACTCAGTTCTTCCGCCGATCCAAATACCCGCCCATACCATGATGGTTCCACCACTATAAGGATGGACTTCCTGGCAGGATTTTAATCGCTGTTGGCGTCCAGGGGTTCTCCAGTGTCGTATACGTCTTGTATCCGGTCTCATACCAAAACGAGACTCATCAGAAAAGCACACGAAACGCCATTGTTCTTCTGCCCAATTTCTGTGTTCAAGAGCCCATTGATATCGAATCCTACGATTGTGCATTGCTATAGGTGGTACCCGTAGCGGTCTTCGGGAATGAAGGTTCACTTCATGCAAGCGGTTTCTGACTGTTTGGTCGCTAATTAAGTTCCCTGAAGAGTGATGAAGCCTCACGGCTAACATCATGGCGGTTATTGTTGGAGCTCTTCGAGTTAAGATTTGAATGTATCGGTCTTGTCTCCGTGTGGTGCAGCGATACCGTCCTCCATGGCGCTCAGCCACGGTACCAGTGCTTCGGTAACGTGTCCAAAGTCGACTGATAACACTCTGACTTGTATTCAGAGCTAAAGCCACAGTACGTTGCCGGGAACCAGCTTCTATCATTCCCACGGCTCTGAGCATTTCTTCCCTGCTTAAATGACGTCGCCGCTCCATAATAACGTTGGTTTTAATCAGTAGTAGGGAAACAGTAGCACTAATAATGTCTTCAATGCGTTGTATGTTTTTATAGGGAAAATATTGACAGCTTATTTTCATCTTTTACTCGAATTTTATTGAGAGTTCCTGATTCAAATTATGAAATGCACCAAAAAGGATCCATATAAATTTATAAAATCATAAATTTATTACAAAGCCACATCTCAATCTCAAGAAATCCGCATAAAAATGCTTGATCCCTAGACACTTTTGATGTGTGTATCTTTAACCTGGATAACCTGCAATGAGCTACCGTACCTATACTAAGAGTTACGTAATCCCAGTGGGGAACTGACTCTATCTCTACAAGTTATAAATTGTACTTTGTTGTAAATTAATAACAAGATCCGGGATTTTGGCATTCGCGTTCATTAACCCCAAAGTACTTTCTCTCATATTCTGATTACCAACTTTACGCGATGTCACTTGAAATTGCTTGAAGAAGTTCACTGTTCTAATGAAAAACCCCGCTACCCACCCAACGGGAATTTAGGTAATCTATTTTGTCATTCAGACAATCTTGGCTAAAGTTAGAAATAAAAATAGAACACATTCCGTAGGTACTATTATTTTAAATACGAAGGTGTTACCTTTTCTCGCCTTAACAGCTCGACGGTTTTGTATCGGAAAGCCATGACCTTGATTAGGACATATTATGTATGCTTTTCCAGTATTATGTTCCAGTGAGATTTAGCTCCATTACGCAGGCAAAGCAGCTAGCTCAATAATAATCCACTTTACAGAATGCCAACTGCTACGATCCTTACACACTCACTACTTTTCCCTCGTTCACGTTCATACATCTGATCATACGCGCACTATTGAAGAACATCACCAAAAATTTACATACAGTGTACAGACACTACAGTGCACCATCTATCTTACCTTAGTATATCATAAACTATATCCGTGCAGCCCGGGTTATCATCGGCTATGATCCAGTGTAGACGGGGGACGTGCATCAGTGTGTGCGCCAGCCTCGTTAACTCCGGCGCTTGTTCCGGCCGAGGGTACGTAGGCGTCACAAAATATATCATCTTCAAATCAGTCGTCTTGTTCACATGGCTCCTCTTATCCTTCATGTTCATGTAGCACAATTTGTTCTTTACTTTCAGGGGTGTACTTGGCGTCTCCACAGAGCTATTGAAAAATAAAAACACATGAAATAACTTAAAGGACCAAAAAGTATCTACAGTGCTGCATGATTCTCTTGGCGTTTATATGTTATTGTTGGGAGGGAGCTAGGGCTTTGGATTTAGAATGAAACCACAAAATTATCAGTAAGTAGAGAACCACTTAAATGGAATAGGTATCTAGTCGCCACCGGGGATAATTATGTATATCGGGACTCACTTGAGACGCTACCGTTGATTTGTATGCTACTTTTGTTGCACAACTGACGCAGTGTAATGTTTTTTTTTTTAACATATCACATCTCTGCGCCATTAAAAGGCATTTTATGACAAAAAATTCGTTCTGTTGCGCCATTCGCACAGGCAGTTTGTATGGAGAAGAATGGGCAAGAAACTCCATACTTACTCTTTTTAAAAGTTTGACAGTATTTCGTATGTATATATTTATTGTATAGTTATAATATGTAGTCTATGTTCCTGGAATACAAGTACTATGTTACAAGAGGTACAGAGTATTAATAAAATGTGGACGATGACGGAAAAAATATTTATATTTGTTTGTTAATAGACTCAATAGGCCAGTCACCGTGGATCAAGTTGTGATAGCCTAGTGGTGCTGTACTGCCAAATCATAGGTCTCGAGTACGAACCCAAGACTCGCACCTCTGATTTTTCGGAATCATGTGCGTATTGTATAATTATAACATGCTTCGGTGAAGGAAAATATCGTGTGGAAACCACCAGCATGCCTGAGAGATATTTCTCGACGGCATATTTTTGGGACGATGCAGTTTTTGGGACAGATATTACTAGTATAACACTAAGATTGCAGCTTCGAAAACCTCAAAACTTTCGGACTTTTTCAGCTTTTGGATTATCACTTCTATAAGGTGCCTCTTGTGGCAAAAGTCAATATGTACACTTTTAAAATTACATACACTATCCTTGATTATTTATAACTGCGGTGTGGTATTAATTTCTCAATATGTAATTTTTCTTTTCCTATTTTCGTTTAACTTTAACTCCCTCTCTCTTTACAATGGTGCAATTGAAACCATTATACAAATTACTAAAAAGAAAGCAGTAGAACATACATCCAGCTAATCTCGTACCCCGTAAACCCAAACATCAACTTTTAGCCGGAACATGGTTATTCAGATAAATATACAAGGTGTAAAAGGGCCCATCAAAAAGCCTGTAGGCATATAAAACATAAAACTAACACTGCGAAAAAAATATGGCTGGGTAACTTTGACTTTTTTTGTTGTGAAAAATCCGGCCCGCACTCGGCTGCTTTTATCGGCTCTTATCTGTAGATACTAGCAAGGCACTCTTAAATAAGAGTACATTTCCAATTGGAAAACTCCAAACGAACGCCGGTAAAGAGTGAGTCGAACTCGCCCACCGAGGGTTCCGCACCCTGGTAGGAAAAAATATTTCTTCTTTTAGTTTTATTTTCCTGCAATTTTTACATGATCCATATATGATGTTATTTTTGAATAATAATAGCAATACCAGACTTTACTGTCCCGCTGCAGGGTAAAGCCTTTTCTACGTACAAAGAAAGCATGAGCATTAATCATCATCATTGTTCCCTGACTACGCGACACAGCAAGGATAGGGTTATGGTTTTGCCTCTTGAGGTGAATGGTATTCCTAAAGAAGCCACCAAAAATTATACAAAATCAATGAAAAACCGACTTCCCAATTTTACCTACATTTTCATTCGGTTAGCATTCATTTGAAAAGTACTGTGTGAATGTTGATGATTATCAGAGATCGGAATAGGTAAAGTATATTTGCCTGTGTAACATGTGGATCTCCACCCTCTAAGGAGAACGCTAAAAAAAAACCCAGCTCCGGGGTAAAATAGATGTTTCTCAAATTATCAACAGTAATAAGTAATTAAATAATAGCCGGCTATGATCGTGATGCTTACTAGATAACATATAAAAATTGCCAGTTTTAATAATCAATTGTCGATTTAAAAAAGTAGTTTAATTAATTATTCAAAAATATGAAGTTAAAATGCTTGGTGAAAATATATTATGCAGCCGCAGAATATCATGTGAAAATAGCTCGCTCGTACTGCAGCGAGCATTTACGGGGGACAAACGGGTACGAAATAGAACGTTACCGACACTCTCAACAAGTATTTGGGGATCCCAATGATATGTTATTTTACGGTGCCTGATCAATTCACGTCACAGAGGAAGAACAACATACTACACGTATGTGTTGTACAACACCACGCTGCAAGATAGGAACGCCATTAAAGAACATTATTGTTCATGTTTGCACGGCCGGAGAACTTTAGGAAGCTGTACCCATATTGTTAGCATTTTATATTTTTAGGTTGGGCCAGACACGACGAGGTTTTTAGTCATCCTGCTGCTTTCATAGATAGCGTTCTGATTGATCGTCATTAATAGTAAATAAAAAATAATTATAAATACACTGGTTTGATTTCACGTCTACTGCCAAAACTTCAAAACTGACTACAACAAATATTAATCATTCTTTATCATTCATGGCCATGAATTATTAATAATCATGCGTTATGGTGTTTGCATATCGATATTTCACTATCGATAGTTAGGGCAAAACCAATAATATAGAAAGTGGCCTCACGTGATAATATTATTGATAGCATAGATGGCGCTGATGGCGATACTTGACGATGCTTTTAAATGCTGACTATTTATGACGTCCAACTCTCGAACTTTCTGTTACAATAAATGGATACATATTTTCAACTACTTTAGGCATTGTAAAAAATATATAAATGAGCCAAGCTCGCATTTTAACATCATGTTTTTGAATAAAGTAATTAAAAATAATTAATTAAGCTACTTTATTAAATGGTGGCGACCATTTGTCTGATCTGTTTAATCTGGCAATTTTTAAATGTTTGCCAGTAAGGATCACGAACATAAACGGTTATTATTTTATTACTTATTATTATCTAGCTGACCCGAGCAACTTCGTCTGCGTTACATTTTTGATTAATGCTCCGCTCCTATTGGTCGCAGCGTGATGCTATATAGCCTTCTTAAAAAAATGGGCTATCCAACACTAAAATAATGTTTCAATTCGAAACAGTAGTTCCTGAGATCAGCACGTTCAATCAACCAAACAAACAAACTCTTCAGCTTTATAATATCAGTAATCAGTATAGATATGAAACCAAATACTTTTACAACAACTATTTAACATTTTTAGACCAATATAATTATATATATGTATTATTATACTAATATGTTTAATTGTTTACCAAATATTATGAAACCAATGTAAAACCAAATACTTTTACAACACGAAACGAAAGACACCTAACAACCGACATCGATGCAATTTACCCGGCGAGGGTCGTTCTTTGACGGAAAATCTTAACACCGCGATGCAGAAATTGGCGTCAAATGAACAATGCCATCTATCGAGCTCGGAGTTAAACTGCTAAAATTTAATGCATGGAAAACGATCGAACAAACAATATAGGCTATGAAGATTTTCAAAGCAGCGCCATCTAAAGTACCTTTTGCTATCATAACTTTTTGAAAAACCCGATAAGTCGATTTAAAGTTATCTTGTGAGCACTTCATCTTTATTCATTAGTACCAGTTTGATTCAATAGATGTCGTTGCATGTATCTTATATAATGATGATGATTGCTTCTGGAACACTTTAAATTCATATATCTTTTGATTAAGAGCACGGATTGCAATGAAACAAAAACTAATACCTTCTCTAAGTTACGCACAATACTTGTACATTAAAACTAACCTTTTTCAACTTTGGTTTTGTAATTTTCACGTGATACTTAAACAAACAAACATAGCCGAAGACTCACAGACTGCAGACAGACAAAAATTAAAAAAATAGTAGAAATGGGTTCTGTTTGTTAGCCTTTAACACCCCTACTATTTTTTTTTTTTCTAAATATTTTCAATGTACAGAAACGCCACGTCTACAGATTTATTATATGTATATAGATATAGATGATTTGAGATACAACTCTTTTCCCCCCGAGCGAAATGCCAAATGCGAGCCAAATGTAACCTAGTGTTTGAGTGTGTAGACCCTGCGGGCTACATCCAATGTAAGGAATCATACAAAAGCAAAAAAAAGATGTGTGTTCTCCTATTAAAATAGGATGTATGTGTAACAGTAAAAGAATTTCGGGCGCCGTGGAGATTCACACTGCATTTAAAAAATATTTGCCTGGTAGAACGCTTCGAAGAGTCAGACCTTTAATCTGCCGGGGTGACTAAACTAGGACAATAGAAACAATGGAAATACCTTTGTACTAATAATTAATTTAATTAATTTAATACCTCGTTTATTTTGTCAGTAGCTTCCTTATTTTACTTTAAATATTAAATTACTATTTTCATATTAATGTTTTATTATTTATTTGAGATTATTATTGCATCTTTTTTGGTTTTTTTTTTCTATGGACCCTGAGCATTCCCCTTTAACAGCTTTATTTCGAAATTTAAAAATAATTCCGGGATTTTATACGGAGTTATTATCCACATGTTACTTACTTCCTCGAAGTTTAGGCAAATAATAGACTCTAACTATTCCGATCTATGATGATTATGGTACCTTTTTAAAGGTCTTAAGCTTTTCTTAGTAATAATACGAGCTAATAGCAAGAGTCGGTTTGGTTGCTCAAGAGTGTAGTTCCTGAAATAAGCAGCTGTGATATATCTGTTACAATTGCTTATTTACAAACGAACGAATAAATAAAGTCGCACCATTATTACCATATTCGTACGGGACCCTAAAAAGTGAGTAAAAGACGAAACAATTTTATCATACCGCGTTTATCATTACACTACAACCCAATACTGATATTGCGCATTGATTAAAGGCATATCAAGGCTGAACAAAATACCCTGTGATTTGACTGTGGGTAAAAAATATTTATGTATCTAAACTTTTTCGCACAGATGTGTACAAAGGCGGACTTAATGCCGTTGGTGGTGACTAAGTTGGTGGTGACATAATTTTATATCTCCTGGCAGGTACCTTCTTTGATCACAAGTGCATACATATCGGAAATTCCCAAGAAACTGGGCATAAATGATCTTAGGCACAGACTTACCGTGGAATCTAAATAACAATATGGTTATGAGGTAACCTATACTGAAGCCCCAAGATAAATTATACATAGATGCATCTACAGACAATATTATTATTATTACTGAATTGAGTGAAGTAGTACGACCTGTGATTGTTACAAATGTTACAACGACAATGAAGGATAGAAGTTTTCACTAAATAAAGTCAATTCAGACCTAATCTGTAAGTATTCTAAAGGTGATTTTAAGATGAATCCAAATAATCTATAACAAAGATTTATATTTTACCTTAATTCTTCAAGTTCACCTTCTGTCACAGGTCTGTATGGTTTTAACCATAAAATATAGCCAGAGGATATTCACAGATCATGAAAAATAAAACGAATGAAGTGAAAATTATATGGAAATATACGTAGAACCCTAAGTAGAATTCTAAAGTAGTAGCTTGGAGCGTCAATTTTTGTTTTCTCTAAATAATTCTAAATAGTTCCAGAAGCTGTTTAATTTGGTCATAAAGAACAATAAAATTATAATAAAAATATTCGAACCTACTTTTAGCCCTCTACCGCCATTTAAGTATCTATTAGCATTTCCAAAGAGTTATATGCTTTGCCTTGATAATATTTACCAGCTAAATAGGAGCACAATATACAGGTTAAATATGGTTGAATAGCTACATGTACATGTGGCCCATCCACCAAATGAACGTAGTTCTGCCAAAAAGTACCAACTGAAATCAAGATTTCACCCATTTTTCGATGTAATTCGATTTCGATTTTGGATAGTAAACGCTGATTAATTTTAAATCTGTTCTAAACTCGCGTTTTTTATGTATACGAGACTGATTTTATTTAGTTATATGAAATTTACAAAAAAAAAAGTAGACGGGGAGACAATACAACATGTCGAGGAATACCTTTACTTGGGCCGAGTAGTCTCTTTCCAGGCGAGGTAAGACCAAGAAGTCGTAATACGAACCGAAAACGCCTGGCAGAGCTACTGGTCGATGACGGAACTATTGAAGGGTGAGCTGCCTATGGCACTGAAACGCAAACTTATGGGCATGTGTCTCCCCGTCTTAACCTATGGTGCACAGACTTGGTCTTTGACTAACCAGAAGACCATACTCAAGGTTTTCTAACGATCAATGGAGCGCAGTACAGTACTGTAGGTGTTAAATTAACGGATCGTTTTTGAAACACAATACTGCGCTCCAAAACAAATATAGCTGACGTGGCTCAAAAGGCTGCCCAAGCTCAAATGGGACTGGGCAGGACATGTCTGCCGCATGCCGGACAAACTATGGGCCAAAATAGCAGGAAACTGGTGCCCTGGCACTGTCAGGCGGGGTCGTGGTAGGCCATGAAGGAAATGACGGGACGAACAGGACAGGTTCCGTCAGAACTGGAAGGAGAGCACGCAGGATCGCGAGAAATTGAGTCTTTTGCCCAGGAGTGGGACAGAAAAAAGTTTGACGTCTTAAACTGAATTGATACGAGATTGTGGGTTGGCTTGGCTCATTATGGCAGAACTAAATCCAACTATCCAAACAGTTAAATAGCTCTTCGTTGATCGAAGCATCGGAGATGTCTTTCGATTATAATTACGAATAGGTACATATTCAATTGCACTAAATATTAATAAAATACATTCACACTTAATCTACATTATAATGCAGGTAAATGTGATTTTAGTACGATACATACAACGTGAGAAGACGACTGTCTTCATGGTGATTATCTTCGGACACATTTCCAGATGGTATTGCCACAACACTGGATCTTTGAAACCATAAAAGAGAATTGGGTCACAGATCATTACAGGCTAGAGTGCGGTAAAAAATAAAAATAAAAAGACCAACACCTTTTACATTTGGAATTATAAAAATGAAATGAGTCCCACCGTCCGCGTCGCGTCCTCTGCGTCGGTCTACCCTCGATCTAAGATCACAGCTCTATGCAAATTACTGTAAACTTACCAATATTTTATTGTCTATTTTGACTATAGATTGGCGCCTACAAAGGCAAGGCTCGACTTAGGTATTGAAGTATGAAAACCGATTGATTTCTTTTTTCCAATAAGATCGAAATATGACAATATTACATTAAAATTTGTTCAGTGTGAGGTTCACACCGTTATTTTTATTAAAAGTTGTAGGTATTTACTTCATGAAAATCAATATGTTCGAACAGGGTGAGAAATGCCTACTATCGGTGACTTGAGAGTTCGGACATGTGGGTATTCGATGAAATGTTCATCGATCACAAAATCCAGTGGTTCAATAGCTCTTCGATGATATTGCGTGGCTTAATCAGAACGAATACCTATATAGAATAATATTGCACTATTGCACTTAATAATGTAGGTACCTACATACCTACATTCAGGCGTATACTGCGCGCCACGTAACTAGACCCCAGTCGAGACAAAAACAATACAAAGATTATTAGAAATTGAGATATTCATACAACATATAATATTTTGTATACATAGATATAAGAAACAAGGTTGTATAACATTAACATGAGCCAAAATGGTAACAGATTGGGTTCCAAACAACAGAACGCGGCGATGCGGACACGGTGGGCCCAGAAAAAGATGCCTTGGCCCTGCAGTGGGACACATCAGGCTCATAATACATAATAACATTAGCCGAGTGCATTTAGCCAAATATGTATGAATATAATAAGGATACTTTCAGGATAATATTTACGTTGAACGTCACAGACACATTTGAGAAAAAAGACCTTTAATTTTTACATAAACAATTTTTCGATATTTGAAAATCATTGTTTTAGTCATTAGACTCATGAATGTGGTTTTCTTGGACAGCTTTATATCCAGTTATCCGTGAAAAAGTATCAGTCACCAATGACAAAAGAAATCTTAGTCTTAAAATTCGATATTTTAGAGACAATTGAAGAAAACAAGAATTAAAAAAAAAACTTGTAATGTGCATTTCATCAACAACAATGAAGAAATACACAGACCAAATATCACAATGTAAATTCATCGAATTACAAGTGATTAATTAATGAAAAAAAAAACTAAAGGAAATTTTAAAAAAACGATGCGAGATGCGAATTTTTTTTATCTTCTGCTCACCTGTATGCACTTAATAAAAAGTCGAATGAAAATCCGACCACTATAAACTTCGTTCCACCTTTGTCTAATTGCACTCGACGATATGTGTTTTTTATTGTTTTGACGATACGCTATTTTACTGTCATTTCTATATTATGTTTGCTTTACTTCAAATCAGGCTTAAAATGTCGATGACTGCGCAGGTTCGAGTACGAGGCGCGTACTACGTCTTTCGTAAGTAAAGGTGATTTTAATATGATGCAAACTTACAAACAATCGTTAAATATAATTGTTCTTTTACCTTATCTTTTCAGGTTCCGCTTCTACCGCAGGGTTGTATCTTTTTAACCATTCACAGAACATGAAAAATAATAACAAAAGATATCATAATTAAATGGAAAATAACGGACACATAATACAGAAATAATAATTAGAAGCGATTCTATTTCCTTTACTTTAAATATGACGTTCAGAAGTCCCTTTTATTGGCCTAACTGTAACAAATGATTTAACTTTGACTAGCAACAAGCCAGTTTTATAGCTATAGGAAAATGTTAATAAAGGAATAAAAAATCTTAATTTTGATTGCCTACACCGTTGTTCAAATCTGCTATTACAACAAAGTAGTGAAAACATGATGTTATTTGTATTAAATTTCAGGAGACAGCAGTAGGTCAGACTTCAAAGATTGTTTGTTGGCCCTATCCTTCATAATGCAAGTAGCAGCTGAGGTGACATTATGTGATGTGTGTGTATTTAATGAATTATAATAACGTCTTACATGCATATAAATGATATCAGATTACCTGACAGAAACAAGATTTATTTATTTAAAAGACTAGTCACTAAAAATATGGTTATGGTTGTACTCATCAACATTTAGTGCTAGACTTCGGTCTGGGCACATTCCTCTAAACAATTTTGCTTTTCTGATGGGTAAATCCAACTCACCAAAGTGTGCTGCGTGTGGCGTGATTGAGGATGTTTACCATGTCTTGGCCGAATGTGTTCGGAGCGAGGTTGTGAGGGTCAGCTTTATGCTTGAATATGATAGGGATCTTCGGGAAATGGGCATGTGTAATTTGATTCTGGCCCGTCCTCGGTCAGATGAGGCAAAGTTTATTTATAAGCTAGTAAAATTAGCCATTAGGCGTAGATAAGTAGATTTTTTGTGAGGCCTATGAGGGTGGCATGATCATGTCTGATCAAACACTCTATAAAATAAATAAAGATTTAAAAAAAAAAACATTTAGTGCTGGCCTTATTATTGTAATAATTATATATTCCGTGTAGTTTGAAAAATTGTTAATTAAATAATTGTTTTACTTGTATTATCGGTATAACCACCTGCAAGTACATTTTGTGGCCACATACGGAAGAATAATATATTATCATTTTAAAACTACCATCATTATAAAAAAGTTCTATTCTATTTCTGCTGCAAATAACCGAGAATATCACTGTTTTTCAAATGCACAATTGATGTATTGTGTTATTGAACAAGTTAAATGCCTGTTGCTGACTGAATAGGAAATCTATGGTTGTCAGACATTAATAAACAGCATAACAATGGTTTCAAACTACAATATGGGAAAAATAAACACAATAGTTGTAAATGATGTAGTACATTGCAGTAAAATACCTAAGATAATCTATTTATTGTATAATTCATTCATACAATTGATACAATACATTTGCTATAATTTTATTATTTGTGAAATTATAGTTCATCCCTCTTTTAAGTGTATACTGGGTAGTCCAAATAGTGATATCATAAAAAATAATTGGTTTCGTCATGCCCAGGGGTATGCCTGAAAATGTATATTATACTTATAGATACTAATACACTGTACAAATAAAATAAACTAATAATTATTTTAACAAATACCAAAATAAAAAACGATAAACCAAATTAATATAACTAGTCTTTTTAGGTAATTGGGAGCTATTTAGTCTGACTTCAATAGTGGTACTGAATTTTCGAGTTATAGTCTCATTAAATGTTTGGTATGGTATGGTTTATTTTCACAACAGCTTTTTGTTACTCATGATGCAAATATAATTAGAAAATCCCTCTAGTTTACGTTAAAGAATGTGCAAAAGCAAGGCAAGAATCGTGGAACATACATGGGATATTTTCAGATACTTCTAGGCAGGAGGAATCTATTTCTTTGATTATGTCACCATTTGGAACACTCTGTGTATTTTTTTTTATGGTACTTTCATATTTAGCCCCAAAATGTATAGATGTTAATATATTATGTATTTTGCCACTATTTGTATTATGTTAAGTTTAAATCTTTTAATTGCATGCAAGGTGAAAACAATTCATGGTAAAAGTATTAGTAGTTATTGACCCTAAATATATGTATAATAGTAATATTATGGCTTGGCTCAGTATTACATAAGTCTAATTGTATCAGAAAGAAATTGCTTATCAAGAGTAACAGACAAGTATGTCACAAAATTTCCCAGCATTTATCTCAATTCGATTTTTATCACTGATCATGGACTATCAACTCAGCTGCATGGCAACACAAGTGGAATCTTTTTATTATGTCAAGTAATGAATGAAAGATCAAGAAGGATTCTCTGCTTATAAACATACATAAACTTACACCATTTTCCAATGGGGGTAGGCAGAAACCACAGAATGCCACTTGGGCATTCCTAAAGTATGTTTGGCTGTTTAAAAGATTGTAAAATAAAACAATAAAAAATAAAAGAATAAAGATTGTAAACTTTTACTAATAAACAGAAATTATAAATTTACAAACCCGCAACCCCGAAAAAGTTTCATGTATTGTAATATCATTGAAGTCACAAGATACTAAATTTTAAATTGATCAGACTAGTAAAAGTTGCTAACATCCTATCAAAAACTTGAAAATTCTTATGATCTTCAAACAGCTGAACTGATTTTCTTTAATCATAGCTAAGAACACTCTTGAACAAGTCACCTTTCCATCAAAAAAGGATTTATATACCACAGACAGCCATTAAAGCTATAGCCAGGGTTAAAGACAAGTGCTGCACGATTATCTGCCACTTCAGGACACAAATGAGGCAAACAAGAGAGGTATCCAGGTTGCTACATACTGGCCGGACAGAATGTACTACTGTGCTCACTGACGGACAGTGACTCAGGACAAAAGGGTGAAAAGTGTTAGACCGCCAGTGAACTGACGACATGTGACTAGGTAGTACGTCATCATTGACATGACAAGAGAAATGTGAAACTGGCAACCCCACAATAAATAATACTCTATCCTGGGAATGTCTTGAGAGATATAGTTTAGGACACTCGTGACAGTCTATTAATTGTAAAAAAAATAGATGGACTTGACTTAGTCCAGAATGTAGCAGATACCAAGTCAAGTGAAATGTTATTACAATGATAACATAACTGAGGCCATAATATTTTAACGGTGTTTAACATTTTAGCACAAAATTTTATTGGCATACTTAAATAGGTATAAAATACACACACATAATTTTAACATTGTCTTAATTTTTTATTGAAATGCTATTATGTACCTTTTTAAATATATATCTATGGGTATTATGATAAACAAACCGCAAGGCCATTTTAATAATATAGATGTTAAATATAAATAAAAATATGAATGGAAATAAATTAGGTACGGTTTAATTTTCTCGAAAAATAAAAGCGCGAAGGCCTATAGCTATGATTAAATTTAAATACATTACCTTACAATTCCCAAATTCGCCCAGAAGAAAACAAAAACCATAGCACATAGAATGATAGCCATCAGAAATGATTTTTTAAACACATTTACTGAATTCATCATTACAGATGGAACAGTCACACTGTTATGTGTCTATTATATAAGTTTTACACAACACATTAAGTCTCAATCGCAGTTTCAGAACAATAAAAATAAAATTATTATTTGAAATATTTTTGATGATCTTTCTTGCAGAAGATCTGACTGCATTGAAATTTTCACTGCCTATTGCTTGACAATTACCAACGAAACGACATAATTAGTGATGTTCAATTCCGCTATAAACTACAGACTATTTAATATATTTTTAAAGCGCGGTATTTTATACGATATCATGCTAACACGATATCGTATAAAATATCGCAGTAATCTTATCGCGAAGCAATATTATTTTATTCAGCCACACGCTAAACGGGCGCAATTATGCGCAATGTTATCTCGTAACGCGTTGGAGGCCGTCCGAGTTCACCCGACGCGCTACGGACGGCGCTACCGCGCTGTTGCTATACCGTTGTGGCCCCGCTGTTGGCGTTCTAGTTTGTTGTTGAGTAAGACGCTATATTAAAGCACGAAGGCAGAGCCGATATAACAAACGCTTTACGTTATGAACAAATAGTTTACTATTAGACCACTGACCCCTTATTCACAACACTTCGATTTGATTTTGGAAATTCTTATGTCTACCTCGCTCGTTTTCGTAATGACAAAAAAAGACAGACATACGATTTTTCGAAATCGAAATCGAATCAAAGAGTTGTGAATACGGGGACAGTTAGGTACTTATTAATGTTATTTTGAATAAGCTCGACCAACCTATGGGCTTCATTATATTCTTAAAGGGTCTCCGAGACGGTCAAACGACTTGATTCAAGCTGTGTTTGATCAAATCATTTGTTGTCGGTTTGAAGGCTCGTGAAACGGTAATGCTCAGTTTGGATCGATCTTTCACCACTGATAGACATACGACTTTCCAAAATCGAATCGAAGCGTTGTGAATACGGAGGCTGATGTGTATCTGTATCGTGCACAGTTAATCGAATGGAAATATATTTATTGAAAATCTACAAAGAACATTGTATTCAATCACTCGTTTCTAATGATTGAATACAATATTCGGGATTAGAGGACTTTTACGACAGGACTGTCGATCGATTGGATATGACAGCTAATCGAGTGGTTGTGAGTAGCTATGCTGGTAATTTTCTTTTTTTTGGTTCAACAAATTAACAGGCGTGGCGCTGTAGTCGGGCAAAACAATGTAGAATTTTATCTGTAAATTATTTTGTTATATTTTATTTCTACACTGCATTTCAAATATGCATAGGAACGACAATGAACTCGATCGGTCAACTCATCATTCTCCTGCCCTTATCCCAATTTATTTGGGGTCGGCGCAGCGCAGCATGTCTTCTGTACTTCTCTATTACTCGTCATCTCAGCAGTCACTTCACTCACTTCCTTCCTAGACATATCATCTTTCAAACAGTCCATCCATCGTTTCTTTGGTCTTCCTCTACTCTTATAGGCATCCACATTCATACTCAAAACTTTCCCCATAAATCGAAACCAATTACTACACGGGTTTTCACGCCACTGTCAGACTTCCTCTTATGTACCTACTCATTTCTTATTTTATACATTCGCGTAACACCATACATCCCCCATAGCGTTCTCATTTGTCAAAGAACTGTCACTTGAAAAGTAAAGAAACAAAAAAAAAATACGAAAGAATTTTTTATGTCATGTATCCTGCCTGCCACGTTGGTCTAGTGATCGTAATGGCGACTTTTAAGCATGAGGTCCTCAGTTCGAATCCTGGGTCGGGCAAATTGTTATTGGGTTTTTCTATCAGGAATTTTTAGTCGCAGCCACGGAGTCTGGTTTGTGGCCGGTTGATAGCAATAAGCTCGCCCCATATTTCATGGGACTTAAACATAAGTGGCGAAATGTGGGTGTATTATTAGGCGCACCTCTGCCAAACCATTCGGTGATTACAGGCGTGATGTTATGTTATCTTGTTAGGTCTGGCACATACAAAGATGCATGATCTTGACTTCGTCATCCACCTAGCCCTTTTCCAACTGTGTTGGGATCGTCTTCCAGTTTAACCGGATGCAGCTGAATACCGGTATTAATTACATGGAGCGACTGCCTATCTGACCTCCACAACCCAGTTAGTACTGTGTAATACGATACCCCTTGGTAAGACTGGTTGTCAGACTTTGGGGCCACTGACTACCTGTAACGACTGTCAAAGATCTACAAATGACAGCCGGGATCAACGGCTTAACGTGCTTTCCGAAGCACGGAGGAAACTTGGTATATATGTATGTATAATGGGTGGTCACCCATCCACAGACCAACCTAGGTAAGCGCGGCTTAACTTGAAGATTGATCCGAGCGGCTGTTATTATGTAGCCACGAGCATGATCTTGAACTTATTATAGTTTATATTATATTAGTTAGATAAGTTTATATTAGTTTAGATTTTTTTTTGTTAAGAGCGTGGATGTGTTGAATCAAACGCTATCTTATAAACAACTGGTTCTATTCACCTTTAAGGTGGAAGCGCCAGGGTAGCCCGCGAAATTCAAATTTTCTTACGCTTTTTGCAATTTGTCGGTCATTGTCAGGCTGTACATTGTTGAACAAAATATGATTCGCGGCTGTAATAGGTATATAGTTACAGAATTATAATCAATAAAATTATCAATACAACCCTCAAAGTTTTTCATGAAATAGTTGATTAGAATATGAAATAGTCATTGAATGGGATTAAAAGAACTTAGAGGGTTATATTGATCATTTTACTTATTATTATTCTGGAACTATATACATACGTGTTATGGTCGCGTTTAACATACAGCCTGACCTGCAAATTGCAAAAAACCTAAGCAAAAAATATTTTTGCGAGCTACCTTGGCGATTCTCCCTAAAGCCACGGACTTTGTTTTGCTTGCGTACTGTATGCTGTAGTGAGGACTACATTCCGATTTGAGGTTCAAGTTTTATTGCTATAGATCAATGGGTTAAAGGGAACTGGTTTGAAATTTAGTTGCAAGATTTGACGAATACATACTAACTAACAAAGCATGTTAAACACTTTGATTATATAATGTCTAGATGGAGCGTCAAGTGCGCGCAAACGTGTCAAAAAGTGTCAACCAACTATTGGTTCACAAGTGCTTGCCCGCCAATCAGTGCAGAACGTGTCATACACCTAAAACGTATCTTATTTAATAAGTCTATTTTTTTATGTGATTTATGGGAGAATTGTAGTAGCTGGTATCATTATTTACGCACACAAAGACATAGACGCATAGTGTAAAACGACGCCTGCACGCACACATACTTGAAAGTGTTGACTCGTTTTCTTTGATACGATTGTAGGGCGACGCTCTATCTAGACATTATATAATCAAAGTCCTGCACTAACAGATCATGGTAACCCACCAGTACATATATTGTAGATAATTTATAACACTCACCAGTATCAAGAATGTGCATTCAATACAATGAATTTAATTCGAAGTTGCCTGACTTGGATGTGTTCTTTAGTTCCCTGCCGAAGTTCAAAACCCTGTTGCGCTCTCATTTAAACCGACATTTAAAATGTAATCACAATTAGTTAGTATTTATATGGATTTTTTGTTTGTTATTTGATCTCTGTTAGTCATAGATGTTTTGTTTTCAATTTTTATTTTCAATTTTATTTCTACTTTTAATTTTATATAACTCTACGATGCTTTATTGAACTTATGAGAATGTTGTGTACACCTGTAATTGGTACCTACATAAGAACCTTATCCTATACATGTTTATTCTTTAATGTTTGATGTATGTACTGTTGGCGTACCTATTTTAAATAAATAAATAAATAATTTTATCTGGTAATAAAACAACACTAAATGTTGGAAACATTGTTAGTAAGAAAAATAATGGTTGTTACCTGACATACAAAAACTTTTTTGCAAAAAAAAACCGACTTCAAAAAAAAACACTAATAAAAAAGTGGAAAATAACTTTACTTTCGGAAGTCGGTGACTATTGTTTGTTTCATTGACTTTTTTGCCACCGACTTCCGAAAGTAAAGTTATTTTCCACTTTTTTATTAGTTTTTTTTTTTGGAAGTCGGTTTTTTTTTTTGCAAAAAAATTTTTATTTTACCCTTTTTAACCGACTTCAAAAAAAGGAGGAGGTTCTCAATTCGGTTGTATGTTTTTTTTGTGTTTGTTACCTCATATCTCCGTCATTTATAAACCGATTTGAAAAATTCTTCTTTTATCTGAATGGATCTACTTCCCGATTGGTTCCATAGAAATTTCATCAAAATCAGTTCAGCAGTTTGGTTTTGAAATCAAAATAGCTGGAAAAAATGTCATCCAAGTAAAAGAAATTGCGAAATTGATATTTGACAAGGATTTGTGTGTGATACTATAACTAAAAAGGGTAAAATAAAAACTTTTTTGAAAAAAAACCGACTTCCAAAAAAACACAGAAAAGTGGATAACATTACTTTCGGAAGTCGGTGCCAAAAAAGTCAATGAAACAAACCATAGTCACCGATATCCGAAAGTAATGTTATTTTCAACTTTTTTGTGTTTTTTTGGAAGTCGGTTTTTTTTTCAAAAAAGTTTTTAGTTATCGTATCATACAAAAATCCTTGTCAAGTATCAATTTCGCAGTTTCTTTTACTTGGATGGCATTTTTTCCAGTTATTTTGATTTCAAAACCAAACTGCTGAACCGATTTTGATGAAATTTCTATGGGACCAATCGGGAAGTAAACCCATTCAGATAAAAGAAGAATTTTTCAAATCGGTTCATAAATGACGGAGATATGAGGTAACAAACACAAAAAAAAAATACATACAACCGAATTGAGAACCTCCTCCTTTTTTTGAAGTCGGTTAAAAACAAAAACGAATTTTAAAACTATTTTTGTATTACCTCTTCTCACAGCTGCCAGGAGATTGGGCATGCTGTTATTCAGGTTTCTTATGCGATGTTTCGGGATATTGGTCCACTCTTTCACTAACGCCTGTTTCAGGTCTTGATGGGTAGCTGGGGCGGGGGATCGATTTCTTAAACACTTTCAAAACTCGTCGAAAGCGCGTCCAATTGCATTCAGGTGCGGCCGGGCTACTCGCGGGCCAGCCCATGCGATTGATGCCAACGTCCTGAAAATACTCATTTCCAATCTGAACTCAATCAATCAATCAATCGTTTATTTTATAAAAAAATAAAATAAACAAACAAATAACAAATAAACTGTATGTGGCCTGGCATTGGCATATATGAATATTGAATTTTCACGCATATTTATTGAATATGGGCACATTAAGGATTTCTTCAACATATCTTGCTCTAGTAAGCGTACCATAAACTGCTGGAATAAAACGTTCCCCTGGCCTTACGTAGACATTTCGCCGCCTATCATGTGCATACAGCATAAATCCAGATTCGTCCGAAAACATTACTCTAGCCCATTCCATCTCTACTCATTTTGCGTGTTAGCGGGCGTAACGTAATCTTGCTACCCGATGTTCTCTTTCATGTGTTGGACCTTTTGCGGTTATATGTGGGGTCAAATTAACTTCATGGAGCCGATGCCTTGCAGTCCGCTTGCTTCCGTCGTCTCTACGGGTCTCACAAAGTTTTCTTTGTTACTTCAACTGCCGTGAGGTGCCGATATCGGAGCATGGTCGTAACAATACATCGCTCCTCTCGAGCCGTAGTACTTCTCGTCCTGCCGATTCCTGCTCTTCTTTGTATTGTATTATATAACGGGCTGCTGTCCGCAACTCCACGTCCAAAGCGCGTATTTTGTGTACGAGTGGGCCATTCATTCGATCCACCCTAGTTCACCGAGAAAGGCCAGCAACGCCTTGGTGTTTCTGAAAATCTCGCGGAGAGCACCTGGGTTACCGAAGTACTTTGTCCTGTATGAGGCAACCTCTGGGCAGTGCAGAAGCACGTGGGCTGCTCTTCTTCCATGCAGGCTTGGCACTGCGGGCTATCTGTGACTCCTATGGCAAAGAGGTGTTCATTAAAAGAGCCGTGTCCTGTGACAGCGGCTTTAACTGTGCGCAGCTGTACTTTGGACAGCCGAAGCGTCTGATCGGTGAAGCGGCCTTCAGTAGTAGGAAGTGCTTCCTTGGCCTGCCTGCACTCACCATGGTCCAGCCACAGCTTGTGGTGTTGTTCACTAGTGCGTTTCCTTACCAGTGTGCATAGATAACCGAAGGGGAGTGGGAAGATTCAGGCGGAAGGAGACGCCTGGGTGTTTCTGCGAGGATCGACCGGAGGACACGGTGGAGCATACGGTGGAGGTCTGCCCCGCTTGGGCGGAGCAACACCGTGTCCTCATAGCGGCGATCGGCGGCGGCGACCTCTCGCGTTCTGCCCTGGTTCGAGCCATGGTCCGGAGCGAGACGGAATGGGAAGCCGTCACCTCCTTTTGCGAAGCAGTCATGCTAGTAAAGGAGGAGGCGGAACGTGAGAGAGAGCGTTCCTCCTCACGTCCCAGCCGCCGCGCGAGACGCACCGTGCGTCGGGGGCCACCACACGCGGGCCTGTGGACGGTGAGCCAAGGGCTAGCTCGCCGTCCCTCCGTCTTAGGACGACAGGCCGTGTCGACGGCGCGTTCGTGTTCCACGCGCGCCTCAAAGAGATATCAGCATAGGGAAGGGGCCCGCAAGGGCCGATGCCTGCCGGGTGCTGCGGGTTGTTCGAAAGAGATACCGCGGCCCCGGAACACAAAGGGCGATGAAGGAATATGGGTGGGTTTTAGTCAGCAAAAGTCTGACACTCCCTCCCGCTCAGCCCAGAGCGGGAGAAGTCATTTGATGATTTCCCATCCGGAAAAAAAAGGGGAGTGACGATGGGTTCGGGTCCCACTGCTGCCATGCTCGATCCCCTTCTAGCGAGTTCTTCCACTGCTTCATTGCCCCTAGAATCGCAATATGGAATAATACTTATGTGCAAAATGGAGTCCTTTAATCCATTGAATGGTTATTTTATTGATTACCCACCTGGTTCAGGCGCTGGTGACAATCGTGTATTAACCCAGAGTTCACTGTGTGGTTGTTTAGTATACGAATTGAGTGATCCTTATCCTTCTTGGCTAGGATGGCCGATGCGGCCAGGGAGATGCCCATGCATTCTACCAGAAATACTACTGTGTTGTGGACCCCCAATAGTGTTGTTTAGTGGATATTGTGATCCTCCGAGAAGACAACAGCACCAGTACCACTACCTGTTTTGGATCCGTCCGTGAAGATCCACAGTTCTGCGAGTTTAACCCCTCGCAGCGGTGGTCTTCATGGAGCTAGATTTCACTATGAATTGTTTAGGTACCCAATCGTTTATGGCTTTCGTCAAGGGGAACTCGTTGTAGAATCCCTCCAGTACCTAGTGTGTTTCATTCTTAGGCGCACTGCCGCCAACGTTGCCTCCTGTAGTATGAACAGATGGAGTGGAGGAAGCCCCAACATGGCTTCTAAAGCTGCAGTTGGATTAGTACTCATTCAATTGTAGTCGCCATGCAGGCAAGTCTTTGCATGCGTTGCAGTTTGTTTGAGGCTGTGGCAAGTTTGGTACGGGGCCACCAGACCACAGCCCCGTAAGTGATCATAGGTCGGATCACCGCGAAGTATAGCTAGAGAATAATTTTGGGGGATAAGCTCCATTTCTTGCCTATCATCCTCCTGCACTGCCAAAAGTTGATGAAGGCCATGTTTAGTTTGTTGACTAGATGACTGCCCAAATTTACTACTTTACCAATTTATTACTTTACTATTTCAAAACTTTTTCCTGGTTTTCTTGTGTTCTGCCCAGTTTCTCGGAAACGTTTGACGACTCGCTGCACTATAGAAAGTGACATGCCTAATTGTTCTTGCTGTAATTTGCTGAGTTCTGCCTTCTTCTAAAATAATGACGATACGTGTACATTCTTCTGGTATTAACGACATGATAGTAATTCAAAAATAATAGTGAAAAACGACATTGACAGCCTTTTATCATTTTGATTGGACTGATTGAAAAAAACAAAAGTGAGAAAACAAGCAAAAGTAAGACTAACGGCTTCGTTTCATACGATATTAAAATTCTTTGCGTTTGTAAAAAGGACGCGAAGTCGGAGCATCACCGCCGTGAGCACGCTATGTATCGGTACACGTTTTCGGTCGGACGTGAAACAGTCTACCGGCTTTGCGATTGTAACCGTAGAGTTGATCAGCGTCTCTAATATATCTCTGAAATAGGCAAAGTGAGTCGATATATAAATATAATAACGTAGATACTCAGAACTGACTTAAATTGAAAATACTTATATTTATTTCAGTACATAATTACTTATTTATTTAGATATTTATTGCTATCCGACTACTGTTTAAATAACGTTGTTTTTTTTTTTGTGTGAGGTTCATGTAAATATTTCATGCTCCTTCTCTTTGACGAACGCAAAACAAAACGGTTTGGCCCGTAGGTCTCATTTTTTTTTAACTGGCCCTTTTCTTTTACTTTAGGCTCTATAAAATCACCGTCTTCTCGAAGTCTGGCGAGTGTGGCAAGTTGAATCGATTATTTATTTGGAACCTTTTTATTGTTGATGGTTCAAGGGTTCAAGAAGTTTTGGAAAATGAACAGCCCTCAGCAGGTGGTCCTTATTTATAAAATCTGTTTCAATTCATAATAATAAGATTGAAAATTCTGCTGTGTAAATCACACTCTACTAAATCCAAATGTGCTCTACCATGGAGTATCCAGTGCTCTGAATAATATTTTTTAATGGACGTTTCCTGAATACTAGATGGTTATTAATGAAGATCTTCAGGATTTATAAGCAAAGTATTCTTAAACTTATCTAACCTGATAGTAGGTATCAGGTCTACCAAGAAAAAAAGACCACGTTATGGTTCAACCAAAGGTATTGATTTAGTAATGTTTGTGTAAGTTTTATATTAATTCCTCGAAATTATGTTCTTAAATAGTTTGTAAAATATGTAGAAGTGTTTTATCTAAAGTTTCAAAATACAGAATAAACATTATAAAATACCTACTTTTTCTTGCAATGCTGTGGTTGGTTTTGAAAATTTGCCTCGACCACAACCACGAAGTTTCTCCAAAAAAATTGATTAATTTCGTCTCTTAGGTTGGCTGTTTTGAATCGCTGTCAACAACTTCAGTGTGGTGGTTCGATAGTGATTGCACGTAGTGTTATTGTTTTGTGGAAAAAATTATGAAACTTAACTAAATCCTACACAATCAGTGAAAAATTTCGGTTTAGTTATTATCTCTCTTCATCTTTTATCATTTTCTTCGTGGAACATGCTATTTTCGGGCGAGGTAAGTCCAATTTTCTGCTACATCAACATCAGTGGATAGGGCGGTACTATCGTGTGGCAATTGACAGCATTTCTTGTCTTACAGCACTTTTTATCAATCAAAATCATCGTGATTCGGTGATGATCAGCATAATAAAACTATTCCTTCGTTATCAGAGCGGCCCATTTTGTTTTGGAAGAGATTTTCGATGGTATCGGATATGCATCCTCCATATTTTACTGCTACGTGCATGGTACCAACTACATAATGTTAGTAGCTATAGAGGCTTTTTTTGCTTGTGTGCCCAATATTTAGTACATTTTCTCTTGTTTCGGGTAAGAAATAAACATGAATTGGATTGAACACGACTCGTCTTTCGTTGGGCTCTACATATTTTTCATTTTTTTTTTAAATCAATAAAGATATTAGGTATCTCTACAATACTTATCGATTTGGGGCTAAATTGAAAAATAAACTTGTATTTTTGTGTAACAAGGCCAATTAGACATCATTTTTTGTCACAATCTTTGGGTCCACATTGGGTTCTTCAGAGGTTGTGAAGCTAAATTGAATATTGATTTGTACACATTAAAATGAACAAAGATAAAAATGACTCTACAAAAATACTTTGAATGTTACTGAGACAATCAATATCAAGACACTCAATAAAAATTGATTGACTTGGATTTATTTCTTGCAATCATACATGTCATACATACACGTCATTAACTGTTGGTGTGTTTTCGACTAAGGAGATGGAATAATATTATGGTAGAGAATACCAAAACTCATGATAATACCAAATCTGACAAATGACACAGTTCCAGTGCACACTTAGAATTGATTCAGGTTATGGTCACTAGATGGCGCTGGTGAGCCAACACAGGGAATATTCTTGCTGTGATATGGTTTCTTTGTGAGTCTGACAAAAGAGCCAATCTCAATAAAAACAGCAATGGTTTTCAAAATATCTGACCTATATAGTCTTAACATCTGAAGGAACAAAGGACAAGCACATCCTATTTGATAATCTGAATACATAGTCTGAATAGGCTAACAAAATAATGCTCTATCTCAATACAAAAAGTCATACCTACTGCTAAGCTTATTGCTCTCCTTTCATTTTCACATATACTGCACAGTTCCTATTAATTATTATTATGATTGTTTAAACCAGCAGCGGTAACATCCCTGAAAAATAAAAATGCTTTAACTATTGTTTCACTTTAGTCTTCAGCTGCTTTCAACACTAATCACTGAACATGTTGAGCAGCAAAAATAGTAAAGCATCATCCAGATTCTATCATCTTATTATCACAGAAACGGAATAATCATGTTGTCAACATACCAATGAAAATCTAAATTGATTTCAACAATATGTTGGGCACATATTAATCAGCAACAGATCATGTATAATTGAATACTATGTAAAGAAATAAAGTTTGACGGTACTTTTGTACCGAAATAAATATGTATTTACAAACCTACCATTATTTTTACATAATTCCATATCATTTGAAGACCTGTGTCCACAATTTAGAGGCATTTAAGATACATATAAATATAATAATACCAGCCTGTAACTGTCCCACTGCTGGGCAAAGGCCTCTTCTCATACAGAGTAGGCACGAGCATTGATCACCACGCTCGCTCAAGACGGGTTGGCAATTTCAGACTTATATTAATTATAAGTCCAGGATTCCTCACGATGTTTTGTTCGGGCCGATCTCATGGTGACATGGAGAGAGCGACTGTCGCAACCCCGTGCAGGGCACGCCACGATAGTGGCGATAAGTCCCCTCTTTGAGGAGTGGCTTGAGAGGCGCCACGGCGTCCTCACCTTCCGCATGACGCAGGTCCTCACCGGACACGGTTGTTTTGGGAGGTTCCTGCACCGAATCAGGCGGGAGGAGACGCCCGGGTGTTTCCACTGCGAGGATCGACCGGAGGATACGGTGGAGGTCTGCCCCGCTTGGGCGGAGCAACGCCGTGTCCTCATAGCGGCGATCGGCGGCGGCGACCTCTCGCGTCCGGCCCTGGTTCGAGCCATGGTCCGGAGCGAGACGGAATGGGAAGCCGTCACCTCCTTTTGCGAAGCAGTCATGCTAGCAAAGGAAGAGGCGGAACGTGAGAGAGAGCGTTCCTCCTCACGTCCCAGCCGCCGCGGGAGACGCACCGGGCGTCGGGGGCCACGTGGTGGCCCCCGGCCACCGTAGACGCGGGCCTGTGGACGGACGACGGGACGGGTAAGACGGAGGGACGGCGAGCTAGCCCTTAGCTCACCGTCCCTCCGTCTTAGGACGACAGGCCGTGTCGACGGCGCGTTCGTGTTCCACGCGCGCCTCAAAGAGATGTCAGCATAGGGAAGGGGCCCGCAAGGGCCGATGCCTGCCGGGTGCTGCGGGTTGTTCGAAAGAGATACCGCGGCCCCGGAACACAAAGGGCGATGAAGGAACATGGGTGGGTTTTAGTCAGTAAAAGTCTGACACACCCTCCCGCTCAGCCCAGAGCGGGAGAAGTCATTTGATGATTTCCCATCTGAAAAAAAAAAAGGATTCCTCACAATATTTCCCTTCACCAATGTCTGTGATGTCCAAGATAAAGTTAGAAAAGTACATATGAATTGAAAAAGTCACATTGGTACTTGCCCGGATTTGAACCCACAACCTCATGCATGAGAGGCAAGTTCTTAACCTCATATATAATAGGTTATTAAATGATACATCATATTATGAAAGAAATATGAAAAATCGGATGTTCAATGTAATTTTACAAATGAGCATAATGATATATGTACATGCTAACTATTGCTTTTGTATGGGCGGGACAATTGATCACTTCATCCACCTCTGCTCACCAAACAAGGCCATTTTTATGGTCTCTCTGTCTCTATGTTTGAAAATCTGAAGGAATTGCATTAACATGGTTGCCTGCATGGCTTTTTTTCTATCTTTTAATTCTGTTACCACAAGAGTCGCGAAAAATATGTTTCTTTGATAAAAAAAAGGGGTCTCATGCTTATATCTTAAAAAAACATGTCACAGAGGTAGGTAGAGAATTTCATTCCAATCTGAATATCAGTAATTGACTATGCAGTTGCTACTAAAAAGATCAATGTTCAGTTTTTAATATACTTATTGAACATATCAGTGGTAATCATTGCGAATTGACCGCTGCACATTGTGAAGTGCAGTATCATTCTATTCTTGTCTCACGTGGTGTCCCCCTGCGCTGGGTTATGAGCCTTGACAGCCAGTTAGATCAATCATGAGACTCAACAAGGCGAGAAACGTGGATGGGTTGTTAGCTTATGTAAGTGCATGTGTTAGTTGCAAAGGGCTATTTGAAAAGAAAAAGATAGGTCACCTTGTAGTCACAAAATTTTTATGGAGACACTCAAAGTAATAAATAACATGTAATATGATCCTTTCTAAATTATGTTATGAATTTTAGGTCCATAGAGTAAAAAAAAAACATGTTCCAAACGTTATAATTAGCTTATCCTGTTTGTTTTTTGGGTCAAATTTAGTAATTGGTATGTTATACATTTTTTTTTTAAACTGGATAGTTAGTTAATAGTATGTATCGGTCAAATCTTGCAAATGAATTTCAAATCAGTTCCCCCCAACCGATTGAGCTGAAATTTAGCACACACCTTTGGTTCTGGTGACTACATTGTTATGATAGACATGATTTGATCCTGCAGCCAGGATCGTCTCGTCGCGAGAGGACCCCTCAACAGTTAATGGCACGGACACGAAACTTTGTAATCGCGTTCAATTTTGAAAGATAAACCCAATTTTCATTTTAATAAAAGCTTGTTTTTAATTTTGTCAAAGACTGAAAGGCAGACTTAAATTTAAAAGTCACTTGAAAGTCGAAAAGTGTTAAAGGGGATCCCAAAAGAAACGTGATATTCTTTTCTCTCCATAATGTGAAATAAAATAAAAACATAATTATGAAGTTCCATTACTAGGTAATTAAATAAATCAATTAGCATATTTCTGGCTGAGAGTTGCCGAAAATCGAGTTAAGTGACTTGCAATTGAAGAGGGCATGTCCAGCAATGGACTATATAATAGGCCACTGCTGTAGGCTAATGATGATGATGTTGAAGTAGTATATAAGCAAGCTACATGACTATAAAAACATAATGTTAGGTTTTAACAGAATAGAGGGCCTAATAGAGTTTTTATCACGACAAAACCTACTCGATCGTGTTAAAATTAAATTTTTATGAAATAACGTTTCCCATCTTTGTCACCAGATGGCGTTGGTTCAGTTTCAGTACAAAGTGAGGTCTGAAGTAACATAATCGAATACGTATAAAACCTAGCAATAGATCCTTAGCATGTTAATGATTATTTCAAAGGCATTAAAAGTAAACTTTTGTTTGCATAGGAAACTTGACTTTATTATAGAGTACTTATAAACAAGAGTATTTTCATGTACTAAGTACATTTTACGACTCACGGAGATTACAGCTTTCTTTCCGGAGAAGTAATTCGCGTGTGATCAATTGATCATTTACGAGTAAACATTTCCTTGGACATCGGTTTTGCTGAATACATTTTCTTCAAAATGTTCAGTTCCTTGGTTCTTTTTTTATAATTTTCCATGCTCCAAATCTGCATGCATTTGTTGTATAGGTAGTTTACCCTTGATTTTCTGTTAAAGGCAAAATGCTTTGCATTTTTTCATTCACCGCGAGTGAAATGCCCCTAATAATATCACCAATTCCTAATCCCTATCCATCTATCAATGGGTTTGTAGGGTGCACGTTTATTTAATGGGTCTCTTAGTCGGCGGCTGACGATAATTATGATAAATAAAATATATTTAATTGTACTCTACCATCTGCCCGCAACTTCGTCTAAGATGTAAAGTTTATTGTTACAACAATTAACTCTCACACTCGTAAATCTCACACGTCTGACACTACAACAACAATAACAGCGTCAATAACAGCTTTTAATAAGCGAAGGATTTTTTAAAAATCGGACTAGTACTTATATGATTATTACCTCCCGCTCATCTTTCTCCTTCATCCTCTCTTTGTGCATCAATTAATTTCTATTAAAGTGTGCGGTCCCTTGAACGAGTTAAATAACTTGAACTTCTAAGTCAACGTAATCGAAGATACGTGTGTTCAGGTATTTCATTTTGATAAAATCAAGTTCCAAACTTATATGGGTACTTACCGTTGACCTAGAACCATAAAATACTTAAAGGAAGTGCAAGTTAACGAAAAAACGTTGATTTGTAGTGTAATAAACACAAAATAATGTTACATCTGTAATGTGTAGGTAGGTATGGTTTGGAAAAACAATTTTTCTACATGATATTATGTTTTGTTTGCCAATCCGACTTCAACGATAGCAACGCTCGGAACTTACCATAGATCAAAAGAGAGTGGTTTGTGGTACTTATCTTTTAATAATGATAATAGTTTTTGGTGGAAATAAGTTTTGGTTTAGTACTAATTGTGCGAGGCCGACTCACTGTTGGTCGGTTTTTTTTAGGGTTCCGTATTCAATAAGGAACCCTTATAGTTTCGCCATGTCCGTGGCTTAGCTCAGAGACTCTTACCCCCGTATCTATAAACAAGTCAAAGTGTTTACTTGAGTAAATGTAATTTTTTAAGATACTATTTTTATTATGTATATTTAGTAATTGGTTGAAGTTAGAACTGTAAAAAGTTAGAATTCTTAGCTCTGCTTTCTTTGACGGTTCTTACTTCTTTTAAATTCTTGTCTATTGCAAATAAAAGATTGCTTAAGCTAATGTAATTATTTTAACTTGACTATAGACACGGGTGTTAATACTAGAAATCTTTAATTTGGCATGGGTATACCAAATATAAGTCACGTTAAATATTTTTTTTGATTGGGGTGATTTTTTTTCTTGTCTAACCCATGACATGACATGAAATGGAAAAAGTAAAATAAAAAGAAAACTATCATTTCTCAGTAGAACTAGTAGTCTAGTGAACGAGTAATAGTCGACTAACTTATTTAATGCACTTGAAAAATATGTTTTCATCTGTCAACGTAAATTACTTCTTGGGATAAAACATTTAAATAGAACGTGACTACATAACCCTTTGATACGCGTGTTCTGATACACACTTGGCTGATTTTATGTAAAGTATTTTCATTACGGCATTCTGTCAGGTGCCGCATAATGTTAATAAAAACTTTGGCGCTAGACCTTCTGAAACATCGGAATGTCTAAGACGACCCGCCGACTTTAACCGCAAAACCCAGAGCTATAACTTAGGAACTTTACTGATAGAGTTAATCGCAATGACTGCGTGGAAAATCACATTGATTGTCAATTTGAATCATGAGAATGTATCATTGAGAGAGTCAGTGCAATTTGATCGATTGACGACAACGATAAACTATGATTTGGTTTTTATAAATTAGTTTATTGACAATCTATTGTTGATTTTAGCATAAAAGTCGTTTAATCGTATTTCCTCATTTTGTAATTGTGTAATTATGATTTTTGTCTAGGAACGTAGTTAGTAATGCAGTCAATGCATTTTTTTGTTTTAAAAAGATTAAGTAATTACTAAATGCCAACGTAATCCAAATTAAATTGTTGAGTGAATCTTCAATCACTTAATTTGGGTTATTAAGATTTCCATCCTGCGTCCAAACAAGTTAAACTAGTTTTAACTACCCTGAAATTTTCATTGAAAAGTTAGTAGAATGATAAAAGTGCTTTAAGGCACTAAGTAGGTAAGCTCACAAAAGTTGATTTGTGACAAAAGGCCGAGAGATTTCGTGGAATAAGGTCAGTTTTGACTTTAATACGGCTTAGGATTGGTTGCATAACTATTTCAGAAAGAAGTTAGGGGAAACATGTATGGGATATGCCCAGACTGACCAAAAAATGACTGGTCATTTGTTATCTTGCAATACTGTTATGTCCCAGGACTTAAGAGCGTTTACGTCTATCGCGCGAAGTCAAGTTTAGGTAATTCAATGCATTTTTTACGCACACAAAAGCGCGCGTGCCTGTGTGCATAGCGCTGGCGCGTTCTCTTGCGCTATAGTCAAACTAACCCACTATGATCCGTTCGAGTGCAATTGTTGTAGTAAAATTTAATTTGAATTTGAATTTGAACGTACACGGATTACTAAAGTACGAGTGCATAAAATAAGTATTCAATAATATATTGCAAGTATAGCTATAGTTATGATTAATATTAAAGTCGTTTTTTAGTTATTCAAACATGAATTTGTTGATCTAAACTTTAGAAAGAAACCGAACTTCGTTAATTATTATTGATTTGTGACTGATTAATAAATATTTCTTATTCTAATCAAATAAATCACTTTATACGGATTAACTTATGTTTATTTTATATTATATTTTAACCTGACGCGATGTTCCTCTTAGTGACACCTCTTATGAGGGAAATACAATAGGTTGGCGTTAACTTTAAAAACAATTTATGTTCTTATTTACAAAAAAATAAGTAAAAGTTTTAATAAATAAAATTCTTAGGTAAAAAATAGGGTAGATATTGGCTGTCACTAAAAATATTGTCAGTCATCAAAAATAATAATAAAAAAATTTAATCATCAAAGTACCAAGATTTTTTAATCACACTATAAACGTCCGCTATCCTTCCAAGTACGACTAAGGTCAACTCGGGTCAGGCAGAGCGCCGAGCGACATGTCCTCTCTCTAGAAAGCCTCGCGACGGACTGATTTGAAATTGCTCGCGCGCAGTGATTTATAGTAGTTTTCAAATATTTATAGAAAAATAATCACTGTAAATTATTTGAAATTTTAAATTGGATGTTTTAAAGCATATGTTCTTCTATTATATTATGCTATTATTATATTAAATCAAGTAAGATATATCGGTGAAAAAATCATTTTAATTCCTTAATATTTCACATTGTTTGAACTTTAATTTCTTATATAAAGAAACCTAAATCAAAAAATTTTCTTCTCCAACTATATTCCTTAAGATCTTAGCAATAGGTAAAAAAAAAATCTAATTAGGTTTGCCAGTGGTTTCCTATAATTAGAGCGTCGAAACTGACGCTGAAAGGGAAATTAAGAAAACCTCTGTTGAGTTATCTTGATAGAATTTACCAATACTCTATTAATTGAAATATTTTTCTCTCCAACTATTGAGACAACGAAATTTCCTAAAGATATTAGTAATTATCATTTTTGTAAAACAAAGGGTTGATGGTATTAAAGGGTTTGAAAAGTACTGTTTTGGAGTCAAACAGCGCATGGACGGCGTAAACGCTCTTAAGACATGGGAATAAAACGCACCGATTACTGATTTGTCCGGAATTTAGTAATGATGACATAGATCTATTGTACTTATTTATGATTTATTTGACATGTAGGTATAAAAGATCAATATTGTTTTTGTAAATCAGTGTGGCTGCGGTATTTTTTAAATCTATCTTAATCAAAGGCTTGCATTAGAAAGTGTGTGCCACATTGAAAAGAAGACGTAAACAACAGACTTGTATTTAACGACACAATTTCAGCAGGTTCCTAAAGGTTCTTAAATACCTACCTTAAATCGCATTCACCCAATCTCCGATTAAAACTCACTTCTTAATCTGGTAATGTCTAATATAATGCCCGATCGGGTTTACTTTGACATAAACCCATTATCAGCGATTTTCTTTCGTAAAACTGGATAAAATGTGTCTACAGAAACTTTAACTTGTCTAAGAACTATGATAGTGTTTTTAATCAGATTGATTGGTTTTATTAAGGGTACTTTTTCTTCGAGGCGATTATTTCCGTAATTATTTCATTAAATCCGTTTCGACCAGAACTCGGCGACATCGACGGCGTTGGTTTGGTAGTGGCTTCGGACAGGTCCTTTAAAGTGCAGGTAGAGTTACACAAAGAGCAGGTTAGAAAGTGGGCCATGGTTTGGGATGAGACCCTATTAGTTTAACACAACTTATACGTGGAAAGATCAACCAGAACAGATGAACTATCTCTGTGATCGGAGGCGTGCACATATGGAGTCGTGGCTTTGTTTAGTTTAAACGTTTGAAATAGTCCAGTTGTCGTACGAGAGTGATCGATCAGCCAATTACCGCAATTGAAAACGTTCAAAAGCTAGTCGTAATGAGCTAAAAATATTGCAACCTTATAAAACATGTAGGTAGCCTAATTAGACTGTGAAATTCATAAACATCGGGAGTTGCCACTCTTGAAGTCCATAACATCCAAACCGTACAAATTTTGGTCAGATCAGACCATCACACGGGTTCAGGCAGATCTGGAAGTAGAGGTAGTCAATTCAATTCAATTTATTTATTGTATCAAGTACGGTAGGTACATGAAGTTCACACATTTGGCCAATACATATAGTAGGCAATAGTAGAAGTTTTTACACTTAAGATATTAATTACTAGGTAACTACATTTTGTCAAATTATGTACTTAATAGTTAAATATATCTATGCTTTAATGTATAAAATTTATAGGGACACTTTTGAAAGAACTCATCCATCGAATAAAAACACTTGTCACAACCACTTCCGCAACGCAACACAAAACTAATAGGAGTAGTGCGTTATTATTTTCTCCTGATGTCAGGGATAGGAGGGACACTGAGGGACGTCCATCATTGACTAACTACTTTTACGTATTTATAAACGATGTAGTTATCATGGAATGGAAATTGAGCTTGTGTTACGTTATACATAAGTCGTATATATATGTACAAATGTATCTGATCATAAAATACTGTTTTTGGTGGCTTTTTGCTGTTGTAAACATTTCGGCAGGTCAATAGGGTGCTCTTCTTTGTACAGGCCAATCACGTGCTGAATCAGATATCATGCGATGGCTACAATAGTCATTCGCACAAATACTAAGCGGCACAAACATGAATGAATAAATAAATAAAGCTGCCTCGTTAGTCCAGGACTTGGATTCGATTCCCAGGCCTGGCAGTGTTGCTTGATTTTACGTCAGAAATTATTCAGCAGGAGCCTAGATTCTGGATTTGTGCCCGGTTAAAGGCAATCGGTTCGCCCACAATACATGGGACTTAAATATAACTGGCGAAATGTGAGTGCACTTTACGTAGGTACATAGTACACAGTCTAAGCTTTTGGAGAATACAGGCGTTTTTTTTTGTTTATATGTATAATAAGTATGTATTTACAAACAAAAAGTATCTATGTAGTATATCAACTATCTGGTGTCCACGACACAAGCCTCGTTGCTTAGTGTGGCACTAGATGGCGCTGTGTGTAATGTCCAGCGATATTTATTTATTTAATGCTTTGTTGTCAAATAAATAAAATATCGTATCAAACATTTAAAACACAATTGGATTGTTGTTTCATGGACCTCATCACTAAGATAGATCCACCTGCCCCCAAAAGGACCGCCACGTGGATTACGGCCTATAGTGGGAACATACGATACACACATAGATTATGTGTATTAAAAACCGTGTGATTGGAATTCCCATCGGAAAATGTGACGAAATTATATAGGTACAATCTTTTATCTCCTATTTAACCTTTTTGTCCAGCGGTTTAAGTTGTGCGTTGTCTGTCAGTGAATTTAAGATTTTATTAAGTAGAAGATACTACGAGAATATTATGGATCTGTAGTTCCTAACTTGTAATTTTACTTTTAGTATACAGTGGCAGTAACAACTTTAAATCATAAAATAGAGAAAACAGAATTCTATGATGTACCAAACAGAAAAATCGAATTAAAACTACATTCGAGTGATTAGTATAAATTCTTCTTATAATACTCAAACTCAAAGCATTTATTTCAATTAGACCATTACAGGCACTTTTGAATGTCAAAACACAAAAAAATAAACTAAGCTATAGTCCTACTACTATACTACTACTGCGTACTAGAGAGTTATTCTGAAATAAACCGTCTTCTCCAAGCGGAAATAACGACGAACTTCCACGACATGCTTTTATAATTATGCCCGGGGAGTATTCCCAAAAATCGTTCCTAACCTTAGCTGTTAGGAACTCTGATGAAAAAGTTTCACGATCCACAGCGATTGAGCTGTACGTTGCCTGGCAGTCAGTGGGTGACTGCATGATTTTTATATATTTTTGTGACAAAATCAAGCCCGACCATTTATTTGGGCCAAATGGGCCATTAAAAGATATTCTTGTATTTGAAACTTCAGTGGGAAATAGAACAGATTGTAGTGACGACTTGGCTGTCAAAAATCAGCCCTTTTAATACGGCGTTGTGTTACAATCACATATTCACACGTTTATCACAGCCACAAGGTTAATGGCGCTAAAGAACCGGTCACCGCATACTAGTTTAAACAGAACTGTGTTGAATGTGGTGACACCCAGTGTGTGGTTCAACTTCTATGATTAACATAGTTCCAATATGTGGTCACTATCATATTGATTTTGGACAAATTAAAGGTCTCACGGTAATAATACGACTAGATACGTAAAGACATATTAATTGTTGAAGACTACCGCTACCTACCGAAATAGAGCGTCTATTCAAATCACAACTGTCACTCTTTGACAATTGTTTAAAATGGCTGTAACACGGCAAATTGACATACGTATAGCATCTCAGTCTGATAAGATTAAATTTTCCTAGCATAACCTATCTGCCAGTTATTAGTTTTGTTCAAAACAACTGAAGTTAGCTAGTTAGTTACTTGCATCGAGTATTCAGCGGATGCGAATGATGCGATGATTATGCGGATGGGTCCAAGTTTATCAAGTTACACGAGACTAATGCTTGATCTGGTAAAACTACACTTCTGTATGAAATATAGCCATTCAATGTATTGGAATTTTTCGTCATATAGCAATTACGTGGACTCCTAATGGGTGTAAAAATACCCTTAATGAAGCCGAAGGGCACCTGTTCTCCCCACCATTGCTAATATTTTTTTGTTAAAGACCATACGTGGGAACCTTCTAGTTACTGAGATATTGGGGGTCAAAGTTCCAACATTTTCACAAGTTTGATTTACAAAATGCCTGGTTTACGTCTTCGTGGAAGGTCCGTTTACACCCTGTATACCTACCATATCGACTATTACAGAAGAGGGATTCTTCATATTAGGAGTTGCTTCATATTAAGTATGAAATTGCCGATTTATCTTGCACAATTGAAACTCGTTTTTATCCAAGATGTTAACATATTTATTTAATCAAAATATTTACCCTAATTATCTATACATTGCTGTCATCTAATCGGAAGTTCATTTATTAGAACTCGGGGGATCTAGATTCGACAAACTGTGTGAAAGTATTTTGTAGTGCCTCCCGGGAAGACAATTTTTACCACGTAGAAAATTGTCCGAAACACGATAAAAATTGTAGACAGTTGGAGCAAAGTCTAGCGAGTACGGAGGATGACGTATGGTTTCTGACTGCAGCTCCTGGAGTTACAACGGTGTCCCGTGCCGTGTGAGATCTTGCGTTATCATGGAGCAATAATAGTGAAGATCGATTCACGAGTCGGGGCTGTTTCACTGCCAGTTTCGCCATCATTGTTCAAAGATCGGCACAGTAAAGAGAATACCAAACAGTTACCATTACCTTTTTATTGGTAAAATTTGCTTTAGGGCACTGTTGCAGCATTTGACCTGGAGTCAGCCATTCCATTTTATGCTTACGGTTGTCGTAAAGAATCCACTTTTCGTCACATGTCACAATTCGATCCAATATTCCTTCATTTCTGTACCGATTCAACAAGGCAGCGCAAGTTTCATCACGCGTTTCTTTCTGCAGATCGGTCATATCATGAGGCACCCATTTTTCATATTTTTTTTTATCTTATTGATTTGATGCAAATGAGTCAAAATTGTTGGTAAGGCAACGTTAAATCATGCTGCTAATTCCTGGGTAGTTTGGAGTCGGATCGGCTTCCACCATCTCCTCAAATTCAGCGTAATTCACCCGTGTGGGACGTCTTCCACATGCTTCGTTCTTCAAGTCGATGTTTCCATTACGAAAGCGTTTAAACCAAAAACGCACGGTGCGTTCCGCGTTGAACTTTGTATTAAAAAATTACTCTGATTTTCGAAATATCCATCTTTTCCGTCCAAGCTGAATAAAAAAAATCAATTGAAATTCGAAAATGTTGTTGGTGTGTTGTGTAATGTCAGGGTTGTTTTTTAAACGAGAAACATAATTGGCCAACTTGTTCCGTATCTATTAAAAGAGTAAATAATTACAAGGTACAAAGTTTTGGCCTAGCTTTAAGCTTATATCACAAACGCGCACTAATAGCGTTACAGCGTTACTTAAAACTAGGGCTCGAATTGATCACTATCATTTATAATTATCTTGGTAATTATACCTTGATAATAAACTTTCACGTGTATCAGAATGCGTCAAGTGTCAACTTAAAAATTACGGTCACAAATAGTGTGTACTTAATCAACAAACAAATCTTTAATACATTTTTGTTTAAACTAAAGAATAAAACAATTAGCAATTAAAAATGTCTTTCTTTACATCATATTTTAGTAATAAAATCTAGCCCTGCTGAAAATAGCATTCATCATGCCCAACACAGAGTTCATCTAAACAATGCAATCAGAAGCCTTCGCCCGTACGAAATAAGAAAACATTTTAATTTTCATTTTTAGTTGGGAAAAGGCTAGGCGGATGGTGACATTCAGTACATTTCGTATTCACAAACATGAACATGTCTCCATGGTGGAATACGAAATGTGCACTGAATTGAAACTTAATTGTCAGCTCAATGGATTCTGACCAAACAAGTGACATAATCAGGGTTTAAAACAAGGCTCTCACATTGACAATAGTTAGGAGAATAAAATATATCGTGTTCGGCCTGAGAACTCGTTTTTCCGACGAAACGCCTACGGCCCCGATTTATTCATTTTGCGTCAATCTGCCGTGCCGTCGCGTCGGCGCAATGGTAGAACGGACATACTAGGAGAATGCTCTCCTCAATCTTAATTGGAGGATAGCATTTTTAAAATAAAAAGGGGGTGAACGAAATGTGTTTCTACTTCATAAGTGCTTACTTAATTAAAGAAATGCTTCAATTGCCACATTTGTGTTTATTCCAAAATGTACTTAATTATGCCTGAAATGTTTTTATTTTTGTATTCATTCTAAGAGTAAGGCCCGCTTGCACAATGATCATCATCTGCTTAGCCTTTTCCCGACTTTTTTGGGGTCGGTTTCCATTCTAACCGGCAGCGGAATACCAGTTTTGCATTTTACCAGTAATACATAACCCAGTAACACATACATAATTCGATGCGTTTAGCCCTTAACATATTCAGAAAATAGTTCTGTGTCCGTTATCTTCACACGATCGACAGAAACAAAATCATTTTAAAAGAGATTTAAGCGCTAGACGCATGTATTTAGTGATTTGTGCATTCGGGCTCACTTATGTGTCATATTCACATAGGAAATATAATGAGTTCATAAATTGACATCAAAAGATCGAATTTCATACTATAATTGAGTTTGCAGTTTAATCCGAAATGCGTTATGTAGTTAATGAAACGTAACATAACATCGCGCCTGTAAGCTCCGAAGGTTTCAAAGAGGTGTTCTGTAAAAGTGGATGAAATATGGGTGCACTTTTTTGTAATACACCCACACATGGCCCGGTATAATACACCAACACAACATATATTTTAAATAAAAAAACACGACGAGAACCAACAAGAAGAGTAACTGATTTAAATACTCTTCTTCAAGCGTTCTTCAAATCGATGTTCAAATTGAAATACCTCCGAAAGTAATATCATTTACGTGAGTCTGAACTCTTCACCTTATATTATAGAATATAGTAAACATTTTTCATTCAAGAAGTTATAAACGAGCGCTAAATATATGTTGTGAATCTCCTCAAGACTTTATTACGGTATGTTTTGAAAATGTCTCTCGCTCAATATAGTTCCCGTAAGAGGTTTCAAGTTAAACTCGTTTCACAAAAAAAGAAAAACAGTTAAATTGATGTGTTTCTTTTTTGAACGTATAATGTGGGTAGGCAACCATATAATTGAAGAATAGTAAGGGGTAAATATAGATGCTTTTTATAGTAGACACCCGCTTGTCCTTTGCATGTGTGCATTGTCGACATGCTAAAACGAATCATTCCCTCTGCGTCGATTCCCGCTATGTCGATTTGCGAAACAAATGACATCTGTTTCAAAAAGTTTACGCTAGGCCTCCAGGTTGGTCAAGTATACTTAAAACGAAAATTGAAACGCTTTTACTTATAAATAAATTTATATTTTTCACACAAATTATAACTATAAATTAAAACTAAATTATTTATAACCAGAAGAACAACCATGAAGTTATTTTCCAATATATTGACTAAAATCGTCGTTTTGGCGACCAAAAGTTCTAGGTGTTGATTTCGGGTGGTCACCATTTAGGGCTCTTACAGACGAGCGGCACGTTGTCAACGGTAATAAAAGTGAAGCCGTTCCCACCTGCCGACGGCATCCGACGTCGTTTTGCCGGCTGCCGCCGGTGCGTTGACGGCTGCCGCCGACCGATGCCGACGCTTGCAGTTGTGGTGTGTTTAGTCCCATTTTGTCAGTCGACTGCAAGCCATGAGTGCGCAAGCGTTATGTATTAAAAATACGGTATCACTGTATTTCGAGGATTAGGCGTGATGTTATGTTATTAAAATTAAATATGATGTTATGTTATCAATTTAAACTAATATTATAAAGAGATAAAATTTGTTTGTATTTAGGGGGTAATCTTCGGAACTACTGATACAATTCAGAAAATTCTTTCATAAACGGTGAGCTACATTATCCCCGAGTGTCTCAGGCTACATTTAAACGTTCCCGTGGGTTATAAAAGATAAATGATGTTTATTTTGCAAATAGGTTTTTACAAACACTTTTACACGTTTTTTTTTAAACTAGATGAGGCCGGTGTTTCGTATCTGACTACTCTGAGAAGAAACAGCCCAAACAAACTCAGAGGACATAGTCTCTTTTAAAGTCCAGACATAATCTTGATAAACTCACATGAGGACTATGCAGATGAGTGTCTGAGATGGCCTTTTGAAGAAAGCACCACACAGATTTGAGTGGACCTGTCCAGCCAGTGCAAGCATTTGTCAGTTATCGTGTAGCTCGACTCATAGTACTCAAACTGCCAGACAATAGTAAAAACAAACAAAAAACATAAAAATTACCCACATTGTCCTCACATTCACACTAATCAAATAAAATTAATAATACCTACAAAATATATGTTCATACAAATCATTAAATGTCACACATGTAATAAAAAAAAAATTGCTGAAAAATTATAAGAAAAAAAAGTAAATATTCATGTTGAATCATTAAATGTCAAAGTGTATAAAAGAAAGGAATAAATAATAAACAAATGAAAAACTTGAAATCTCGACATTCATTGAGCAAATTCAATTTAATTGGAGCAGCTTAATCCCAAGCCTTTCTATCTTCGAGATAGTGATTAACGTTATAGTAGGCTTTTAGGCATAGTTTCCGTTTTATAAACGATTTGAATTTATTTAGGCTTAGTGCTTGACTATGGCTCGGAAGTTTATTGTAAAAACGTATACATTGGCATCTAAACGTACCCCCTATTTTTTTGAGCCTCGTTGCAGGAACAAATTCATGGTCTTCCTTTTATTTGTGACACTATGTTATTTAGCAAAAAATAATCCTTATGATGAAGCCTTTCGATCGGTATGATAAAGCTACAGGGTGATTATTTTTCTCATGTAACGGGTTCGATTCCCGGTTCAACCATGTAATTATTTAAATGTCTATGAATGCAGTTTAAATTGTTTTTTAAATTCAAATAATGTCATCTTTCAGTAAAATGTTCCATCTACAATATTCAAGGTACTTTCCCTCCATGTGGCATATTCGTGGGACGCCCTGTATATTAATTTCCGTACATAACGGGAGTGACACAGACTCACACGAACTAAGCCTAATATGTGAAGAAATGTGTGAAAAAATATAATCAACATCATTCATTTCATTGTTCTTAATATATTTCCTTTATTCAGTTTTCTTTACATATAAATTACATTGTTAAGTATAACAATGTTACATTGTTACTAACAAAATTAAATAAAAAACATTAAAAAATGTAAAAAATAGTAGCCCACTGGCACCGGGGACAGAATCCGAGCTACCGCTAGTTGGGGATCTTGAGAGATGAACCTCTTAACAATACGCGCCGTGTCCAGAAGTACTGCTTTCTGAATCAAGCCCTTAGAGCCTCCTTAGATGTTGGTCGAGGCTCTTGGCTATTAAACCATTGGCCGACACGACTATCGGCACAATGACTGCTGTACTCACGTCCCACATGTCGACAACCTCGCGAGCCAGATCTATTTACTTGAATTGCTTATCTTTCTCTGCTTTCACGAGGTTCTCGTCATGTGGGACCGTTATATCAACAATCATTGCGCGACGCTCCAATCGATCTATCACCACAATGTCAGGCTTATTGACAACAATAGTCCTGTCAGTGACGATGGGTCGATCCCAATACAATGTGATACTACCATTATCGAGAACTGGGTCGGGCGCATATTTATAGTATGGCACTTCTGATTCCACAAGATAGTACTTAAAAGCAAGTTGCTGATGGATCATTCTAGCAACGAGGTTGTGTCTGTGCAAGTACTCTCCGTCAGCCAGACGAGAACACCCAGAAATAATGTGTCGGATCGATTCTCCCGGACGGCGGCATGCCCCACATATGTCAACCGTGCCATCCTTCACAATGTATTTCCGATAGTTATTCGTCATTATAACTTCGTCCATTATTGCACAGACAAAACCTTCGGTTTCCCCGAAGAGGCCACCGAAACGCAGTCAGGATATTATATATAAGAATTCTACATCGGCGAGAAGCAATATATTATTATTATAATCTTTTAACACAATTATGGTAACAATACTTTTTTATTAGTTCAGGTTTAGATTAGTTTATCATCATTACGTTTGGATGACTTTGTCCATCACGGATTTGTCACTATTTTACGGAGTTTACCATCGACTTTCCCAATTAAGGTTAATTAGAACAGCAGACCGCATTCAAGAGCTGCAAGCGTGATTGCTATGGAATATGGACACTGACAACTCTTGAACGCGGTTTAGATACGCTGATCGCGTTCAGTTTTATTGGTGAATCACGCGGTTACAGCTTAAAGCATTCGGATAAAATTTGGCTTAAAGTAAGAGAGAAGATAACAAGATTCGAACTGCAATAATTCATATCGTAATCTTAGAACTCTGCAGAGGAAATTCTCGAATTTTTTTAATTCTAGATATTTCGGCGCTGTTGCAAGCACCATGATCACGGATAAACTGAAGTTACTGCGCTCGGTACCGCTACCACTGTCACTCCAACTCCATTCTGATCCCGACATACGAAACACACTGTCCGCTCGCGAACTTTTATTCGGCACTTTTTCGGTTTTTACCCAGTTATACACATGGTGAATATCCCGTTCTCAGTGCTTATGATGGTTCCAGTACATTAAAATAGTATTATATGCCTGAACTTAATAAAACTCTAACCCTATAGAGGTGTCTACCTTTATTGGGTTAGAGTTTTAGTGCATCCATTCTCACAGATATGCTGTACCATCATTCTTTCTGCCAGTACTGCTATAAAAATCCCATGTATCACAGAAAAACTAAGCAAATTCCGACTCGGATACCAGTCTGTTACTGAAAACTAATGAAAAAGACTTAAAGGCTTTGTCCTACCTATATTGGACCTAGTATCCCAGGATAGACCAAAGGAGTCATTTGCAACAGTTATAATTAGATAGTTCTGAATAATTAAGGTCGCAAAAGGAGAATGTAAACGTGTGCTTCGTAATGGAACCTAAGAGGCCTATTACAAAAAAACGCGAAATTGCAAGGTTTTCTCGTTGAAATTGTATGTTATCCGTTCGTTGTTTGAAATCATCACATCGTGAGGAAACCAGCATGCCTAGGAGATATTTCTCGACGGCATGCAATGCCAAGTCAGAGGCCCATGGGCGGCATAAAAACTCTGACACCAGGTTAGGCACTAACCACACGATAAAGAAAGAAGTTGTTTGAAATAACAATTACTAAAGCGAATTTTAGATAAATTATTATTTTATTCAGTAATAATCATTCTCCCGATGCATGTTTAGACAAAAACTCACGGAGAATTGATTTGGGAGCTCTAATTTGTAGATTCTATTGAATATAGACCATCAAAATATATTTTTTTCATCTTTAATTATCAACTTCAATATTGATTGAATACATTTTCGTTATATGCCTTTATTGTAAAGAAAAATAAAATTGGACCTAATTCAATTATTGACCAAAAATACTTCGAAACAAGCCCCGATATCTCCGAAATTGTACATCATTTTGACGTAATTATCGTGGTGCAAAATCCAAGAATTTTCTTTCCACAGATCTGGCCTTTTTCGTCGACTTTGCTCTCTTAAACGCCGCATAACGCTCAAATAATATTCTTTATTTACTGTTTGTCCTTCCGGCAAGAATTTCGAGTGCACAAAACCGCGATAGTTAAAGAAAACGCTCAACATGACTGACTTGACATTGGTGTGGTTTTTTCGGTTTTGGTTCAGTTGGACGGCGCCACTCCCAAGCTTGTTGACTAGTATGCATGTCAAACTCGTAAACGCTGGTCTCGTCACCAGTAATGTGTTTCATGAATGTTGGGTCGGAATTCCTTTATCTCCATGACCCCTGTATTCTTCAATGCTACCATCAGTACTATGTTATGATAAGTGCTTTACATTGAATCCTACCGTAAACCGTAAATCTTCAACCCAAAAAAAAGTAGTGAAAATACCCAGCAATAATTTTTGCGTTGCTTAGTACAGAATGCTTGGTTGACGGCTTTGTGAAGGGTCCGTTAAAACCTTGTATTAAAGGAATGTTTCTTGTTAGCCGCCAGTTTTATTTAAAAAATCCTAACGACTACGTTACAGGGGCGTTTATTTACAGTGAGCTTTTTTAATTTCATCCTTGGTCAAATCTGTGTCTATTAGGTTAAGTGATATAAAACGGCTACTTTACTACACTAAGATTACCAGTGGACCAAATATGCTATTTTAGGTGATTCGGCATTATGACAACCATACTAAGGCCGTTTTTTGCAAATCACTAAACATATAGAATGCTAATCGTATTTAAAACAACATTTTGTTTGTCATTTTTAATCGATTTCTTAATTGCATTATTTGTTTTGTGATACAAGTGGACCTACAACAACGGCAGTACCGTTGTGCCAAAAGTTCGTAGTTTCCTCAAGTCGCTAATAGTGTTTTAATGAAGCAAGCGTATGAAGCTAAGTTAGTGTAAACTAATTTGCCAAAAGAAATGTCAAAGTAATAGGAGATTATAAAACTATCGCCAGACCCAATGATTTGTCAGTGGCACAACGTTGTTAAACCATAATGACGCCTTTTAATTAGGAGATAACCAAAACTGTAAAAATCAACCGTTACAGTTCGTAGACTTGGGACCCAGACTTTCAATAAATGGGTATTGTTCTATTTGTTATAACTTTGCATCAAATAGTTATGAAGTATTGTACTGAATCTTCCTCGCTCTCGATTAATAAATTGTATCAAGATATTTGCGAAAATCAGGCCACACCAGGCTTCAAGCAAGCTTAAGTGTCCGTGCTACGCCGTAGCACTGAGTAGCAAGAGATGTATTTTGTAATAATACTTGATTAAAAAAAACAGAACACAATTTACCGCCCAAATTTGAAGACGTTCTGCCTATGCTAGGGCGTCGCTTCGCGCAGCAGAAAAAAGCTCTGTAGCAAAACTGCGCTACGGAATTAATGCCAGAAGGGATTGCATTCAAAACCGATTCTGCCCTAGTTTATAACATTTGATAAGGAATTATATAGCTACTAGCGACTCACTCCTGCTTCGCACGGCGCCTACTATCGGGTCCAGAACTCCTTTCTTTCAAGCTGGAACCTACCACATTCAGAAAATTTCATTGAAATCGGTTGTGTGGTTTCGGAGATTAGTATGTACGTCATGTAATTTTAGTACATTAAGAAGTTAGTTCTTTATTTTGGTTTTAGGAGCATTATCGTGCACAAAAATTTAGCAAAAGATGGCGGAAGGGTAGGAGATAATGTTGCTAAACCAGGATTTCTTCAAGATAGTTCTACAAAGCGAAAGATTCTAGGAAGACTAGCTTCTAGGGGGTTAGAACTCACCCATTGCCAACTTAGGCCTAGATGTGTATTGCTGTCGATGATATTCATAACGTCCGTTGTTTCAGATAAAATTAACCGCCATGGGCCCAGCGCTGGGTCAAGCTGGCTGCATCTTCACGTGCACGCTGTGAAATTATTTTTAGTCGTTGTTCGCGTATTGGCCAAAGCGGGGAGAAGACGCCACGTGTGGGCCTGCGTACACCCGGGGGCGGGCGCATTGCGCCGCCCCACAACTGTATAAGTAAGTGTACTGCTTGTCCATCGCCCGCACACTCGCGCATTTCCTATCACTATGATGATGTATCCCCCTCCAACCCTTACCTTACCTGCGAATGCGAGAGCCATTATTCATTCGACGACAGAGCTCGACGTCGGTCGTCTCGAGTTCGCCACGATGATACCGCGTGTTCTCACTTATCTCGTTATTTTGATGTCCATCTTTCTGGTTCGACTCATAGTGTTTCTTTTCTTTATAACTGATCTAAAAGAACTTAAATCGGGGAGAGTGAACGTTGTAGCTCTTGAGTAATTTTACTTTTAAAACATTTTTTTTATTTTTTTATTATGTTCTTTTGTGGAAGTGACTGTTAAAAACTTTCGAAATGTGCGTGCAGCAATTTTGCAAGATATTTGATGTACACAGGTTAGTCCTAATCATTTTAGGCGAACTTTTGCCTGTAGCGAGTTTGCGTACTTATATTTTTAATTTTCAGTTGTGCTTGTTTTTTTTTGTTTTAAGAAATATGTTTTATTATTTTATTTTGCTTTAGCGCCCTTAGGTATTTCCTTTTTTGTGTTTTTCTATAATTCTTGTAATAGAGTTTAAATTAGAATAGCTAGCTAGCTAGGGTTCTCATTACTTTCAATTTTAAATTGAATTTAAGTCTATGAAATAGTTGCAAGAAAATTTCATTTGACGTCAATTAGTGCGTTTCTTGATAGCGGTGAAATAGGTCAAGCTTGCAGCGTCGGACCTAGGAGGAGGCTGCGGGTAGAGCCCACCCCCGCGCTGTAGTTTCATTCTAGGTGGACTTTTCCCATATCTTTTCAGTATTTCAAACTTTCAATATTTTTTTATCGTCACTCAAAGCTTTCGGATTTGCGCGCAATTTGAGCAAAGTGAAAATGCTCTCGGCATTGCGAATCGTTGCAGCAGCTAAATAATTAAGCAGCTAAATAATTAAGCAGCTAAATAATTAAGCAGCTAAATAATTAAGCAGCTAAATAGTTATAAAGTTTATTAGTAGTTTATTTATGAAGGCGCGGGTTGTTTTGTTGCGGGCTGTTCGTACATAAACAAAAAAACATACAACGATTATACCAATCAAATATTTTTAATCGAAATCTTACCAATCTGAAAAAAAATTACTTTAAAAATTTTTGGTTCCATGATTTGGAGTAATTGACGTACTCAAACTCAAAACATTTATTTCAATTAGACCATTACAGGCACTTTTGAATGTCACAACACAAAAATAAAACTATGCTACAGTCCCAGAAGTCCAGTATTGCTTGATTTAAGTCGATGTATGTGCCAGATACTTTCTACAACTTTAATTATGGTCCTTGCATGCGTAACTTGCGCTATGATTGTTTTTTAATTGATCATGTATCTAGAATTGTATAATTTGTAAAAGTATCGAATTTAGGGTTACTTCTCCTCCTTATAATGTTTTTAGAAATTATCTCAATTATTTTTATACCATGTCCTCTCTTTTCATTTGTTAATTTTTTTTTGCTTGCTAATTGTTCACTGCTTTTTACCTCGTTGGTCTAAGTAGTTGCTAGCGCGAGTATGCGGAACTACAGATTCTGGGTTCGATTCTCAGGTCGTCAGTGTTTGAGTTTATCCACCAGGATTGAGTATTCTGAGCCGGAGCTCCTAGTTTCAATTCTCAGGCTGCCGGAGCGTCTTAGTTAATTAATTAGTTGATGCGTTAGGATCGACTTTTGCTGGGTTCGATTCCCAGTTTGGCAAAGTTTGACGGCACGGTTGGCGCAGTGGCTAAGCGATTGACTGGTGCGTCATACAAATACTTGTTCAAGCCCCGCACAGAACAAGTATTTGTATGAGCTTCAGGTAGTTGTTCCGGGTCTGGCAGTTTGTGTATGTGAGTTTAAATGATAGTAAACGCACCCACGATACAGAAGAAATACCTAGTGAGGAGCAACGATTTATAAAAAAAGTGTCTTAGTTAATACGTTAGAATCAACTTTGTTGAGCTGACGGCTCGGCGGTTTGAGTTTATTCATCAGGAAAGAGTATGCTGAGTCATAGCTCCTGGGTTAGATTCTCAGTCTGGTAAATTGTTTTATTTAATACATTAGGAACGATTTTGCTGAGCTGGTCAGCTAACATCCTATTTTTAATTTTGTCACAAATCTATAAAGCCGATACGATTGTATACCTACCTAATTCATCATCGTACATATGTACGATGATTTTTCTTACGTAAAGACGGTCACCCCGACTCCTCTAGTCAACAAAAGCAAGAAAAATTCAATGCCTTCACATTCCCCCGAGCCTTCTTACATAATAGTTACACGACCCATTTTCACGTTGCAACTTTTATTAGACACGTGCCAGTTAGTGATTATTATATAATACTAACTTATGCCGGCGGCTTTGCCCGCGTGGAGTTCGGTTATTGTCCCACGTGGTCGTACTACAGGGATAAAAAATATCCTATTATATGTTAATCCAGGTTATAAACTATCTGTGTACCAAATTTCATCAAATCCGTTAAGTAGTTTTCGCGTTCATAATATTAGTAAAGATGAGCCTGACGTGCCCCACTGCTGTAAGGCAAACACCTACCTTCCCTCTCTCTCCAGTTTTCTCTGTCTTTGGCCATTTGGTCCTTTAGGTAAGAACCCAGCTCGTCACGCCATCTTATTCTGGGCCTATCGCGTCGCCGGGTTCTGTTGTTCGGCCCCAAATTTGTTGCGACTTTGGCCCAATAGTGGTAATAGAAAAATGTCACACCACAACTTAAAAAGTTTTCATCACCATGCTTCAGGCGAACATGACTGCTTCGTTGGTCTACTGCTTGCAAGCGCTACTGCTGAGCATGAGGGCCTGGATTTGATTCCCAGGTCGAGCAAAGTTTTATTGGGTTTTCCCATCAGGAATTTCTCGGTAGCGTTCACGGAGTCTGGCTTTCTGCCCAATTGATGGCAATATGCTCGCCCCCTGTTACTTGGGACTTCAACATAATTAGCAAAATGTGGGTGTAATAATGGGTATACCTTTGCCTTACCCTTTAGGGATTACAGGCGTGATGTTATGTTATGGTTCAGCCGAAACACGACCGATTTTAGCTGGTACTCCCAAGCATCGCCCCAACGGCTGATGATGCGCTTCTCGCATCCAACTAGTTTCCGTAACTATGAAGGCTTTACAAACTTTGACTAAAGTTTCGTAGAAGCCGATACTCGACGCGGTCATACGTTTCAGGAATTTCTTATGCAAACATTCAATGCACGAAATTCAAAAGTAAAACAATTTCCCCGAAAGCTAAACTAAGGGTTATTAAATAAAACAAATACCAATTAGCTCAAAAATAAATCAATAAGCTACTTGCTAAAGCATTGTATTTTCTATCTCCTAGATAACAAAATAACACGCGCTCCTACATAAGCAAGCGATAGTAGCCAATAGTACATTTTAAGTTCGATAGCTCGCGCCCCTATCTCGCAATCATTATCGTGTGTCACATAAGGCCTTTTACCAAATAGATTTTTATGTGACACTATTTCTTACTGTGTGTCATTTTGTTTAGATATTCATCAAAAGTTTTCACTGCTCGCGGTACATCCAAGCATGATGTAGAGTCCTATTTGGATCCAGACGTCTTTGCGCCGGATCCGGCGGAGCTGTATGACTCTGATGATTCTAGTGGAAAGCATCTATATCCTCTGAAGTAAGTGCCCTTAGATTGTACAAGGTCTAACTGGAAAAATGGGAACTATTTGCGGGATTAGTTCGACAGGGTCAGGTTAGCAAGATAATTTTACCGGCCTGAAAAATCACTAATCATACATTTTAATTAGTTCAATTTCACAATACGTAATAAAAAAAGAACTAGCAAATACACGCGCGTTGGCTATAATTGCCAATATTAAAGTGTAATTTAGTTTTTCTCACAGTGGACAGGGTTCCGATAGTTTTATCCGAAGAAATAAAGGTTACATTTTTTATAACTTTTACATAATGTCTTACTAATCCGTAAAATATTGTTTACTATTAGGTTAGACCTTATGTACTTGCAATTTTTCACGTAGGATGTGTCCTGGAGCTGCTTTAAACTTAAATAATTATACAAGAGATGTAAGGAAATTAAAACTTTAAAATATTCTTTCATAAGTAGTTCTCACTTACCCTACGTGAAAAGTACTGTAGCTGTCTTCTTCTGTGTTTAATAAATCTGCCATTTCCTAGCATTTATTTGTCTAGCGGATTCACGTCATTCACACTTTTTGTCATTTAGAAGATTTTATTTGTCATTTTAATTTTTAAACAATCTTTCGTCCATCGTTCATACATTACAGCACAGCGGAGAATATTGTCCTTGTTTGCCACACATCGGGACATTAAGAACATTTACTAAAGCTACAGGTGGCCCGCCAGACAGCCTGCGACGAAAGGATTTATTCTATTCGGAGTTGTGTTAGAGTTGAATTTCGCATAACAGTGTAAAGTACGTTTTTCTCAATAACTTTATATGCAAAGTAATTTTACGATAACCTACGATGAAAAAGTATACTAACAATAATGAGTGACTACCAAAAATGGCTGTGTACTTTTCAGCAATTAACTCTTTTCAGGGTCATATCATTTATTTAGTGGATATTACTGAATTTTTTGATTAATACTGGGCCAGTAAAATCTGCTAAGTGGTACATTCATACTGCATGTCTATAACATTCAAAGGTAATACGGTGATTTGGTACTGTTTTGTAACAGACTAAAAAGGTGGAGGTACTCACTAGCTTTTATATGTATGTAAACCGATATCTATCAGATTTGTTAGCGAATTAGCAAGTTAGTGGTACAAAACTCTCGAAGGTTTATAAACGATCTCCGCATATATTATAAAATTAAAGAACAACATAATGAGCTTATGACTTAACTGAAACAACTGAAAATCTTCTGTATTTATTTCCTGTATTTGGCTCTCGGAAGTCCATCGCAAAAACCTGTACCTTTAGTACTAACAATAAAGTTGTGCGATCCGTACCCAAGCCAAGTAAAAGATCAATAAAGTATCTGTAGGTGTGCCGTATCCAGAGCCGCGGTCTCAATTTTTCCGTGCCGTTTCTATCGAATTTGTAGCGTTTCGAACAACGTGACACCAGTACGTCAACTTCCACGTTTTATTTAAAAACAGCACGCTACGTCATGTTTCTCTCCCCCTTGTAAAACGATGGCCAACAATGTCAACATGTTGAAATCGTGTCCGCGTGCAGGTAGTTGGTCCGCGACACGAAGTAATAGCTTGTACTAGATACATCCGCCGCTGATCTCTCTTCAATTGGTCAGAAATGCACCGCGGTGCACACTAGTAGAAGTACTTCAATCACGTGGTTAGTTCACGAACATAAATGACACGTACATATATCACCCAGCCTGTAACGGGTAACTTTCTCACCGCTGAGCGACAGCTCCTTCTCTGTGAGACAGAGTGGGCTTTGACCTACCCCGCGGGCCCGGTCAGCATAGAAGATGTCATTATCTTCAAATTCTTAGTTCTAGGATACACCGGTTGCTGACACATATTATGTCACATGGCTATTAAAAAAAGGTTTCTTTTTCACCTCGTCTTTCGTCGTCCTCGTCGGTGTAGAACTATTGCTGGGATACATGGCTCGAATGAAACTGTTAACCAATTAGAGCATTCATCAGTGCGCAACGTTCATACTGTCGTCGTTGTTCGTAGTTTAACTATGTTAATATATTTTATTTAAAAAAAAAAAACTAGAATTACCTCGGATTTTTACGAAGATCTTTCCTAGTTCTTTGCAAAAACCCCAAGGTTTTAGCAGAAAAGAAATCATTTTCATAATTATCATGCGACAAATACATAACAGCCAGCAAGGGAAGTGCTGGTATGGCAGGTCATTAAAAGACAAAAAAATATTCAGGCAAAAAAGTGTCCTGATAAATATATAGCAAGCAATCGCACAGCAAATGAACAGTGATTAAATTAATGAATGTCTTAATGAACTGTCAGGTACTGGAAAAAAAATATCCATACCTATTTCCATTTTCCATCTTGGATTGTGATGGATTTTAGGACATGTGTTAGCGCGAATCTACCTTAGGGCGGATCGTTCCTTCCGTAGATTGGTACTAAATACACTGCAGGCCAAAAGTTCAAGACCACCTTAATTGAAGTAGGAAAATAAAGTAAAACACCAATAAAATATTAAATGTTTAATTAACCAGTTTAACTATCTAATCAATTAGTCACTAATTAGTGTTTATTGACAAATTGTAATTAAAAAAAATAAGGAAATATTAACAGTCCACGCGAAAAAAGGCTATAGTTAACTAAACTGATGTTTCATAAAAAAATCCTCCTTTACATTGTATGACTTTTTTCACAAGTCACGAGCAATCAATTTATTGATAGTGTCTTGTGATATATTGCTCCAACTTTCGCATAAAGCATTCCACATTTCTTCTTGCGAGGATGAGCCACGATTACGGACATTCCCGTCAAGCTCTTCTCACAAAAGTTCATTTGGATTGAGATCCGGGCTCTGAGGAGGCCAAACCATGTTTTTTAACACCCCTTGCGCCTCTTTCTCTTCTAAATATCCTCTGCATAATTTGGAGCTATGCTTTGGATCATTATCTTGTTGGAATATGAATGCGTCTCCAATTAATCGTAACCCGGAAGGAACGGCATTTTGTTCTAAAATGTTTTTGTACTGTTCCTTTTTCATAATTCCTTCAATTTTGACCAAATCGCCAGTTCCTTGGCTAGAGAAGCAACCCCAGACCATAATTGAGCCACCGCCATGCTTGACTGTTGGGACTACACAGTCCGGCACCATCTTTTCTTGAGCATTGCGTCTCACGTAAATTCTTCGTTTTGAACCGAATAGTTCAAACTTGGATTCATCGGTCCAAAGAACTTTTTTAAAAACTTCTTCAGTCCAATCTCGATGGGCAAGAGCCCACTGCATCCGCTTTTTCTTGTTTTGTGGCCTTAGCAGAGGTTTTCGGACGGCGACGCGACCATACAACTTTGCATCTCTCAGTCGCCGTTTTACTGTAGTCAATGATAAAGGTTTAACTCGGGTTTTGTTTACTTCAACGCGGATTTCTGGTGCTGTTAAGCGTCTATTTCGCTTGCTGGTAATAACAATGAAATTATCTTCACTAGACGTGGTAGCTCGCGGCCTTCCCGAGCGTGGACGATCTTGAAAACTGCCTGTCTCCCTGTATCGAGTTATTGTGCTATGAACACAAGTCTTCGATAACTTCAGTTGTGAAGCAATCTCACGTTCGGATTTGCCTTCATTATGCAAAACAACGATGGCAGAACGCACTTCACTGCTAATTTCGCGTGCTTTTCCCATTTTAAGACGTCTTCACTGTAGAAACCACAAGTTTAGACTAACTGAGATTGTTTGTGAACAACCCAAGTAAACTCAGGTAAGAATAAATTGAAACTACGTGTTTTCAGAAGCTAAATAATCCTTAATATTGACCAATGCCAAACAAAAGCAAAGTAATAAGTAATGAGCACACAATAAACATATTATTAGGACTCTACCACCTGGCTCTAGCGCAGCGTTTGTCGGTGATTGAAAACAATAGATGTTTATTGTCCAATAACTTGAAAGTAAACAAAAGAATGACTTCTTTAAATATTCTACATTAACAATAGAATATGCAGGTGTGCATTTCTTTTATTTATCTTATGGGACTTTATTACAATTGATAGATAATTATACTGTTTAAGTGCGGTCTTAAACTTATGGCCTGCAGTGTATGTACAGTCATGACTCATGTAATAACGGTTTCTACTTTCAGATAAGAACTATTTCGTAATAGTATGGCTTCAAAAGTACTATGTTGGTGAAAACGTACAAGTTAATCAATACATTAGGGCTTCTGAATATTGCTAAGTGCATACATTTCATTGCGTGTGACTGTACGCGATACGGTAAGTCTTGTCTCACAGATTGACGGAGTAATTATTATAGTATCTTAATCCAGTATCATGGTTGAATCCCCGAAAATTTGCGCTGACAAATCCAGCTTTGTATAGAAACAGAAAACAAAAACAGCGTAACAAAGCAAGTAACGTTTAAAACATTTAAAATATCGAATATCCAAGCAAACGAGGCCAAGGAACCTGAATAAAGTTTCTAAAATTGCATAAGAAAAATCTAAAGCGCATTGCATTAAATTTCATAAAATCTTGCCTATAATCTGAAATGTTACGGATGTGTCGAAGCTACGCTTTCGTAGCACTCGCTACGTGCTACGTCGTAGAGCTGCGCGCGCAACTCGGAGAATAAAATAGTGTAGTGCGGGCGCAACTGTTCGCCGCTCCATCTAGAAATTATATCATCGCGTTCTAATTGGTTACCACTTTAATTAATAACCAAGAACAAAATCCTAATTAAAATTTTTCTTAGGAAAAACAACTGCTAAGAGTACGAGCCCCGATGCAAAATAGTTCGTCTAGTATGGAAAGTAGTGCAAAGCGTAAAATATAGAAAGTAAATACTGGTAAAATAATTAACAACGTTTATTAAAAAGTAAACCACAATTTGAGGAACATTTTAAAGTTTGTTTTAACATAACTGAAATTCTTTCATGACTTTACATAACATAAAAAAATAAAAAAAATATTCTAAAAAACATGACGCAAAAGTATTCGTCTACCCTTGTCATTTTCCACCATAGGGTTTCGATCGGCGACAAGTCCGGGCTGTTAAATGGCCATTCGATTGTAGGGATGCTTTTCGCGAGTAGCCACGTCTTTGTTGTCCTTGCAGTATGGCAGGAAGCACCATCCTGTTGAAAAATGAAGGAATCTTGATGCTTAAGTGACGGAATAGAGGGCAGTAAATTCTCTTCCAAAAGGTTTTGATACCTTGCAGCATTGATAGAACCATCCACAAACTGCATACCACCAACACCTTGTGCAGACATGCAGCCCCATATCATAAGAGACGCCGGAAAATTCACTTTGCGTTTGAGACAATCAGTATGAAATGCGTCATTTTTGTTCTGAATCACGTTTTTCCTTTCATCGCCGACTGTCACTTCAAATTTGGACTCGTCACTCCAAATGATACTACGCCGCTGATCGGAAGTCCAATTTAAATGATCACGTGCAAACTTCAACCTCTTTTTCTTTTGTACAGCAGTCAACAGTGGTTGCTCCTTAGCGGTGTAAAATCCGTAACCCATTCTTTTGAGGACTCTTTTGCAAGTATCAACTCAGACGTCTTTGTGAATCATGTCCTTCCATTGCACCGTGAGTTCTCCAGCTCGAGCACGACGATTATTTTTTATTATTTTCTTCAGGATTCTGTTTTCTACTGCACTTGTGATGCGTGGTCGACCGGTTTTCTTCAAACAAGAAGTCGTTCTATTATTTTTATAGTGCTGAATGATAGATTGGACTGTAGACGTGGGAAGTATCAAGTCTCTAGATATTTGGTAACTTGATTTGCCAGCGTCGACCCCACAAACTATTCGCTTTCGAAGCTCTTCACACACGGGTTTGCCACGACCCATTGTTATTTGAAAACTAATGAAAAAAAAAACAAATTTTCAGAATGTATACTGTCTCACTTGACAAATAACACAGAATTACTTTTACAAATTTAAATTATGCAATATAATTGTATAAAGAAAGAATAATCTTATTTAACTCACCGATAGACGAACTCTTTTGCATCGATTAACAATTAGACGAACTATTTTGCTTATAACTTCTTCGAATTTAAAACAGGATATGTACAAATTTAAAAAGCTAAAGTAGTTTATTGGTTCATAATTAAAAAATGGCATAAGTAACGCGACATGTGATAGTAGAACAGCTTAATAATTTGTATACAACATGTAACATAATTAACGCACATCCTGAAACTGTTTGTTCAGAATCGTTTACTGAATCGATTTCTACCATTTTTAATATAGGTCATTTTTTATCCCAAAATTAACTAAAACTACGTAAATTACAGTCACACTACCCCTGTACAGCCAAAACAAACTGAAATGGACTGTAAATCAAGGCAATAATAATTTTAAAAGTGCAGCTTTATTTGTGTTAATACAAATTCCGTCATTTAATACAAAATAAAGAAAAATGAACCTTATTTCCAGGACATTAAAGTCTTTACAAATACAGTTAAGTAAACTTAACGATTTCTTAATAAACTTTGTAATCGCACGCACACACTTACAGGCACTTGATAAAGGACACAATAGAAAAACCAACAAAATACAAAATATGACAAGCTTGTTTTCGTTCCCTTTCTCCTGCAAACTAAAAACCCCGGGATAGAGCGAGATAGCCACGACAATACCGGCGCTTGCGCGGCTACGATGAAAGCAAACTTAAATGCAAACAATATTAGTCACGCGCGGACATTTTACAGGAAAGTACGCAGTGTTTGCAAATAATTTTTCGCGTGCGATGTCTTTCCAATACACAAATGTTCAGTACACCGAAATGGTGAGGACTTTGGCATAGTGTGGTGATAATGTGGCTCTAGCTTGCAGAACATTCAACCAAAGGTATGGTATAAGAGTAGACCGCAGGTTTATGTTAGCTGCTGCTCAGCGGCTTCGCGACCATGGAACGTTCCGTCCGAACAAGGCCATCGACAGGGGAGCCAATGTGCCTACACGTACTCGTCTTCAAAACGAAATACTGGACTATTTCGACGAGAATCCCCATGTCAGTACCCGAGAAGCAGCGCCACGCTTTGAATGTAGTCAAATGCATGTGTGGAGAACACTTCGTGGTGATAAAAAACATCCATTCCACCTCAGAAGAGGCCAGGAGTTGACTCCAAACGATTTCGCACCACGCTTGCAGTTCAGCCGCTGGTCACTAGAAAATTGGCAGCGGAACATAATTTGAAGTTTTGAACAGATGAAAGTACATTCACACGTTTGGGGGTACAATCAACACAACATACATGCACGAAAATCCTCACGCATGCAGAGTGACCTTCAACACCGTTTCTCAGTTAACGTCTGGGCCGGTGTCACCGGTACATACATACTGGGGCCTGTTTTCTTAAAAAGATTAACGCAGGAGACGCATAATATTTACTTTTTTACGAGAAACTCTACCTACGCTGCTAGAAGACATAGCTCTTCATAATTTACAAAAGGTTTTCTACCACCACGATGGTGCCTTTGCTCATTTCACTAGGAGTGTTCGACAGCAGCCTGCCAGATCAGCTGATTTGACGCGTCTTGTCTTTTTTGTGGGGACGTATAAAATCGTTAGTTTATTTTAGTGAGACATCAAGTGCCGAGGACCTAAAAAACAGGATATTGAACGTTTTTGAAATAGTGAAAAAATACACTGAAGAACATCAATTAAGAAAACGGGCATTAAAATGTATTGAACAGGGTGGTTGGTGGACATTTTGAAAGTGGTTTAAAAGACGTCGTAGTCGTCGAGTGTTTTGGCAATCAGTAAGTTATTCGATTTTTTAAATTATTGTAAATAGGTATTTGATTCACTTTTAAAAACGCCGTCTTTGAATAATGTTGTCGTACCGCCTCCTATGTTTAGCAGTTCATTATTATTTACACTAGCATAACGTTTTGTAACGATTATTGCTAATTATTCAGAGTCGACAGTCCAAAGCCTGAAAAGTGTGATTGAATGATGCAATCAAATGTTTACTAGACATAAATAAACAACTGTCACACACAAACATATTTCTTTAACGTAAAAAATCGTGTATTGTTGGCTTTTTTCGGCACTATTACCTACAGCTGTGTCGAGCGGCGTTAACTCGTCTCGAACGCGAGCGAATAGGTACCTACTAGGCTAGCACGACCCTAATACCTACGCGTGCGACTGTGTGCGTTTCTGGATTTGTACTGTGACCACAACGTTCTTCCGGAATTAGTATAACTAATTTAATTAATAATCAATGCCTACACATGTTCAATTAAAAATGTAGTGTATGTATTATGATTATAACATAATATTCTAATTGGGGTGTTTGAGGGTGTGCGTTAATTACGTTACATGTTGTATAGATATACAAAAATACTCGTAATGAAGTTAGAAAAAATGTCACGAACTACGAAAAATGTGACGAACTATTTTGCATCGGGGCTCGTATAATAAAAAATACTTAAGCCAAACCGGAACTAATACTTTGAAAAAACATCAAGTATGACTCATGTTGTGTGTGTTATGTGTTGAGTAGTTATTCAAAAATTCTTCGTCGCCATATAATTGCAGAACCGCATTAATATTTCCAGTCAACTTTGAAAGGAAATAGTATTAACCTTGGCCACTTGTTCTAGGCATGTGAAAGTTATTTTAAAAGACCAGGGTACCGATCGATGCACCTGAAATATTCAAGATAAAGGTCAGACATTCAGCTGAAGGAAGGCTAAACATGAAGCGAAAGCTCTCTATACAGGGTGGCGCTGACTATACGACAATAAATTAAACTGCGTATACCTCATGACGTTCTACATACAATTATTTTTTTGATAGTTTAAAAATATTTCTATTCTAGTGAATAGAAATATTTTTAAACTATCACTATCATTTTTAAACCGGTAATACTATGTATTACCGGTTTTTCATTTATTGTCGTATCGTCGGCTCCACGTTGTATATAGAGGAAAGCTAAGGTTAAACCTTAATAAATAAAAAATATGAAGCCTTCGCTTCATATTAAAATGAAGCGCAGGCTTCTGCAGCCAAAACAGCATTCAGATCTGTTGTAGGAGTACATTTTGCTAAAGAATGTAACTAAAAAAGAACTACATAATATGATGTTGACAAACAAGTGTCAATATTTAGGATCTCTGACAACCAGTCTTACCAAGGCGTATCGTATTACCCAGTAACTGGGTAGTGGTCAGATAGGCAGTAAGCTCCATGTAAAATACTGGTATTCAGGTGTATCTAGTTACACAGAAAGTATTGCGGATCGATTGAAGACCTATGTTATTATTTAAAAAAAAATACGGACTCGTGGTCACAGTAAACATAAGGTGAGGCCCAAATGATAGTGAGGCAAAAAAAAACCCAAACAAAAACTTGCGTCTGTAAACCACAGTAGAACGGTACCCAAATATACGGCAAGAGAAAAGAGTACCCTATCATAAGAAAACTAGCATGTCATAAGCTCTATTTCGGAGACAGCTTTATTGTATGTACAAGAATAATTAAATTAAAATCAAATCTGGCACAAGAATGTTGTACCCGTAACTATCAAACGTAATTAGTCAGTTGTCATTTTCAGTTTTTATTAAATACCTTATTTATTAACTTCTTGGATCGAGTACCCACTTCTTGCTAAACCGCGTCGAATGGAGAACCTCCTCCTTTTTGAAGTCAATTACAGCCATCAAGCATGATAACATTAGGTTTTAGTGACCTAGGGCCGCTGTTACCCTAATTTGCAACGACAATCCGTTAGTTTGTATTACAACAATATATACGAGAGAATACGATCCGTGGTTTGACAATAACTCGTAAACACAAGATGTAGGATCCTATCTGCTAGCCTGGTGCAACCATGAAAGTGGCAGTACACTCTCGCCGAGAGATACTCCCGAGGCAGGACGAGTGTGAGAGTATCACATATTCATAATGTTCCACTCTTGGCTGTATGTAACACCGTGAATATGTGGTCATTATTTTCTAAGAATCAGAGAGTTTAAATATTAATTTATGTCTTCAAAATAGTAGTTGGTCTCGCGTACATTTTCACGCATGTGTTTGACTTCAATTACTACTACGCTTTATTTTATTTTAGCGACCCCACACAGCCACACTAGCCATGGCTACCAAAATAAATATGAATCGCGTAGTTAACTTGGCAAACTTCTCTGTGTACGTACATTCTACTTAGCCGTAGACGGTCGACTTTACCATAGCAAACCAGTACTGCTTTTTTTAATGAGACAACAATAAAAAGGAAAGTAATCGCGGCTCTAGGTTCTAAAACTTCATTCTTAAATAATGTATGTGTTTCAGTATTTCTTAAAGGAAATTAATTTATTAAAAAAAAAACAGTCGCTTATGCGGCTCGAAAGTCTTTGAATCGATTAATCAACAACTTAATCACTATAAAAGCATATATATGAAGGCCAAAATATCAACTATTCTACAGGAAAACCGCAACAACTGACCTATTTGAAATGGATTTTCTAATCATTTCTGTTTAGTGATGAAAATATTATTTGATGATTTTCCTCGTTCCTCTGAAACGCATTTTAAACTTAACTTCATTACCAAATGTACTGTCCGTTTTGCGTCCAAAGGCCTCGAAAATGTCGCGTGGCACTGCAAGTAGCCTAGCAACAACACGCGACTCGTTATATGGTGGCTGTACACTCTTGCCGAAACACTACGCGGCAGCCGAGGGTGAGAGTATACAGCCATGCGAGGAACATCAAGGCCCGACGAGCGCTGCTATATACACACCACGACGTGGGCAAAATCTAAAAGCCTTTAGCAAAGTTTATTTTTCAAGTCATGGACGAATTTGTGAAAATCCCTGACACCGGAGTCAGTCAAGCCTTCTAAGGGACTGGAAAAGATAATATGTTTTAGTGCAATTAATCAAACAATATACATATTTCTCGTATTTCAACCCTTAACAGAACGTATCACATTTTTTGATATTACCTAAATGAACTACTCAAGATTTTTTGAAGATATTTCGACACTTAGGTTTTCTAGAAAGAGCTTACAAGTTGATGTGAAAAATAATTATTTAACTTGATGCAGTATCATAGGCTCATTAGCATTACTCGCCAATTTTCAGTATAGAAACAAGTATCAAGTGAAACAAGGGAGTACTACTTTACCAAATTAATTGTTATAGTTAGAAATTGCTGAAAATATTTTTAGATATAAGAATCACAAGTCCTGGAGTAGTAACTGAGGGAATGGTGAATACAATTATTCTCATGAAATCACTTAAAATACGAAAACCCTCTAATCAGGGAAATGAATGTAACGGCTCTTGTTAACAGTCTAAACGAACAAAACAGTGCAAACTGTATCACATGACTGTTCTAAAACCCCTGGGACAAAATATAACTGTATTTTTTTCGTATCAGTAATTGCTTAAAGTTATACTGGTTATTCAGAAACATGTTATTATATTTTAGTTTTACATAATATGAATGTTTTGATTAGGACAGTTCAATACAGAAAATAAATATCAGCCAGGATCGAGCGGGACTATTAGACCGGTCTCAAAATGAGATACGTTAGAGACTGTGTGTTCGGATGATGAAGGACAATACAATCGAGATTTTACAGTTTGATCAAAATATCAAGATGGCCGCGTCTAGAATAGGCAAATTTCAATGTTATGAGGACTTGGTATTTAATAACATTTTATGTAAGAAAAGTGTCTGGGTAACAATTTTCCAAAATGGTGAGAATTGTCCAAATACGGAGACGAAAACCAGCGTTTTTGCATCATAGCAAACATGCTAAAATAAGTTATTAAAGAAAACATCAGACGAATTCACTGCTGCACGTTTTGCTGAAGGTTTTTTTTTTAACTCCTCGCGTCTAGGTTCGCGTTCGCGTTTAGGTTCTCAATTATTAACACTTATAAAAAAAGTCGAAATGAATAAAGCTTCGAAATTTTAAATCTTTCGCAGTCCGTATTGGTCCACGTAGTGTATTGGTTGTTATTTTGGAAGTCGGTTATTTTTGTGCAAAAAAGTTTTATTTTATCCTTTTTAGTTATAGTATCACACACAAAACCTTGTCTCATCAATTTCGCAATTTCTTTTACTTGGATAACATAGTTTTACCAGATATTTTGATTTGAAAACCAAACTTCTACACCGATTTTGATAATCCTTTCAGTCAAAATAAGAATATTTCAAATCGGTTCATAAATGACGAATATGAGGTAACAAAAACAAAAAAAAAATACAACCGAATTGCGAACCTCCTCCTTTTTTTTGAAATTGGTTAAAAATACGGTGATAATAATAGGTTATTCACCAACTCGACACGAGAGACTGGACACACGTGTCTCCAGGTGGTGAAACTCAAAATAATTATGACTTTTTGTTTCGTCATCTGGACACGCCAAGATTTTTACGCGTGTCCACATAGTGAAACATAAATTAAATCACTTTTATGTTTTCGCCAACTGGACACCCGTTCGCATTTGACCCGAATTCATGACAAAGTAAAGTCATGCAGATTAATGTTTTGTGTCATAATCATCATCGGGCACTAAACGTCCAACTGCTGGGAACGGTAACATTAGTTATGTATACTTGTCATCATATTAATAAATCAGGATATTATTTAATTGTTATATATTTTTTTAATTTCTGTTTTAAGTGGGTAAGCCCACTTAAAACAGAAATTAAAAATAAGGTTTTCCAAGCAAAAAAAGTGAGGCAGCTTTTTCATGAAATTGCCTCGTTCATTAATTCAATGTTATGTATATGTCATTAACTCAGTATTTTTGAAAAAAAAGGGTGCAGTCAGGTTAATAATCGCTTCGTAAATTAAATCACTTTTATGTTTTCGCTAACTGGATACACTCGTGTCCAGTTGGCGAAAACATGAAAGTGATTTAATTTAAGTTTCACTATGTGGACACAGGAAAAAATCTTGTCGTGTCCAGATGACGAAATAATAAGTCATACTAATTTTGAGTTTCACCAACTGGACACACGTGTGTCCAGTGTCTCGTGTCGAATTGGTAAATAATCCATAATAATTGATCCCATACTGTCATTTCTAACTTACTGACAAAATAACTTTAATTTACACAAATAAATAATATTTACAACAAATTCAGCCCCCAGCAAGTATAATACTTAGCTATTATTTCGTAATTTGTAAAGAAATAGCAGAATAATATTTTTCCAAAAATCATCATTGAACGTGCGTGTTTCTGAATGCAGTTCTCTTACCACTAGAGGGCCGTCAGAGGTTCGTCGTCCGAAAATAAATAAGCAGTGTAGTGGAAATTAATATTTTTGTCTGTGCAAGCATAAAACTTGTTCGACGTACATCCTGTCTCGGCTCTTTTTGATGACTAGTCTGCCCGGAAGATGCGCGGTCGGCAGTTACACAAGGGAACAAAATGACAACTTTTATATAAAACCAAAAAAAACTCGTTTACTTGTTTGAGATCGCATTCGCCTTACATAAATAAGGACTGAGAGTGGATTTATTGTAAAAGCTCTAGATTTACGATACTCTAAAAAATTTTGGTTATTTTTTTTCAAAAATTCAAAGAAAATCCAAATTTGACAGAATGAATGGCCGTAATTTTGAAAAGTTCACTATGTAAGAGTAGTTCGCTGGTTGTTGCTAGGCCACTCGCTTCACTCTTTCGGCTCGCGCTTCACTCTTTCGGCTCGCGCGTTGATAGTTTTAGTTCTTACCTAGCTCCACTAGTTCGGGATTAGCCTAGTGACTGCAACAAACGTGACAGTAGCACCCCCTGCCCGCGAAAGTTAGCCAATTTGAAATTATGGCGTTGAGCCGAAAAAAGAAAACAAAGAAATACATACAATACCATGTTCCATTTGTCTAACCTATTCATCTCTTAATTTTAAATTAATAATGCCTTCAAATTAACCGCAAATCGCCAAGATCGGGTTGTATTGTATAACGGGCTGGTGTCCACAACTACAGGTCCAAAGCGCGTATTTTGCGTACGGAAGACTGGGTTATTTATTTAAAGGGATATTTATATAATTACAATATTTTCACTGCATGACATTTTTATCCCAAGTTGGGTTACTATTTTCTTCGTAAAATACTGAGACACATACTACGTGATTGGAGATTCGACTTGAGTACAGATCGAATCGTATGAACGTTGATTCCTTTGTTTATTTTATGATGCTAATTGATCCGTAGAAGAATTAACGACTAACAAGATCATGTTCCTCCGCGAACCCGTTCAATGTATCAACAAACCCGATTGAGTAAAATTAGTATTTGCACAAAATGAGCTCGGATGTAATCCTATCCTAGGATAAGTTCGAAGTTCCAATCATCCTATAGGGGCAACATAGGACTACAGGTGAACACGCAAATAGCTACTATCGTCACTAGTCTAGTTAACATGTGCCTTTTTCTTCATTTGTTTATGCGGGACTTCAACTTTTTAAAAACTTTTTAGATGAAATATAATTTTCCGTGAAGGAGATGTGGAATTCGAGAAAAAAGCACATGTTAAGACAAACCATTAGCGTGTAGTCTAGACTACACGCGGATGGTTTGTCTCCAAACGAGACGTAAGCTTGACGTCATCAGATTTTTCGCGTGAAATACGCGATTTTGGCAGATTTCAAGAAAAACTTATGAAATTATTTTGATTATAATCATTCGCTTACAATAAAAATATCACATGCGGCTTGTGTGTGTTCACCTATAATTAGCCATATTTTGTAAAAGTAAATTGTTATTTATATTGTAAATGTTGTTTTAGCGACATCCGCGACATCATGAATTCCAGCGAAGATGAACCGTTGTCTGGTTTAAATGCAAGACTTAGGCCACGAAGGAGGACTAACAGTCTCCAATCGAAAAATACTAAGAAATGTGACGGTAGAACTGCTCAGGACAAACCAAAAAGAACACGGACCCCGTCCAGGGTATTGCCTAATAAACCAGAAGATCTCACTAACAATGCTGATTCTCTTCCTGTGCCGCAACATCTGTGCCCACACTGCGATAGAAAATTTTCTTCTAAGCAGACAGTGTCTAAACATGCGCGGCGCATACATTTGTCGGATTCTAAACAAGATATTTTCATTGCTTGTCTTTTTTGTAATCACACTGAAGCTGAAGCAAGTGAATTAATTCGTCATATGGTTGATAATCATCCCAACCAATACTTCGCATGTCTTGACTGTCAAACCCGATTTTCCTCAACTTCCGAACTTGCCGAACACAAGCTGAATGTTTGCGAAAGGCAAAAACCTTACCGCAGCAAATTGCGCCAGAAAACTACATCCGTATCAAAGCAAAAAATTCTTAACATCGAGGGAACAGACGATTTTCAAAACGACAAGGAATATATTGAAAACCGTGGCTTTAATGGCATAGTTATATCATGTGAACTTAAGCCGTCGCAAATACACGATGAAGCTGACATTGAAGATAACATAACAACGAATTTAATTTTACCGCCCAGCAAGTCTTTAGCTAATAGTACAGTAATGGAAAATAATGCAGTTATTGTTTTAGACGATATACAATGGAACAAACGAATTCCGCCAAACTTTTCATTTCACAACACCGACGCAGATCAGATTCTCTCAAGATTGGGTGTTGTGCACCGATCGCCACGGACAGGTGAAACGACTCGACGAGATTGGTTCAAAACCATCGACGATTCAACTCAAAAATTTGAAAAGTGTTTTGAGACTAGCTTTTACTCCAAAGTGGCGAGCAATGTCGCTGAAAATCTAGCTAAATGTCTTGATGGCTCGTTCAACTTCAATCCCGATTTGGATAACACAATTAAGACTAGAAAGGCGAAAAATAGTGTTGTTATCAATACAGCAGAAGGTTTCCCAATACTCTTGGCTCGCGAACAATTTTCACGCAACATGTTTGACACCTATATGCCAAGGAGCATTGCGCCTAAACACAAATGGAAATGGGATAGCCCAGAGAGCGATAAAAGCGTTATTAATGCTGATCAAGTCAAGCGGGACTCTCATACGAACAACTGCATTATAACGTTAGTTTCGAGTTTGGACATATGGACCCAGCTGAGCATGCGTAAGAAATTTGAAAACAAATTTAACATTTCTCATGCAGTTAAGAAGACTGAAAAACAGAGTATAATTGATAAAGAACTGAAGGAAATTCTCGAGAGTAGAGAAATACCAACTACTTCTTCGACGCAGATAATTAAATATTCAAGCAGCCCTCCCCCAGTTAGAGCTGGACTTGACTTCCCAACTTACTTGGGGTTAGCACCATCAGCGCCATCCTATGATTTACAACCTGCCGTTCTTAGCGGAGAGTGGGTAAGGCCCAGATGCTATGTTTGTTGCGCATGCGGTGCTCAAACTCGCGATTCTAGAGCGCTTTCATCTCATATTTCGATTCAACATCCCAATGCACAAGTACAGCATTATGAAATAGTTGGAGAACCACTATTGAATGCTGACATTTTGAAGCATTTATACGTACCACCGAGCCAGGTGTTCAATAGGACCAGACCTCTGCGTGGGATAAGAGACTGCACAAAATGTCAAAAGTCCATTACGTTAAAAGATTTGCATCAACACATGCTAGATTGCGCAGGTGATACGCCGGCCGTGCGCAGGAAGTGCCGATATCGGCCATTCGGAGTACGCAGAAGACGTCCTCGCCTACCAGACAATGTAATGCGAAGAAAAATCCGCAAAGATTTAAGGAATAGACACAAACAAAAGAACCATTTGAGACCGAGACAAAAAATAAGAAGTGAAGTTGGAGATGGTAAGTTGTTTTTTTGTTGTAAAATCATGTTTTGGTCCTTTTTATAATTATATGTTCCTTATTTTAATAATAATAATATTATGTTCTGTTGTTTTAGCTGAGACGATCCGAAAAATGATTGCAGACTTACCTGCTAAACGTCACCGCGTTGTGTTGAATCCCATGAATCCCACGTTACGACCACGAAGGAAACTTGATAAACAAAGAAGTAAGCTTTTGATAAAACACCGCTCAACAGATGAATCCAAAAGTCGAAAACTGCGGTCTATAAAAGATCTTAACAATTCTGCGAACTCTGTAAACATTCCTCCACATAAGGAAGAAGAAAATAAAATGAGACCAAATCAAGATGATGAAGACAACAAACCTCTTAAGCCTACAAGAAGATCAAATGAAGGTAAACATACTCGTCATTCTGATTCTATCAAGAGAAAAACTGTGCTTAACCGAGCTAAAAGAAAAATACAGATGAAAAATATTAGTATTGTCAAGCTTCCTGATCTTGACACTATAGGCGCAAATAGTTCATCAAATTCACCAGCTGAAGAATTAGAGAAAATAAATGCTCCTAAAAAAATCGATGTTAATAATAGCCAGTATAGTTCTAGGCAGCATTCTGGTCGTGGGAATTACAACCGGTCAAGTAACAATCGGAGCAGTAACCATCGAGGAAACAATGATCGTGGAAATTACGACCGAGGTAACAACGATCAGGGAAGCTACGGTCGAGGAAATAACAATCGGGAAAATTCCAATCAAGGAAACGACAATCATGGAAATAATAACAGAGGCCAAGGGGCGAGAGGCAATAATGGCGATGACAAAGACAAAATCGAAAATGATCCCCCTGACGAGAACGACCCACTAAGACACTCGAAGGCAACTTCGACGGCTGACGGCGATAATAAAGTCAAGTCTAAAGATCAAGAAGAGCGTAAAAATTTCCCACAGCACTTACCTACGAAACAGGCAGAAGAAGGAGAAGCTGCGGATTCAAGATTAGATAAACAACCCTTACCCTGTGATCAAAAGGTTGGTATAGATCCTCAAAAGAATATTTCAACCAAAACGAGAAAAGGGAAAAGGCTAAACGACTGCATAGCGATGTTAAAAAAGAAAAATAATATAGAGACTGCAGTTGACAATCAGGACGACACTCAGGAAGACACTCAGGACGACACTCAGGACGACACTCACGACGACACTCAGGACGACACTCCTGTCGACTTGTCTGCACACGGACGAGCAGGTTCAGAAGCGGATTTGGATTCTCATCCAATCGTTAACACAGATTTTAACGACACTACTGGTCTCACTGACCTAAAACCACTTCATTCTATTCAGCAAGACACTCGGCAAGTTCCCCAGAATAGCGTTCAGACAGATGATCGACATTTGGCTCAGCCAGTTACTGGATCACCTAATCAAACACATACTCGTATAGTTATTCAACCAACTGGCAAGATTGAAGCTAGTCCATCTGTCGAAACTGACGTTCGTCTAGCTATGAAGACCAAGGCTCTTCCAGTTGTCCAGGCTGATAACCGACAAGCTGATCACACAGATCATCGTCTAGCTATTTGCAAAGCTGATCGTCCAGATTTTCACAAAGAGGATCACTTAGCTGTAAATACAGATTATCGTGGACCTGTTACCGCAGATGAGCGTCTAGCTGCTTTTACAACTGCCAAGCCGAAAGCTAGTAGCTTCCAGCCAGATATGCGACGAGCTGTGCAGCCAGATGCTCGAACGGCTTCGCATCCGACACTTCAATCAGAAGTTCAACTATTTGCACATCATCTTGCAAATCTAGCTGCAAATCCAGCTCTACATTCAGCTGAACATCCACTTGCAAAGACAGATGCATGCGCATCTTTAGCCCGGCATGCAGCTGAACATCTTGGTCTACAATCATTGGCTGCACATCAATCTGTACATTCAGTAAGATATCCCATCCATCCAGCTATGTTTTCAGCAATTCGTCCAGAATTTGAACTAGCCCATTTTGCCAGTTTAGCTGGTCGACCACAACTAGCAGCTCAGTATAGAGGTGTAAATTCTATCGATTCTCGTTTCTTTCGACCATTTGACCCTTTACCGCCTGATAGAGGATTAGCATATCTGCAACGCAATATAGCCCCTGATCAAGCTACACACGGCCTACCTTTGTGTACAGAAACTCAAACAAAACCCTCGACTCCACCTAAGAAAACTCCGGTGAGACGAAAATCAACACGTCTCACGCCGAGATCAAATGTTCCACCTGACTTGCCGCAGAATATATATGGATTAACTCCACATGAAATAAACTCACCTCATCAATTTCCTGGGCCTTATTCTAGTATGATGATAAGCCCAGGCAGCGATCAGACGAAAAAACGAAACCAAAACGACATCGTAACTGATACAGTTAATCAACCTTTTTCCAAATCACCTAAAAGAGCTGAATATCTTCATACAGTTAACATGTCAGGTGGTCAACTTATTGAGAACAAATCTTATCAACAACATGAAGATACTGAGCCGAGTGCAAGGCCAACTGTTGAGTGCAGAATACTTGAGGATCAGAGAAAAATAGCAGAACGCTTAACAGAGATAAGAACAAACTCTGAACAGGCTGCACAATTGGAATATAGGCCGCGTCCAAAACACGTAATACCAGATGCATTGATACAAGCAGAACAACGGTTCCGAGTTCCTTCATACCCATATCCATCATTCTCAGACCACATAAAGTATGCGGAACAGAGGCCTTTGTCTCGGACACTTCACGAACAGAGCCAGTACCCGGGAATGAACTCTCACTTCGACAAAAATATGCAACAAGAACCACGACCACATCCTGACTCTAGGATTTACACTGAGCAGATGCCATTCCAGAACCAGATGCCGTTTCCCGAGTTGAGACCATTACCCAGGTCGTTGGAACAGATGGCATTTGAACAGAGATTTTTGAATCAAAGTTTATTCCCAGATCAGCCCATATGCCCAAATACAGCAATACGCCAGGAACTGGGAAAATATCCAGAACAGAGACTGAATTCACAACAAACGCCATATCCGAATCAGGTATTATATCCTGAAAATAGAACTATCGCTGAAAAAGTTGTTGATCAGACGTTACAGAATGAACTAATGTCACCACTAGAGCACAGACCATTGACTAAACGTAGATCATCCAAGGAAATTAAATCAGTCTCGGAACCCAAACTATCCACAGACCAAAAGGCATCAAATGAACGGAGACCATCAGGTGAGTTTTTATCAATACAAGACCAAAACAAATCCAAGGAACAGAACGTAACAAATGATTTGAGTTTATCTGTAAAACAAAAACCCATTGAACCTAGGCTCCCCGCCAAACTACGGCTCTCTGCTGAACGTCGACGCTCTGATGAACGCCGGCTCTCCAATGAACGCAAACTTGCCGCTGAGCGCCGCCTCTCCAATGAACGCAAACTGGCCGATAAACATCGCCTATCTGCCGAGCAAAGGCCCTCTGTTGAACACCGGGCTTTTCTTAAACCGGGGCGGCTCTCTGCCGAGCACCGCTCCTCCACCGAGCACCGCAGCTCCATCGAAGGCCAGCCCTCCGGCGAACCGGCGCCCTCGAAACAAAAACCCTCCGTTGTACGCCGGCCTTCGGTCGATAGCCGGCCCACTGTCGTACGAGCGCCCTCTGTCGAAAGCCAGCCATCAGTCGAACAAGGGCCCACTTTAGAACACCAATTATCCACCGAGCAAAAACCAGCTTGTGAACGCCGGCCCTCTGCCGTCAGCCCGCCCTCGGACGGCAGCCGGCCCACTGTCGTACGGGTGCCCGCCGTAGAAAGCCGGCCGGCTATAGAACACAGGGTCTCTATTGAGCAAAATCCTTCTGTCGTACGACGGCCCACCTTAGAACACCAATTCTCTACTGAGGAAAAACCCGCTGTTGAACGCCGGACATCAGTTGATAGCCGGTCCTTCGTAGTACGGGCGCCCTCCGTCGAAAGCCGGCCTACTGTCGATAGCTGGCCCTCTGCCGATAGCCGGCCCTCTGCCGATAGCCGGCCCTCTGCCGATAGCCGGCCCTCTGCCGATAGCCGGCCCTCTGCCGATAGCCGGCCCTCTGCCGATAGCCGGCCCTCTGCCGATAGCCGGCCCTCTGCCGATAGCCGGCCCTCTGCCGATAGCCGGCCGTCTGTCCTACAGGCGTCCTCTGTCGAAAGCCGGCACTCTATCGAACGGGCACCTTCTGCCGAAAGCCGCATGTCTTCTGATCGGAGGCCTTCATTTGGACGAGATCCATTATGTGAACGTAGACTTTCGAAAGAACTGCCTCGTGGAAATGAGCACACGGTGATCGATAACGAAATGCCTAGTGAAGTTAAGACACCATTCAGTGAACAGGGTATTTTGAATAAACAGTGGCTGGAAATCAATCAACAATTATTACTTGATCAAAGATTACAAGCAGAACAGTTATTACAACCGATGGGCGATCAAATATTACTAAATGAGCAAATGTCCTCAACGGAACAAAAGCCTGTGATTGAAGAGGATATGGTTCAGAATAACGCTTCACGTAACGAAGAAATATTGGTGCAGCAAACAAATAGTGGATTAAACCCTCACATACCGGGGACATACATTCAAAATCCCAACATGTATCACTCGAATCATGGTTCATCACACAATGTACAAAATCAAGCTTATATAGAGAAAGAGAGCTCTGTACAAGTTCCACTGGATTTATCGTCCCAAAGGTCTTTATATACTCCCACACTTAACGCTAGGACCCGTTGGCAACACCCTACTGACTCGACCGTTGAAAGAAACTTAGGAAAAGAATTGTCATTTAGTAAAGATATGTCGTGGGATCGATTATCAGAAAACACAGAGGAAAATAAAACTTATGGCGTACGAGTCATACCAAGCAAAGTCTTTACTGAACATGAACCTCAAGAGTATTCAAACATAATGAATGATGCAAACAGAAACCTAACTTGTAGGTATTTTCCTGAATTTTCGAACACAGTGAATGATGCAAGCAGAATCCCTGCTGAAATACTACCTCTAGAATATTCAAACACAATGAATGATCCAAGCAGAATTCTTGCTGAAAGAGAGCCATTTTTTTTTCCAAATATAATGACTAATACCTCACACTTACCTCCCGACTTTTTGGGAAAAAGCACTTCAACTTCTGATTTTACCGATAAACATATAAGTGATAACATTAGCAATACTGAAGATTTTACCGCGGATGATGAAAGTATTCTTGATATTATGAGCACAGAGGATATCGAACCTGAATATGGCGATTCTATAAACATAAAAACTGAATTACCAACTAGTGAACCAGGAATAATTGATAATTCTGAGAACATACAGCAGTTAAATTCAAATGTTTTGCTATCAAATATTATGACATCGAAAAATCCAACTATCTCAACAAACTCAGATATTTGTGCAACAGCACATTTACCTATAGACTCGTCAGCTAACGCGTGTATATCAGTCAAAGAAATAGAGTCTTCAAATTTAGAAACACGGGCTAATTCTCTTCATAGTATAGCTGGTACAACCTTTGCCAATGCCTCGTCAGCTTATGCTTTAGCAGAGACAAGAACAGGAGCTCCATTAAATTATGGAGGTATACAGAATAATGATTTGCAAATGGGCCCAGCAATGCGAAACAGTCATATGGAAACTACTGCTTTCGAAGATACAGCAGCCGCAAATATAGTTAATGCTAGTACTGCAACAAGTGAAACACCAGATCCCGAAACGGCTAGAAAAATCGCTTTGTTACCACCAGAATTAGCAGATGTTTTGGGAGGATTGCCTACTGAAAAACGGAACATGCTGTTAAACGTATTACCTCAGTATGTTTCAACTTCAAACTCTTCAGCGAGGAAACATTACGATAGTAACATTTTAAATAGTAGCCATCAATCATCAACATCTGAGCATATGTTAGTCCATGAAAATCAAAACATGACTAATATGCATGGTTTTATTCCAAACTATCAATTACCTCCGAATATGCAACATTGTCTGCCCCAGTTTATGGGATCGTTTAACATGGATAAAAATCATCCTATGTCATATCTACCGTCGGCTTATCAAGCACCGCCACCTCCCCCACCACAGTATACTATGTTGCCTCCTCCGCCCCCGCCGCCGCCAATACTGGTTGCGCCACCTCCACCACCGCCAGTAAAAGAAGAAACGTCTCAAAATGACCCGCCGCTACTTACAGAATCTACTTTTGTTCCACCCCTACCTCCTAACCCACCACCACCATTGTTCCCCCTCCCCGCACTTATTAAATCAGATGAAACAGATGACGAGGAACAAGACGTAAAACCTCCTATCATGGATATAAAAATAAAAGAAGAAAAACACTTGGAAAATGAGGATTTTAGCGTCGACAAATTTCAACCTGGACCATCTGCTGCGCCAGAAAATAGAAATACTAATCAAGAAAACATCGTCATAGATCTGACTGAAGAATCCCCACCCCTCAACGCAGATTTTGTTGAATTGGCGGATGACCATACCAAAACAACAGTAATTCCACAACAACAATTTAACAACTACCATGTCGCTTTAGTGATTACACCGAATCTAAAAACTATAAGTGACAAGACATCAAGCTTAAGAGCTGTACGTATTAAAACAGCATCCGAGCGCAACAAATCTTCAACAGCAAACGTAAGTCAGACCCGGTTAAACACGGAAGTATCTGCAGTTTCTGCAAGACCAACACTACATAAAGAACTTCAACAGTGCATAAAAGCTCTAAATGAACGTGACATTGAAAAAGTCAGAGATTCGTCTAAACAAACTGAACAACCAATAGAAAATACCTCTGTGGAAAAGAGGCCTATTATCGATCAATTTCAAGACTCTGAAGAAGAAGACAACAAATTATTACAATGGAAAATATCGTTAGCTATTCAACAAGCTGAGATTACTAGCACTCAACAAAATAATAAAAACAAAGTAGTCTCTTCTAAGCCAACCGCTACAGTTTCACCCGAAACTATACTACGCCCAGAAAAACTCACAAATAATGAATTGCTAAACCCTGTCGCACCAACAGAAGATATTTTAATTAAAAATAGAGATTTGGTTGACAATTCGATACTCGAGTCAAGAACCGTTGTTGCATCTGACCCGCTACAAAATAATCACGTTCTTGATCGATCACAGAATTCTGCATCTCAAAACTATGTATTGATAGATGGAGCTCAGCTACCTTCAAAAGATAATATTGAACCCAAAAGCTATGACACAACTTCTTCACGTACTGCTGTAGATAAATTTACTTCGGAACGTACGACTGCCACCGATGGTCAACTTGCATTAACTGTTAAACAAGACAATACCCTCGAAGACGACGATTCTGATGACGACGTGTCGCTAGCAATAATAGTGAAAAACCGTGACCAACAAAAAAATAATTTACAAATAGATAATTCGTCTGAGAATAAATCTGCCAATAATAAAACCCCTGACGACAATATAAAAGAAGACATAGTACTTAAGGAAACTACAAATAACCTTAACAAAGAAATAACAGTTGAGCCAAATTCTTATAATGATAAAATTGAAATAAAACAACTGCAACAGCAACAAATAATACAAAAGCCACCTGCTGGTAATATAACAAAGGAAATAATACAAATAAACAAAGCTCTTTTCGAAAAATCAATAAAAGAGGCGGAGGAGAACCAACCAACTAAAATAAATAACAGAAAAAAAACGAATGGCGATCCTACTGATCCCAAACTTATAGAAATCCAAACTGTTAAGTATGCGAATAAAGAAGACGTTCAGAAAGCCAGAAATATAACTGTAGACAGCATAATTGATAAAGAAACTTCAAACAGTGCTGAGTTAATTATTAAACCTTACGTTGTTTATGAAAAACGAGATCAGCAAACTAGTTCATTGAAAAGGGTTGTTGAAGATGGAATAAAAACATCTCCAGTTTCGCTAAAAGCAAATGATAAAGAAACGCAAGAAGTCCAAAAAGATAAGCAGAAAAATAACTCTACATGCAACTTATCGACTGCTCTAACTGGTGATGATCTGACGACCCACACTAAATCTGAAATTGAAATAAAAAGCATTTCTTTGAAATCTGTTTATCAAAAACCTAAAGAAATCCCTGCTGAGACAAATATTACAGAATTACATCCTTCTGAAAACACAAATTTAGTCACTAAACAAAGCAGCGCTGTTGATGAAACAGATAATTTAAAAGAAATTGCAAATAAAAGTATTAATAGAGTTGTCATTGAAAATAATAAAAAATCGTTTGAAACCAACTATGCTAATGATTTTGAAAAAGATGAAAATAATACAACGCCGTTACGCCGCAGCCGACGTAAAAAATCAGCGTTAGGTGAAGATGATATTATAGCTGAACCTGGTGCTTCTACAGAACATAAAACACCTCTTACTAAAAAGCAATTAATTTTCTCAAAGTTGTTGTTGGATGAAGAAATTCACGCCGAGCCACAGGCTCATTCAACGCCCGAAAAAGATTTAAGTCCTGTTCAAGACAGCATTCAGACAAACCATACAACTTTGAAGTCTAGCCCTACTTCGCCGATAATTGACGTTGCCGCAGTACAAACTCAAGAAAAACACGACCAGCAAAAACGCAAACGCACGAAACGGAAGAAATCGGTACAATTAAGACGTTTATATAAGAAAAAGAAATCTTATGAATTTAGTGATAAATCCGAAGCTAGGTATTCCCAGAGGGTTAAGAAGAAGTCTAAAATAAGATTACTTTCCGAAAGTTCTGTTACTTCAGATCAAATACGACTTAAGTCACATACAACAAATAACGATGAAGAACACTTTTCCGTAACTGAAAATCATAGTCAAAGTACAAACAAAAATCTTGAATCTACTACTAATAAACTAACCTTACAGTGTAGTCCCACTAAAATAAAGGAAAAGTTAAATACTTCTGGAGATAAAAGAAAAGTCGATGATACCCGCACTGAGGATTGTTGTGAAATTACAAAAACTAAGAAACTAAAATTTTTGGATAAGAGCGAAGAAGACATGGAATTAAAACATGGTATGCAAATTCTTAAAGAGAAAGTTCCCTTATCTTTGGAAAAACGTACAGCTTGTTACATGCCAGTGGCAGCACGAAGAACACGTTCAAAGTCTGTTATTGTAAAGTCATCGACAGCCGACTTTTATGACCCTTACGACATCGACTTGGATGATATGATCGAAAAACCCGATTCATTTAGACGTAAAATCAACGTATTAGCTAAGAACGCCCAAAATCTGAAAATCCATAACCATTGTAAATCTAAAAGTAACATCCAAATTTCTAGTAAAACCCACGCTCTCGTCAAAAAGTCTTCGAAACCTTCAGATTATCTAGTTAATTATAGAAACAAAATGGCAGCTCAATCTAAAAACAACGTGACTGATTCTGACGACTCTACAAAAAGTGATGTTCCATTAACGAAATATATAGAAGATAAAGAAAAGAAGTCTGGTAAACCTGTGTCCAATAAACGAAATATCAAAGATACTAATTTAGGAAGAAATGGAAAGCAAAACGTAAAAAGCAAACGAAACAATAAAGACATTAAAAGAAATAGACGAACTCTCACTACATTTAATGATATTGATAAATCTAGCCCTCCAAATGATGCCGAAGAACTACGATCTGAAAAATTTATGGAAAGCTTTGGCTTCTTCTCTCAGAGGAAGCCTCGGAAATCTAACTTATTGGCTTCGAAAAAAATATCTGAGACATTCCATATCATAGCCAATGAAAGTGATGATGCATATTTCGGTTCAAAGAAACGACCGCAAAAGCGATCTAATCAAAACGAAAATAAGAAATCCATCGGAGGTGGCGATGCAACGACGCGGCCAAGACGACGTATCGCTGCCAAGAAAGTGATTAAACGAATTCCTAAAATTAAAAAGAAAGTATTCGTTCAACCAGTGCCATGCTTTTGTCGCCTTTGCAAGAAAGAATTTCGGCGTCCAGATAACTTTTTGCGCCATCAAATGAATGTACTACATGCATCAAAATTATCTCAAATAGAATTAAAATTAAGAACAATACCCATTATAGAAAAACCTAACTACCTTATTGCATATAAACGACAACTAGACCGATTGAAACTCCTCACAAAAAAATTTGCCAATAGAAAGCATTCAAAATATGCAAAAATAAAACTGCCGTCGTTAGATAAAATTTTAGCGAAAGTGAACAGAAAAGTAAGACAACAAAAACTTGCTCAAAGGGGACTAAGCCGAGATGAAGCGCTCTTCATAGACTGTTGCCAATTGTTGAAGTCCAATAAAAGCGAGCTAAAACCTCCGGATCCGATAGGTTTTAATACAGTATCTATTCATTTATCTGAGTCAACAGTTAAAACATTTGATTTACTAGAAAAACCCATCAAAGGCGACGGCGATGTGGATTCAATTACAGCAAAAAATATTTTAGAAAGCGATGAAGTGAAAAATTTGGAGAAAGATTTAATCTCAGGCCTTAAGGAAGCTGCAAATGAAGGCTCTTTGAAGACAAAAATCATGTACCAACGAAGTGTTAGCGATGTGGGACTAAATCAGATCGATGATGAACAATTAGATTACTCTAATTCAAAAGTACCTGAGTCTAAGTATGAGAACGTAGAACCATACCCCTTATCTAACCATAGTAAAACAAAGAAGCAACCCGAAGTTAAGGAGAAAATGTATCCTGATATAGTCGAAAGCATAGACATGTTTGAAGACAAGTTCGATAAAATCAAGAGGAAGTGTAGGTCTCAAGCGGCGGCCGCGGCTGCAAAACAAACGCAAGCTGTTATTGAACCCAGCGCTAGGTAAGTCTTAATCTTTAACTAAGGTCACTGGCCACAGTTAATTGGAAATCTTTTAAATTCGGTATGTTTGGTTCACAAAACATCTGAACTCTTAATGTCAAAAGGCATTAAATGTTCCACATAAAGTTTTCTGGTATTTATTGGCATGTAGGTTTTATCGCCATAATCGTAATAATTTACTATAATTTTCTTCCACCTTGGTTGCCACAAATATGAATCCTAAATTTTATAGGTTCGATTTAAAAATTCAATGTATCACTTACAATCTGTAATATTTTAACGGTTTTACTCGGTTTGACTGTCGCTTGTCTTATTCTGACTACTAACTTCAGTTAAAGTATAGACGGAGTTTTACATAAGGAACAAAAGCATTTAAAAAAATGAATTCATCCAAAATAGCGAAAATCTTAGAACACATCAAATAACTGGCATTTGACTCGTCGGTATCTAATTTTGTCATTGAAATATGTGATGACTTGAATAATCATCGACATTATGTTCAAAGGTATTTCAAAACATTTATTATACTCGTAATGTCGTAGGTGAATATTAGCTGTTGTTGTAAAGGTGTTTACCTTTACAACAACAGGTAAACTGTTGGAAAAATAGGTGAATTGAATACGAAGCACTTGGCGCAGAAAATATAGCTTTAACAATTCTTTTTTTTTTCAAATTATTTATATAAATCGATCTAATTATTATTTTGGAGTAAACGTGTAAAGTTATTAGTAGTCGAAAAGACAATTGTGACACACATTACCGCATAACTAAACCGCAGGCAATTTCGAACAGCCTTTGTTGTTTACATCTTTAGCAAAATTCATAACGCCAGAGTTTAACAGTATATAAACAAGTCAGAATAATTACTTGAGTGAGAGTAGTTACTTAAGATACGATTTTTATTCTGTAGTTTAGTAATTGCTTGAAGTTAGAATTCTCAAAAGTTAGAATTATTAGCTTTGCTTTCTTTGACGGTTCTTACTTCGTTCTAATTCTTGTCTTTAGGATAAAAATGGTTGCATAAGTAATAACTTAAACTCAAGTAATTGTTTTGATTTGACTATAGATACGGATGTAAGTAACTATGATTTCAGTTACAAGGGCAGAATTAATGGGTATTGGATTGTTATAAAGTCAGTAGTATGGGGAAAATGCAATTACATTATGCATTACAGTTAACTAGACTACATTTATTCATGACTAGCTTTTGCCCGCGGCTTCATTTGCATTATAATCGGAAATTATCCCTTTTTTTTGGGTTGAGAAATCATCAAATGACCTCTTCCGCTCTGGGTGGAGCGGGAGGGCGTGTCAGACTCTTACTGACTAAAACCCACCCGTGTTCCTTCAGTTGCCTGTGCCAAGGGCCACGGTAACTCTTTCGAACAAACCCGCAATAGTCAGAAATTATCCCTGGCACTCGTATTATGAAGCTTCGTATTAGTGAGAGAATTTTCTGAATAAGGTAATCTTTGGAACAATGTACATCCAAACATTACCTCTTTATAATATTAGTGAAGATGCAAAATAATTACAAAAAAATAAGTCGCTACAGAGACTGATTTTCGCCACATATCGATCAATTACATCTTGTAAAACAACTTTCCCAGTTTCCTTTTATAGTATTAGCTTGTAGTATTTTTTACACGTAGTTCTTTTTCAGGTTCAAATGCCGAAAGAAATCGGAAAAGAAAAAAGCGAGAAGAAATTCTAAAAAAACTCGTCAAAGTTCCCAGGTGCTTACAAAAGGCGCCTTGAAAGGATTCGATGGAATTAAGGTATCTATTCCGACTTCCGATATTAACATGTCTGCAATTGTCCCTTCGATAACTTCCCCGAAAAAGAAAAAGAAAGTGAATACAAGGAAAAAAGATAGAGTTTCTGAGTCAAACAGCAAGTACGATAGTCAACGGCATGCCGGAGATGGTATGACTTCACAGAAGGAAGTGGACGTATATGAGTTTCTGGACAATGAAGATGCAGTTTTTGAGTTCAGACCTTCGACGCTCATGGAAAGATTTAAAAGCATAAGTTATAAGGAGACGCCCGGTACATCCAAACTGAATCCAGGCGTTGACGATGCGGACAATTCTAGAGATAGCGTTTCTGACGGGGATGACTTCGTATACATGTCCGACGACTACATTTGCAGCGATAATGAAACTGAAAACAGCCTGTTATCCTGTGAATTGAGCACCGGTAAGGTTGGCTGTGAACTGAAGAAAAATTCATCACCTTTAAAAAGAAAAGACGCGGTTGAGAAAAACGCTGTCATGGGAAAAATATTTAAATTTAATGCAGTGCGCAGTGATAAAAAGAGCACAAAGGTAAAAGAAACCGCGAAGCCAAAAGCTAATTTGGATCAATTATTTGACAGCTTACTAGAGAATGAACCGAACTCATCTGTGTTGAATAACGACGCAGCATCACCCAAAAAAGACGATTTTGTGGCTCCAAAAAAACACGACCACTCTTTCAAATATGAAAAATACAGCCGCAAGTTTTCGAGCAGAGATGAGTGTTCTTCTCCAACGAAGTCAAAAAGCCCATCGCCTAGGCGGCATTTGAGTTCACCTAGGGAATATGATAAATCATCTCTTATAGACTACGGACCTTCAACATCTAAAACATCAGCAATCGATTTTGGCCCCAGCACATCGAAAAAACGTGATTCGATTTCACCAAAAGACTTCAAAGACCTATCACCGAAAAAATATGACACTCCATTATATAAGATGCATGAGGTGCCACAAAAATATACAACAACGAAACATAGTGAAACTTCACATTCAAAGAGTGACGTTATACCTATAAAGAAACGCGATTCAAAGAAAGAGAAATCACCATCGTGCAAATTAGATGAAGGCATCAGCACTAGTTACGATTACACCGCTGATGTATATGACCAATACGATGATACAGGAGTAGCTAGACAAAGGGCGCGGCGTAAATGTACCGTAGGAAAACAAAACGTGTTAGCCGAGACTTGGAGTTCGGAATCAGAGCCAGATGGCATTCCGCCGCGCCCTAACAGCGCGGAGTCAGTTGTTCTCTCCTCCGCTCGCAGGAAGAAAGGGAAGAAACGGGAGAGCCACCACGGTGGTACAAGACGCGCGAACAACCGACATATTTCATTCAAAAAGCAAGACGTCGAAAGCAGGCTATCTAATTGTAGTCGTACCACGGCTAGGACCGGCGATGCGACAGCGAGCCGAGCGGGGAGGGACAGCGACGAGGTGGGCAGCGTGAACCCGTACGACGCACCGGCGCCGTCCACGTCGAGCGGGTACCTGGCGCTGGGCCCCCCCGGGCCGCGACCGCGCGCGCGGCCCACGGCCTACTACAACTGGTCGTCGGACGGAGACGACGAGCCCGAGCAGGTGCAGCAGCACGGCTGGATCGTGGGCGACAGCCACAAGAAGCTAGTCACGATGCTAGCACATGCGAAAGGTCGAAAAGGAAAAACCGATGATAAACGTCATTTTGTCGAATAAGTTTAGTTTATTAGATTATATTAATCTTGTAAATATTTTGTACATAATATTCTAGTTCTTTATTAAATGTCTTAAAACGTAAGTTGACCAGACACTACAAGCTTCATTTTTTTCTTTTATTTTTGTAAATATTGTAATAAATAGTTTTAAAACATTAGTTAAATTTTTAATGAGCCAATGTCCTGTCAACTCCTGAATTTTTTTTGAACATTTATTTAAATTCGTTGGATTGCGTTGTTGCTACTACATCAACGACGTGGGCATTTTTAGTTCATACGCGTCGCCTGTTGTAGATTTTTTGTATCAATAAATCCTTTTGTCCACTCATCATATCTGTTTAATAATCTCGGGGACTATTGGAGAAACTAATAACACCGGTACTTTACTTGTTAATATAATTAATCTAAACTAAACACTGATTTGACTAAAACAATATATTTCCATTTCTGCTATCATTACAAACTGTGGCACATTGTTCATTTGAAATGGCACAAATTCTGGCAACCCTGTAGATGTGTAGAAGCCACTGTTTTCACTAAAACATAAACCACTATATCTTCTATAAATAATTACCAACCGTTGCACCTTATTAATATAAAATTGCACAAAAACTGGTAACCCCGTAGATGTTTATTAAGTCTCTGGAATATAAAAATGTAGGGAATAAGGTTTAGAATTTTATTAAATGTCTGTATCTACTTAATAGAGAGTTAATTACGTTCGTCAACATATGTAATATTTCTCGAGCCGAGAAAAGACGAGCACTTATTCACTTATCATTATAATATCATCTATTTTGTATATAGTTAAAAATAATATAGTATAATGTATGTTAAAATATAATTATGTGTTTTAAATGATCGTACATTTATGGATATTCGAAAAAAAAATACATAAAGATTCATACAAGTGTATTGACTAGAAATGCCTCGTTCTTATCCTGTAATTTTAAAATATTAATAATTTTAGTCAGCGAATATAAATTTATGTAGAAATTTCAAAGCATAATAAAATTGATGTAATGTTCCTTAATTTATTATCTTTATGGATTTATTTTATTTTCGGAATTATTGTAAAGTAGTACCGAGACATGTCAAAATGTACCAACCCACACGTAATTTTTTCCATCATGTATTATGTTTATAAATAATTAAATTTAATCAAAATTAAGAAAATTCTACACTTATGTCGGATTGATTCTCACGCTTTTTGGCGGTATTTGAAATATAATTATTATAGTATTAGACATTATTGGATCAGTTTTACGTGAAATATCCATTTATTGATTGATTTGTGTTACCCGACTGGATATCTAATCGTCAAAAAATACGGAAGTTCCAAACTTTCACCCTTTATGATGGGAAGTGTTTTTAAAACCTTCCTTACCATATGTACAGTATTAGGTAAACTTGTGCAAAATGTCATGCTTCCAAGCCGCGATATGATTGAAATCAATCAAAGTAAAGTTGTGGGTTGGTACATTTTGAGTCCAGTTATGAATTTATCTTAGCGACTGAATTTCTGTTACCTTTGTCACAAGTGATGTCCTCACGGGGCTGACAACGCGGTCTGAGTTATTTGTGTATCGACTTGAATAAATTAATTTGTTAACTATTTTTATACCTACATTAGATATTTTTCGAGTAGTCGAATGTGTTAAGTACATATTGTATTGAAATCTCAGCATTAGTTATTGTTTTATCTAGTCTAATAAGGAAAGACTAATAACCGCATTATCAGCCTCACAACAATAATTAATATGTAATTTTATTTTTCAATTTATTAGAGAAAATCAATGTTTTAGAGAAGGCTTAACATTTTTCAATATATACTCAAGAAACTAGTTAAAATCGATTCGTATGTAATTCATGTCTGTGAATCTGGATGTTTTTTATTTGTTATAAAGCTCAATGTTAAAAATGTATTTATTTCATTGCTTACTAGTACTCAAGTTTGAGAAGGAAGAGCTACACCTTTGTGATAAGGTCATTAATCATCTACTTATGATATGAATTGGATATGTATCCCTGTCTAGACTCAAACTATTGTTTTAGACGCATAGGTTTAGAAAGTAGTAAAAAAAATACATATTATATAATCTTATTTGAAGTTGGTTTCAAATGAATGATTCAATAAGTACTAGTCAGTATGTCAGGTGTTCCGTGTTGTTTACCAAGAGGCAAGGGTGATTCCCATCCACGTTACGGATTTTTCTCAATATTAAAAATGAGCTACAAACATACCTACTATGTGTTGTCGTATATCTAAAGAAATAAATGTATCACAGGACTCAAAATCTATCATTTTATCGCCCTAGTTTTTATTTAAAATCCATGAGTATATACTCACATATCCCGCTTGACCCGCAGAAGTCAATCACATAATAAAATATCTGCGTCAGTACCGGTTACAATCATCAGCGAGCTATAACATCGCAAGATGCCAGCAACTTCTTGAAGCCGCCTCCCTTACATGTTTACATACCTACATTTCGTCATGATATCCATGTCATGATCGTAGAACAGTGACGGATGTTAAACTTCACAGATGGCCTGTCCTGTCTAGCTCCATCTCTCTCTTAGTAACTGTCTTGAAATATAAATAAAGCATTAAGGCGTCAATGGTAACCCCATAGGGCAGCCATTTCAAATATTTTTGAAGTTTCTTAAATCAACTTTTTTAATACTAAATCTGCATTGTGCAAAATTTTAATACTGATCAGTAGGATTTATATTAAAATGGAATAACAGCTAATCATTATACGGTTTCTAGAAAAATCACATGTTATGCTTCATTTTACTTCATGTCAAATCCGTCATTGTTCTACGATGATTAAATATTTTATAAATTTGAGGAGACAGACTGGTCGCAAACAGAATATATTTGCTATCGGGAGGATCAAAGACCTGGTAAAAATAACTCCTCAGGGAAGCACTCACACACACAACTAAAATATATACCTAGGTATTGCAGTGAAGCTCCACACGTTTGTCTGGAACGACTTTGAAGGCGGATAGCTTAAGAGAGCACACGGAGCGAGTCCAGGACAGGGAGGATTTGCCAGTTCTGTTTTTTTAGTATTATGTTAGCTTAGTTAGATATTATTTATATTTTTTTTTTTAGTTTCTTTTACAACTTACCAAAATTTTACAATACAAATTATTCCGTTTAAATTTTTATTTTATGCAACTAAATTAGCTTTACTAATTTAATATTAAAATTACCGGCTGCAATTGCAATAAAATTGCATCATAGGTCTTCTGAATTTCCAAATTTAAGGCTTTAATTTGCTTTTCTTTTAAAAATACACTGATCATTAATTCAAATTGTAAACGCGACTAAAAAGATTTTTTTAACAATATTTTATTTGAACTTTTGTATTTTTTATATTATAATTTAAATTAAATCGTATAGCAGTGAAGATTTATTTTTTATTTTCGCTACAGTATGTAGCTATAGTAAGTATTATCTTTTGAAAGCTTAGGAGCATCGCGGCGGACGGAGCGCTTCAAAGGCAGTCGACATGTTCGCTTGAAGACCCTGCATCAACACTCACGGTCCGTTATAAGTACGCCAAGTACCAACACACTTCTGAATAAGTATTCTGACTATGGTATCTAGGAATGGTAGGACACTGTATTTTTACATGATGGGATACAGACAGGCGACAAACTCACATGCTATTTACGCACTGACTGTGCCTTGCTTAGCGCCTAGAACCTCGTGACTTAACATCTGGTGGGTTACATTAGCTAAAGCGGCAAGCGCGCAGTGCGGCCGGATGCCATGAAAATTCTAGAACGTTCGTTTACTCGTTAAGCTCTAGGCGCTAAGCAAGGCATCTGACATTGCGTACGTAGTCTTAAAGCTCAAGCTCTCTCGGCTTATGGTGAAGTGCTTATGTGGGCAGCCAAAATCATAGATCTATTTCCAAAATAAATATTGTTATTGCCGTAAATTTATCAGTATTGCTGAGACGTCATATTCAACAACAATTGCCAAGAATATTGCCCCTATAAGCGCATCTCAGCTGGTAACCTTTCGGTTGTGAGTTCGAACCTCACTACTTGCATTCTATTTAGGTCTATGAACCTAAGAAAGTAAATTTCACGCCAGTGTGTCCCGGTGAACAAAAAACTTATAAGTAAGGGTAACATCAAACTTGGTCCTATTTGACAACTACCAACCTAGCGACCATGAGCTCGAACCTCATTCACTGTGCTCAAGATATTTGAAAATATATTTTAGTTTAGTGCTCACTTCTGGTCCATAGATAACAAGCTAATCAATCGTGCCTTCTATTCCCAACCTTTTTTTATTAACTTAGTTGATCAGTTCAGCTAACTGAACTAGTGATATTTCTTTCCTCGTTTATTCAGTTGATGCGTGTGAATGACGCACATGGCAAGCAATGTCCGTAAGGATTGAGGAGCCACTTTTCGTATCTTAATGAAATTAATATACTTATTTAGTAGTAAGCTTAAAAATATTGTAGGATGAATCCTCGAATTTGTAGTATAATAGTTCAATAGTTATATGAACATAAAGGTGGCTCCTCAATCCAAATGTTTGGATTGAGGAGCCACGTGGAACACTGAAAGTATATAATGAATATTCTTGAAAAAATTGTATTATTTAGTAGTAATTGTGTACAATGCCTACTAAAAATCTGATTCCAGTACTGTTGATATTCAAGAGTATACAATACTTTTAATTTGGCTCCTCAATCTATACATGAGAGCGTGAATTTCCACAAAAGTAATTGGTCAATTTAAATTCCCCTCCAAAAACATTTAGTAAGGTGGGTGGACCATGGAAGGCCATGCTCCTTCGAAGGCCAATTATTAAAATTTCGTAGTTATTGCCATGTGATGACAAATTCCTTCTATCTACATTAACATCCATCGAACTAGAAATCACAGACGCGGCGGTGAATCGCTCGCGCCACTATTTTGGCAGTACGGTCCCTTGCTTCATTGATATCGGAAATCGGCGACGTTAAAATAAGGTGGGTGTACCATAGAAGGCCACTCTAACAAATAAATAGTTATTATTCGTTTATTTACTGGATAAATGAAACTAACAAATATTTAAGTAATACTTTGTTTTATTACGTAATATATAAACCACTTCTTTTTATTGTATACTTAATGGCTATTTATTAACTTTTAGTGTTAAATGACTGATTTATTATAATGGCCTTCTAAGGAGCCTTGTTCCTAGCAAGGCCATTTTTAAGAGTTCAATGAAACTTAAGTTTAATCAATATTGATCAAATCTGAAATTTAAAAAAGTGGTTTCTATTTTACGGAATAAAACAAAGTATTACTTAAATATTCGTTCGTTTCATTTATCCAGTATATGAACGAATAATAACTGTTTATTTATTAGAGTGGCCTTCCATGGTACACCCACCTTAGTAAGTGTGATTGAATTTGTAGTATATGGACAAAGTAGTAAAACTGAGTGAATTTAGTAAATAAACGCATTTTCTTTGGCTCCTCAATCCTGACGTTACTGTATTGAGAAGATACTTGAGTTATCTGAGATCAAAACGGAATAAAAAAAACAAAGACACTAACATTTAGTATAAATGTCTACTAAATATATATACACAGCTCAACATTGTATGTATTTGATATCTGAAAAAAAAATAACATTTCGATATTCCTTAAGACTTCGCTGTTAAGGGTGACCATGTTATATTAATGAAACCAGGATAACTAGTTTTTTATTTTTTTTATTTTACAAATCTACAATATCGGAATACAGGTATGTACAGAGATTCTTCATATCTTTAAGGTAGGTACTTACTAATCATTTTCGACACAAGCTACAGTATGAATCAAAATTGGTTGGTCGGTGCTTTTACAAATTTTACCATGACAGTCATAGTCGTCGTAACAAAACATCTCGTCCTTTATTGGGTAGTGACATTAATAGTGGCCCATGCCAACGTCACTAATTGGAGGGATAAATTCTATAACGCCTATTAATATATATGATCTATTTGAAATCATTGTAGATTGTGGTACCTCGTTTACTGGAAACTTTTTACAAACATTTGCTTCAAATGATACTATGTTTGACAAATTATATTTGTACACTGTTTGCTGATTACAAGATGTACAAATGTTTTTTTCTTCTGCAATACAAATAGCATCTTCTAAACTTTGGATTCCGAAAACAGAAATTATATTTAGGTTTAAAGGCAAAAATAGTACTTATGTCGAAAATGATTAGTAAGTACCTACCTCAAAGATATGAAGAATCTCTGTACATACCTGTATTCCGATATTGTAGATTTGTAAAATAAAAAAAAAATAAAAACTAGTTATCCTGGTTTCATTAATATAACATGGTCACCCTTAACAGCGAAGTCTTAAGGAATATCGAAAAGTTATTTTTTTTTTCAGATATCAAATACATACAATGTTGAGCTGTGCATATATATTTAGTAGACATTTATACTAAATGTTAGTGTCTTTGTTTTTTTTATTCCGTTTTGATCTCAGATAACTCAAGTATCTTCTCAATACAGTAACGTCAGGATTGAGGAGCCAAAGAAAATGCGTTTATTTACTAAATTCACTCAGTTTTACTATCTTGTCCATATACTACAAATTCAATCACACTTACTACTAAATGTTTTTGGAGGGGAATTTAAATTGACCAATTACTTTTGTGGAAATTCACGATCTCATGTATAGATTGAGGAGCCAAATTAAAAGTATTGTATATATTCTTGAATATCAACAGTACTGGAATCAGATTTTTAGTAGGCATTGTACACAATTACTACTAAATAATACAATTTTTTCAAGAATATTCATTATATACTTTCCGTGTTCCACGTGGCTCCTCAATCCAAACATTTGGATTGAGGAGCCACCTTTATGTTCATATAACTATTGAACTATTATACTACAAATTCGAGGATTCATCCTACAATATTTTTAAGCTTACTACTAAATAAGTATATTAATTTCATTAAGATACGAAAAGTGGCTCCTCAATCCTTACGGACATGGCAAGCATACTATAAGTTGGGAGATTACATTTTTGATAAAAATGCTTGGCTCAATGCTGGTCCTGCTCCACAACCATAGGGGCAAACTAATTGATTACTTTGTGAAGTTATTGTGGCAGTTGCAGAAGATTGCAAACATATCTTTGCATTCTATAGATTCAATCTCTTAGTATTATATAATTGCATAGCACATGTGTGAGTTCTATGTACGATAAAGCTACCATTTACACTCGAATTTGCCCTGGCGGTTGAGAGAATGTCATGCTCACTCAAACGTCTCGCTGATGGTGGCGCGTGTGTCGGGTCGTTTAGTTCCCTCCAAAATGGTTGAGTTGAATGATGGCTGATCCATGCGTCATGTTCGTGAACGGGCGCTGTCAGTAGGGACTGGTCATCTCGCAGCTGCCATGGATTATTGTATTTTTGAATTGTTAATTTTATCTTTTTACTCTGGACGCTCTTACTCGCACGTCTTTTTTACATCGTTCTCACATACGAGAAGTGATCCAAAAGTAATGATAATGACAATGAAACAGTGATTAGAATTAAAAATATAAATTATTTTTCTACATAGTCTCCTAACAAGTCAATACAATTAGTCCATATTTTTTCTAAACCCAAGATTCCCTTTGAAAAAAAGTCTTTGTCTTGACCCTCCCAAAACGCCTCAACAGCGGCCATGACTTCGCTATCAGCTACAAATTTCTTACCTCAAAGGTGTTCTTTAAGCCGAGGAAAGAGGTAGAAGTCACTGGGAGCTAGATCTAGCGTATAGGGTGAGTGTTCGAGCAGTTCAAACCCCGTTTCTCGAATGGCAGCCATTGCAACTGCGGCTTTGTGAGCCGGTGCGTTGTCTTGGTGAAACAGCACTTCGGCTCGCTCGGCCTTCCGCAATCTTCTTATTTGGTCTGCGTAGTAAGAGCCCGAAATAGTGGCTCCCTTTTCCAAATATTGTACCATAATAATTCCTTCAGCGTCCCAAAAAACGGACGCCATAACCCTTCCCGCCGAACTTGACGTTTTGAATTTCTTCGGTGTTGGTGACGAGGCTCGTTTCCAACACATTGATTGTTGTTTCGTTTCAGGATCAAAATGGTGTATCCAGGTCTCATCCACGGTCGCGAAACGTGACAAAAAAAAATCCTGATCTGCTTGGAACTTTTCAAGATTCACCCTCAAAATGTCGAGTCGTTGTTTCTTTTGCTCGTCGATTAACATTCTCAGTACCCAACGCGCAGAGACCTTTTTCATATGCAGTTCGTTCACAAGGATTCATTGAACGCAGCCATACGAGAACCCTGTGAACTCAGCTACATGCCTGACTCTTCGATCTGCCAACACAACATTTCGACTTTTTTCACGTTATCTTCAGTGAAGGACGTGGATGGGCGTCCTTCGCGATGTTCATCTTCAGTGGATGTTCTACCCAGTTTAAACTCCTTGGCCCAGCGTGCAACTGTGGAATATGGAGGAGCAGAGTCCCCCAATGTTTCCACTATGTCGCTGTATATGTCTTTGGTAGACATGTTTTTCAAACAGAACTACTAATCACTGCTCTAAATTCGTTTTTCTCCATTTTGATGTTGTCTCTTCGCCGGTTCGTATTCAAACGAAGGTACCTCTCTGGAAACGTGGCCTATTTATACGATTTTTTTAGGCTGACTTAGTGGATTTTTTTGGATTTTTATGAGGATGGGAAAAACCCGATTATCATTACTTTTGGATCACCCCTCGTATGTGTTTAATCTCGACATGAATGATGTAACCAAGACTTTGTAACAATATAATGATTTAAAAGAGCGTCCATGGAGTTTTTTGCCCATTCTTCTCCATAGAGATCTACGCTTTCGAATGGGCAACTACAGTACTTTCACAAGTTATTATGCCCTGTGACTGGGACTGGAGCTTAGTTTTTTTTTTGTGTTTTGACATTCAAAAGTGCCTGTAATGGTCTAATTGAAATAAATGCTTTGAGTTTGAATTTGAGTTTTATAGTTACAATTCAGCCCACCCTTCAAGTAATATCAGACGTGATGTTATGTTTTATGCGCAAAAGTACATTCGCGCAAAATATGTCCTAGATCCAGCGCCACAAGTACACATGTACCCTCTCTTTCTATTGACTTTTTCTCTCTTTCTAAATATATGGAAATCGTGGTGGCTACTATAGAAAAAAGACAAGGTAGGTAGATAATTTAGAATAAAATCAGAATTGCATAATATTATGGATATTTTAATTAAATTTCTACTGATTACATTCGTTAAGCAAATAATTACCTACACATCAATAGTTATACATACATCAATAGTTAAGTAATCTTAATCATCTAGATCCGTTTTTCGAGCGTTCCTTTAATATTTTATTTCTAGCGATTACATTCCTTAAGCATATAAGCAAGGTAAACAATCTTAATCATTTAGATCGTATTTACGGTCGTTCGTATTATGCCCTGTAACTGGGACTGGAGCTTAGTTTTTTTTTGTGTTTTGACATTCAAAAGTGCCTGTAATGGTCTAATTGAAATAAATGCTTTGAGTTTGAATTTGAGTTTTATAGTTACAATTCAGCCCACCCTTCAAGTAATATCAGACGTGATGTTATGTTTTATGCGCAAAAGTACATTCGCGCAAAATATGTCCTAGATCCAGCGCCACAAGTACACATGTACCCTCTCTTTCTATTGACTTTTTCTCTCTTTCTAAATATATGGAAATCGTGGTGGCTACTATAGAAAAAAGACAAGGTAGGTAGATAATTTAGAATAAAATCAGAATTGCATAATATTTTGGATATTTTAATTAAATTTCTACTGATTACATTCGTTAAGCAAATAATTACCTACACATCAATAGTTATACATACATCAATAGTTAAGTAATCTTAATCATCTAGATCCGTTTTTCGAGCGTTCCTTTAATATTTTATTTCTAGCGATTACATTCCTTAAGCATATAAGCAAGGTAAACAATCTTAATCATTTAGATCGTATTTACGGTCGTTCGTATTATGCCCTGTGACTGGGACTGGAGCTTAGTTTTTTTTTGTGTTTTGACATTCAAAAGTGCCTGTAATGGTCTAATTGAAATAAATGCTTTGAGTTTGAATTTGAGTTTTATAGTTACAATTCAGCCCACCCTTCAAGTAATATCAGACGTGATGTTATGTTTTATGCGCAAAAGTACATTCGCGCAAAATATGTCCTAGATCCAGCGCCACAAGTACACATGTACCCTCTCTTTCTATTGACTTTTTCTCTCTTTCTAAATATATGGAAATCGTGGTGGCTACTATAGAAAAAAGACAAGGTAGGTAGATAATTTAGAATAAAATCAGAATTGCATAATATTTTGGATATTTTAATTAAATTTCTACTGATTACATTCGTTAAGCAAATAATTACCTACACATCAATAGTTATACATACATCAATAGTTAAGTAATCTTAATCATCTAGATCCGTTTTTCGAGCCTTCCTTTAATATTTTATTTCTAGCGATTACATTCCTTAAGCATATAAGCAAGGTAAACAATCTTAATCATTTAGATCGTATTTACGGTCGTTCCTTTACCATATTTAGCTTTAATAGTGAGAGCAACACCCAACAGCAGTACGACGCAGCAGAAGGCTATAATCACTGGGACGAAGATGGCGACCAATCGGAGGCTGCTAAGTAAGCGGTTTTTCAGTTCATCGACGAATTCTTCGGGTAGATTAATGGCCTGAAAAAGTGAAAATAACAGTAGGTGGGTAGGTAAAGCATGTAAGTCGGATGGAAACATTTCGAAAAACGAGTGTTTGTGGTCAAATCCATAAGGATAAGCTGATAAGCAGTACTGTATGTATGGGGTGGGATGGAATGTGAGTGTTGACCTATACCTAAACGTTTGGTGTTACTCAATTACTTGTTTTGTTAAAACAGGTAGTGATTGTACTATTCTAATGTAAAACTCTACAAAAGAACTACTGTCTACCTAAAGGTACTATAGGTATGTATATGCTTTTTATTATAATTATCATTCTCGTAGATCTAGTGGTCGCAAGCGCGACTATTGAGCATGAGGTCTTGGTTTCGATGCTCAGGTCGGGCAAAGTGCTATTGTCAGAAATTTCTCAGTAGCAGCCACGGGTTTTGGATTCGTGCCGGATTAATGGCAATAGGCTCGCCCCTTTTACATGGACTCGAACATAACTGGCGAAATGTGGGTGTACTATATATAACCTTGCTAACACTACGGAGATTCTAGGCGTGATGTTATGTTAATCAATATCAATAAAGGTCAAAACAAATCACGACCGAAAAGCATAGTTTATTGTAAAGAGCAAGAATGGCAGATGCACAGTTGTACGTCGCTGCGTATCGCTATGCTTTATTTACAAGGCGTACGAATTGCAGAGAAGGAAACTTTTTGTCGTTTCTGTGCATGTGGATTGAGTGATCCTCTCTTCAATCTTAACAAAAATCGAGGAAGATTTAGCAGAAAATAGTTAAAACATTATGGCGAAGTAAAAAATTTGTTAAACCTGAGATAAAAATGATATGATCAATAAAGTGGATCACTCAAACCGCACGCTTTAAGAAAACGTCATATGTATATCTCAGAATATATAGCCTTTGCACTGCTTATTTCAGTATTGAAAAATTGTTAAAAGCTACACACATCAAAAGTATCTAGGGATCAACATATATTTTTGCAATAACTTTTCTCCTGATTGATATTAATTAAAATTTTCTTTAAGGATTCATCAAATAAAGTGTTTTCGTTTGTCACAGTAACGATAAACCAAGTCACCTTTGCATTAATAAAGAAATTTGCCATTTTCCTAATAAAGGGATTTTTGACATTTGAACCACTAACATTAAAGTTCGAAAAAAAGACTGAAATAACAGTTTTCTTTAAAATTTTATTGGGTAACTTAAACAATTAATAATCCGTGTTTCTACCGCGAACACTAACAACACAAGAACATCGGTTTGGCATACTCAAAATGAGTTCATCCAAATCACGCTGTGGAATGGCCGCCCATGTTCGTTGCAACAACAAAAAAAGGTCTTCTTGCGACTGGATACCCTCCATATTCGGCAGAGCTCTTCTCTGTAGCATATCCCATGCATGCTCAATCGGGTTCAAGTCTGGCGACTGAGCAGGCCAGGGCAGGACATTGATGTTAGCTGCGGCGAGAGTCTGTCTTACAACTCTTGCGGTGTACGGTCGTGCATTATCATGCATTAACTGAAATAAGGGACCGATTTGCACTTGTAGAGGAACGATGACGTCTGATACAATCGTCTCAGCATAAATTTGAGCGTTGAGGTTGCCTCTGATCCAAATCAACTCAGTTCTTCCGCCGATCCAAATACCCGCCCATACCATGATGGTTCCACCACTATAAGGATGGACTTCCTGGCAGGATTTTAATCGCTGTTGGCGTCCAGGGGTTCTCCAGTGTCGTATACGTCTTGTATCCGGTCTCATACCAAAACGAGACTCATCAGAAAAGCACACGAAACGCCATTGTTCTTCTGCCCAATTTCTGTGTTCAAGAGCCCATTGATATCGAATCCTACGATTGTGCATTGCTATAGGTGGTACCCGTAGCGGTCTTCGGGAATGAAGGTTCACTTCATGCAAGCGGTTTCTGACTGTTTGGTCGCTAATTAGGTTCCCTGAAGAGTGATGAAGCCTCACGGCTAACATCATGGCGGTTATTGTTGGAGCTCTTCGAGTTAAGATTTGAATGTATCGGTCTTGTCTCCGTGTGGTGCAGCGATACCGTCCTCCATGGCGCTCAGCCACGGTACCAGTGCTTCGGTAACGTGTCCAAAGTCGACTGATAACACTCTGACTTGTATTCAGAGCTAAAGCCACAGTACGTTGCCGGGAACCAGCTTCTATCATTCCCACGGCTCTGAGCATTTCTTCCCTGCTTAAATGACGTCGCCGCTCCATAATAACGTTGCTTTTAATCAGTAGTAGGGAAACAGTAGCACTAATAATGTCTTCAATGCGTTGTATGTTTTTATAGGGAAAATATTGACAGCTTATTTTCATCTTTTACTCGAATTTGATTGAGAGTTCCTGATTCAAATTATGAAATGCACCAAAAAGGATCCATATAAATTTATAAAATCATAAATTTATTACAAAGCCACATCTCAATCTCAAGAAATCCGCATAAAAATGCTTGATCCCTAGACACTTTTGATGTGTGTATTAACAATTTGAGAATTCACTTGCACGTCCCGTTCCAAATTTATTACGATTAATTTGAGTCCCTCATTCCGCACACATGCCGTATGAGTGCTCTTAAAAATCAATACTATATACTGAATAAATACGTATTATTAATTGTAACAAACGGTAAATAATACTCGAATGAACTAGATTTTACTCAACCAACTATTGAACTTCATTGTCAGATTGTACGTTCATTCATCCGCTGTATTGTATGAAAGCTCATTCATTGCGTGAGCATGGGCCTTCAATAATTTATTCAAGAGGAGCAACAAGTCGCTGCTGCCTCGATAGTACAATGTGACCTGTAGATTCTCCATTGATGTCAAGAATACTTTCATATTTGTGTACCTGATTTCATTGACGATTGTTTTGTATATTTGGGGCATTTTAACAAAAGACCTATAATTATAGCATGTGAAAAGTTCTGAATATCGAAGAGAGAATATTCATCATTCCATCTTATACTTTTATAACCTAAAATCTGCCTAGAAAAAAGGTCTAAAAAGCTGTGTTAAATACAACTTCTGTTTTCTCCGAAGGGTTATTTAGGTAAAGGTGTACCTACCTGCAGTACACCTACTTTTCGCCAGTTATGTTGAAGGCTCATGTAGTAGAGGCTGAACCTACAGCATTCCACCGGGCACAAATTGAGACTTCGGGGACCTACTAAGAATATTTGATGGAAAAGCCAATACGTAACTTTTTGCCGGACCGGGCATCGAACCCAGGAACTCATACACAGCAGTTACACTTGCAACCCAACGAAGACCAACGAAGTGGACTCCATCATTTAATTCTATACCTAATGTAATTTATAATGCGTCTATGTACTAAGGTAAAAGATCTACTTAATTTTTTGTTGTGAATGGCCTTTCGTAGGTCAACCTAGGAGGTTGTCGTCTGCTTAAACGGACTCTCCTGTGGGTGCTTTGAGTTTAAGGCCTCCAGCCAGGGGAAAGCACTACCAAATGCTGTGTTTATTTTATACTCACTTCATCGACCCAAAGGATGGGCACAAGCGCAGTGCGAAGGTTCTGTGTGGTTGGTATGCCCCGGACGTTCCTAGAGAAAATGTTGAACTGTGCCCGCTTGGCGCCTCTGATCGGTGTGCCGGTGTTCTGAAAATACGCAATAAATTACTACTAACATAACAATAAACAAAGAAATTGTGAATAAAGTATTTTATTTCTGCATCATCATTTATCTGCCTAGCCTTGTCCCAACTACATTGGGGTCGGCCTCCAGTCAAACCGGATGCAGCTGAATTTCAGTATTTAACATGGAGCGACTGCCTATGTGGCCACCACAACCCAGTAAGTACTGGCTACAATAATTCGATACTCCTAGGTAAGACTGGCAGACAGACTTTCGGGCCACTGGCTGCTTTTAACGACTGTCAAAGATTGACAAATGACAGCCGGGACCTGCGGCAAAACGTGCTTTCCGAGGCAAAAAATACTGTCTAGCGCCACCTCTTACCCACTCTCGGAATAGTACTAAACATTCCTGCACTAACAGATCATGGTAACCCCCCAGGTACAAGGTGTAGTCGAATTAACTGAAAACCTTTCTAACTATGTGACCAACCCTGAAATGGGTTAAACTTAAAACCATTTATTCCATTGAGCTGTTCAGTGTTCATAGCAATGAGTAAATTAATTCCTTTTTTCAGGTTCTCTGCTATTAAATTATTACAGTTATACCGTGCATAGGTATTAACATATTATGAATTACATATATGAAGAGTATTTCACATTAAGTTAGGTAGTACCTTTATATTGAAAGTAGGTACCTGATCTAGCTACCTACTTATTCAAAGTTCATTTTGGTACTTAATGAAAGAAAATGAAGTGTCAAATAGTAAACAATTGTTTAACACACTAATTAGAAACAAACAACACAACGGAAGCACAATATAAATATGGACAGTATAGAAACTACCTACAAACGCTCGAAACGGCACACTCACAAACATGCGCACCGACGAGACTCATAGATGACCGGAGCGGTGCTCTCAGTAGTAAGTGCCGCGTCAAGACGAGTGGTCACGTTTAAGTTTATCTCCGCGATCTTTTTAAAAATGCCTAAATATTTAAGGTAGGCCATTGTCTTATATATTACGCGCTTTCTTGTCGCGTATCTAAGACAATGGCGTTCAAAAGGTTAATGAGTTGAGTAAGACAATTTCACACGATGCGAGCAAATCATGAATATCCCTGAGCTCGGCGTAAATCCTATAGATACCGCACGACGGCTACTAGATCGCTATAACAATCCCTGAACCAAGTAATTCTGTGAATTCTCGTCACCGCTTTGGAAGAGTCTGGGTCTTAAAACAACGCGGGCCTCCGCCAACATTCTTACCTAATTGACTAGACGAACGTTCCTCTTAACAGCATTACAGCAGATGTTTCTACCAATTCCATTCATTCCCGTTCCCTTTGTTTGTTAGCCGACAAATTGAGACCAAAACATCACAGGATGCTCTAGCTACTAAAGTTCTCTCAAAGCGCGGAAGTTATAAAGAACTTTATTATCAGGTTGCTACAGGTTACTGTTTGGTTTGTCGGCGGGAAGAGGATACAGCGGGAAGCTAGGGGTTGATGGGACAATCTCCCTTCATCGCGTCGTCGGTACGTGGATCACACAGCTTGCAGATATTATTAGAATGTCAAAAACATTGCGATTTAATATTACGTTTACAGACACGAGCACTAAATGCTTACACACGGTTTAAGCAAATTCAGGTGATTTTCTCATATCTGTGAGAAAACTTATTTATGTTGTATTTGTTATTGTTGTAACGAATATAGCATTTTTGATTTCCTACTATTATCAAATAGGTTTTTATGTCATAATTGCAAGTGCAAGTGGGAAAGAGATGGCGCTAGATAGCGCAATCTCTTTCCCACTCTCGGAATAGTACTAAAATATTCCTGAACTAACAGATCATGGTAACCCCCCCCTCCCCCAGTGCTAGCTATATTGATATTGGCTGTAAATAGAAGTTGCGTTTTCGTAGTAGATCGCCGGCTAAATAGAGGGTTTTACAAAAATGATGATAACATTTCTGATCGTTTCAAATTTTAGTTAAATTAATATTAGGAGTAGTCAACGTTTCCAGTAAACCTCCCACCCATTTCACATTATTTTGCGAAAGCCTGTGAAATAACGTGGCAGTTGCGGTCATTAACCTACATACATTTATATTGATTCTAATACAGAATATAACGAAGGCATATTCAGGACTGTTACCCTATTTTTGTTGTCAACAATTTTCACGAAAGATTATTTATAGTTGGGACCGCGACTGAACTATAGCTAGTTCAGTATATAATCATTTTTCGCAGGAAAATCGAGTATATACGATGATATCGACTAGCAGAGACACGGCGTAGTGTCTCCGTTATATGGTTGAAGTTCCGCGAACCCGAACAAAGAGCCAAGCTTCCACAAACCACCAGTCCGTGGAATTCACTGCCGGCTTCTCTGTTTTCCGATCATTATAATCTCTTCAAAGTTCCAACAACTAGAGGACAACAGTCATGTTTAAGGGACCTGTCTGATATCATTATTATCATTTTGACATCCTCTCTGTGGTCTACCCATATTTCTTCGACCTTTTTTTTGTGCCACCGAGTGAATATTTTACTCCTCATTCTTTACTTTAGTAATTTTACAACTACCACGAAAAAATCAGCACGAAACTGGTATATAGGTCAAGGTAGATCCGTTCGTATTGCGGGGTGGTAAGCACCGGACTAGGGTTGAGACGTCGCGGGCCCCAACCCCTGACACAACGGCGCGCGTCTGCCAAGTTCCCCACAGACGAGCCCCTTTTCCTAAACATTTTCACGGTCAAGGTCATGCCCCCGTTTGTTTTTAAATTATTTACACAATCTACTCGCTCTTACAAGGTTATATCGTTCTATTTGAGTCATTGTGTTGTAGAGCACATTTTATCAATTATATTAATATATAATTTAATTGTACTGAATTTACTTTTGTAAACTAAGTAGGTACTCATTATATTGATAACTTTAATACTTATATATGCTACGATTAACCTACGACGAAGCTACGACTCAGCTACAACAACGCTACGACGATGCTACGAAAGAGCTATGATTTCGCTACGACAGTGCTTCAATTATATGGGTAAGACGCGGCTATGGCGAACCGCGAATGTACCACAAGTCTTGCTCTAAATACATAAAAAAAATACACATTGTAGTGAGCAGATGTATCAACATGAACGAGGTGAAAGGAGTATGTACGGATCGTAGCAGCCATAGCACCAGACATTATAATATAAATATTTTTATCGCTCATTCATAGTTCAATTTACGCTCAACAGCAAAACTAAAAGTAAACTAAGTTTTTCGTAGCATGTTAGTGAAAAAAAAGTTACTGCTGCAGTTTCACAAAAAAGACCCATCCATATCTCAAATCCTAAATATAAAATCTTATTCAAACTAATTTTAATTGAAAGTTCTTTTCTTTTTACGCTCTATAGACCTACATATTTTCTGAATAAAGAGGGGGGGAGGGGAAATTTTTTGTCGATAAACATCCCCCAAAAAATTCCAAAAATTATATAAGTAGAATATTTTTTTCAAACTTCAGTTACATCATATAACTCCAAAATGTGTTCCTATTTTTTATTAGGAATTTTTCACATCACTTTTGTGTTGCGGTTCATAGAAAACACCAGCTCTCCTAATTTCAACTGTTTGGTGCTAAGTCACTGAGTAAAGTGACTGTGACATACGGACGGACAGACAGACAGATAGACGGACAGGACGAACCTATAAAGATTCCGTTTTTACCGGAACCCTAAAAACAGTCACATGGTTAATATCCAAAGATATTCAAATATTTACGAGCGATAGACGGGGCATGACGAATAAAATCAAATTTGTTACAACTTGGTAACAAATCGTTCTGCCTAGTGTCATACGGCCGCTTGTCAGGTAGCATTCTTGTGTCAATATCGAAAGTGCTCGAGATCAACATTTTTGTATGACAATATTCCCAATGTCCGCTCTATAAGTCTTATAAATCTCTTTGCATGGAAGCATGACAAATAATAAGTATATTTTACATACCGGCTCTATGTCAATGAAGATTTTATGATTTTCCTCATTAGGCTGCATCCCAATGACGCCGTCGCGGTACCGGATGTCAGCGTACAGGAAGTGCGGGTACGACATCACGAGGAAAGCACCTAAGACAAACAAACAATAATATTAAATACAGAGGACAAATAAGAATACCTACATGGAAAAACAACAAAAATATCGTTGTTATACGTAGTAATTACTTCTATGTAGCAAACCTGTATGAAGTAAGAAATTAATAAAATCATTTAGTTTTATTTCAACTTTACAGTCTAACAATTTTCGCGGAACTACATATTTTGTAAAAAGAAAAAGCTAGAAGCACATTCAGCTTCGAGATACAAAGCTCAAAAACATTTCCAGGAACCAAGAAACAGGACGCCTAAGAGCCCTGTTGTCATCGTCTATACAAAGTAGAAGGAACAGCGACGCTAAGCCGGTTAGAAGATTTGCTCTCATACAATACTTGTTTGCATTCAAATGAAATGTATCCATCAATATTTTTTTCAAGTTGAGTGTTTTTTTAGCTAAATAACTTGGAAACAATGCCACATTTACCCCCGTATCTATAAACAAGTAAAAGTGTTTACTTGAGTAAATGTCATTTTAGATACAATTTAGTAATGTCATGTTCACTCAAATGTCTCGCTGATGGTGGCGCGTGTGTCGGGTTAAGTTGAATGATGGCTGATCCATGCGTCATGTTCGTGAACGGGTGCTGTCAGTAGGGACTGGTCATCTCGCAGCTGCCATGGATATTATTTGAGTATTGAATTGTTAATTTTATCTTTTTACTCTGGACGCTCTTACTTGCCGGCTAATGATTAGTACATGTTTTATGCATGGCCGCTATTTTGAAAATAAAATGGTGGAAGTTATGAAAAATTAAAAATGTTTATTGCTTCAACTTGAATAACTTATTCTAGTTACAATGGGGAGAATCCTTTTAAGCAGACAGTTGGCTTGTATTAGAATGCTCCGCCCTCCCCCAGGTTATATATGTATATATAGTTATGCAGGCCAAATAATTCAAAGCCCTTTCAGCTCAATCGGTTGGGGGGAACTTGTTCGAAATTCAGTTTCAAAATTTGACCAATATATACTAACTAACAAGGTAAATTAAAAGCTTAATAAAAATAGGGTGAGGAGATGCCGATGGTCCCACCGCAGGAAAGGAAACGACTAGTGATAGACTATTTCCTCGCTCAAGAACACGGGACTATACGTAGACAGAGTAGATGTAGGTTCCGCAACGTGAGTCAGGGAGATACATTATTATAGTTGATCGCTAAGTGTGCGTACTGCTGACGTCGGCGAGAACTGTCGCTAACAAACTATTCGTTTCTAGTTGCTAGCTCTACTCGGTTTTCGCTAATCATAAGATGTGTGACAGGTGCCTAAGGCGATTCTCACACGACACCGCTTTTCAAAGAAACTCGGCGAAGCAGTATAGCAGAGAAGCAGAAGGACGTAAGGCTGACTTCCGAGTACTAAACCATGGATCGTCCTTTATGAGTCAATCATGCCCGCCTGCAGCCAGGCCTATCACATTAAACAATCGCTTCCTACCTGACCAGTATACAGACATTAACACAAATCATGAGTTAATCATCCGACGTTATTATTAATTTCAATCGTATGTTAATCTGGCCACCGATGTGTTTACTTTAGACAAGTCATACGGGTAAAGGTTGCACTGGTCAAAATAGAGAAGTGTTTATTTAAAATAATGATGACGGCAGATCCGTTATCTTGATTTTAATTAAGTTATTACTTGTAACCTAATGTTCGGTAAACTTTTGTTAATAAATTGTTAATGAACTAATTCAAAATAAATGATTAGTAGACACTTAAAATACAATGTTCTAACGTAAATAATGATGTATTGCAAAAACTTGGTGCTAAGTCCCAAACTCGGCTGTGCCTGTATAGTGTTTAATCATTAGGTAATTTTAAAAAATATATTACAAAAATACGTACATATGTTCTAAATCGCTTTTGTTGGATGTTGCAATAAAAGTAGTGTCTTACAATAATATTAATGAAACTAGAAGAGAAGTTTATAGGAAAGGGAAGGTGGTTTTTCAATTTTTTCACAAACATGATAGATCGAACGAACAAAACTGTCGATGTTTGTTACCTGTAATTGAAAATCATAAAATTCCTAAACAACGTAACAGATTTTGTGCAAACCTTTTGACTGTCGCTTGTTCGTACAAAATTTTTTAATATTGAAACATAGTTGCCGTAGTAAATGCTTGTGAAATTACTGCCAACACTACGTCGAAATGAAACGACACTACATTATGAAAGCGAAATATAAATACCTAGTTCATTTACGGTATTCCAGGAATTTGAAGCGCTAGTGGCAGACGGGAGAGTGACTTCATTTTACAGGAATTCACCCTTTACGGGAAAAGGGTGAAATGTGTGTTGAAATGTTTTATTACATTGGAATTGCAGGAGATAGCTAATACCAGTATTCAAATCTATCCTCTTCTATGCGTATAATAAATCTGTAGACGTGGCGTTTCTGTACATTGAAAATATTAAAAAAAAATAGTAGGGGTGTTAAGGGATAACAAACTGTAACGTGTTTTTAAACCGTTATATGCTTTTCACACGTTAGTCGATTTCGGAACGATTTTTATACTGTCTTTTATTATCCGCGATGGTTTTGTTCGGCAACTGTCATTTTGACATTTCACTTTACGACCTGTTTTCGTCATGGTGACATAACTCGCCAATTTAATTTTACTAATCCGGTATAATCTCGGATATTTCAGGCCAAATGATGCCATAATTGCTGCCTTAAACACCCAGGACGAGGTGTTCTGAAGGAGGGATCCTTAATTTCTTCGAATTTCAATATTGGACGATGCTCTAGTGTGATTGTCGCCTACTTTGGATTTATCGGCGCACACGGGCAAAGTCATTTATTAACGGGAAAAACGCTCTGCTGTGGCGTTTTTTTCGTAGGATTATAATTTTTGATTTCTTCTGGATTCTCTCACCTTCGACGCCGAAATCTTGAGGTCTAATTTAACATTTTTTATGCCAGACATCTGGCCCGAACTTAATTTACTTTCCTTACTAAAAGATGCAATAATAATCTCAAATTAATAATAAATAATAAAACATTAATATGAGCATAGTAATTTAATATTTAAAGTAAAATAAGGAAGCTACTTACAAAATAAACAGGGTATTAACAAAGGTGTTTCCATTGTTTCTATTATCCTAGTTTAGTCACCCCCGGCAGATTAAAGGTCTGACTCTTCGATTCTATCTGGTAAGTATTTTTTTGAATGCAGTGTGCATCTCCACGGCGCCCGTAATTCTTTTATTGTTACACATACATCTTTTTTTTTATAGGAGAACACATCTTTTTTTGCTCTTGTATGATTCCTTACATAGGATGTAGCCCGCAGGGACTACACGCTCACACACAAGGTTACAAAACAGAACCTAGTTCTACTACTTTTAGAATTTTTGTCTGTATGTCTGCAGTCTGTGAGTCTTCGGCTATGTTTGTTTGTTTAAGTGTCACGTGAAAATTACAAAACCAATGTGGTTATTTTCAATGCACAAGTATTGTGCGTAACTTAGAGAAGGTATTACTTTTTGTTTCATTGCAATCAGTGCTCTTAATCAAAAGATATATGAATTTAAAGTGTCCAAGAAGCAATCATCATCATTACTTAAGATACTTGCAACGACATCTATTGAACCAAAATGGTACTAATGAATAAATGTGCTCACAAGATCACTTTTAAATCGACTGCCCGAGTTTTTCAAAAAGTTATGATAGCAAAAGGTACTCTATATGATAAATGATGTTTATTTTTACAAACACTTTTACACGTCTTCTTTTTTAAAACTAGACGAGGCCGGTGTTTCGTATCTGAATACTCTGAGAAGAAACAGCCGAAATAAACTCAGAGGTCATAGTCTCTTTTATGGTCCAGACATAATCTTGATAAACTCACATGAGGACTATGCAGATGAGTGTCTGAGATGGTCTTTTGAAGAAAGAACCACACAGATTTGAGTGGACCTGTCCAGCCAGTGCAAGCATTTGTCAGTTATCGTGTAGCTCGACAAATAACTCAAGGAGCTCAACGAAACGACGAACAATACCAAAGAAAGGACATTTGTGTAGGTCGCTTATAGTACTCAAAGTGCCAGACAATAGTAAAAACAAACAAAAAACATTAAAAAAAAAACCACATTGTCTTTACATTTACACTAATCAAATAAAATTAATAATACTTACAAAATAAATGTTCATAAAAATCATTACATGTCACACATTAAAAAAAAACAATAAAATAATGAACAAAGTAAATATTCATGTCAAATCATTTAATGTCAAAGTGTATAAAAGAAAGGAATAAACAATAAACAAATTAAAAACTTGAAATCTCGACATTCATTGAGCAAATTTAATTGGAGCAGCTTAATCCCAAGCCTTTCTATCTTCGAGATAGTGATTAACGTTATAGTAGGCTTTTAGGCATAGTTTCCGTTTTATAAACGATTTGAATTTATTTAGGCTTAGTGCTTGAATATGGCTCGGAAGTTTATTATAAAAACGTATACATTGGCATCTAAACGTACCCCCTATTTTTTTGAGCCTCGTTGCAGGAACAACAAATTGTTTCTTGTATTTATATTGTGGATATCACTGTATTTTTTAAACAAATTAATATTTTTATGTGCATTTAAAAGGTTTTCATAAATAAACTGAGAGGGGACAGTAAGTATATTAATTTCTTAAATTTTTTCTCTGAGGGAGTATCTGGGACTTAATTTATACATTGAACGAATTACCCTTTTTTTTTCAAGAGAAACATTGCTTGAATATCGGCGGCACTGCCCCACAAGAGAATACCGTATGACATCACACTGTGGAAATAACTAAAGTAAACCAAACGAGCTGTCTCTAAATCAGTAAAATCACGAATTTTTCTAACGGCGTATGCTGCAGGGCTAAGCTTTATTGATAATTTATCTATGTGGGGGCGCCCCACTGAAGTTTGGCATCCAAAGTTATGCCTAAGAACACTGTGTTATCTTCCGGTTTCAACTCTTCATCCTTGATTAATACACTAATTTCCACTTGTCTTACTTGAGGTATCATAAACCTAATACATTTCGTCTTTTTCTCATTTAAGAGTAGATTATTAACATTAAACCAATTAACAACTTTTGCCAGGGCGCTATTAACATCGTCAGTAACCAGCTGCTAACGTTTGAGTTTAAATAAAAGAGAAGTGTCGTCTGCAAACAATCCTATGTCGTGATTATCCTTTATGAGGTAAGGCAAGTCATTTATATAAATTAGAAACAAAAATGGGCCAAGAATTGAGCACTGGGGTACTCCCATTCTTACTACGGATACGGGGGATCTTTTCCCGTTAACATCAACTCTCTGAATCCTATCACTCAAATATGATGTAAGAAGATCCAGAGCACTATTCCGGATTCCGTAGTGGCGAAGTTTCCTGATTAACGTTACATGAAGAACGCAATCGAAAGCCTTGGACAAATCGCAAAAAATGCCCAGGGCATCGCATTTATCCTCCCAGGCATTATAAATATGTCCTAAAAGTTCAACACCGGCAGTTGAACGACCCCTTGTAAAACCGAACTGTTTACTGTGCAATATGTTTATTGAAAAATCTTTGCATTTGTATTAAAATTAGTTTTTCAAAAATTTTACTAAATGTGGGTAGTACTGAAATAGGTCTATAATTAGTGGGGTCTGATGTACTACCCGAGTTAAACAATAGTATAATTTTACTACATATTTTTCATTAGATCAGGAAACTCACCACGGTGAATACAATCATTAAAAATTACAGCTAAAACAGGAGCTACAATGGTTATAATGGACTTTGCAACGTCCACAGAATGACCCCATAGATCAGCGGTCTTCTTAACGTTTAATGTATGAAAATTTTTAATGACATATTCAAAATTAAATTCGGAATCACAGATTGGAACATTTTCTTTTAGTAATGACTCTGCAGCTATATGGCGCTGCTTTGAAAATCTACATAATATAGAGTGACTGTTCGAAAGTTTTCCAATGCGTTTTATTTTAGCAGTTTAACTCCGTGCTCGATAGATGGCGTTGTGCATTTGACGCCAGTTTCTGAATCGCGGTGTTAAGATTTTCCGTGAAAGAACAACCCTCACCGGGTATACTTCATCTATGTCGGTTGTTACGAGTCTTTCGTTTCGTCTTGTAAAAGTATGTGGTTTCATATTTGGTATATATATAAATTGGTCTCAAAAAGTTAAATAGATGTTGTAAAAGCATATGGTGTCATATCTATTTTTTGACTAGCGTGGGATATTGCGATGATATTGAGACTCATTCCACTGTTAATCGTAGCTTTAATTAAAATAAGAAATACGAGTAGGTACTCATGTCTTTTACAAACCTAATAGTATCACAACGAATGATATTAATATTTACTATATGCGACCCACAGAACAGCGCCGAGGGAATGGAGCTGAAGGAGCCTCGGAGAAAAGATTAAAGTGTCTTGAATCCTAAACCAAATTAATTAGAGAGAACAGCGGAAGAATATGAAAAAAAAGTTGGAACTTTGACCTCCAATTTCCTGCGTAACTAGAAGGTTCCCAGGTATTGTCCAGAACAAATAAATGATCGCGATGACGGGGAGAACAAGTGTTTTTCCGCTTTTGGCTCTATTTACACCCTTTAGAAATATTACGATCTTAGAAACTTCTTTTACTTCGTATACGTCCATACACATGCCGTTTGTGAAAGTGGTGCAACACGTGACACCGTTTTTTTTTTTAAGTGCACTAATCAATATTGAGGACCTGCGCAATGAAAGCACTCCCCCCTCGCGGATTCAGCCTCCATAAATTATTGAAGCCATTCATGTTTGTTTGAGTATTTACATTTCACAGTGATTTCGTAAGTCTTGTAATCATGTTAATTGAGCAAGGCATGGAATAATCCCTAATTAAATTAGATTTCCTATCAAAAAGATTTTAAAATAACATCTGTTCCTTCGGATCTAGCCCTTCGAAGGGGATGTTATTTTAAAATATTTTCAGGTTAGGCAGATGTGTACAGTACCCACAGCTCACCAATTATGTTTGTGTTCCATGTAATATGGAACAAGCAACACTGCACAAACTGGGAATCGAACCCACAACGAACAGCTGATTTTTGCGTGCGAACATATCCGAGTGTGTGTTGCAGGTCGCATGTACTGCTCTCAGTTCGCTTCTATGTTTTAGTAGCGAATACCCGGCGTGTGCTACGACGCCATAGTGCCTAATGCAGTGTTTTAGTGGTCTAAAATCTCCACATTATTGCCTTTCTAATGAAACCGGTTTGGGGCACATCGGTTGGATGTTTTTAAAGTCTATAGATAAAAGGCGGTTTTTTTTGTGTGTTTTATATGTAAAGATAACAAGTAATAAACACAATAAAACAATCATTTTATTGTGTTCTGCCGGCGATGGCATGCTGGCAAATGACCTACCAACAGGCTTGCAGTTACGTATGTGTCCTCTATGGAACTCGGGTTTTCATGCACATACACATAAAACTGTCATACACTTATCGTCTATGGCCGGCTTTAGTTTCGCAACAACTAGAAAATGTCTCGACCGATTTTTGTTGTTGTGTTCATAATAAAATTGTGTAAGGTTGGTATGAATTTTTTTATGTTTTTGGTTACTTCTCTTCTCATTTTCTTCATTAGTGAATACGAAAGTCCCGTACGAAACCGGACGGATCGCTGGTTAAAATTAAAACATAAAGACGTACGTATGTATTATGATAAATTTCTCTAAAATTATTGCCGTCGCTCAGACAAGACACAAATATCTTGTTCTCGGAAAGGCGTTCCACGTGAAAGAGCTTAATATTCTATAAAAAATAAAGTAGATACTTAGGTAGTCTTATAAAATTAATTAATCCGATCATGAACTAAGTAAGTGCTTCTATGGCTGGAGGGCAGACAATTTGCTAAAAAATATCGTCGACATTAAGCAATAAATACCCTACCTTATATTTTCAAGTACCTACCTGTGTCGGTAAGATGATTATTATATAAATGTATATTTAACTGTTTCCATTTTTTCAAACATAGTGTTTTGGTAGCCATATGATAATGCGATACAGTTTTATACTAATGCAGTTGTTATCGAACACAGCGTTTCTGTAAACAGAGTTTTCATTTCAATAAATTATTATTTATTTCAAAATCTTTAATTCACGAGTTAATCAATTTGGAATTTTGCTGAGTTTTTACATGTTAGTGATCAAGACTGTAACTATATGTTTTCTTTTTTTCCATTTGAAGGTTATCCATTAATAATCGGATTTAACATTCTGAACCAACGATTTAAATCGCCTAAGACAAAGACTTCGGGTTAGTCCCTGAGTACCCCGATCCCTGAGGCACCCGTACCGGAGGACCCCGAATTTGATAAATATGATTACATTTCTTTCTTTTGTTTTTTCTATTGTTTTCAACTTGTACGGTCGACATAAAAAGTCGAACGTCTGAGCCAAAAGACGATCAAATCGAGATGTTTTTGTTTCTTTTGGACACCCCTTTGATATACGAGTATATAACGAAGCAATCGACATGGAAACGGTATCACGACTTCTGACCGCCGAAGCTTTAGCCGGGAAGGCAGTTTGGTCGACCAGTTTTGTGAGAGATCGCGGCCGGTCATGCAACAATACGTGGTCGTGGCCGCGTAGTGCGTTTGGTCGCTTAGGGTGACATATAAGTACGGTGAGGACAAATCGAACGAATTATATATTTATCCACTGCCTTTTATTTTATCAAGTTGTCTAGCGGTGGTGGAAATTTGATACAACCAGCCATATCTAGAAGAGGCAACGACAGATACGCTCGTAAAAGACAGGAAGCTGGTTCATCTGTGGTTTATAGTGGAAGATTTATCTAATAAAAACTATGTAAGTGCTTATTTTTTACATAAATCCTATCCCGGTCTCGGTGTCAGTGTATTGATTGTATATATGACCTATTTTTTAACTTAATATTATTTTCATGAGCTTCAGAAAAGATAATAAAATGAATTTATTATTCATAAGCTACAAAAACCCTTAAGTTGATACTTAAGAGCTTTTCTACGTAATATATTTATTTGAAGCCTCTGGTGAAGAGTCTGTCTATTTCTGGTGTTCTGCGAAAGTTGAGACCTATGCAGACATATGTATACCTATTAAAGACAGACAGGGGGACCTAATGCAACATTGAAGTTAAATATACATTCAGTCAAAAAATTATCGGGAATGTATGATTTGTTTATGGTTCTAAATTCAATTTTTTTTTTGTTGTTATTAGATTGGCACAACTGTTTTCCATTTTGGCGCGGAGTTTGAATTGTATCTGTTATTTAGATTAAATATTGTGCTGTTTTTAAGTAGATCATAAATCTAGCGTGTATTGCGAATTTCATAATGGACAAAAACATCGAACAAAGAGTTTGTCTTAAATTTTGCAACGCCAATGGAATTTCGTGTTCGGAGTCCTTGAAAATGTTACAGAAGACTTACGGTGAATCGACTTCATCAAAAACACGTGCTTATGAGTGGTACAAAGCGTTCAAAAGCGGTCGAGATGTGATGGAAGGTTTGCCTCGCTCTGGTAGGCCATCAACGTCCACAACTGAACTTAACATCGCAAAAGTGAAGGAAATAGTGACTGAAAATCCTCATTCAAGTTTGAGAGAGATAGCCGCTGATCTTTCTGCGTCTCACGAGTCGATCCGTACCATTTTAAATAATCACTTGGTTATGAAACATGTTGCCGCTCGTTTAGTCCCAAAAGATTTAGAATTTAGAATTTTCTCCAAAAACTCAATTGCATAAGAGTCGCTGAAGACATGCTAGAACGAGTCAATTCTGACCCAACATTCATGAAACGCATTGTTACTGCGTACTGTTTACGAGTTTGACATGCAAACTAGTCAACAAGCTTCGGAGTGGCGCCTTCCAACTGAACCGAAACCGAAAAAACCACGCCAAAGTCGATCAAAAGTCAAAGTCATGTTGACCGTTTTCTTTGACTGTCGCGGTGTTATGTACTCGGTATTCTTGCCGGAAGGTCAAACAGTAAATCAAAAATATTATTTGAGCGTTATGCGGCGTTGAACAGAGTAAATTCGACGAAAAAGGCCAGATATGTGGAAAGAAAATTCTTGGATTTTGCACCACGATAATGCGCCTTCGCACAAGGCCATCATAGTGAACGAATTTTTGACCAAAAACTAAACAAATACAGTCGGGCAACCACTTTATTCACCAGATATGGCTCCAGCCGACTTCTATAATTTTTCCAAATTACCATTATTACTATTACTTCGTGGCACCCGTTTTCATTCAGTAGAAGACATAAAGGAGAATTCTCGGCAAGAACTGAACTCAAAAGCGTTTAAAAAATGTTTTGATGATTGGATTATTCGTTGGAGTAAGTGTATCGTTTCTGAAGGAGCATACTTTGAAGGTTATAAAATAACTTTGGGTGAATAACTAACATTTTGTGTATTATTTTTTGTGTTGCACAAGAGTGCAACATTTCATGGCATTACACCCACCGGCTTAGATGGTATGTTATGTCAGTGCTTTTAGCGGTTGAATGACATTGTGGAAGGGCGCTGTTGGTCTTTCTTTATCGTATAGTTAGTGCCTAACCTGGTGTCAGAGTTTTTATGCCGCCCATTGGCCTCTGACTTGGCATCACATGCCGTCGAGAAATATCTCTCAGGCATGCTGGTTTCCTCACAATGTTTTCCTTCACCGAAGCAAGTGATAATTATTCAATACACAAATGTTTGCGAAAAATCGGAGGTGCATGTCTTGGGTTCGAACTCGAGACCTATGACTTGGCAGACTTATACTTGCACTTACTTAGACTTATGAACTTGCATTTCATAAAAAAATGTGAAAATTTTTGCTACTATGACCACGCGCCAAATCATCCACGAAGCTCTATAACATTTCTATTGAAAAGTAGTCTATTCAATAAAAATGTTATAGTGCTTCTAACAACGCAATTTCAATCCTGAATCTCAACAAGAATAGCTCGGTACCTCAACAATAATGTTCGATGCTTTTCCGCTGACATCGGGTGGCTAGGGGCCGGGGAGTGTAAGAGGGTGGGTTTCACAAACATGATTACTTTTCCCTCACCAACAAGATCAGCGCTGCAATCCTCAAAAAAGAACCGAATATAGAATGTGGCGAGTGAAGGATTGAAGACTAAATACACACGCACTCACAATAGTTAGAAAATGGAAAACTGGCTAACAGGTGCAGTTGTAAGATATGAATCTATACAAATAAATAAAATTGAAGTTTGTAATTTCAAAATAATAGCTTTTTACTGAATGCATACGGTGGTAGTACTTATATACGGTACTAGTACCGTATATACTTTTGTTATAAATAACAAAAAAAAACATTTGTTTTTAATTTTTGCGGTCACTCTGAAACGATTTCTTTTGGAAAAGGAATTAGGGTTCTGTGTAGAAAAAACCCTTGAAATTTTTAATAAAATTCGATTGAAATAGGGAAGTTAAGTTTTTTTTAATATTTTCACGCGTACGAAGGTTGCGGGGCACAGGTCGTGTTTTTGATAAAGTCAATTCACCGTAAACCTTCTGTAACATTTTCAGGGACTCCGAACACGAAATTCCATTGGCGATGCAAAATTTAAGACAAACTCTTTGTTTTTTCCATTATGCAATTCGCAATACATACTAGATATGATCTCTATTTATGTCTACACTAGATGTAGTTAATAGTCCTCTCGTTTGCAGACAGCTGCTTTAGGCTGTCGTCGCGTTTGTTTGGCTCTGGTTGGCTCCGATAGGCCAGTATCGCGTGGGCTCAGTTGTCGTCGGCGGTCGGCAAGTTGAATCATTCCAACCGTTCTAGGGTGGACAGGGACACACGCGGAAGACACATCTTCGGTCGCGTAACGCCAGAAAAGACAAATAGATAAAATAATCAGCTAACTCATACAAAATTTGAATACTTACTGGTACCTATAAGCTGATATTTTTTACGGGATTAAGATATTGTTCCCATGAAGAAAGTTGTACGGTTGATGATATGTAGCACACCCTTAATTATGACTAAAGTACCCTTTCTGTTACACGCTGTATAATTTAAAACTAGACGAGGTCGGTGGTTCTTATGCGACTACTCTGGAAAGAAACATCTAAACAAACTGGGTAAAAAGTATTTATAAGTCCTTGTTGTCCGACTCCAAGGCAAAAGCCTTACTCCCTCTTGCCGTACGTACCGACATCATAATCATCAATAGACTCCGAATTGGAAGAACAATTAATTGAAATTCAACTCATATCTGCCGCGGTTACACGTGTGCTTGACAATATTAAATGTTTATAATTATTATACTGTACAGGCAAATACAATTGACTAGCGAAAATTGGCAAACTGTATCGATACCACGCATGATTTTGGACTTTTGTTTAGGTTTTGAAAAAAAAATAACAAACCACCAATAGCCCACGGTAGGGGCGAGCCACCTGGCTGTGGATTTTTCACTTCCGTACTAGTGCAGATAAATAAAAAAACAACGAGTGTGAAATAAATAGCATGTTGAACCTAATCGTAGTGCGCTAAGAGCAAGTTTTCGAGGAAGTGTATTGAGAAAGAATTGCAGGGCGTTACAAAATTCGTCCGCATCGCTGACAACGGGAACGGTGTCCGATTCTTAGGCCAATCGAAAAATCTCCGAGCTCTCCGTCACCGCAGAGCTCGGAGATTTTTCGGCGGCCGCTGTGGAGGCAGTATTACAACACGTTTTTTAAAAACCAAGCCTGTCCTATCACTGCGCCACTAATGACGTATCATCAGCATCTGCTTAGCATTTTCCCAACTATGTTGAGTTTGGCTTCCAGTCTAAACGGTAACAGATGAATGTATTTTACATGGAATGAACAACTTAGTTTTTACTGGGTAATACGATACTCCCTTGGTCTGGCTATCAGACTTTCGGGCCACCTGTAACGACTGTCAAAGATCTACAAAAAAGAGCAGGGACCAACGGCTTAACGTGCTTTCCGAGGCGCGAAGGAAATTCGGTATGAATTGGGTGTTCATACACATCTACGAATCAACCTAGGCAAGTGCGGCTTAACCTGAAGATCGAACCGAGTGGCTGATATTATTTAGCCTCGGCCTCCTCACGACGTTTATTCTAGAAACAAAAATTCCCATACTCTTCTTGCTATTGCCAAGAAAAATACATCATAACTAGCGTCTATACACGGCTTCGTCTCCGTAATTGTCGGAAAATATTCCACCGGAGCGCTCTACGGGGATAGAAAGTATCTAATATTCCAACCCAGGTATGGCCTATCTACATATATTAATATAAATAATAATGAATAAAAAGTGTTTTAAATATAAACAATATAAAAAAAACAAAGTTATAAAATATTAAGTTGCCTTTAAAAAAAAATAAGTTAGGTATAACTGCGTTTGTTGGAGAGTGTGGGTTAGTGTGACTGGGTTAGTGTGTGTCTGTGTGAATGTGACAGAGTGTCATGTAACGCTGTCGAAAAGATTTTCTGATTCGTCATAATCGTAGTTTTCTAGCCAGTCAATTATAGTTTTTTGAATTGGAAGTTGTTAAGTTTTTTTAAGTTGATTTATCCCTTTTCATGGCCATTTTTGTTGTAGAGACGTGGTTCAATATAGTGGTAGTGTTTGCTAGCGAAGACGCTCTTGGTACCTTCAACTGGGCACCTGTCAATCCTCTTGGATGAGATAGGCAGACTCAGTATGGCGTATCGGTAGTATCTTCGCAGGCATTCGTAATAAAACTGCTTGCGGGCGCAAAGTACTTTGGCTATTCCGTATACCTCGGTCGTGGGTGTCCGGTATTTTAATGGCAAAAGTACTTTTAGGACGGCGCGCTAGCCCGCTCCAGCTCGATCATATGGGTCTTGCCTGCCCCACCACAAGCACAAATAACGTATCCCAAGACACAAAGGTTTATATGTTTACAACAGAAGTTTTAGACTAGCACAATGTCTCACGGTTTTAAAGATATGGATCAACTTGCGCACTTTTTTGGCGGTAACCGAGATATGTTGTGTCCATTTAAGTAATAGAATTCACTCTGTCTAGCTTGGGGCACGTGCAGGAGGAAAAGTTGTTGAGTTGTTGTTCGAAACGTCTGTCTGCTAGTTTTGAAGTTTTTGGGGCTTCCTGTTCTATTCTTACTAAAACATAGATATTTTGTCTTAGAGGTTAGTGATAGCTGACTATCTTCCAGCCAAGCTGTTACTTAGGCAAGACCCGCTTCACAGATTGCTTCTAGACTTATCCATGAGTTTTCACGGAACAGAAGAACTGTGTCGTCAGCAAACATCATGACATCGGCTCTATTTATTCTGGTATCGCATCGTTGATGACTGTGTACACCAGGAATAGGGTCGGATCAATCGTACTTCCCTGGTGAACTTCATATGAACAGGAAGCTTCATCACTAGTCGTATACGTATTAACGTATCTTAGAAATTCGACGACTTTAACACAAACTGTTGCTGTTGTTTCAATTATACTTAATTCGAGTGAACTTTAAAAGCTGCATGTAGTGACGTACTGAGCCTGTGTACTTACTGAGCTGTCTACATGTAAGCTGTGAACTGGGTTTGATGCTGTGTGGAAGTGCTAACACTTTCAGCTTTAAACGTCATTCAAAACGAAGCTTACTTAAGTGACTGTTACTTAGGTATTTCGCGAAATTTTGTGGCTAAAGTGCAGGATGGTAGTTTTACTTCCTATTAAGGCCATATGCGTTGGACTGCCAAGTCATAGGTCTCGAGTTCGAACCCAAGACACGCACCTGTGATTTTTCGGAATCATGTGCGTATTGTATAATTATCATTAACTTCGGTGAAGGAAAACATCGTGAGGAAACTAGCTTGCCTGAGAGATATTTCTCGACGGCATGTAAAGCCAAGTCAGAGGCCCATGGGCGGCATAAAAACTCTGACACCAGGATAGGCACTAACCACAAGATAAAGAAAGAGAAGGCCATATGCCAAAATAACAATGCAGCACAATATATATATATTATATTTTGCTTCATTTTCTGGCCATATGATGATTGCTTTCCGTTTTCTTAGAAATCTACTTTAGGATTTTTTTTGGAGTGCAGGTGGCCGTCAGGTGGTAGGTGTGAATAATAAGTTTGTGTGGTCATTTACAATTATTATTATGTATATATTTTTCCATTCATTTGAGACAGTGACGTATAATGTGTGGCGGCCGGTCAGGTCTAAACAACTTGCCTATTAATATCAATACTTGGAACGAATTAAAACGACATCTTGATTTAAATATTAATTAAAGCAATTTCCTCATTAACTGATGTGGTTCGGTCACAGAACCGCGAACAAATATACTTTAAAGTCAAGAAAAAAAAACTTTATTTATGGTCTGTTTTTTAAGTTTCCGCATAAATTAGACGGGTTATGGTAAGACACTTCTCCAAGAATTGTGGGTTTGTTTGTGGCAATATACTCATCGGTACGACACTTTATAAATAGCACAAGACCTTCAACATATTTCACTTATTCACATCTTTACGTGCACAAGGTCAAGAACATAGGTACAGTCACGAACAGTAATATGTATACACTTAGCGAAACTCAAAAGCGATTTTGAGAAAATCGCTTTGTATCGTTTAGGTAAGAAATTCATTTTTATTAAATATTAAACCCTGCTTTTTAAGCCCTATTCTTGTAACTTGTGCGGTACTGCACAGAGTGGGTCCAGCATGCTGCTGCATGCTGTACGAGTACCTACGACGCTACTGTACATTTCGCGTATATATCAATCACTCCACGACGATTGATGCAGTCGTGCAGTACATGAAAGTGAAGACCGACTGGATTCTGACAGTCAAAACTTTAACTTTAAGTCATTCGTGGTACGAGTTCCAAATCCACCATCTACAGACCTGCATGAATGAGGACATTCGGCCGAAAGGTGCCCTATATCTACGTTTCCTAGGACGGTTACGCACCAACCCGCAGCGAAACACGTCGCCGACAACGTTACGTGTATAGTCGTAGTTTAAAAAGGTTTTTTTAATGTATTAGTTTATTTCCTTTATTTATTTTTCATTCTTATTTTTTTACATTTTTAAAAATTAAATATTCGCATATAAAATAATTAAAAAAAACATTTAAAAATAGAAAAAAAATAGTAGCCCACCGTTATCGGGAACAGGGTGCAAGCTACCGGCGGTCAGGGCTCCAGAGAGAAGAACCTCCTAACAATACGAGAAGTGTCCAGGAGTAACCGCTTAGTTTATTATTGTTAAGATTATTTTGTGTATTTTATCTATGGGCCTTAGTTGCCTGATAATAAAATGATTACTACCATAACAGCGTGGGCACCATAACACTATGACTTTAAGAGCATACCATTACCATCAAGCCCAGCGCAGCGGGACATTATCACTTTAAAAATTGCAAGGTTAAGTGTATGCATATTAGGAGGGTGTTGTAACGTTTTTTTTTATGTAATTTCTTAATTATAATGTATCGAACAGCACATAACTGGCTCGTTGGCATAGAGGTAGCTAAACGCGACTGCCGAGCATGGGGTCCGGGCAAAGTGTTATTGGGTTTTCCATCTGGAATTTCCCAGCAGCCGCATCGGAGTCAGGATATGCGCCCACTTTTACATTGGACTTAAACAAAACTGGCAAAATGTGGGTCTACTATAGTCAGCCTAACCCTTCAGGCATTACAGGCGTGATGTTAGGAGTGTGCACATAACTACGTGTAGAACATACGTGCAACATTATTACAAATTTCGTTAAAAGAGCAAAGTTAATTCAGAGAGCTGCTGGCTCCGCATCGTAGCGAATAAAAAATAAAATTGTGAGTGTGTGTATTACCGGGCTGTGGCGTGCAACATACGAGCTAACAGAGGACTGCGTAGTCCGGACTAGGACATGCGGACACCGGGTTCCACATGAACTAGTCGCGACGCGCACTTAATGTGATACGTTGAAAACTTTGTGGTATTTATCTTTAGTGTTGCTTTAAAAAAAATCAACTCATTTATTTGCAAGTGTCAAAGAAAACATTATCATAAATTAATTATATTTGCAAGCTTTGAATCGTTATATTATTTTGTATTTATCAACGTTTTGAATAAGATTATCGGCATATTATAATATTCCGACAGAAGTAATAAATGTAGGTTGCGTACTGGCAACACTGAAATGAATTCGGTATGACTGAGGATTCAATTTGTAAAATTAAGTTTCGTTTTTCGGAGAGTCCCGACGCCGCTGATGCATACGCGAGGTAAGCTCAGCCCATCGATCTGTGCTTTATTGTCGCTCTAGGGCTTTAATTTGCACGATTGGACAGGCAGGCGCACTCACGCCTAACACCCTACACAACTACGAGTAGTACCCTATACTTTGAAGTTTATTAAATTCTGGAATCCTGTGACGATAATATAGTTAGTGCTATGCTGAAAGCTCTGACAAAAGCTTTTATTTTTTTTAAACAAAAGCCTTTTACTTCTTTGTTCTCATTAATTTGTCGTTTGCAGTTTCCCGAATTCAAAGCTGGAAAAAGCCATGATTCGGTTTCGAAAAAAACAAATCCGGGCGGATGGTCAGCCTATGCATTCACATTTCCGATGTGGAGCTAAACAATTTTTTTTTGTGAAGAAAAAAAATGTCGGTCCAATATAAAATTGGGCTGGTATTTTCTATCGAGGTTCACAATCGAATTGACGTCAACATTGAGGACAATAATATACTAAAATATCACGCATAATTTTATTGTCAACTTCATCGTTAAAAAAGAAATGTTTTTGTCAGGAAATTTGGGACCAAAGATCGCATTATAAGTACTTTAAGGCACTTTTATGTTTATTAACATTTTTTATTTATTTTAGTGTTCCTGTCCCGTGGTTCACAATGCACCTCTTACCATCGTATGATATCCTGGATGAACGTTTTGAACGTCGCGAAACCCGCGATGCAAGTGTCCTGACTGACAGAAATATATAAATAGATATCAATGAGAGTGTCTGCTTTGTATACATAAATAAAAGAGTACACACCCATTTCAAGCACAATTCTTTGTATTTTGATGGAAACTTTGAAATTGTTTATCAGTTTGCCAACGCACCAAAATATCCTTATGCTAACTATCCACAAACAGCCACCAACCGCAGCTATATACCTGGATATATCGCTAGAACCTGGAACAAAGGGTGACTAATGAGCTAATTAACGGGCTAATGGTTGTGGTTGACTGGTTTCAACTCCACGGACACATCAATTGATTAATATCAAATTATTCGATTGCCATTGTATTTCTGTATTGCCTATACCTGTTCTATGGAGTTGATTTAGGGTTGATTTTGCAATAGTTAGATTGTGAATGTAACTGCTGTGGAACTGCTTCATTTCGTTGATCAAAATTATCCGATCATTTAAAATCTGCACTTAAGATTTTGTATTTAAGCCGTTGTACATACGTTGATTTAACAGTTTTAGACGGATAAATTATTTTTCTACTTTTTATTGATCTGTTATTAAAGACAGGAAAATTATTATAAAACTTTATTTTTAGAGTTGTTAATAAAGAAAAAAAAAGAAAAAAAAATATTTTAGCTGGACTCCTCGAGATCATTTTCGGAATCAGAATGTGAAATTGTGAATTGTCACTCCTTTATTAGTAGATTTGCTGAAATCAATATTTCTATGATTTCTATTGAGAATGGAAGTGATATTTTCTTTAGTCGTGGCCTGAGACAAAAAAAAAACAGCAAAAATGACTATTTTAGTACCTTTAACAGACGAAGTGGCACTTAGGGGCAATTTTTTTTACGGATGCAATAACCCAAAGGCTTAATCTACACGAAACAGTTAGTCAAATGACTCAGATAGAAATACACCGGTATATAATAGATTTTTTTGTAAATTCAGTTTTTCTGAACAAAGATCTGGCAATCAACTTTGCCATCTCGAAACGTTCCGCCCCTAACTCAGTAACTTGTACACAGCTGCACTCCTGGTCTACCCCAGAAATTTGTACTTGTCCATACATCGAACAAGCAGATTCGATTCGACCTGGGAGTCTTTGTAGATAACCGTTTGTCATGGTCCACACATCTGAGTGCTTTAAGGGGTAGGGTTCGAAAGATGCTCCGTATTTTTAAGCAACTGGGTAAGATTACAGATGACTCAGTTCTAAAAATGATATACTTCTCTCTCTGTCAATCAGGCGCGGCTGGAAAAACCTTATTAATAAAGGTTGAAAGAGCTCAACGAGCTCTGCTTAAAGTTACCTATAGAAGACCATTCCGCTACCCCACTAACACACTCTACACCGAAGTGGGTGTTCTTAGAGTCAGACCTTTATTTAGACACAAAACCTCCATGTGCACTTCTGTTTTGTCAAATCGAAGGGTGCAATGTTCGATGCCGTAAAACAATCGGTAGAAGGTCGTACGGTTTTAGGTTCCGCACATTTACACGAAGCTCAATAACCGACTTAAAATTGTACAACTAACTCAAACTAAATGTAAAACTACGGTTACAAAATGGCTTCTTACACTGGACTTTGACATGACTGAAAACTTCTTAATCTAAATTAAAAAAAAATATGGAGCGCTTTGTTAGGTACAGATTAGGGTTGTAACGGAGGCCTTCTTAGCGGAGGCGGAAGCGGGTGTGAAGGTGTAGAGCATCGCCTCCGCGGATGCGGAGGTTAACGGAGGCGGAGGCGGAGGTCAAAGTAGAAGTGAAAAAATTCTTAATAAATCTTTATTTCAAATAGATACATTCATAGTACACTTTCTTACAAATATTACAACTAGTAATCAAAACTAAGGAGAGGCAAATTGACACAAACAACTGTTTTCAAACTTTGTCACCGTCTAAACGATTTCTTAGGGGTTTATAAACCAAGCCAGCTGCACTAAATAATTGTTCACTTTGCACTGAACGGTAAGTAGGTATGTATGTGCGAACGATGGGAGTAAAAATTTTATATTTTGTATTATTTCTCCACCACAATAAGGAGTCGTCGTCTAATTATTACGTTACAAAGTTACAACTACGGTCGACCGATCAAATCGTCAAGTTGGTTCCTGTCGTACATTTGACATACGCCCAACTGCCTACGTCTCGAATTCCCACAGTCTCGCACACGTTGCTTTGACCATTTCGTGTGTGACTCGCAGTCAAGCAGCCTTGTCACAGAGGCTCACAGAGCATCGCTGCTCGTGCGTTAGGTATATTACGACGTAAATAAACCTCCGTTATAACTCCGGCGGAGGCGAAGATCCGTTACAACTTACAACCCTAGTACGTATGTATGTATAATTATCTCTATTTATAAAACTATTATTCTATATCATAAGCTTTCACATAATTACATACATCCTCAGGTAAAACATTCAGACGCACTCTCTCAACACCACCACAATAATCATAATCCATACACCCACACAAACACACCATATCACACATACACACGCCATTGCAATCACACACAACATACATGCATACGTATACATACTAGGTTATCTACTGTTTTCTTTGAGTATTATTTATTTTTATTTTATATTCATTTCAGAAGATTTAGATGAAATAAACAAATTTATTGTAACGGATATATACATATTACATGTACAGAAATAAATATAAATGGAACGAAGGAGCCTGGAGCTCGCGACACAGGGAATCCTAGTGTGAGTTCCAGGATGCAACGCATTCGATTGTAATTTTTAAAACAATAAATGATTATTTTTCCTGTTGACAGCGATGTGGACGAATTTTTTGACGCCCTTTAATACTTTTCTTCTTTTATCTGTCCTTACATATTTGTATTATTATTCTTAATTAAATCCGTATCGTTTAAATCCTTGCAAATTAAAACTTAACTAATAGATTCAGACTTATAATTTATAATTGATTTCTACAACCTGTATTACGATATTCCATCATCAATTCAGTTGTGAACACAACACAAATAAAAATAGAATTACCAAAGTTAAATGCCTACTGAAAGATAATAAAAAATGCAGTTACACTCGTTGCGTTAAGGAACAGTCATTAAGTTGCGTTCAGCCAATACCCTAATTTCACTTGATATTGTAGTTTTTTACGATACGACTATAGTATGACTATAGTATAGGTTTTTCTATTTTGACCGCCTAAAAGCGTTAAATCAAAATTTGTGCGTTGGTCCCGGCTGACATTTGTAGATCTTTGACAGTGTTACAGTTAGTCAGTGGCCCGAAAGTTGGAAAGACAACCAGTCTTACCAAGGGGTATCGTATTACCCAGTGCTAACTGGGTTGTGGAGGCCAGATAGGCAGTCGCTCCATGTAAAATACTGGTATTCAGCTGAATCCGGTTAAACTGGAAGCTGACCTCAACATATTTGGGAACAGGCTAGGCAGATGATGACTTATTTGAACAAAGTTTCGAGCCACACTAGGTCAATGAATAGTATAGTGCTGCGTGGTTCATTTGGTTTGACGCCTTATTCGGAACGAATGCTGCCATCAAGGTTTTTCAACACAGTTTCCACAGAAAATTTCACAATGTTTAACTTAACAATATCACCCTCCAGGCAATCAATTCAAGTGCTGCATACCATGCAACACCATGAGTATAAAGGTAAGACGAAGAACTTCACTAATCTGCACATTGCTCATGTGATTTGACCAAGATTACGTCTGGACTTTAAAAGAGACTCAGACCTCTGAGTTCGTTTCGGCTGTTTCTTCTCAGAGTAGTCAGGTCCGAAACACCGAACCTACCTAGGCAGGTTAAAAAAAATACGTATAAAAGTGTTTGCAAGAACATATTTGTAAAATAAACACCATTTATCAAGAGGTTGTTTTTCTAACTCTAAACTAGCGATGCCATCTTGTTTTTTCAGTTCGTTGTAAAATATGTCTTTCTTCTTTTTCTTGTCATTGACACGACAGTATTTATATTATGTTATCACAGAACTTCGCCGCTTCACGACGTTGTCCGTGGCAGCGCATTTATGAGAACTGTAGTTTTTGCCCAAATTTTATTAAATAAACCTTCAAAGATCTATTTAATTAACCGCGATGTTTATGAATATGTACCTAACCATGCCAAATTATAGCTTTGAAATACAAGACTCTGAGCTTATTCGCGGGCAGACAGACGGACATAATTACCACGTATTCAGTACAACATTTTGAACCTCGAAAAATGAAAACTCGGATAATTAATGAAACTAAACACCCTAATTTATAACATGCACGTGCTTTTGCTGATGCATCATTATTTATAAATATAAAATTATTTATAATAATGATATGCAAATTATTCTTTTATTTATTGATTGTATCATCCTCTGAACTTTGAAAGTAATACCGGCATTATGATAATAAATCAATTTGAATAATGTTGTTTGTGACAGCCCTAGGAAACCGGCTGGACTGCACGCGGACAACGTGCCGCCTCGTCGATCAATTCACTTTTCATGGATGTCACATTAAGTATGAATATTAATAGATTGATCAGCAAATTAATTCATACATCACGCTTATAATCCCCGAAGGGTAAGGCAGAGGAGGTGTATCTGATAGTAATAGTACATCCACATTTCATAGCCTGAGACACAGGTTCAACCTAGTTCAGGCAAATAAGCAACTGTGCTCTATTTTATTTGTTGTGATATTTTATTGTAACTGTGCACCTTTTTATAAAATAAACGATTGATTGATTGATTGATTGATTTCGCTAGTTATGTTTGAGCCTATTGCCATCAACCGGGCACCAATCTAGATTCCGTGGCTGTTACTGAGAAAGTTACGATGGAAAAACCCAATAGCACTTTGCCCGACCCGGGGGAATCGAAGCCAGGGCCTCATGTTCAGCAGCCATACTTACGACCACTCGTCCAGCGAGGCAGTTAAATAGCTACAGGTTTTACAAGTATTATGTAGCAGAACTAAACCTATCATCTTACTTGTTACTATTGCAAATGCAAAAGTTTGGATAGGTACGTATGTTTGTTTCTAAACCACGCCAGGACAGCTGAACGGATCTGCATGAAATTCCGTACGGACACAGATTATAGTCTGGAATTGTCTCCTTTTTACTTTTTTTTTTCTCACACATATGACTACATACATCAAAATTTCCAATTTTTTTTTTACAGCTAGTCTTATATAAAAAATCTCAATATTAATACAGAGATCAGCAAATGAATTCGACATGGTTTTATTAATTAGTGTCTTCTGTTTAGAAATTTGTATAGTATATATGTATGTATACCTAGCATTATTAGTATTAGTTGCAGATTTTGTATTAACTCTTACGCGATAGTTATTATTCCAGTTGCCACAGAATGAAATGAAAGCGATTTCATGTAATGAAAACTTTCAAAGCATATTAAACTTTATAATATCAATTGTGTATTATTTATTATATAAAAAAATCAATGTCTGTTCGTCTGTTGGTATGTTCGAAATCTATAGACGACTGAACCGATTTTAATGAAATTTTGCACAGTTGTTCTAAGTACATACGCCAGGGCAGGTTTCTGAGGGGTGGGTAGGTAGGTAGGGTAGGTACCACTACAAGGTAGATACAAGTGCATTTCAACTCATGCCAGGTACAGCTAATAACTAGATAAGTGCTGCTTACTGCAGGAACTTCTTAAGAAGCAGCGAGAATTATCCGGAAGACGAAACTTCTTCGCGGAAAAACACACAAACACCTTGCCTGACCTGTGAGTTGAACCCAAGACCTCGCTCAGCAGGCACACTTGCAACTACTGGATAAATGTGGCAGTTAAATAGATTTAGATTTTTGTTGTTGTTATTATTAAGTATCAGATCTTATTCATCTACCTAACGTTTTCCCAACTATGTTGGGTCGGCTTCCAGTCTAACCGGATGCAGCTGAATACCAGTATATAACATGGAGCGACTGCCTATCTGACCTCCACAACCCAGTTGGTACTGGCTAATACGAGACCCCTTGGTAAGACTCGTTGTCAGACTTGCGGGTCACTGTCACCTGTAACGACTGTCAAAGATCTACAAATAACAGCCGGGACCAACGGCTTAACGTGCTTTCCGAGGCGCGGGGGAAACTCGGTATGTAATGGGTGGTCACCCATCCACGGACCAACCTAACCTAGACAAGCGCGGCTTAACCTAAAGCTCGACCCGCTCGGGTCTCGGGCTATTTATTATTTAGCCACGAGCGCTTCTAAAGTATCAGATCATGTAATAAAATCATGTTAAAAAGGACATCATCAATAAAATTACATCGATACTTGAATGAATAAAACATCGAATCGCATAACCAACTTTCGATTGTTTTAGCCACAATGACATATCCAAAGTAATAACCAATTCGCATGTGCCATTATTAGGTAAATGGTGGATGGTAGTTGTTATATTTCTATTTACTATGTAAACTATGTATACAGAACGATGCGTGTTCATAGAGTAATGTCCTTCGGTACATTCGCACCTTCTGTTTATTTCCGCATTAGAACTTGTTCTTTTAAATGTTAATTACAAAAATAACAAGCCTCTGATGATGTTATGCATTATTTTTAGAGTTTATTAATATATATTTAACATAACGCAACATGACGCTTGGGATCCCTGAAGGGTTAGGCAGGGGCGTACCTTATCGTACATTTCACTGGTCATTTTTAAGTCCGATGTAACAAGGACCCGTAACTATTGCCATCAAACGGGCACTAGTCTCCGTGGTTACTTCTGAGAAATTCCTGATAGATAAACCCAATAACCTTTGCCCGACTTTGGGAATTGAACCCCGAATTGAATCATACGTAGCAGTAGTGCTTGCGGCCCTGAACGAACGAGGCAGTCAAGTCTATTTAAATATAGGACTCGCAATTAAAACAAGATTATGTACAATTAAAAATATAATAGATTAATATACAATAGTCGATAATAATTTTTGGTCTAGTATTAAAATAAACACTCGCTTAATTCGCAACTTATATTTACATAGTAAGAGCAACCTCCGTCGGATGCGCGTGAGTCGCAAACTCGCAATAGCATGCGTTTGCGCAACTGACATTTAAATACAAAAGCAGATATTTTTTCTGCGCAGATCGATAATCTTTGTGATACGTTTCTAGTAAACAAACTGTTATTAGCACGTTTCATTTATGACAAGGAAAATAAGAACCTACTTGTACATAACGGAGATCACACATAGATTAATAACCTACGGAAATAAATGCACTATGCTTGTCTCTTAATCAAATTATTATCGACGCCTTTATTATTCTCCCCTCGTCCTTGTGTGACGGTCGCTGGAGTCGTAGTCCCGCCAGCGAATATACTCAGCTTGGATTGACCCCAGCTGAACTTGTAGCTAGGGAATTGTGGTGCTTTCGTCGGATTCAAGTAGAGATCGAATATAGACTGAGTCGTTCTAGGTTTTTGCGTGGTTGTTTGCGGTTTTTTAACCGTCGAGTATGTCACCTCTTGAGTAGTTCTTGCCAGTGTAGTATTTTGTGCTTTAGTCGTGAATACAAGCGGCTGCGTCGTCATAGTTTGGCTAAAAGGCTGAAGTTTTGTCGTCCCCAGAGTTGTCGCTGTTCGTGACGTGAAAGTGTACCACGGAGGTTTTGTTGTGACTGCTTTGCTCGTGATAGTAAGTGTCTTCGGGGTCGTTGAACTCCATGGATTCCACGTCCAAACAGTCGTTGGTTTCCTAGTGGTCGTAGTAGAACTCGGTTTAATTGTGCTTGTAGTTACAGGTCGGTAGGTAGTAAACACTGTTTTGGGAATCACTGAGGTTGTTTGCGGTTTTTGAGTGGTTGTGCTGTACCATTGCCTTGTTGTTGAGGCTGCGGAAAGAGGCTTGAATGTTGTCCAAACAAAAGGTTTGTATGTAGTTGTTGAAGTAATTGGTTTGTTCGTTGTTGACCAAGTAATTGGCTTGTTCGTTGTTGACCAAGTAATTGGCTTGTTCGTTGTTGACCATGTAATTGGCTTGTTCGCTGTTGACCAAGTAATTGGCTTGTTCGTTGTTGACCAACTAAATGGCTTGTACGTAGTTGTTGTTATTGCTGTAGGAGGCCTGTAGGTTGTGGTCGAAGAGGGCACCCTGTATGTCCAAGTAGAAGTGGGTGTCCTGTACGTAGCTGTAGTTATTGTAGTCTGCGTCGTCGGCTTCAATGACGTAGTAGTTAGTCTTGGTGATAATGTGGTCGTTGCGATGGTTTGAACGCGAGTTGTCGTACTAGGCAGTTGTATGGCTGTGCTTGCTTTCGTGCTCTGTGTAAATGTTGTCGTAGTAGTCGTTTGTTTAGTAGTATCACTGAGTTTTTGTTTCTTTCTAAACTGGTTCGTTTCAATCACTCTCCACACCTTTATCCGTGGTACGTACGGCGTGTTGGCGGTGGTGGTACGACGTGGTGCAGGCGTTGTGGTGGTGGTGGTACTGCGTGGAGCACTCGTCGTCAGCGGCAGGCTTATATGCTGGGAGGGTTGGTTAAACACAGGCAGCTTGAGTTCGTCTATGTTGTCAAACTTATAATTATACCAATCAAAACTATCCCTATTTTGATCCAGTACTTTACCGTAATTTTCTCTGACGATATTTCCAATCGACAGGTACGGCGGCAAGAAATTTTCTTTATTCTGTCCCTCTGTTGACACGTTTGATTGGTCGTAACTGTTCACATATGGATTGAACCCACGGGATCTTGGTACCGGCACTGAATTCTTCACGTTAATATCACAATCCACGAGATATTTCTTAGTGTTATGTTTGCAATGCTGCGGATACACTACCCAAGCGAGGAACCCGTTCCCCTGGAGCCGAGTATGTTCTTCGTGCACTATGAGCGCACAGTCCAGGTCGTTGGAGATGTCGTCGTCCCGCAGCGCGGAGCAGGGCAGGCCGCACGCCTTGCCCGGCCCGCACCAGAACAACTCGCTGATCTGGAAGATGCCATGGTCGCCGCTGTAGGGGTTGTTGGCGCTGGTGTCGAAGCGCGACTCATGGTAAGCGATGCAGACCCACGTGGAGATGTGGTCGGGGCGCACGCCGAGCGCGCTCAGCTCGCGCGCCAGTTCGCAGCGCTCGAGAACGCGCGCGCGCGCCACCGTCAGCAGCGCACACGTCAACCACGCAACGCGATACATCGCAGCATGCGTTTGACCGTCCTGCGCTCGCGCACTCTTTTTTACGTAAGTGCCGCCGACCTCCCGCCGCGCGCCGCTCTCCCAGTGAGTCGCGCCCGTATTTTCGCAGCAATCTTAATTGCTTTAAGTTGAGCTGCCATGCATTTTAGTGCACGAATGCAGGTCATTGTTTCCAGATTATAGATGTGGGATCTTCAATAACGAGTATAAGAGACCTAGTGAACATCATCGAGGCCAATACTTCACCTTGACGAAACGCGTCATCATCTTGTCACACCAAATGTCGTGTGTACAACTCCGGACTTACAGTACTACACATAATAATATAATATTAATAGAATGAATGTGGATATATTCATTCTATGCACGCACAGTCTGCATTAGCTAAATACGTGTGTAAAATGAAACATTTTCCATTGTTTCAAATCAAATACCTGCAATATACCTTGAAAAGATCTAGGTGTGACCGGTTTTTAAAGAAATTTATTACTACGGGTCGCGATAGTTTAAAGGTCAATTTTTAAAATGGTCAACCTGTACCTGGAATTGGAAAGATCGTATTATTAGTTAGGTACTATATGCTAATATTCTGTGCTAAAACCAAATATTTTCCTGTCATCGGTGTGTCGTAAATGTTAGTCGGTATGGTGTTACCTGGCGATGGCGGCTGTGGTCAGATGTGTACAAGGTTGAGCGCCTGCATGCGGTCGCGCTTGTATGTAAACATTCGGCTGATTTCCGAGTCGGGTCAAGAGGTGAGCCGCTGGCCTCTGTTGCCTAATAATAAGTTTGAACTTAAAGATAATCGTACATTTCTGATGCGTGACGCTGCGCATCTACATATGAATAATCGTGACTATCAATCAATTCAAAGGACTATTAGTTATAACGATATTGATAACTACTGTTTGTTTTGTATTTAATGCAAAAAAGTACTTATCACACAATTATGCGAAAATCTGTCCATAAAATGTAGTAGTATTCTCTTATCACACATGATTTTGAAAGGTGAGGTTACTATTTTAAATAGCATTTCAGTCATTAATGTATGTGTGCTTAATACTGATTTATATGTTCAGTATCGAAGAGGGAAGGAATGTCAGGAAAAACATTTCTACATTTCGCAGAATAATTAAATCATAAAATGATATATCGGAAAACTTATAGCGATGAGGACTAATTACCCGACTGCGCCAGAAGGAGGGATATGTTTTTCGAGAGTATGTATGTATTACATAATTATGTATAATTGTTTGGCACGCTCTGCAGCCTGAACGGCTCGATGGATTTTTGCTTCAAAGGAGTCGTTAGATTCGTATTAATTCTGAAAGTGACACCGGGTATAAATTTTGAATCAGAACACAATATAAGCTGGGAGTACCTCCACGCGGTGCAGACGTAAAAAAATTGTTTGGCTAATCGTCTGCGAAATCTTTCACATTTGTAAACTAAAAAGCTGGAAATTAAAAAAAAAAACTAAAAAACCCGACTGCGGTAATAAACTTAAGTTAAAAAAAAACAGTGAAAGCTAAGAACAAGCACATTTTAAATTTAAAAAAGTTGTAAGCAGGCGGGACCCATTTGAGTTTGAAAATATAAAAATGGAAAGGCACCCTCCCTTCTGCTTCCAACTTGTGTACATTTAAAATGTGCTTTTATCCGGAAGTACGGCCATTCCCGAAATCAACGCGGGCGGGGCCGCACCCATAAGCGTCCCAGATGATAAAACTACATGGTCTAGCTCTAGACAAACCGACATTCTATCAGCGATAACGATGTGATGGTTACGTAAGAGTAAGAATACTTTATTTGCTTACGATACAGGTGTTACCAGTTGTTAAAATTGGTGGTTTAGGCACAAACCATATTTTGCCTTTTTAGGGCATGCAAATATAATTTTCTATTAATATATAATGCGTATTTAAGAGGAATATAACAAATATTTCCTTAAGCTAATTTAAAGAAAAAAATATATAATTAAGAAAAAGAAACAAAAAAACACAAATATTGCACATTGTATTGTATCACGGGCTGGTGTCCGCAACTCCACGTCCAAAGCGCGTATTTTGCGTACGGACTTATTGCACATAAAATCATACAGATATTTTTTAGACTGACTCTTTTAGACTGCAGGTAGAAACAATTTTCTGTCAACCATTTAAGCAATTTATTACTCTAATACTTCTAGATAACTTATTAAAGATAATCTATACACATATGATACACATATTTTTTTATATCATTGTTGTAGTATTGCAAAATGGTTTTATAATTTTAGTTGGATCTCTTGGGCTCTGCTTACGTATTATAATATCTATAGTTATTTTAACTTTTTTCGATATAACTACGGTTGTTTCACATATGTTCATAACACAGATTGGTCGACTGAACTACTGTTTCACTTACTTAATTTTGATCAAACTAAAATTAATTGCACTAACGAACGATTAATCTAATGTTTTTTTTTTAACATATTGGGTATTTCAACTATGTATGAAATACCCGAATGGACGACTCGCCTACAGTTTAACCTAATTATGTGGGAATAAACTATGATTAAAAGTTTTTTTTTTGCGTTACCTTAACTTTCTTATATTTATCATATTTCAGAAGCAGACGGTCGACGTTCAGTCGATGGAATCGGAGTTTAAAGGAACTTAATCAAACAGAACCTCGGGGTGCCCCTGACGTCGACCGTCTTCTTCTGGTTCAAAATAACAAAAACAAACATAATTAGATAGTAGGTCATTCGGCCAAACAATAATTACTTATATTAAATAATTTTTATACCTTAATAATATTCGTTTAAAGAAAATTATGCCAAGTGTGTTATGCCAAATAAACGGAGCATCAAGATTCTGCCAGATAGAGGGAACCCTTCTCCTTTATGTATCCCGTTCATTTGTTATTACAAAAATCTGTGAAACGATCTTTAGTTATTTTAACACAGTAGGTCTTTTGACCGTAGTTATCTTGAAAATAGCTAGATTAACTTCAGATATTATATAAGGCTTATATTAACGTTGTTGACTTTTTAATCTAACCAACTTCAGCTAAATATGTAAAGTACATACATGTTTGTATGTTGGGATCGGCTTCCAGTCTTACCAGATAATTATAACTTAATACCAGTATTTCACATGGAGTGACTGTCTATCTCACCTCCATAACCCAGTTAACTGCTGAGCTAACATAAGCTACCTAAAATCTTATGACAATCCTAATGAAAACCGTAGTAGAAATACGAAACGGTTTGAAAGCGATTGCCACATAATATTAGTTTAGGCTCATTATTATCAGAGATTCACACGTTGGTCGTGCATGTGCTGTTCTGGATTGCACGCTGAATGAATTGAATGCTGCAGAAAATCGCTTGCATCCAATTGGCTGCGTCCGGCTCTCCGGACCCCTGCTGTCAATCCAGATTATTCGCTAAGTAGGAGATGAAGCTCTTTCAAGTAATTGAGACTTTGTGATTTGCGCTAATGCATCGAAGCAAGCATTCGCACACTTTGCGTCACACAGCAACCGAGTTGAAGAGGTCCGATAGGTTGTCGCTCCATGCAAAATACTGCTGTTGTACCCATCCGGTTAGACTGGAAGCCGAGCCCATCATAGTTGTCCCCTATTTCATGGGACTTAAACATAATTGGCTAAATGTGTGTGTACTATTAGGTAAATTTCTGCCTAACCCTTTAGGGATTACAGGCGTGATGTTATGTATCGTATCAATATACACGACCTTTTCAATCAAGATGAAAAATGTTCCGTTTCTTCTCGTCTAGCGTGTCTCTCAGAAATAATTTTGTCTTGAATCAGTGCAACGTAGGAATTTTTTGTCCATATACATTATCTACTTTCTAAACAGACATTTTTCAAAAGGAAAATAATTTTAAAGTAAGTATTAAACTGTGTGAATAATAAAATTTTACTATGTGTACGATTAAGAGAAGTTATTCCCGCAAGTCAATTTCCTGCGATCAAAGGATTACTTACCTAGTAATGATGTTCTGCAGAAATAACGGAATTTTTCAATCATAAAAATTGCATCTGCAGTCAATTAATTTATTTTATTAGACCCTCAAGTGCATACCCATACATATAACTATTACTTGAATGTAGTTTTTTTTTTAATTGAAATAATTGTGTTGTTTTTAATGTTTGCATGCCGTCTGGCGAAAAGCACTTACAAATTGTGTACCATGTTTTGTACAACGTTTAGGGCAAATAAATAAATTTGATTATAAATGCGGTATTACTGTCACTATTTCACGCGTGAACTGTAACTAGGTACTGGTCTGATCGATATAAGATTTGAGAGGTAGGTTATTTATAAGATAATACCTCCTTTGGCATCAGAAATTTGTGCCCGGTTGATGGCAATAGGCTAGTCCCTCATCGTGGGACTGAAACAAAACTAGAGAAGTGTTGGTGTGCTATTAGGCACAACGCTGACTAACTCTTCGGGAATTACAGGAGCGATGTTATAAAATCGCGTAGACGAACTCGCGGATTAGCTAGTGGTATATGACGGGAGTTGTTAAAAGTTAAACGGGTTGTTTGTTCTAAGTACATAACTTTACGTGTGTTAGCAGCATTGTAGTTGCCCAACGCAGTGTTTGAACTTATTTAGTTGATTTCAAAGACTTTGTTTACATAGCTGTATCTTCTTATATTAGGAATAGGGTTTTACAATTTAATATCTACGTAAGTGTTGTTGATTAAAATTAACTTAATTATCCTGTGTAGAGCATTTAAGCTTAATCAACCTACTGACTTAGATATGGTATTTTCTTTGTGTTACTTTCTTAGAATGAGCGTGGTTGAACAAAGAATTCACCGAATCAGGTTGTTCCTACGTCCTACGCAATATTTGCTTATGACAAATTGCGATGAGCATCCGAGCAAGGTGATAATGGCAATAACCTTACTCAGGTAACAGGTAGGTGTCTAAAGAAAAAGTGTTTTGTGGCAGGCGTTTGATTGACTTTCATGTCATCAACAATGGGTGCCTTGTCCTACCACTGCTCAGTACATGCATCTTCCCGTTTGTGGCATTCTTCCCTGATCGGAGCGACGCTCAACCAACTTTCACATCATCACCTGCCTAGCCTTTTCCCAACTTTGTTGGGGTCGGCTTCCAGTCTAACCGGATGCTGCTGAGTACCAGTATTTTACATGGAGCGACTGCTTATCTGACCTCCAGAACACAGTACTGGGTAATACGATAGCCCTTGGTAAGACTGTTTGTCAGACTTACCGGTAACGACTGTCAAAGATCTACAATCGACAGCCGGGGCCAACAGATTAACATGCTTTCCGAAGCACGAAGGAAACTCAGTATGTAATGGGTGGCCACCCATGCACGGATCAACCTAGGTAAGTAGGTAAGCACTGCTTATCCTAAATATCGACAAGAGCGGCTGTTATTATTTAGCCACGAGCTCCGCAACCTACCTACTTTCATATCGCGAGAAAATAATGATTTAATGCTTGCAATAATAATTTATGTTTATTAAATCGTGAAAATACAATGCAATTACGGGGGGTCAAAAAATTCGTCCACATCGCTGTCAACAGGAAAAGTGCCCAGAAGGCTGGCAGCATTGCCACGTTGGATGGCAATACTGATTCTTTGGCCAAAAAAAATGCCAGTCCTCTGGTCACGTGAAGAGTCGACCAACCGCTTGGCGGTATCCCGAAATGATAGGTGGGCACTCGGACCCCAAGGCCCTAGCATTTTAACCCCAAACGGCTCAAACAATTTGAGCCGTTTGAGGTTTCAGCCCCTGCAGCAGCCGCCCCAGCGCAGCCCACCGTGCTAGGAAGATGGGATGGTGCAAGGGTGTCGACGCAAGTAGCATCCCACACCAAAGACCTACCCAACTTCCATGGCATTATGGTCATACCATTCTAAATTCAAAATTCATTCAACCATCTGGTCTCTTACCATCGACGCGTGCCAAGCCATTGGGTTTAAGACAGCTGGCACCCACCCTGGTGGCAAGAGCACGACGGATGAGATAATTAATGCTCGCGTGCCGCGCAATCCGAACTGCACTCTTACAGCAGGAAAGGCCAAGGTGTCCGATGCAATTAAGACATGCTTAAAATGTGTCCTGCTCTTAAAATATCTCTATGCGCCGGGATCCAAAACAAATCTAGGTTCGTATTGTTGAATTATTATTTTACTTTATTTAATTTGAATTTGTTTATTATTTTTGTACCCTTATTGTTTTGCTTTTCATTTCGATTCCCTTTCTATGATTTTCGTGTATTGTATTTTGATTTTGATTAATTTTAATGATTTCTGTTTTATCAAAGTTGTTGTACCTACCTAGATAGTAAGTAAATTATGTAATCGCCTATAATTGGAAGCGCACACTCGTATTCCCTGAGTATACGTGTATGTTAAAATTTATGTAATTGTGTAGCCTCTGTTGGCGATCCAATAAATAAATAAAACATTTGAGATATTTTCGTTATTCGTGAATTTCTCGCTACGGTTCGTTGAGTACAGCTATTAAATTTGCTGGCTAATTAGTTGATACGCTCACAACATCCCCTACAGTCCACTTCAGATACTTAGCGCTGCTTCGCAAAATATTTTGATTTTCATTTGCTCGCGATCTCTGGCGTTGAAACTTTGTGTTGTGTTGGTAACTCGGTAAGTACTACCGAGTGCACCGAGGGTCGACTACTTTTCAACCTTATGACTTAGGGCATAATCGTGAAAAGTCGCAAACCGTCTGTGAGCTCGGTAGAACCTAATAAAAATTGCTTTTGAAAAAAGGTGGTGATGGTTGGTACTCTGAGGAATGCCAATAGTCGTCATCATGATCACCTCGGTTCCCAGTTTATGGAAAATCCAGTAAGGTTGAAATTATCGAACTGTCAAGAAGACAAACAGGCCTTAGGGCCTACGCTTAAGTGTTATTTTCAAACCGTTTCCCTGCAACGACTTTCAACAAGATCGAAATGAGTTTTTCGGTACCATCTAATATATTTTTGACAATCATCATCGTTTTCGCCAATTGTAACTTTGTATAGGCCACCATATCGTTTAATGATATTCATTTACGTGGTCTGCTAAAATTCTTTATAGAAACACACTCTCTGGTTACTGGATTTATAGGTAAATCAATCAAGCGCATGGCTTAATACGTATACATAATTGATTAATGCTAGTATTCTGTATTCAATTAATTTGCCACTTACGATATTGCATGACATACAAGATGTTAGGGGACCCTTCACGAACCCGCACCAAGCATTCTTTACATATACACATTACATCAACACACAGAATGTATACTTTGATGTACTTTTTTTTTGTTACAAAAAATCACGGTATACGATAGCGTAATACGTCATTGCCTACAATCCGCCCTCACCTCTTATGAGCTCCACTGTTTTATCGATTATATTTTATTGTCGCTTCGACTACATCTTTCTTAGTGTACTATCGCCGATTCATACGACATTTTTCGGGTTAATACTATACAATAATTGTACATCCACACTACTCGTAATACTAATAATAATAAACCAAAAAGAAATCACTTTAGATCGAACGATCCTGTTGCTCTGCGTTAGTTAGGGTGATCCAAATGACCAAAGGATTACCATGCCCATCGCATCGCCATTGAGATTAAAAGCGAGTGTAATTGTGAACGCGCAGGCTGCAATCCAATCATCACAAATCCATAATTAGGTTTATTTATCTATAAACTGTAGTACTACGTGTGTGTAAATTACGTCGAGTTCGCTTTGATACACTGCATTGAGTATAACATTTGAAAGGGTAGTGAAATTGCTGGTACCTAGCTAACACATTCGTATTAATTTGATTTGAAATAGGTACGTAGTAAGTTGTAGTTTTCCGAGGCAGGTTGTTAAGTTATCTCGCTTTGTTCGCATAATTCTCCAGGAAATAGGTACTCCAAGTGATAATGAAAACCGCATCGAAATCCGTCAAGTAGCTTAGAATTGGAAGCGAATATCATGTACTGACTTGCCTAATTTCCGCCACTGTATTTTACGCACGTGTTAGAATATTGTTATTGTGGTTATATTTAGATTCAAAACATACACAATTATTATTATTTAAAGTTAATTTCGTTAATTAATGTACGTATTTCTAACGTACACTGTCGATTTGTAAAAAAATTCGATATTTAAAAGTTTACTCAAAAACCGTTAAATAACGAATTTTTTTTAATGTTATTTGAGTATGTTTCCACTATAAATAAATTTATAAAATAACGGTTTTTGAGTAAACTTTTAAATATCGAATTAAATTGATACAAATCGACTGTGTACGTTAGAAATACGTATCTTAATTAACAAAATTAACTTTAAATAATAATTGTGTATGTTTTGAATCAAAATGTAACCACAATAACAATATTCTAACACAAACAATAAAAATATTCTAAACGGCAAAGGTTGCTACATTGATAAGAGCTTATATCTCAGAAACGTGACACTTAAAAAACAAAATGGTACCTTACAATACTTGTTTGAATTGATAACATCTATTGTTTAACACAGGTTTTATCCGTGGCCTGTCTTGAAAACCAAATAAAATGGCGGAATTAAAGCATGCCAAATAATGTAAAAAAAACTACTTACCGACACAAGTGTACAACTCCATCGCTCCTTCCAACAGACAGCCATCCTCTCGATTCAGCCCGGTCGTGTAGTTCAGACAAAAGCAACCCTCGTTGTTATCCAGGAGCCACTCGTTTGCGGCGAACCGCTTCGTCGGGATCCCCTGATACTCCGTGTCGGATTCGTACCGCAGTTCCACGGATCTGAAAAATAATATTCGTTTCACAGGCATTCAGAATAAATGCAGAATAGGTAAGGTTTCGAAACAATAAGTTTAGGTTTATAAATATCGTATTACCCGTAGTATTACTAGCTGGGTTGTGGGAGTCTATGGCTTCATGTAAAATACTGGTATACAGCTGCATCCGGTTATACTGCAAGCCGATCCCGGGAAAAGGGTAGGCAGATGACGATGAGGTAAGGTTTAGAAATTTCAGTTTTTTTTAATGATCTGATTTATAGCAAAAAATGGTTTTCCATTTTCATAAGTATCGTTGTGCATTACCGTGTTAAAAAACTAACTTTGTAAAAAAAAAATACTACTTAGTAAAATATGTTTTTAAATGTATTATTAAATCGGTACCCATGAAGAGAAACTGATTGACTGATATCGAATCGCGTTTAATTGTTGTTTTTTGGGTTACAAACTTCTTTGGTTGAAATACAACTATCCGTTTTCATTCATCTCGGCCCATCCCGTTGTAGCTCTAAAAAATAAGTCTTCTGATATTGGCCAGACAGTTTCCGGACAGCCAACTGAGCTGATATCGGGTTATCGGGCCGTACTTCATACAAGATACAAAGAACCTCGATACTGTGAGTTTATGGAGCGAGTCAATTTCAAACAAGGCGCCCGTCCATTCGATGCTACATTCTGTCAAAAGTTATAAACTGCGGTTTAGTTTCATAAGCTACTCGTGCAACCATCTAACTTTCATAGCGTAGTTATCGACGCGCGGGCGAAACAAATCTCTTGACAAGCTTGAAAAATGATGGATCATAAATAAATTATCGATAAGGTCTGTCATTTGTTCATCATTTCTTAATAACTAATACTTATGTCCTTCAAGGCATTGGTTGAGAGCCTATCCATTTACCCTCTAGTATACAGGCCAAGAAGTTGTATGTAGGCCAAAATATATTTTTCCCTTTAAGAATAAAGAGGTTGATGTAGTGCGGTCAAACAAACTCCTGGTAAACTTTGACATATCCGTTGCAGCCAAGACAAGGCAGAGCTAGACAAGCTCTTAATTAATTAGAAACTTAGTTTGTAATACAAAATTGAAATATACTGTATTATATAGTAGTGGATCGCCACCACGCTCTGGTACGAACGTAAGGTACGAAGGTGCTCAATGAAGGGAGCATTTTCATGTACTTAATATTTTAATAGGCATTTTTTCGAAAATAAATGACAGTCCATTATAATATAGGTGTGGATTGCAAGAAAAAAATACAGGAGTTGTATCAAGTATTTAATTAATACTTACATCTGTAAAATTTCTAACCAACGTCACTAAAACTAGGAAAATTGGGAGTACTAATTGCTCGCGGTACTTCAATTTGACTGGAATACTGAATTTTGTGTAAAAGAAACAGTAAACTAAGTCTAGTTTTTACATCTGTGGCGCAAGCCATCTTGATATAAAGTAGTTAAAAAAATAAAAATAAATTTAAAGGTTGCGCCACTCTAGGAATTTCTCCTGTATTGCGGATGCGTTTGCAAAAAATTAAACTCACATACACAAAAGCCAACATTTAATGATGCTCGCGCAGACCGGGAGTTGCTCGTTATAGCCAGGAGTGAGTAAAAATCTGTCAAGGGTGTTGATGAAACAAGGTAGAAAGATTAAATCCAACCTTTTTAGATCAGCCTGAAAAGTATGTGATTTGCAAAACTTTTTTTTAAACTGTTTGCAGAAATTAAACATATTTCCAAATACAGCACACGCCACAAATTGAGTGAAATGTCGTTTATTTCAGTACACAATATCATCGATTAGACTTCTTGATTAACACATGACTAGAATTAGTTCAATTAGTGATGTACATACCGGCCGAACGGCTCCAATCAATCAATCTTACTTTAAATATCCGGGCGTATCAGGACAGATAGACCAAAAAGGAAGTCAAAATCAATAAAAAAAAGGAGTCGGGTAGTAAACTGGATTAAGGGCAGTCGTAGAACTACCAAATTTGATTTAAACAGAAATATTTCAAAAAATATCTTCACACACTAAGTTCGATGACATCGAAAATCTCTGGTTTGCACATAACTTTGTATACTTGGAACCGAACGGATTTAGTTTGCTTTTGTGAAAATTAAATTATACATGTCCCATCGTTTCCATTCACTCATTAGCTCAAAAAGCTTTGCGTCCATGATAATTTCTGATAGCTTAAATCGCTGATAAATGATAAAAAATTGGGGTTTCATATAGCGTAGCGCATTTTTGGTTATTTATTTTGATGTCTATTAATATTCGTGAAAACGGGCCTCAGTTAGCAATGAACATCCAAAGATTCAGAAGTTTTCTCTGTATGTTGGAGCTGTGAAACCAAAATTAGTCGGTAACAAGAAAGAGGGCCGGCAGTGGGCGGGAGAGGGAGAGCAGGAGTAGGGAGAGGAGGTGGGAGGGGTGAGAGAGGGTGTTGCATATCATTCACAGCACAACAGTCCGCTGGACAGACAATAATACCGACAGAGAGGCATTATGCTATTCATCAACCAAATATCCGGTAATAAGTAGTTCAGCTTTGAGCCGTGTATTTATACAGTCTATAAAGAAACAGAGTTTCAAAGGCAAAGCTCGATTTGAAACTATACTGTCAACTTTTTCTAGCAATAAAATTAAAAGCGGGATACCCAAGCTACTCATGTGGTCCTAAATTCAGTACTAAGCCGCTAAAAAGCTAGCCTACCCGCCGAACCAAATTAGATCAAAAACACATTTGTTAAGTTGCTCCTAAGTGAGTTCTGTACTTTCAGTTGCCCGTTTCTGCCATGGAAAAATGAAAAGAGAATCACATAAATCCGTCCTTATTTGACAGAAATATCGATGAAAATCCATAAAATACATACATAAAGCCGATCATAGAACCAACTCTTCCATTTTTGAAGTATTCTTAAAAAAAGTTTTATCATGTATGTGTTTTTAAAAGTTAAAACAGAAACTTCATTATATCCTTATTTCAAAAACAAATCGCTATAAGTTTGAGTGGTCGCCTTTTTGTCACGAGGGTAAGCTAAAACTACAGAAAAGTGATCAGTTTTAAAGTAACCAGCCTCATTATAGAACTGCAGTCGTCAGCAAATTCGAGTTTATTTTTACACCCGAGTTGATTAGTTCGGTAATCGTAAGTAGGACACAGGTTAACGTCCTCTCTTGAAAGGGTGAAACGAGACGAGAATTATTAGGGAATTGGGTAACCCCCATTTGAGCAGTAGACGGCGTTCGTAGACACACAGACGCGCAGTTTCTGAAATAAGGATTTGAAGCTGGAGAAACTTGCCCAAACTTAGCATTATTTTTATTTCTTTTTATTTAGGTTAACCAACAATTGTTTACACTATGTACATTTCTGACTTAATGACTAGAGTAACATTTACAAGTGCAACAATTAATTACAGGTTAACACATTACTAGTTTATTTTTGCGAAAGCGTTTTTATTTTTATTAATTTCGCGTGCTCCGCTGAAGGAAATCATCATACAGAACTCATTGATGAGTTGTGTATAGACTGACATTGATGCACTGGCACATTCTGTCCGGTATGTGAGGCTCAATCAATAACTAACATCATTAACGTGTATCAATGCAGTCGGTGTGTGCGTCGCATTTCAACATGGACGAACGCGCCGTGATTGAACGACACAAAGCGAAATCATATAGCGGTATGTATGTATCAAAACACATACAATTTGCATTTGCGTTCGGCCGTCAAAATATGCTTGCTTATGAAAGCAGCATAATTTCATTCTTTAACATAATATCACGCCTGTAATCCCTGACGGGTTAGGCAGAGGTGTACTAGTAGTACGCCCACATTTCGCCAATTATGTTTAAGTCCCGTTTAATACCCCGGCGAGCCTATTGCTATCAACCGGGCACAAATCTAGACTCCATGGCTGCTTATGAAAGGTCACTGATGGAACAACTCAATAGTGAGTAATTGGCTAATTGGCGAGCATGGGAGACTCCCCATGCTACGCGGTAGCACTTGTGACGAGACCAACGCGGAACACTTTTTATTTATTTTTTTCAATTTCATTGTAAACCAATTTGCTTTACTATTTGCCAATTTGATGTCGACTTTTATTGTATTCGATTGGTCTGTGATTGTGTCGTATTGTTACGCTCGGTATAAAAAATAAACATCATTTTTAATTGAGCACAATTGACTATTTGTGTCGAGATTGATTTGGTTTCAAAGTTGAATACAGCCTCAGTGTACGAGTATATATTGAATTTTTATTCATGGCAATTGTGCCGTTGTTGAATTCTGTAAACGTCAGATGTGGTATAGAGAAACAGCAATTGCATCGATGTACAGTCTTGAATAATAAAGATTTTTTTGTTACTTATCAGTTTCAGCTAATTTTTGATCACAATGGATTACTAAGTAAGCAAATCAGAGGTCTCTAATTCTTTTAGTTTATTTAGAAAACTAAAGCTAGCGAACCTTGATGAAAAGGTGAAAGGATATATTCTGTCTTTCTATCAACATTTTTGAGTGCAATGAAAATAAGCAGCAGCATTACAGCTCTTTTTGCCTAGTTCTATTTAAAAACTTCCTTTACAAAGAGAAGTCTTGGAATATATAGAAATATATGGACTGCATTGTACGGATGTTCAGACAACCCTCGCCCGTCGCGTTATCAGCTGAGCTAAGTATAGTTTATTTGACTGGGAACGAATGGACAGTTCGTAATTAATCAAGTAAGGCTATTTCAGATTAAACATGCTGCACGACTGCAGTTTCAAGCGGAAAGTGTAGCGGAAATATAACCTTATACAGGGTGGCGCCGACAGTACGACATAAATTAAATTGCGTATACCGTATGACGTTCTCAGTCTGCGTACAAAAAATCAATCGAATATATCCAGCAGTTTAGCCACAGGACATTGTTTTTCATTTTCAGCGTTTTCTACATGATGTAGATTATAAAGCTTTTACCGACAGGTTAACGACCCTAACATCGGTATTAAACACTAAAGACATGGTGCCAACTCGCTACTTCAAAAACCTTTGGCAAGTTCCTTCCTTGAATTTAATTTCTAGATGTGAATTAATGCAAATTATACCTAAGATAAGTAAACCAATCATTATAAATGGTGTTCTATGTTATTCACAGTTTTATGCTATTTATTTTATTAGAAAAAAAAAAGCAATTTTAGGATTTATTTGATAGTTTAAAAATATTCCTATGAACTAGTATGACCGGTGTTTTCATTTATTGTCGTATTGTCGGCGCCACCTTGTATAACTATAGATAGCTCTCAGAATATAATAGTGGTTTTACTGCGTTATATGGACCGCACGGACATATTTATATAATACTGGACTCTGACAGACAATGTATGTCTTTTCTAATTACATATATAGAATCGGGTTAACAAAACCTTTACCTACAATGTCATAAATTTTGAGATTGTTGTCGGAAATCTTTTGGACGTGTTCACTCAAATATAATCCCCTCAGCTTTCAGACAGATTCGTAGCAGGCAAGCATAAAACCATCAAATTATTACCAATATAAATTGACCAATCGTGTATCCAGAAAAGTAAAGCGAACCCAAGAGAGAGCGAGAGGGAAGTATCTCTACCGACGTCAACACGTTACTACTATGCTTTACTGTTTATGTAACGTAACGTTGCACGGGAGCGATAGAGATAAAACTACTATTGCACTTTATGCTTTTGACGTAAAGCTTTTGAAATTCAGCACGCACACAGGCTCCGTCCTGAATTTCCACGAAATCTCAAACCAAAGTTCATGGCAGTGTGGGTTCCGTACCGCCTCCTGGGTGCACACAGCGACAGGGCCGATGACGCAAACGCGATTCAAGTGAAATCCAAAATTACCTGTACATTGTACATCGAGATACTATTAACAAGGCTTGCACAGTACCTGGAACTCACTTTTGTTGAAGTGAAAGCTTGATATCGAAAATTATTGGAACGTCTTCCAATTAATATTTTTCGTTAAAATGTTAACTGAAAACTTTGTTTTCGAATATTTTTTAATGAACATTGTAGTTCTAGTTGGGAACACGTAAATAACTTTTGATTACAGTATGAAGGCGTGATTTCGTATATTTATTGGTACTGGTACGGTTTCCAATTAATATTCAATTAACGGTAGAAGGCTGCCTCGTCGATGGAGTGGTCACAACCGCGAGTCCTCAGCATGAGGTCCTGGGTTCTCGGGCAAAGTTTTATTGGGTTTTTCCATCAGAGATTTCTCAGTAGCAGCCACGTAGCTTGGATTTGTGCCCGGTTGATGGGTATAAGTTCACCACCTATTACATGGGACTTAACAACATAACTGGCGTAATTTGGGTGCACTGTTCGGTACACCTCTGCCTAGCCCTTCAGGGATTACGGGCGTGATGTTATGTATACGACAATACGACGATAGGTAGACGACCGTACGTTAGTGTTTGAGGTGGGTTAGTGTATTCCGGAGCTTCAATAGAATAAGATTTCCGCTGGAGTTCCTGTTAAGCGACCGGGCCAGATGAATGTGTTGCACTAGGTAGATATACCTAGGTACCTGTCTACGCCCTACGGCCACCTACGATCTAGTTACCTGACATTGTTTAAAATGAATACTGTATAAATGCGTTTGCTAAGTCTACGACAGCATGGAAAATCCTTGGCTCTGTTAGAGGCAGGATTGACCCCTCTTTTCATTTAGTAGAACCTCCCAGTGTAAGCTGGCCTCGTATTCAATTGAAACTCCATACTATGCTAGGCCAAAGTGCTGCTAAAGCAAAAGTTATGGAGAGTTACGGATGAATTCGCGACGTTACGTCGAATGAGGCCATTTAACGGCAACTGCCTATCAGGTATATTTTTAAACCGAATAAGTCCTTGTTGTTTTAGGTTTTGGATTTCATGCTTTTTTTTTGTCATTTGTGTTTTCGGATTATTTGGTAGTAGACACTCAATTTACTAACTTTGCTTTAGCAGTTTTAAGTACTTTAAATTCCTCATGAAAACCTCCTCCATTCTTTTCGTCGGTTATAAATAAAAAACCTATCTAATATAATATTTGCTACTTAAATGTCATAAAAGATTTTCTTAACTTAGTGTAGATAAATCAATTGGAGGAAGTTGTGGTGTCGCTAAACTTGACGAGATTGACCGGTGGATAGATGACCATCCAATCCGTATATACCATCCTGTGCCTAGATTGTAGAGGTCAGATGGGTAGTCGCTCTCTGGAAGACGACCCCAAAATATAAGTACAGGGTGATTGGTTAAACGTGGGTAATACTTTAAAGGAGTTAAGTACTCATAAATAGTGAGTTACTTTTATTTCAGGCTAACCCTGAAAAAAAAAACTGTTCTCCACATTTTTTCGAGTTATGCGACATATAATAAATATGGAGCAGCTGACATATTTTTAGCGATCATGATGAGTGCTATAGTAAAAGTTGATCATTTTCATGAGTACACGCACTTACAGTAGTGGCCTCGATCGCCAAATAACCCAGTATAGTTGGAATTGACTAAACAGATGGTGGATGATAAGTCAAATAATAATCAATAACTCACCGGCAGATATCAGTGTTTATAGCATACAGGCTCTGGCTGGTGTCCACGAAGGGAGCGAAGATCCCGGAGTCAGTTCCTTTGATCTGGTTGCACACGCTCATGCCACCCTCAGGCGGATTGGTCCACTGGGGAAAGTAGCTGGACTCGCCGTACCTTCAGATGAATGACACTTATTTATTTATGTATAAGACTTACTTATTCTTAAGTGACTGATGAGATGATGAGTAATAGAGAAGTATGGAAGAAGAAGACATGCTGCGCCTACCCCAAATAAATTGGGATCAGGGTAGGAGTGTGATGGTGATGAAGATGATGGTATTCAGAATCACTATAAGACTGGGCACACGGCAATGTACTGCACATTTTTTTCCAGTATAACTTTGAAATCATGAGGCAGTTTCATACTGCATTTAATTTTAACCGTTTAGTCATTGGGTTATTGACGTGTGGTCCCTTTACCGTTTTGTAATGTTAAATATCGTGTAGAGCCGCGCCGTGTGTAAATGACATTGACTGACATCGAAAAGTACGGTTTATTCGCCGTGTGTTGGCACGGTTGTCAGTGTCGCATGGAACACGAATTTTATTTTTATGATATTATGCACCTGTTAGTCTGGAATTCATAGATATGTATATATGTTAGGGTCAAAGTTGCCTGAAGATAAGTGAGTGGATTGATGGATTGATACACATTAGTTGCAAAGATGGTGTTTTGATTAGAGAAAAATATTTGGGCCCTATCAGATTACCAGCGCTGGGACATTTATTTTAAATGTTACAGCACCATGCTGAGGGGGTCCCTTTGGCCTCGTACAGGACCCATTTTAGTTTAATGTATGCCTTATTTTTGAGTTTAATGTTTATTTTAATGTATCATTATGTTTTATCCTGTGCGAGTCAAATAAATGCTTTTTCTTTATTTTTATATATCAGTGGGCTTGGCCAGACATTTGTCAACAATCACATATATATATACATAATGATGTAATAAATGTAACTCAACTAAACCTACCTCAAGATTCGACCCAGATCGGCGGGGTCCTCCGTCCCCCTCAAAACTTCATAATCTTCGCTGGGCAACTGCTTTTTCTGTTGACATACAAAATGGCGTAATGTGGTTTTAAATGAATGACTAGAACGCCTCGTTCGTCTATCTATCGCAAGCGGAATTTCTGATTTCTTTATTTCTTTTTACGAGTATGTTGTGGGCACCTGTGGCATGTGCGAAAAAAATATCACCATCATTCTCCTGGCCTTATCCCAATTCATTTGGGGTCGGCGCAGCATGTCTTCTTCTTCCATATTTCTCTATTACTCGTCATCACAGCAGTTACCTCCTTTCTAGCCATATCATCCTTCACACAGTTCATCCACCGTTTCGTTAGTCTTCCTTTACTCTTATAGCCATCTACATTCATACTCAACATTTTTTCTCACTACATTTTCCTCATTCCTCCGCATAACAGGTCCATACCATGATAATCCATTACTGCATAACTTTTCAGTCACCGGCGCCACTTTCAGACTTCCTCTTATATACTCATTCCTTATTTTATCCATCGGCGTTGCATAACACATTCCCCTTAGCATTCTTACCTCAGCTACACGCAATTACATTTTATCAATTATTACGCAAATTAATTTGCAATCCATATAATTAAGCCAAATTAATAAAAGTGTAACAGCTAAAAAAATTGATTTTCATTCATTATCTTCATTTTTTTTTTTTAATAAACCTTCCATCTCTCTTTTATTCGACTCGACCCTCCTTGGGAATACTTTCGTTGTGTATTATCTTTATTATTGTACGAGTACATAATTGTAAAAAGTATTTCACTATGTGGTTTTCCACGACGCCCGCTGGAAGAGATCGGGTGGTGCTATTCTTTGAGTCCGGAACCACATGGTCCCTTCTAGAAAATGTATTACACAAACAAACCCGAAGAAACCATATTTTTTAAATGTAATAGTGAGTCTCGTTAAACTAATCTGCAGATCGTTAGTTATCTCAGTGGGATGCTGAATCAGTTCAATTCTTTCATAAGCAATTTTCCTAGTACCAACTACGCTTTCATAATGTAATCATGAAATTGGAATCAATTTAAAAAATATATGAAAGCGTAGTTAGTTAGCGCATTCAATCCCACTTCGCAGAACTGCATCATCTTGTTATTCCTGCAAATTGGCGCTCGACGCGAACGAGAAATAAGAAACCTCTCCTGCTGGGTAAATTTACGAGCAAAACAGTATTTATTACATCCATTCCATTTAAATTCCCAGAAGATACATTCATCTGAGAGTGGTATCTGAAAGGACGAACAGGATAGATTGTAGATAGATAGATTTCATTTAATCAGTGCAACTAGAACGGCAAAATCCCGCCCAAAGGAATGTCCCTGCGGTTTTGCTCATCTTATTTCGATGCCACTCAGTAATCACTCAGTCTATTTCGAGAGAAAATCTGCATGGTTGCGAGGGCGCGGCTTGGGGTGGCAGGGTGGCGAAGCGCTCGCAACAATTAAGGCTGGCTGCATGCATGGTTATCGATTCGTAATTAACTGTTTTCCTTATGAGCGCATTTTAAACAACATACATATTTTACATAGCGCTCATGTTCGTTCGGACACTTATGGCGTTCGTTTTGGAAAAAAATAACGGCGTCCTGAACGAATCGCTGACATATGTAGCTACACTTACCCCCGTATCTATAGTCAAGTTAAAGTAATTACTTGAGCTTAAGTAATTACTTGTGCAATCTTTTTTTGCAATAGACAAGAATTTCAACGAAGTAAGAACCGTTAAAGAAAGCAAAACTAAGAATTCTAACTTCAAAAAATTACTAAACTACATAAAATCGTATCTTAAAAAATGTCATTTACTCAAGTAAACACTTTGACTTGTTTATAGATACGGATGTTAATAATGACTAATAAAATGTTTCCTTTTGAAATTACATTTACATTCCAAATATCAATCAAAAACAATGTCTCTACTACAATCAATTGCGACACTGTATTCCTTCTTGAAACACATTTGCAGCCACCCTTATTAAGTTCAATAAATAGTCTGATGCAGACTGGACAAAGTAGCTTCTAATAATACGGGATTTGTAAACAGACTCGGATCGCTTGTGCAACAAATGCTGACGGCTGATGGCGATTGCTGCGGTTTATCAGCAGTTTTAGAATATAAAGTTGCAGTTACTTTAGAGCCAGAAGCGTATAACTAAGACGACCGTCTTTTGAGATGGATTTTCTAAGTTTGCTGGTGTGTTTACTTCTAATGGGTGTAAAAATACCAGTAACCAAGCCGAAGTG